>CM069311.1:8769030-9969030 GCA_035609425.1 Epinephelus awoara
TTTCATACCATGTCATACAACTTTTGTGAAAGCATGTTGATCCACTCACCATGCTCTGGAAAGTGGAGTGCAGTTGTGTTAAGAACGGAGGCTTCCCGGGCAACGCTAACACCCTCTTCTCCACCATGGTGCACTCCACGTCATCGTCCTGGATCACAACGTCCTTCTTCAGGATCTTTATGGCGTACAGCTCCTCTGTCGTTTTACGCTCTGCCAGCATCACCTAGACAGAGAGGAGAGGGGAGAAGACAGAGAGGGAAAATACAAGGAAGAATGGTTTCATCAATATTCAAAATCTTTATGGCGCACAGCTCCTGTCATGCCTTTATAGTAACATCACCTTGGAAGAAAGAGGGGTGCGGGGAAGAAAAGAGGGCAAAGAAAGCAGGGAGGCAGAGAGATGTGGGAGTCAGGGAAAGGGGAAAGGGAAGAGGAGGTACTGTAAAGGGCAGGGATGAAGGAGTGCAGTGATAAAGGAAAGCTGTTTTGGGTTAGACAGTCAAGACAGGAATAAAACGAGAAAGGACAGGAGGGAAGGGGAGAGAAAACTGATTCATCATATTTCAAGATGTCATCTGGGGAGAGGGGGAATGGAAAGAGAAAAGAAAGGACAGAGGGAAAGGAGGAGATAAAATGCTCTTATACTGTGATTGCATGTCACTCTGCGTGACACAGGTCTAATAAAACCTCAGGCAGTTTAGCAGCAAAGGAATCCTGTGCTCTCTTCCCAAATGAAGCCTTTGTGGTCATAGCGGTCATCTCTTTGTTAAGATATGGAGTCCCTTTTTGGATTTTTACGACTCTCTACAGGCGCCCCTTGATCAAGAGTAGGAGTGGAACCCATAAATGTCCCATTACAGCTGCAGCTTCCATTTTCCACTCTCCTTTTTCTTTGACTTTAAATAATTAATGCATTTATTTGATTATTTTATCATGTTCTCCCCTCCTTCACCTGCATTCTGTAACATGTAATCCTATGGGTGGGTGGGGTGGTAGGGATGGGAATGGGGATTTAAATCTGTCAACATATTTGATGAAAAGTTCTTTTTTTCTAGTTGAGGGATGAGTTGGGGAATTAAAGTCAAATGTACATGTTTTATATCTTTCACTTTTGTGGGCTGAAAAGTTTGAAAATCAATAAAATATATTTACAAAAAAATCTTGGTTGCAGTTTGTGTCAGACTGCACGGTATTACTTTAAAGGCATGTCAAATAAAATGCCCAGTGAATCGTAGCGCTAAGATGCATCATCCCTTTGTGCGTCACTGCTTTTTGAGTGTTTTGTTTTTTTTAACTTGACAAAACTAGAGTTCACAGTGTTGTGTCTGCCAGCGTATTTTGTGTCATTTCATGCTCATTCAGAGTGGCTCCTTTGTTGGCATTGTTCGTAGAAGAGGCCACACTGTGGGAACTGACCGTTCGCTAAACCCCTTGTCAAACAATGACTGTCCAATGCCTTGCAACCATTATCTGTAGGCCTGTTTAAGGAATGCTTCAACTGCAAAATGACCATTTGTATACCAGTTACTCGTCGGGTGTAACCTTGAATTCATGAAGAAAGCTTTGTTTTTTTTCGCATGTCTCCACCATGAACTGAGAATCCAAGACAAGCGAATAACATTTGTGAACTGAGGTAATCAGGGTCTACATTTAACAGAAGCAAAATTGTATCAAAGCATCTCACACAGCTAGTGCAACATAATCCAAGTCTAATTCATCCAGGGGTATTGTACTTTTCTCACTAAATCACAATGATTTAAAACAAGCCAGTGCAAACAGTCTTGTGCATGGCTGAGTAGCATGCCTGGGCTGCAGAGGTGGAAACGTTTTCTATTGCAAAGTTTTAGTATAAAAGCACGATGTGTTTGGGAAGTACTGAGCATACATCTTGTACACAAGTGAGTGGAGAATGGAGCATGAGAAGGATCAGTGATTTGGTGCGGCGTCTGCAGTGATGGGGCGCTGTTGTGGTGAAGAGGGAGCTGAGCCAGAAGCCGAAGCTTTTGAGTTACTGGTCCATCTATGTCCCAACCCTCACTTACAGTCATGAGCTCTGGGTAGTGACCGAAAGAATGAGATCGTGGATACAAGCGGCTGAAATGAGTTTCCTCCGTGGGGTGGCTGGGCTCAGTCTTACAGATAGGGTAAGGAGCTTGGCATTTGGAGGGAGCTCGGAGTAGAGCTGCTTCTCCTTCGCATCAAAAGGGGTCAGCTGAGGTGGTTCGGGCATCTGATCAGGATGCTTCCTGTTAGAGGTGTTCTGGGTGAATCCCACTGGCAGGAGGCCCCGGGGCAGACCCTAGGACACGCTGGAGGGATTACATATCTCATCTGGCTTGGGAACGCCTTGGGGTCCTCCAGGAGGAGCTGGAAAGCGCTGCTGGGGAGAGGGATGTCTGGGATGCTTTGCTTGGCCTGCTGCCCCTGTGACCCAGCCCGGGATAAGGGATTTAAAAAGAAAAAGTTTTCTTCACCCAGGGTAAGTAATTAATATACAAATGGTTGTTTTGTGTGTGAAGTATTTTTTTAAGCTTTGGATTTCTCCACGCTGAAGCGGTGCTCTTCTTCTTTTCTTCCCCTTCAGTAAAGTAAAGGCAGAAAGGAGCTGCACGGCACCGAGATGATTGAGAATGATTAATTAATGGCCCATACAGCCTCTATACACTGTGCGATCCCGGGCTGAAAATCTTTGCTTGCCGATACAAAATGTTAACGGCACCGAGCACAGATTATTTAGTGCTTCTGTAAGATTTTTATACTGTTCAGCTTCTCTTTGCCCTTCACGGACATCGGGGAGGAGAAAAAGTAGAGAGAAAAAGTAGGAAGAGAAAGAAGGGATTATTTCACATGTCTTTTTCTTTAGGGCACACAGTGTGGGGGGGCGGATGGAGATAAAGGAAGGTGGATGGGCCAGGGGAGTGGAATTAAAAAAATGGGTGGAAAGATTGAAGGAGGAAGTGAAGGGCAGAGGGAATGGCGGAGAAAGAGATTGGCAGCAGTCAAGCAATCCTGAATCCTTTTTGTTTTAATTGTGAAGTCTGTGAGCACATCTGCTTGTAATTACACCTGTGAGACACACACACACACACACACACACACGGTTTCATATATAATCTGTGGCTGCTGATTCCCGTGGAGGTCGAACAGACAGATGCCAGAATGCAATCACTATGAGATGCCTCTGTGCTGCTGTGTATATGTGTGATTTGTGTGTATACATGTGTGTGCTCAGCAGTTTAAATGTCTTGTAGCCAAGGTCAGGCTCATGTAGCTAACAATGCCTCAAATGGAGGAGTAAACGTTTCTGTCTCGTCTTCCTCTCAGGTCTCTTGTTTACTGTATCCTCTTCTCTCCTTTTTCATCGCCATATCTGCCCTCTTGTTTCTCTTTGTCCCCCTTTCCTACTTTCCTCCTCCTTTCTCCTCTCCTGTCCTCATATCTTCTTTCCTGAAGAACCCAGCAGCTGCTGCAAATAGCGGTTCAAAATGTAGGTCAAGTCTCAGCTCGCAGGTCATCTCATAAAAGTTGCAGCAGGCTTGTGACCAGGTCATAAAAGTTCAACTCTCTAGACTGAAGTCTGTATGGGCGAATTATATGAGCGAGTGTGACTGTTGAAGGTGTGCTGTGCAGCTTGAGAAAGTGGAGCTTTAAAGCAAGAGATCATCGTTTTGGGAAATACATTTTTTCGCTTTCTCGCGGAGAGTTAGATGAGAAAAGAGACTATTTTATCTCTCTGTTCAATATAAGGCTATAGCCTGGATGTGTTTCGTCTTAGAGATGCTTGTAGGTGGATTTTACCTTTAGACTGGGTCAGGCTAGCTGTTTCTTCCCGCTTTGGTGTCTTTATGCTAAGCTAAGCTAACTGACTGCTGGCTGTAACCTAATATCAAACAGACAGATACAAGAGTGGCATAAATCATCTCGTCTAACTCTAAACAAGAAAGTTAAAAGGTGTAGATCCCAAAATGTTGAGTCTGTAACCAACTTTTCCGAGAAATGACAAGTTTACTGTCTTGAAGACAGCACACAACGATTAAAGTATTACTAGCTAGCAAACATGCTAGGTGCAACAAAGATAGGAAAGTTGGATGCAAAAAAAGTCAGATGACATCTTGTGCTGTCACAAGCACGAGTAGATTCAACCTCCTTTCTGAGCGGTGATACTGTTGGAGGGTGTAGTTTGATCGAGAAAAATAGTTTGTTCATGAAACTGCTCACAAGGTCTGTGGATTATCCTGACTAGACAAGATTTCTGGGAAGCGACATTGCTGTGAAGTTTTTCAAATATTGAGCACAGCGTTAGTTCAGGCAGGACACGATGTTGAGGTCAGCTCACATCCCTGCTCTCTCCCTGCCTTAGGTTTTCTATGTAGGTGTGTGGAAGGGCAGAGAGGTGTGCTCTCTCAGCCTTAGGTTTTCTATGTAGGTGTGTGGAAGGGCAGAGAGGTGTGCTCTCTCAGCCTTAGGGTGTCCATGTAGGCACGTGGAAGGGCAGAGAGGTGTGCTCTCTCAGCCTAAGGTTTTCCATGTAGGCGCATGGAAGGGCAGAGAGGTGTGCTCTTTCAGCCTTAGGTTTTCCATGTAGGTGTGTGGAAGGGCAGAGAGGTGTGCTCTCTCAGCCTTAGGGCTTCCATGTAGGCGCATGGAAGGGCAGAGAAATGTGCTCTCTTCGCCTTAGAATTTCTGTGTTTCTACTGCGAACTATAATTCTGCAAATGGAATTATAATTTAACTAAAGTGGCCCTGACTGACAAGCTGAGTGCCATCTAGTCCCATTATATTCCAGAGAAGGCAGACATCTCTACGACTGATATCTCCAACACTCTGCAACTCACCACAGAACAATCTAGAATGATAAACAGCACTACAGGTTAGAGGAAAAAATATGTACTTTTGATTTTTGGGTGAACTGTCCCTTTAATTTTGATTTTAAAAAGTCAGATTAAAGCTCACAATTTCAAGCTCATCATCTCTCTCGACTTTTATGTCTCGTCACTGTGACAGAAAGCTGACAGCAAAAACTTCTCTAAGGTTCCACTCTTCAGAAAGAAAATGTTCAGAAACAAGAAAGTTGTAACTTCTGTAAATTATCAGCACAGATAAAGTCTCTTTTTTCCACATGTGAGACTGCTCTGCTGAAACGAGTCGACTGGCTGCATAGCCTTCCTCTTTCCTATCATTCTAAAACTAATAAAAGTACTTTTATCTTAAAACAAGGCAGAGAACAAGAGAAAAGAATGTGGAGGAAAAACGGCTGAGCTTTACATTACATGGCTAGCATGGCGTGTTTGTAGTTCCCACGAGGCTAATTGAGTTTTGGGACCTCAACAAAGGATCTTTCATCCAATCATATTCATATTAAAAACTTTTTCTTACGTTAATTTGCATAAAACACTGAGTGAACCTAGCGATTTGAACATTTTGCAACTGCAAACTCAAGCTGAATTCGACTGATTCATTGATGTGTTTAATATACCATTTTCTCTGGGGAAGCAAGATAGACTGGATCTTAGAAAGACCACTGAGTTAAGAAAACACCACAGTACGCTGCAACACGAGCTGCCAAGAAGCACTACCTGCTCACTTGTTATAAGCTGCTGTTGATGAATGTCAGCTTAATGATGTAAATGGGAAACATATCACACTGATTATTCTTTCCAAAACCCTCCAAGTACAGAGCAATCTCAGTGACCTTATACCCACTTCATAATTTCTCTTTCCCCTAAGAGATGGGAAACTTAGACGCTTTGCTGTTTATGCCGTATAAATATTCAGGTATGATAATGTGAAGGGGTTATTGGGTTTGGGATACTACAGGGAGTGCAGCACAGATGGGCATAGACACACAGGTGTGTGACGGTGTAAGTGTGTGTTTGCATAGAGAGTAGCCACAGATAAAGAATGTGCATTACAATCTCCAGCATTAAAGTTTAGATATCTGTTGAAGTTGGATGTATGCTGGTGGTATCCTTTGACAACAGCAGGTCTATGTGTGAGAGAGAGTGTGTTAGTGTGTGTGTTGTGTATGCTAGGACTCATCCCATATGGCTGCAGTGTGACTGTATGGTAATACAAACTCTATAAAGTTGAAACAGAGAGAAAGGACACCATCTGGCCCAAAGCTCATTTTATGCAACCACAAGGACAAGGACGGGACCAACACAAGAGCGAGAAGACATAAAACCACAGGGTTTCATCTGAAATCAAAAGATGCGCTGGACACAAAGCAACAACAGGAACTCTTTGGTATAATTACAGTGCCAGATCGCTTTTTCATTATACCTTCTACATGTCATTGCAGACAGTTACCTGATGCGTCTAGGTCTTAGGCCCTGTGTACAGCTTTATAGATACTTTTTTAAACTGATATTTTCCTCCTCTGTTTTAAAAAAATATTTGTCATTGTTTCCCAAATGCTTCCTTTTACATGTCCACACAGATAAACAGTAACTAGTTTAAAAAAATCTACCTGTGACCTAAACTCTGATTTTGACAGGCCAAAACATAGGAGATAAATCATTTTCTAAAATATCTGTATACATGCAGACAGGGCCTGAGTTACATTTCATGATCTCACTGAGGTTCAGTGTCTTCTTCAAGGGCATGATGGTCACAGTGTCATTCATAAACTGGCTGCTCTACTATGAATTGTGGCGTTTGTCACTATTGGCAACGCCTTTTTATCCAAGAAAGTTGTTCTGGGTCATTTGACAGAAAAGCAGTCCTCAGGATATTAACTGTCATGTGTCGTAAATGATGCCACTGTGTTTTCACTGCTGACCTTGCGGAGAGAATTTACCCAGGGAAAACAAATGAACCCATTCCACTGCACTGCCTCATACTGCTCTATGCTGTATCACAGTGGGCTGTCTGGTGTTATTCTAAACTGTCATATATATCATATAAAGGAAAGGCCTGGTGCACAGCATTAAAATCCTTCTAACAGGAGCATCTTGGTGAGCGACTTTGTTTCACCTCTGTTGAATGTTCCCAGACACATGGCGTCCCCTTTTTTTCTTTCTTGTTGAAACGTATAAAGTCACTACAAAATGTCAGAGACTCCAGGGAACAATTTTTCCCAGTGATCACTTGTATCACTGCAGCTCAAAAAGCATTTTCCCATAGACATCTGTGAAACTGTTGACAGGACACCTCCAACTTCAAACATGGCAAATTATAACTCCTTTTATCATTTTTTTGATCCAACACGGTTTTATATTTGTTAAACAACTTGAACTGAGAGTAGTGATTTAAAAATATGTGACGTCATCACAATGTAAAATCTTTCAGCCAACCAGGAACTCACAAGCAGGGCTAGAAGTAGAAACACCACTGCACTAGTGTTGTGTCGTTAGCGAAGGTATTGTTCAAAAGAACGAATCTGTTGAGTGAACGTACTGAACTGAATCACTTTGCCCATCACTACACTGCACATATTGGCATATGCACCAGGAGAGCAGCTCCACTAGAATGAACAGACGCCATCTTAGCATCAAGTATTAAGGTATCATTATAAATCTATTAGGCTGTTAGGCTTGGAGCGGAGCTAATGCTAATCATTCCCACAACACACATCAACATGCTCACATCCTGTAAAATAACAGAATAAATACAGCTTCATATGTGTGTATGTGCTTATGGTGTGTGCGTATAGAGACATGACATTACAGATCAGACTGAAGTACGCGCTCGCCCATGAGATACGAGTGTGTGTTATTACTCCACTGTAAGCATGTGCACAGAGGAGTGTTAGCAGCAGTGTTGTGATGCAGATGTCCTCAGACACTGAGGCAGAAAGAGCAGCTCTGAAGGTACCAGCCTCCCACACAAAACCCAGGAACCATTACAATGACACGCACGTCACGTGAACGCCTGTTTGTGCATGTGTGTGTGTTTCTATTTCTGTCTCATGTACTGTGTGTGTGTCTCTTTCTAAATACTCTGAGTGTGTATTAACAATATGTGCTGGTGTGTGTGAACAGAATAGGTGCGAATGAGGAATGTGTGTAAGTGTTCATTTTGTGTGTCCTCGGTCGTATCTGTGCATGTTTTAGGGATTTGTGTGCATGCATGCGTGTTTCGGGTATTCCAGTAATGATCGACCCTCGACTCAGTCTCTCCACATTGACGCATCAGTGTTGCTTTAAATGCCTGTTACCATGGAAACAGGCAGCCGGCATACAGGTCTGGTACACAGACAATGGTCTCTCTCTCTCTCTGTCTCTCTTTCTGTCGTTCTCTTTCTGTCACTTTCCGTCTCTCCACCCCTGCCGCTCCACCCGCCGTTTACCCAATTTTCTCTCTCGCCATTCTTTCCGTTTCTCGCCTTGATTTTCATTCATTCACGTCAGTCTCCCCCCCCTCTCCAAGGTCCCCCCCTCCTCTCTCACTCTCCCTCTTTTCATTCAGTCTGACGTTTTTTACCTCTCTCTCAATTCATTCATGTCAACCTCGCCGCCATGCTCTCACATCTCTGTCTCGCTCTCCTTTCATCACTCTCTCCACTTGTCACGTCACCCTCTTCGTCTCTCTCCCTTCATCCATCTCTGTCTACCTGTGCTCCATCTGCTTTAATTCCCTCTATCTCAATCTTCTCTTTCTGTCCATCTTTTCTTTCCTCTGAGCTCCGTGTGTGCGTGGATGGAGAGCAGTGATGCTCGGTCAAACACACACAGATGCTCACAGAGGTTTTCTTCATAGTGCACAATTAGAGCTTGTTTAATTGTGGCTTTGCACATCCATCATAGGTTCCTTGGGAGCACTGGGTGTGTGCATCCTAAAAACGAATGCTACATGTCTACAATTAAGCTCATGAACAGTGGGGGCAGCATATCAGGATGTGAAGTAAGGTCTGCCGCAGACTCTTAAGAAATGAGAACAACAATGCTGGCCAGCTTTAAAGATGAATAGAGGTTTTTTTATTTTTGGCAGCTACAGCCTGACTTGATCTGGCAATGTTCACAAACTTTAGATCTTTAGATGGCTTTTGCTCCCTAAAGGGATAGTTCAAAATTTTCTGTGGTTGTATGAGCTTCTTATATAAAGTCAGTGTATTAAAAACATTAGATGGCGATCAGTCCCTCGTCCACAGCAGTACATTACTTAGCTTCCATGCTGATCCCTCTGCCTGCTTCTCCAAAGTGAGGGCATGCCGACTGCAGCTACTGTAGCTAATACACTGAATATGGATAAGTGCGTCATTCAAACTCACTTCAAAAGATCCAAACTATCCCTTCAACTCACATTACTGAGTCAACTGAGTTCCTTTTGGACAACTCTCCTCTTGTGCTACAGTAACAATACATCGTAATATTTACGTTTTTCCTGTAATTACCATCTTGTGGCCACAGCGTTAGTTACACGGCTTGCTCTCTATACATTTTATTCCTTCAAGTATGTGAACAATGCTGACAGCAGCACAGAGTAATATGCAGAAACATCCACATTGTGGCCTCACCTTGCCGAAGCTGCCCTTGCCCAGCACCATCAGGAAGTTAAAGTCAGCCAGCTTCATGCGATCTTGGTTGCCATTGGAGTCGAACCGGGACGCAGCATTAGCCGACTTGCCTTCTGTGTTCTTGCCTGGTCCAATCTTAGCTCTCTAGATAAGAGAGAATAAGGGACTACGTTAGACACAACCTCCAACATTCAAAGGGACAACTGACTGTCAGTGGAAGAATATTTAAGCATACTAACATTTTAAAAAGTTATGATGAGGCAGCTGGTGATACAGGGCCTTTCAGCAGTATTTGTTGAGGAAAATAAGATTTTTATTTCTTCATTATTCCCAACCATATTCACCCCTTTGGTGCTGGAATTGGAACCAACAACAAAGGTGCTATTTGCCACATTTTAACTACCATTTGAGACTGGTCGTCATTACCATGACTCTGCACTTTAATTCACGTGACACATGAATTGGCATAAAAATGAGGACAGTGGCTGTAAAACAGCTCGGATGTTTACATGACGACAGATGTGAGGAAAAGGCCTTGAAGGATAAACCAGTGAAACATTCATTTCTTTCGCGTGCCAAGAATTGGGGGCCAAGAATAACATCCTTCTTGTGAATCATTTATGTGAAATGTTGTCATCATTTGAGAAACTCCCATTAGTAATGCTGCTAATTATCTGGACCCAAGTCTTATTGCTTGTGGCAAATATGCTCAATATGGCAATCATATCAAAAGATTTTTGACAGTTTGCTTCAAGGAATACTTCTCCCCTTACACTCTGATTCTATCACTGCAGCTCAAAATACTGTGTGATGAGAACAAGGAAAAAGATAATATTTCATTTAAAAAAAAAAAAATCCACACACTGTTTTGTGGCTTCCGTTAATATACATGCAACGTTTCAGTCAGATAGACCTCATCAATCCGTAACTAGGCTACTTTTCCACCCTTTACTACAGCAGCAGAAACAGTCTGGCGTCACTTTAAAGTATTTTATGTGACAAATTCGTCATTATCCAACTAAATAGCAAAAAATTCTCTATACTAGTGATGCCTATGCATAATTTAAGTCTCGGTCGATGGTGAATTTCTGGATAGTATTTTCAGGATAGAACTGGCTTCGTGGTACAGGCCTGCTGGTCTTCACCAAAGTCATGCAATAACACAAACAAACTAACCGATCCAGGAAGCTGTAGACCAACAGTTCGTGTTTAGTGAGGTAAAAATCCTGTTTTTGTGAATGGAGTTTGACTTTAAGGAGTGTTTCACTTTCTTTTCAGCTCCCCGCAGGAAAGGTCTGTCTATTTGGGAGGTACTGAGCGTACAGCTGAAAAAACCTAGACTTGGATTATACTGCACTAGCTGTGTGAGAGTTTCTAAATGTTTTGATGTCGTTTTGCTGTTGTTAAACCTGGCCCCCTTTTCCTCTAATTCATCACAAATTTTCTCTTTTTTTGGATTGTTTTACACGATACATTTAGGCAGAAACACATATTTCACACATCAAGGTTATAAACAACATAGAAGAGAGAGTAAAAGAGTTCAGCCAGTCACATCTCAAAAGTTTGGGAAATAAATAAATCACAGAAATAAATATACATACGCAACACAGATGTAAGAACAATAACATTTTAGAATCCGAACACGGCTGGTCTAATAAAAATACTTACAGCCCTTACAACTTTCAAATTCCCCCTAAATGTTCAGAAATGCTTTTTAAAAATTTGGGACATGGAAGTGGAAGTGATAAATATGGTAAAAGGGAAAAGTTTTTAGCATTTCGGTTCATTCCGTTTCATTTATTCCATGCAGGCACTTCATACTTTCCATAACAAATATGGCTTCCCAGTGAGTCTGCCACTCCATTCAATCACGACTGTCACCACTTTCCCTTGTTTCTGTCCTTCAACCACTCACTCCCACTCACTCTCAAAGTTTTTCTACCATTTCCCTTTCTCTCTATAATTCATTTCTACTTCATCTTTATAAATGTGGCCCGTGTCTCTGACTCTCCATTTATTCATGTCTGTCACCACTTCCCCGTCTCTCTCCTCTATTCACTCTCAGTTCCTACGTGCCTGCCGCGACCTTGTCACGCTCTCGCGTCCTGTCTCTGTCGTAAGGAACTATTGTAATCTTACAATCTAATCTAATTATAATCTTATTATTCACTTTGTTAAGCCATGCTTCAATTTAAAAACAGTCTTAAGACATTAACAAAACGCCTGCACGCTCAGAGACAGAGGTGCAGGATGAGAACATCTTATCCTATCTTATCTTAAATTGCTGATCCGCACTGAGGCTCTCTGCACTTCTTCTGTCCTGTGCAGTAATTTCTCCGCTGCCTTGTCTGGAAAATTGTCAGAGTGAAGCATCCGAGTACTCTGCTGCTCCCTGCACTGTGTGTGTGTGCGTGTGTGTGTGTGTGTGTGTGATGCAACCCATACGGTTCCCGACTCATCAATGGATAAAAGGCTCTATCTGTCTCCATCTGTTCTGACACACACACACACACACACACACACACACACACACACACACACACACACACACACACACACACACACACACACACACACACACACACAGAGGAGCAGTTGAGGTATTTGTGAGCAGCAGAGCATGCTGAAGGCAACACTCTCAAAGCCTTCAGAGATCAATGCTGCTCTCTCTGTATACAGCCATGTGTCCAAATATTTTTGTGCACATTATAAATGGTTGAATGGCAGCAGAAAAATCTGATACATTTTCTTAAAAACCTAAACTGCATTAACACTAACCTGATGTGGTTTTTTGCTCTTGTGGGAGAATGCATCTGAACAATTCATCTTCATCATCTGTCTCATCCCAGTTACTGTCCTAATGCAGCCTCTGTGTACTGGCATGTAATAACAGCAACAGCTTGACTATCTAACCAACCCAGATGCCAGAAGAAAACGTTGGCATCGTACATTTCTGCAAACCACAAATATGTTACATTTGTATGTTTCGTATCTATCATAAAAACCTTTTATAGACTGATGTAGTAAATGAGCTGACTCTGTCCTCGGGAGGTGGAGGGGATGCTGGATGGCATGACACGTAGGCTAAATGCCTGCCAAGCTGCAGACGACTGTTTGAGACCAACAGACAACAAAACTGGTTCTTTTTCAGCAAGTCGTTGCTGTGTTCCCAGCGGCTTTTTAGGCACCAAAAGTGGGTGTATTGTAGGTGTGGGAATCACCAAACGTTACAATATTACTGCGTTTTTAAACATGTTGCGATATGCTGAGTATTGCGCTTAAATATAATGCAATATTGTACTTTTTTTCAACTGTAAATTATTTCCCTAAAGGAAAACTTTTTTATTATCTAATAAAATAAAGTTTTCAGTCTCTTCATCTCACTTTAATCATTTGCATTTGCAGCACAATGTGCATAGTGGACTAAAAAAGCGATAGATTTTATTATTCAAGTAGGCTACCAAAAGTTTAATTTGTATTTGTAACATTAATGATGTATATGATTTAAAAAATCGATTCTTGGCACTGTGTGACGATACAATATTGCTGCATAAAAAACTATTGGGACACAATTTTTTCCACCCACCACTAGTGTTTTTAGCAACCAGATGTTGTTTTTCCACTAAGCATAGTGCTACGAGAAGCAGTTGCTTTTTACAGAGACATTGCTGCATCTCCTGTCGGGACAGTGCACGAAAAGTGTTTGGGACTTCACTGAGATGTCACTGTGTTTCCACTGGGGATAGTGCGATGAAAAGTGGTTGTATTTTTATGGGAACTACACCTACAGCTGGGAATGTAGCCCAGCTGTAGGTGTAGATTTCAGAGGGGATGCAGGGGGCAAGTAGCACAGAACTATTCTTTCCACAAAATTACAGACATTTATTCCATAAATCGATGGTAAGGCACATATTAGTTCATCAAATTCACAAGACTGCAAGAAATTAGGTTTTATGTGTCCTCCTCAAGGTTAAAGCGAAACATACGCCTTTGTCTCGAGCCATGACTGTGCCCGAAAACCAGTTTTTTAAGCCCAAACATGATCTTTTCCTCACCATAACAACTGGTTTTCATGCCTCAACATAACCAACAGTTAAGCACAGCGTTATTGAAGCAGAAACTTTCAACATATCTGCAACAAAATATCGTACAAATGTATCCATGGTTTGCAGAAACATACAATGCCAACACTCTTTCTGGTGACTGGGTTGATTTAATATTTCCTAAAGACCATTACCCAGTTTTCTTCCTATAAATGTTTTTTATCACTGACACAGGTAGCATCCAAGATGTCACTGCATTATCACCATGTCTATGATCATATTTTCTGCTCCTACAGATGGAAATGGAGCTTATTAATAAACAGTTAATATTGTTAATGTTCTTTGGGTTTTAAAAAATACGAAAAGTTTGGTCAAATCGTCTTTGATAATTACAGCACATCAAAACATGTTGTGTCTCTCTTGATTTCAATACTACCTCTACCATCAGTGTGCCACGGCCCACCTTCATTTCCCCCTCTCACATTCCTTTGATTTAGCTTCCTATATGTGTGTACGAAAAAGAAATGAGCTCAAAAGAGGGAAAGACATAAGTGAGACAGAGAAAGTGAAGTAAACGGAGAAACAAAAAGAATATTACACCGAAAGGTGTTTAAGATGCATCTAAGAGTGTAACCGTATTGTAACCGAGTTAAATTTAAAAGGGAGACAATAAATGGGACGAATGGGAAGTCCACACCCAAATGAAACATTATTTATTGAGAACATTTTGTTTAAAACACCTAACAAAATAAAACCCCTCCCTAACTCTGTCTGCTGTTCCAGACAAAGAAGGGTTGAATCTCACTTAATTCACCTTTGTTTGCCTTTATTTGTGCAGCTTGTCCCTAACAGTTATGTCTATGTCTGTCTGAGTGGATGGGAGCAGTGCAACAAAAAAAGCAGAGTCATGTGTACATAAACTGTACTGACAATAAAGGTGATTCTAAATCTCTTACGGTCAAGATGGCAGTGAGGATAACAAAAACGGGGATTCATTCATTTCATATCGTGCCTAACTTCTTCAGCTTTCTTTGTTTTTGTTTTTGAGCCATGACAAAGGCTAAACTGTGGCCTGCAACAGACATGGTAAGGCCTGTTTTTAACCTAAATTTAGCTGACTGTTGGAAAATGTGCGGCCTCTACTGGCCAGTTAAGAGAAGTGAGGCGTCAGCAGTAAATGACATGTATATTGTGGAGGACGCATCAATCCCAATATTCAAATACACTCAAAATGTTGCATCACTATATCCACAAGAGATCTTTGAGCATACAGCCATAAATGTGCACAGAAGATATTAGGCTGATTGGTCCAGTAGTATGTGAGATTAGATGCAGACAGACAGATAAATACATGACTGAATGCATGATCCCCTCCAGGCTTGGTGGAGATAAAACTGAGATGGAAGAAGGGAGAAAGAAGAGAGAGGGAAAGAGCAGGACACAGGGTAGTAATAATTTAGTTTGTGAATTCTGTACTGTTTTTGTATTTCTTTTGATTAAAACTTCATCCTAATGAAACGTCGGAAAAAAATTGAACTGAGACAGAAAAATGTGTCTCAGTTTATAATGTGTATAACGTTAAATCTAAATTCTTAACTTCTTGTGAATAACTGATGGTGTTGCATGTGTGTCTGTGTGATTCTGGATAGTTAATGGAGGCATGCAGGTCATGTAACCAAAGTGAAATCTCTCTCGTCTGTCTCTGAGTCTTTCTCTCTGCCATCTCTCTCCAAGCCTCACACGAGTAGTTGCCTACATGCTTGTGTGTGCGCGTGCCTGTGTATGTGTGTGTGTGTGTGTGTGCGTGTGTGTGTGTGCTCGCCGGGCCCCCTGAGAATGTGTCTCAGTGAACGTCTGAGGACTGTGACCTTGAGGAGAGTGAGGGAAAGAAAACAGATAAAGAGGGAGAAACACACAGGGGGGGCACTGAAGGTGACAGAGGACAAAACAGATAAGTGAAGGAGAGAAAGGGAAGCAAAGTGAAGACAGGGAGGAGAAGGAGAGGAGAGAGATGGAGGCTCGAAGGCGACAATATGTCCCTACAGAATGCAGACTCTTAGAGGAGGAGAAGATGAAAAGTATCTTATTTCACAGCACTAAAACTCGAATTTGTACGCAACACAGTTGGGTCGATTTCCGTTTTTGCCGGTACGATCTGGTGTACAAGCTTAAACCAGTTTGATTTTAAGCAAACCAGGTGAAGCAACATTTGTCATCTGGCTAATTGAAAAGTCGTTGAAATCGGCAACCTGTGCTCCAGGCGTCATGGCGCTAGATCCCACATGTACTGCATCAAGAACAAGCAATATGACAACGTGATCAACATAATATTTTGTTTATAAATGGACGAATGGGGCCACTGGTGTCGGACCGGCTGTGAGCCGAGGCTGGTGTTGGCAACACGAGGGGATCACATTTCAGGATATGGAAGACGTAGAGCGGCGCATTGTGTTTGTTTACAACGGGTGATGAGAGGAGACATGGCGGGAAAAATAAAACCGCACCAACATGGCAACATTTTTGTGTTACAGCCGACGAGTGGTTGTGAGCTGAACTCCTGTCAGATCCTGTGTTTCTTTTTATATCTGTTGCTCATTTTGAAAGCTTAGTAGCCTATTGGACAAGGTATAATGAAGATGATGAATTATCTTCCTGATACCTTCTTATTTCACCATAAAAACCTAAATACGGTATCGGCTGCCAGGGTGCTGAAAGTTTCTGGTGAGCTAAATGATCCATGCTAATAACAAGCTACGCTACTTGATGGTGACTATATTATGTGTCATTTCCATGAACTATCACAATATAAAATGTGTTTTCTGTTTGAAAAGTAATGCTGCAAAGTAGCACGATAGCAAGGAGGCTACTTACTGTACCCACCTTTTAAGTGGTTACATGTCCAGTCTGATCTCAAGCAAACAGCTGATATATATGTGTGGTTTCCCTACATGAAGTAGGCCTAACAGAGGTGCATATTCAGATGTTATGTGATGTGATAGTCTGCTGCTCGTTTGTTGTTTGGACACAGTGTCATTATATTTCACTCTGAAAGGGCAACACCTGGTAAAATTCAGTATATAAAAGTTTGGCGACGAGTGGATTTAGTTTCCTTCAGACAGAGCCAGGCCAGCTATTTCCCCCTTTTCCAAACTGTATGCTAAGCTTACTGGGGCTAAAACAGGGAGACGTGAGGAAACAAAAGCAAAGCTGCCCCTGAACAGCTCCACTCATCTCAGCGATCAACACATTTCAGAATGACTCTGATGTTTAGTAGCTCGGTGTCAGTTAGACAGAAGGAGGACAGGAAAAGAGAAGATAGAAAGAGGAAATGCACAGAGCGGGGTTATCCTCTCCACTGCCAAATGTGTTAATGAGTGGGCCTACTGGTCAGCCACACACATGCACACACACACACTCGCCTGGACCTGCAGTGTGCCAGACCGGATGGTACTACAAGTGTGCCTGCCAACTGCTAACAGCTCTCCCAGAGAGGCTCTCACTCAGACACACACAGATGCACAGTGCACACACACACATTCACAAGCATGCCATACCGACACATTCAGAAACACGCGGGCACACGTTTGCAAATGCTTCAGCATAAAAACACAAGTAGACTGAAGGTGCGAATGTACACACACCTCAAATTTCTGCCGTAGCTCCTCGTTGCCCTCCTCCCCCTCCGGAGCAACAGGAACGTTGAAGTACTCGCCTTCTTCCTGGGAGAGCAGCTTAAACCTGAAGAGAGAGAATATTTCCCGTCAAATCAATTCCCAATTAGTTTATACAATTTGAGCGTTTAACTGCTTCCATTAGGCGAAGCTGCTGACTGTTAGTGTGCCCGTTTAAAGACCTGAAGAATAATCAGCTGATTATTTAGTAATTCCCTCTCCTTCATGGTGATCCTGCAAAGCCTGACACAGATGAGCCCACAACACAGCTGAGATGCTTATCGCTTAACAAAATCAATAGAATATCATTTTTCATATTGGCCTCATTACAACTGACGCCACAAGTTTATACCTCACCTCCATATTCATTGTAAATAAAATTGTACTGTGTGTTTATGAATTTTATAAACTTTTACTGTAGTTATTTTCCTTTTATGTTTTTTGAGGTTATGTTTTCGGCATCATTCCTGTTTTAGTCTTTCTGATTTATTGACCTATTTGGTGCTGCTGATGATAAAATGACTGTTTATTTAAAGGCAGTCTGGTGGCTTTGGCAGTAGTGATTTCTGGGCTGTTTCTGGCTCAGCAAAAAGGATCTTACTCTTCAACAAAAAGGTTTATTTCAGTTGGGATCTTTTCCATAATGTTGTCAGACACTTAGAATAACAATGTGAGCCTGTCAGTGGCAAAAATAAGCACTTTTAGTGGACATACTGACGGTGCACTGCATCGATCTCACTCAACACTGGACCAATTTCAAAAGCTGTTTTTCCCAGTAGTAACTTAGACATAAAACCCTGGGAAAATATGGTCCAGGTTGAAACACTACAGAATTTACCTTTTTACAGTGATTTAATCAGATGTCTTAATTTTTAAGTCAACACATTGTCGAAATTGGCTTTAAAATGAATCATCATTGGCCAACATGCTTTTTCTTAGCCTCTATACATATTTTTTTAGTCTCAGGGCTCTATTCTTGTGACCCCTGTGGCGTGAGTCATAGTGAAGTGCACCATGCCCAATGCATCAGCAGTGTGCCAAACGTTCTTTTGGCAATGTCTTGGCCAGGCTCTCTGGCTCACCTGCGGCACAGTTGGATACAGGGTGGGATCGGAAAGCATACATCATCATGAATTATAGCCAAAGTGGGGTGTGACAATCATGGCCAATCACATTCACTACTTTCACCTCCTTTAAACACAGAGCTCTACCTGTCATGACGCACTGAGAGTTTGGGAAACCTGAGTAGAGTTTTCCTCAGACAATATGTATTATTGTCCAGGACGTGCAACAAATATAAATACAGCTCAAGTACAGCTCAAATACACTCACCGGCCACTTTATTAGGTACAACTGTTCAACTGCTCCTTAATACAAACAGCTAATCAGCCAATTACGTGGCAGCAACTCAATCCATTTAGGCGTGTAGACATGGTGAAGACGACCTGCTGAAGTTCAAACCGAGCATCAGAATGGGGAAGAAAGGTGATTTAAGTGACTTTGAATGTGTGTGATAGAAATTGCTGATCTACTGGGATTTTAACACACAACCATCTCTAGGGTTTACAGAGGATGGTCCCAAAAAGAGAAAATATCCAGTGAGCCAAAATGTCTTGTTGATGCCAGAGATCAGAGGAGAATGGCCAGACTGGTTCAAGATGATAGAAAGGCAACAGGAAGTCAAATAACCACTGGTTACAACCAAGGTCTGCAGAAGATCATCTCTGAAGCAACAACACGTCCAACCTTGAAGCAGATGGGCTACAGCAGCAGAAGACCACACCAGGTGCCACTCCTGTCAGCTAACAACAGGAAACTGAGGCTACAGTTCACACAGGCTCACCAAAACTGGACAATAGAAGATTGGAAAAACGTTGCCTGGTCTGATGAGTCTGGATTTCTGCTGCCACATTCAGATGGTAGGGTCAGAATTTGGCGTCATGGATCCATCCTGCCTTGTATCAACGGTTCAGGCTGCTGCTGCTGGTGTAATGGTGTGGGGGAGATTTTCTTAGTACCAACTGAGCATGGATTAAACACCACAGCCTGCCTGGGTATTGTTGCTGACCGTGTCCATCCCTTTATGACCACAGTGTATCCATCTTCTGATGGCTACCTAATAAAGTGGCCAGTGAACACATGCTGCCAAAGCAGTAAGTAGCCATGTGATCAAATTGTTAATGAAATAACATTGATTACAGGCACTTTAATGATGACTGGTTCAGAGCCCTTGCATGGTGGAAACACCTAAAGGAATAAAGGCGATCAAACACTGCCAACAGGTTGCAGTCGTGTTATCAGACAGGTTTCAGCTAACAATCTAATCTGCTGCTGGCTGTTAAGATGAATGACCATATTGTGTTTAGACAGTGATGGAGTTACTCAGTCTGTGCTAATTATTTCAGCTTATCTGACACAATTTACAATTAAAATCACATCAGCATCAAAGTAAGATTATGTCACAAGCTTAACTCTTTTCAACCTAATGCCAAATACCTTCCATAGAGGGCAATAACACAGAAACATACAGACGTTTAGCTTCAGCTCATTCTAGCTGCCCGTGCCAGCACAGGTGTGAGACTCTGGAGCTGCACACAGATGGAGTAGTGGAAAACACACACTTGCACGGGATCTCTTTGCTCTGAATATCAGGTTTTTAATGGCATCTCTCCACCTCCACCAGTCTACCTCAAACGTTGGCATCTCATTAAAAACCCTGACAGGGCAGCGTCAGCAAAAAGAGGGGAAGATAGAGAGATATAGAGACTGAGCTACAGAGAGAGAGGGAGGGAGCCGGAGAGATAAAGAAGCTGAGATAAAGAGACAGGGTAGAGATGCTTTGGCACCGAGTATCACCAGAATGAAAAGAGAAGCTCCAACTAAAGTATTTCTCCAACAGTGCAGTAATGAACAAGGTCACCTTCACTCTCCCTCCTCCTCTACCTGAGCTGTTCCTCCGCCTCACGTCTCTCCACCCCCCCCTTTCCTAATCATCCACCCATCCCTCCTTTCATCTCACCATCCATCCACTCCGTTTTTCTGGAGCTCCGAGATGCCGAAGGACAGTGATCCCATGAAGTCGTTGCGGCTGGTCAGGTCCCAGTCCCACACCTCCACCGACAGACGGCGGTCCTTATCGTACTCCTTCAGGTGGCTGGGGGAGAAACAAGGACAATCAACAGTTGGATGATGGCCCGCAGTGATACATGTAGGTGTTTAATATTTCAAGTTAACTTTAAAGCCACATGAGAGCAGTCTTGGATTTATCTTTCCTGCCATGACAATTTGTGGCCTCTGAAGCGTGCCTGGTATAATTCCTCCAGTAATCAGATGCACCTCATTTTCTCAACACACGAAGCAGTAGCTGTCTGTGCGTCTAGCCTGTGTGCTACATTCAGGCTGCGTTCACACCACACAAAGCTCCTCTACCATCTCTTACTTTCATTTGGTGCAAAAAATCCTCTCAAACTGAACATGTGCACTCAGCTGTCTGAAAATACACATCTCACTTTCAAACTGTGATGGAGCTTATTAAGAATATAATTGGAGCCAACTGCTCGAAACAACCC
Organism: Epinephelus awoara; assembly: GCA_035609425.1. NCBI lineage: Eukaryota > Metazoa > Chordata > Actinopteri > Perciformes > Serranidae > Epinephelus > Epinephelus awoara. The sequence continues at coordinate 8,789,771 of CM069311.1, forward strand.
CAAAACATAGCTTTTATGAATATAAGGAGCCAGATGTTTTTATCTGAGTGCCAGCGGTTACACATGCTTGGAAAGACGAGCACGATGTGACGCTCTTAAAACACTGAGTGAGTGAGTGGGTGCGAGAGATGGAAGAGAAGAACCAGAGAAAAAATAAAGAGGGAGAGACAGACAGAAAGATAAACATAATAAAAGAGAAAGCAAACATGGTGTAATGAAGCCTTACAATTTAAAGGTCTCATTCCAAGTGGGGTTGAGGCAGCACTTTATGGTCTTGGTCTTCTGTTTGCTCTCGCTGCGTGGATCTGGGATCAGTTTAAGCTTCACGTAGGGATCTGACAGACCGTTGGGGTCCATAGGAACCAGATTCCTGCCCTCTTTGACTTGGGGGGGAGGGATGGAGAAAACAAGACAGAAAGAGTGAGAAGGTGAGAGAGGAAATTTGGATAACATAAAGAAGAGATCTCAGTTTCAGTTTACATAACGTACTGTTACACAGACACCAAATACAAATCAGAAATACAAATTAAACTCTTGGTAGCCTACTAGAATAAAATAATCAGTTGCTTTTTCAGTTTACAAGATACATTTTGCTGCAATAAAAATGACTGAAGTGAGATGAACAGAATGACTACCTCATTTTATTCGATAAAACTGTTGATGTTGAAAAAGTTTTCCTTTGGGAATAATATCATATCATGGGGCCTCTGGTGATCCCCACCTCTATGAGTTACTCATTAAAAATGCCCATTGATAAAATAAAAGTCACAATATTAAATCTATAACATGTTATTGGTAAAGTGAGACGAACAGAAAAACAAAAGAGAAGCAGAGATAAAGTAAACACATGTAATTAATGCAACCTTAAGTAAAACAGACTAAATATGACAATCAAAGTAATTAAAATCATAATTGTGTACCACATTTTAAGTATGATTTTCGGTTTTATTTTCTTAAAACAACTTAAACAACCTGCTTATTTTTTATTTTCTTTGGTATTTTTTGTTATACTCAGATATGCAATGATGATCGCTGAGTAATGTTGATATTGTCCAGTGTCATTTGATGAAACGATATGTGCATAATAGCGTGCACTGGGGCCCATTGTAACTACCACTGTAAAAGCGCTTGCTTCCTTCTGTGCTGTGATACGGCTGGTCGGTGTAGTTTGGTAGAAATAAAGTAGTTTCTAGATGAAACTGCTCACAACAAGGTCTGTGGATTATCCTAAATAACCGGGTCATGATTTCTAGAAAGAGACATTGCTGTTGAGATTTTAAAATGCATTGTTTGGCACTTTGGGCACCACAAGCTGAGATATCGCCAACACTCTGCAACTCACACCAAAACAATTTAAATTGATAAACTGCACTATAGGAAGAGGATTTTGTAGTGAAGTATCCCTTTAAAAGCTGTAAGAGGAGTAAAATGATGATTAATCACCACTCGCTCTTTTGCACATACCATGCTGTGGGTAGCCTGCATGAGTGGAAACAGCAGGAGGGTTCAAACACACCCTTATTTTTCTGGTGCTCATGACATGGAGCAGTTCTGCCTTAAAATGAGGGTCTTATAATTTTATTCAGAGCCCACGCGTTACTTATAATTAATTTTAACCCATATTTAGCATGTTGACAGGTGTTCATTTCAAGTCTTCAAGTGAGTATGTGTGTGAATTTGTGGAGTGTTTCCTGTCAATAATCTTTTTAACAACAAAACTCTCCCCTGAAACCAACTAATTAAATTAAGCATGGTAAATATGAGCCAACAGAAAACACACACAAACACAGAGCAGAACCCCCAGAGCTGTGCTGGGGGTTAAAGCCTTAAGGTCGCCAGATCTGTCTGTAATGACCATGTAGACAGATGAAGGTTGCCAGTTCCTACACTAATCCTCCTTTTGTGGCCGTCTGTTATTGGGCTGTAATTGTATTCCGGTGGCGTAACATCCCCTGCGATTGGAGTGTGTGTGAATTTGTGTGTGTGTCTGTGTGCACAATTATTGTTGCTGGTCAAGTTGTGAGGTCACATCCAATTACCAGAAGCCAGGCTGGTGCTGCTGTGTCTTAGGCAGCTCGCTTGGGAAGCACTCAAGAACACACACACACACACACACACACGCACACATGCACACACACAAGAACCTTTACCACCCCCTATATAAACACACACACAGCACAAAGAACTTAGCTGAGGCAGCTCAATAATTGTAATCTGTGGAAAAATGACAAAGAATGGCAGAGGAAGCCATGATAAGCTGAGGTAGGATGTGTAATGTTTCCATGTTGACTGTGTCGAGTCAAATAGTCACGTTATGTATAAATACATTTTAGTTTCCAATTTTTCTTTCTTGATTCAGGAGCCAGTGCTGTTCATAGAAAAGACCGACTCCCTGTTTCAAGTTGGGGACTCTCAGTTTCACACACCAGCTCAGGCCTCTCCCTGCCAAAGAGGTGACATTACTTATTTATGACCTTTTAAGAACACTTAAAATCTGATCTTACCCTGCCGAGTGCCCAAAGATCCATCTGCACGTAGAAACCTAAAACTATGTCTCTTGGCATCTCAATTTACCGGGTCAGCTACACTAACAATGTGGTCACACTCCTGGTTTCCTTAAAACAAAACACCTAAGGATTCAGACTACTTTGTTAGAAAGACTTATAAACATGCAGCCACATGGACTGACATGTCACTCAGATCCAGAGCAAGAATTGGGGTGTCTGCACCTTTTTTCCGTATAATTGGGTCGTGCCAAGGTCAGTGCGTCTAACACCTGAGCAGTGTCTGTATCAGCTCTGAACCTGCCCTGCTGCCAGTGTTAGTTTGTTCTCTTTCTATTTGGGTCTGTATGGCTGACACCATTTTTAATTTAGTCTAACGTTGCATTTGTGTGGTGCCAGAATAATTGGAGAAATGAGTTTCTCCCTGGGAAAATTCACGTAAATGCCCCCAAAGTTGGAACAACAACTCTAAAAGCACACGACTTGCCCACTTGAAGTGTCATATTACCAGGAAACATGGTATAAAAATAAATGTTTGTTTTTTAGTTAGGAACTTTTTATCAATTCACATATTGCATATCAATTTCTTGCTTGCATGTAATTTGTAATATGGTATTAGGTTGTAACCATTAGTTTCCGTACATGTAGAGTGACCTAGATTAGCTAGCAAAGTTATTAATTAGATTTGACCCCGATAACAAATTAGGTGAAGCAATAGTTTAGTGGTTTTAGGAAACGTACGGGTGCAGAAACAGCTATCAAGGTGTTGTTTTAACACTCTGAACGATAAAATGCAACACCTCCTTTTTGTGGAGTCCATGACTTGAAAGCTTATTAACACACCAAAGTTGGAAGGATGACAACTTGGGAAGTTGAACCATCTGAGGAGCACATGTGAATGCAGCATAATTATTCTACTTCAACTTATTTTGAGTCAGTTTCAAATCAAGTCTATTTTTTTTTCTCTTTTTTGTTGAAAGTAATTTGTTAATTTTGAGTTTGGGTAGGTGCTACACTTTACTGCACTTAAATGCATCTTCTAACACAGTCTAACAGGCAAAAAGCAAATCAAGGAACGGATTAAAATTAATCTCTATAAATGGATATCTGCATAAGTGTGTGCAGAATCTGTAGGTACTGGGACAATATTTTGGTACTGGAAGCATTCTGGTTTCCGTTCATAGTCCATTTATGGTCCAAGTAGGATTGATGAGAGCAAAAGAGGCACAAAGGATTGGCCAAAGTGCAATCTCAGAACCCATTTTTATTAGCTTTACACTAATTCATCTGCATTCATACACAGATATCTGTTTTTATAGATTAGCCAAAATCTTGCTGGGGCTTGTCTCAAATTGCTAACCGAACTGTACGCAATGATCGGCACAGAGAAGAGGAAGTCTTGCGCTGGATATCCGCTGATTACACCAGAACCCCCAAAATACTGGCCGTTGACCAATTGAGGATTTTCATGGTCAGAAAGACAGCCGATGGGTCCTGAGATTGGATTTAAGTATTACAGTAGATGAGACTGCAGGTGAACTTTATTTCAGAGATGACAAAGAGGGGCAGCTTGAAATAGAGGAGAAGGGAAAAGACAGCATGTACAGTAAAATGATGGGGGAATGGCTGCCATCACAGAAAAATTGAAAATGACAAGTGTCACATAATCCAGAAGTAGGTCAGTCTTGTATTGTCACCACAAATTAAGTGCACCTGAGTTCACTTGAAAGTGAGACTTTCCAGACTGCCCCCGCCTGACATGATGCTGAAGCATGGGTCAGAAAGTTTCTCCTCAGCGGCTACTGAAAAGCAAACTTTTGCAATAAAAGTCAAAACTGCCTCTTTTTTTTTTACAACCAACAATTGAGATGCAAAGCTCTCAGGGCTGCGGGGAACATGCGGCGTCCTTTCAAACCATGACTGAGGGGAGAGCTTCCCGGCGAGCTCGCAGCGTGAGAAAACCTCAAGAAGTGAGAGAAATGAGGCTTTCGTGCCGTTGAAGCGCTGCATGCTACGCTAAGCTCCGAGAGGTTAACCACAGCACAGACCCAACGGCCAGCATTAAACCCTCAGCGGAGCAGGTCAATAAATATTAGATGATGCCTGTTAAAGTGACCATCAAATGCTGGTTGAGGTGAGCTATAAAGAGGGGTAGCATGCCAAATGGTCTCATAGGACACCTACAGTCAGTAGAGGAGGGTGTGTGTGTTTTTGTGTTTGTGTGTGAGTGGATCTACTTGTGAATGCACAGGTGTGTAATGTGCATGTGACCTTGTTTGCATATGTTTAAGTCTTGCTTGCATACACTTTGTGCTAATTGTGAAGAGCATGTGCGGGTCTGAGTATAGAAGTATGTGTGTGTAGGTGTGTGTGTGAGAGAGAGAAAGAGATAAGGCAAGTCTACAGGGAGGGCGAGCGGAGATAAGAGTGCAGTAACAGCAGAATACTGTATATGTGCACAGCAGCGTGGGTGTTGCCGGTGCACCTTTTCCCATGTGAAACAGCCTCATCAGAGTCTTAGTAGGATTCTTATGTTCTGTCCAGCTGCTACACGCTTTTATATGTGCTGCAGAATTAATGAAGCTTTTCCAGATAATTTCCTCTTCAGGATGTTGAAACTGAAAGCCTCGATCTCTCTGTGTCAAATCAACATTCGTATTAACTAAAGCAAACAACCTCCAAATGAGTTTAATGGGTCTAAATAAAAAGATGTTGACTCAATGTTCATTTTAGCGACTGTATTCCTGCATGTGTTGCTAACTGGTGCCAGCACCAGTGAGGCTAATTTAGATGCACACTCTATCAGAGCTGTTACTTCAGGGACTGGAGTTGTATTTGTTTTGACTCTGTTTAGTTGCCAAGGTGACTAACCTGAGTCTGAAATGGATCAACTTCCCCCCATGTGGATCACACCTAAGAAAATGAAGTGCTGATTGATGTTTATCACAACCCTGGCTGGGTGTGAATCCAATCCATTGAAGTAAACATGCTAACTTATTCAAGGCACTTGCAACATTTTGTCATTTCTACAACATGACCTATTCAGTAGTCTTTACAGCTTAGAATTTGGGAAAAGGCAAAAAACGCTAGAATTTAAATTAGTGACCCTTTTCCTCCAGCTCTATCCTATCTGCCCTTAGCCCCTCCCACCAGACGACCAGAGGCATATGCACACACTTGATATAGTAACCCAGTGTTTCCATACAATGATTTATTTAATCATACTTCAGTGGACAGATGCATGCAACCCATTCTCTCTCTGTTTATCAGACCACAAATGAGACAAGAAGTAGCTAGCTAGCCACCACATGGTCTCTCCGACTCACTCCCCGCCACTATGGATTGCTTCCCTGGGAGTGGTGTGGGAAACAGCTCAGGAAACAGACCTCGAATTTAGTCTGCGCATTCAGCCTGCACAAACCCCCCAGCGCCAGGTGTCACGGCAGGCTGGTGGCCAGTGGCGACACCAGGTCTAAACTGTGTAATGGCAGCAACAGAAAGTTTGCTGATTTGGCAGCAAGTCAGGGCTTACTGGGGTTTGTGCTTGATGTATTTAGGTTGCTGTGGCTGCTGACTGGGGGTCCTTCTCTGGGGCTACCACCCATTCTCCTTTTGGGGTGATGGTCTGTAGTGTCAGGGGGTGAGGCGGAGGACACACTTTGATTCCAGGCCCTTGTTAGTGTTAGCTACATGAGCGTGAAGTGAGTCTTAGCTTCGAGTTAAGAGAAGGCTAAGCTGTTAGCAACATTTTCTCTCCATTTCTGACACGTTTTGCTGATATGGACAAGTGTTTAATTTATTGTCAGACTCTCTTTTAGACTCTCTTTTTAATTAGTCCGTCTTCCCTTTTGGGTTGCTTTGTAGGCAGGTGTTACCAATGCTGAAATAGCAACTTTCTGTGCACAATTCTCCACCATTAAATCAGGCTTAAGGGACGTGCACACACATCTGCATTTGCAGAACAGCCAACAGCGACATCCTCTCACTAAAATAACCTGTGATTGGCCAATGTCTCCCATCACAGGCTAGAATTTCTAAAGCCTGAAAAAGGAGCCATTTTGGATAAACAAGAGTCTCAATAACCTCTGCAGGTTGAAGGAGCAGTGTGAAATCCTGCCTCAGCTAGGCTGGTGCTACCATGCTGTATGATGGTGCAGCAGTCTCAGGCTAGTAGCTCATCCTGAATCATTGGGTTATTTAATTTGAGCATTGAAAAGTCAAAAATCCAACCTCTGTTAGAATCAAAAGCTTCATCATGTATAATTGGTTAAGCAGCCTTCTCTGAGCCTGACATTAGATTTGAATAAAAATGAATGAGTCCACTGCTCTAAGATTTTCAGCTCACTTTGAATAAAAGTCCCCTTAGCAAGCTCTGACGTGAGTGCAGTGTCCTTCAAACAAAGAAAGCTTAGTATAGTATAAGGGTGTCTGTGGTGTTGGCATGAATGTCAGGGTCAAGTGTTCATACTCCCGATGGGGCCATCCAGAGAATACCAAGACAAAATGTGGCAAATGTTTCACTTATGGACTTTATATTGTGCATAAAGTTAATAAAAGTGCTATTTCTCATATTCCCAGGGTGCTTTTGCTTTTGAGCCAACGCACAGACAGCCAGAGTCATCATTAGTGTATGAAGGCTCCAGGATACTCCGACAGAAGTACTTGCCAGATGGTCAAACACCTTTCCCACATCGGACTTGGTGGGAGAGGGACCTAACTTTCCGAAAGCAAAAATCCGACATTCACGTCCTCACACGGCCACTGGCCAACTCTGTGGGGGTGAAAAAGCACAGATTTGAACTTTTTCTTCTTCTGACTGAAACATGAATATCTTCCAGGAGAGAATGTCTGAAAATGTGCGCCATCATCTCCATGTTCAAACTATTATCACATCTCACCCTCGTCTGTGACGATAAAGCCATTAGACAGAATGTGCTGTGCCAAAATAAGGGGGCACCTTTCAGTGCATTTTCACTGCTGGAGCGTCCTTGAGCTAGACACTGATCCTCCATCTCCATGGACCCCGTTCTGCCTCTGACCCAGAGCTCTGATCTCCCAGTGAAAGGGGAGGGAGGACTTAAAAACGATCAATAAAGTGTCACTTTACACTCATGTCAATTGCTTTGATTAAATCCACAACTAGTCCACATGCACAGACGCATTTCTCACTGTGGCAGCCATTTCCACCAGCTCCTGCTACGTTAAGCTGTTCCTAGTGCTTCTACAATTCATTCTCTGTGGTAGCGTTTTTATTTTTTCTTCACCTCACTGCAATGAGGGAGTAAACTACTGGTGGCTCCACACTGACCCCTGTGGATGGAAATCAGTACTACACCTCCTGCTGCCTCTTTATTGCCTGTAAATTATTACAAGGAAATGAGAGGAGGATTTAATCACAGCTGACTGAAAACAGGAATGTAACACGACATTTTCAAACAAAAAATCTCTACTTTAAATATAAATGTGCAAGTGTTGATGATACAATCATTGCTGGCTGGACAATATCGTTAATACACTGAGTGATTGATGGATTGATGAACTGAACTATATCAAATTAAATGTCATTTTCTCTGACAGTCTCTACCATTCAGCTCTGCTTTATTTCATTCTGTGGCACTTGTGAGGTTCAGCCTTTACTGCTGTCCTAGCAGTCTCTGTGTGATAAGTCTGCTCTCTTATCATTTCCCACAGTAAATCCCAGCTAATGATCAGTGTACGAGCGTGGGAACCAGGGAGAGAGAGGAGGAGAGCGGGGAGAAACCCAGCGAAAGACCATGAAGTGACAATGCATTTACATGCAGAAATGAGCACATCCTATGCACTTTATGTATTGTTTCCTCTCAGGACATTCAGAAAGTTAATAACTGTTTCAATGTGAGGCTTTGTTTATGTTTTCCGATGATGAACAGATCCTGTGTATTGATTATGTAAGCTGTGCAACCGCAGAGGAGTCAATCATGTCTTTCTTTCGCAGCAGAACTGAAAATACATTTTGTCTTTGAACAGGAGGAAATCCTCCTCAGATCCGCAATCAACATTTAATTACTTCTCAGTGCTTAAGTAGCATGGGCAAAAAGACGTCGACTAAATTTTGGCAAATTTAAGTGTTGTCCATTCATCCATTTCCTGGGTAAACATTTATTATCAGTGAGTCATCTAATACTTGAGCATGAATAGTGGCACAGCTGAAGTTGGAGCAGATTTATGAATAGTGCGACTGTACTCCATCCAGCCACAGTGAAATGTGGTCATTTATACAACATGTATGAGAGACAACTGTGTATGCACATTAGAAACACAGTTCGAAGCTTTTGTTAGATGGTGTGAAACAACTGACAATGAATTGACAGGGAGTACAAAAGTTTATGTAACCCTCTGCTGCCACCTGCAGGTGAGAAAGGGCACTACAAGTAAATCAGAAAGCATGTGGTGACACTGTTCTCTGCCTTTAATCAGTTAAATAAAACATAAGGAAAATCAGGAAGCTCATGAGGTTGGAGGCAAGCGTACATTTAACTTAGCTCATTTAAACCAGACTTGTTCAGGCTAGAAATTAAGTCAGTAAAAACAATTTCACTAGTGGAAAATATACTTATAATTTGGCACTCATAAAAAGGAGGACTGCTGTGTTGCTGCACCTTTCTTGGAATATGCTTGTTGTGTGGTGATGATCGGCAAAACATAGTTGAGGATGCAACAACAGTAAATGTTGAGTATCTCACCGGGAGGCTTGGAGCCAAGAACTAACCACCACCACACAGGAAGAAATCACAGGGGAAACAGACTACTTACACATACCCACTACATCCTCAATAAACAAGAGCACGATGCAGGAGATCAATAGCAACAATTCTAACTATAAGGGCACACGGAGAGCGCAGATCTCCACCAAGGCCTATCAAACAGTGTTAATTAAGGTGAAGAATCATTTGCGCATCCGCCCTGTGAATTGGATCCGCTCCAGAATCTGATGAGTTCTTCCCGCACCCACACTACACCCTTCCACCAAGTTTCATGATAATCAGGCAAACAGCTTTTCTGTAACTCTGCTGACAAACAACCCAAACCTCCTTAGCAGAGGAAACCGCATCATTAAAATCACTTTAAGTCTCAATTTATATTAATAACCCACAGATGCCCACAACCTTTGGCCAAGAGCAACAAGTCCCACTTACAGGGTTGTTAAAATGCATTCTTGAAAACATGGAACATTCTGCCCTGAACATTATTCTCCACTTAATTTGAGCAATGTGATTATGGTGTCTGAAACCAGACGGGCTGCCCCCTTAAAGTCAAAGACTCTAATCATCAGTCAGACACCCTTAGTTGACAGATTTCTCAAGTCAAGTAGCTGGTTTTTCTTTTTTTCTTGCTTTCACGCTGCTCTCCTGTTCAGGCAGCTGTGGACCCAGACCCAGAGTCTGAGTGAGATGAAGGCAGCTGCCCAGAGGGAGGCAGGCTTTGCCCAGTCAGGCTCTGAGATAACATTACCTTCTGGGTTTTGTTTGATATCTAGTGTCTGCAAAACACACACTTCCAATCTGCTGTTACCACTTACAGCCAGCATTAGCTCAGAGGGGTAACTTGGCTTGTCCCGCTGAACTCTATTCAAACTCTCAAACTCTATGTGGAAAAGAAAAAGGGATGATTAGTAAGCCAGACACCCCTCGAAACCAGACTGCTGCTGATAATCACTACCTTCAGTATGAATAAATGAAGTAAGTACAATGACATTTGATACGATACTCTTAGAACAATCAATCAAGGATCGGCTCTGAGCCCCATCTTGCTGCGACGATGATGGACAGGTTGACAGACGAGATCAGGCAGGAGTCTGTGGACTGTAATGTTCCCGGATGACACTGTGATCTGTCGTGAGATTAGGGGGCAGGTTGAGGAGAGCCTGGAGAGGTGGACGTACGCACTGGGGAGAAGAGGAATGGAAATTGGTTGGATCAAAATAGAATATATGTGTGTGAATGAGCGGGAGCAGAATGGTGAGGATGATACTCGGGAGTCGACTTGCGGAAGAGAGGTGAAAATGAGATTGCAGGCATGGTGGAGTGGATGGAGAAGAGTGTCAGGAGTGATTTACAACTGAAGGGTCCCAGCAAGAGTGAAAGGGAAGGTTTACAGTCGTGACACCCGCAATGTTGTACAGTTTGGAGGTGGTGGCACTGATGAACAGACAGGAGGTGGAGCTGGAGGTGGCAAAGTTGAAGATTTCTGCAGAGAGTAACGAGGATGGACAGGATCAGAAATGAGTATACAAGATGGTTTGAGAGAGGTGAGATTGAGATGTGCTGGATATCTCGGGAGAAAGATGCTGAAAATGGAGCTGCCAGGTAGGAGGAAAAGAGGAAGGCCGAAGAGGAGGTTTATAGATGTGGAGAGGGAGGACATGCAGGTGGCTGGGGCGATAAAGGAAGATGCAGAGGACAGGAAGAGATGGAAACACATCATCTAAGGTTGCAACCTAACGGGAGCAGCCGAAAGAAGAGGGAGGACTCTCAAAACTGCTCCGAACAACAGCATGTCAATCACTGTAAGAATAAAGTAAATACTGAGTCCAAAAGCTTTTTGCAACAAGTAAAAATGTATCTCTATTATTGGGAAACGAAAAGAAGGCCATGGATTCTAACAGAGAGGGAAAACTTCCTGGGTTTTGTGCACTAATAAAAAGACAAAGCCTGTGTTGTGATCCTGCTTTGAAACACAACTTCCCCATTTGTAACAGTGGAAGTGAGGCCAGTCATCCTGTAGCTGGCATGTTAGCGACAGTGAGACTTCTGGCTGTTTATTTTGCTCAGTGATGCCTCTTCTCAGTCATTACCCCGACAGCAAAATACCAACGCCTCAGTGGGTGAATGTGTGAATGTATTTGCATCTCGCTGGTTGGACACACAGTGAAGACACAGCTCTGTCAATCTTGAGTAACCATGGAAATAATCCTCATTTACAGGAAAATATATCTTGTGCTTCATATTTGTGTCATTTCTACAGTCACGTGGTTAATTAGCTGATGTGAAATACAAGACAGGAAAAGCCAGGAGTAGTCTTATATTGCCTCAGTAAGATTTCCTTGGTAGAGGTTGAGGCATCAGAGTCAACAAACAAAGTGTGTTGCACTGAAAGATGTCATCCTAAAACGGGGGTAGGCAGTTTTATTTTGGCGTCAGAAAACAAGACTCCTGCATCTCCTCTTGGCTCTCGAAAAATCTAGCCTGTGGCAGGAGGCTTTGGCCAATCGCAGGTCATTTTACAGAGAGGGCGTTCCTATTGGCTGCTCAACAAATGCAGATGCGCGTGCATGTTCTTTGGTGAAAAACTGATTCAATGGCAAAGAGTTGCTATTCCAGCACTGGCAACAACTGCTTACACTGCAAAACAACCCCCAGAAAGAAGATGGACATATCAAAAAGAGAGTTTAAAAGAGATTTTGACAATAAATAAAGAAAATGCAAGTCAACATTGCTGCGGTGTTTCAGAGGTGGACAGAAAATGCTGCTAATAGTTTAGCGTTTTGCTAACCAGAGCTAGCAGCTCATAGCTAACATTAGCTAGAGCCTTGAATCACAGTGTGTCCTGCGCCCCACTCCCCACTGCAACAGATCACCTCACCAGGAGAAGGAGCCTCTACTCCAGAGACTAACCCCCCTGCCAGCAGCCACAGCAATTGAAACCCAGGTAGCGCAAACCCCAATGCCAGGGTAGCACACCGCCCTGACTGACCTCCAGATCAGAAAACTTTCTGTTGCTGCTGATACACTGGCCAAATCCGAGCTGCTACAGCTGCTGAGCCTCGCCCCTCCCAGAAAAGCAGTCCACAGCAGTGTGGAAAGAGGTGAAGGGGTTGAACAAATTCTTGTCTGATTTGTGGTCTGATGAACAGAGACAGCAAGAAGGGTGAATGCAACTAAATCAGACTCAGTAAATAAGTGTATGGGAAACACTGGGGTACTGTATGAAGTGTGTGTTCATGGTCATCTGATTGGAGGGGTTTAGGACAAGGAGGGGCGATTAATGCACACATTACTAGATTACGTACATCTTACAAAAAAATAATCATGAATGATAAAATCATTTTCATGGAAAGTTCGATCAGCCCCAAAACAACATATTCAGTCGGATATTTGTGTTAATTATCACTCAAAGTTGGCTTCTGTGAAGTATTCTGTATTGATTTATGTATTGACACTTATTTGTAATCACAGTGTATGTATGACATCTTGACAGAGATACAGAGTATTGAGGTTGCAATTATAAAAATAGCAATGGACACAGAATAACGGAATGCTTTGTGAGTGTGATCTCATATATAACATCTGTGGGATCCATCCGTCACCTCTGTGAGTCTACCAGGAGAGGGAGACAGCAGACTGGTATTCTCCAACATTAATATACAGTGATATCTGGGCAAATGTCTTTCTAGCTGATGACTGTATGAGTGTGTGTTCCTGAGATATACGTACTGGTAACAGTGAGTACATTAGTCTTGACCTCAGCGGTGATCTGGAGGCGACCTCTCCTCTCAGTGTGGTCTGTCCCACACAGGCTCGGCACATTGGCCACACAGCGCTTGTGGATGTTCATCATACAGTCTGGAAAACACACACGCACACGTATTTGTAGTGTTATTTAACAGTGTGTCTAACCTAATAAGTCAAATAAGTGGATGTGTGTGTGTTGTAGAGTACATACGGTCACATCTCATGCCCTGGTGTAAGAGGCCGTAGAGCAGAGAGCCACAGTGGTCGCAGAAGGTCGGGCTGGAGTAGGTGTGGATCTTAAACTTATGCTTTGCCCTCGGGTCCTGGAAGGAAAAAAGAAAGCAATCAAGTAAGTTAGTAAGAAAGAAAGAAAGCAGGGGATTGTAATATGAATCATTTAAATCTACATTCAGCCACATCTCCTGCCTTCTGCTACTTAGTGCATTAGACAGAAAGAAGCGTCATTCAGAATAAAGCAGTGGACATTTTGTCAAACATTTGTTGATGTGGCTGTACACACATTTTGTCTGTTTACCATCTGTGCATCTATCTATTAAAAAAAAAAAAAAGTGAATCAATGTCTGCCACATAACTGTCAGTTTCCGTGGTCTTCTATCACACTGGGTTTTATTCATACAAATCTTTAATACACACCTCTAAATCCCTCCATCTTAGTCATCACCTTCCACTTTGTGCACATTCTGTATCCAGACGATGTAGCACTTATAATCCAGCCCTACGTCCTGACTCCTGTCTTTAAACTGGCATCTGCTCTGTAATCTGACCAAGATGAGTTACATCTGAATTTCTTTATTCACATCAGTTTGTAAAGACTACAAAGGCAGCTACATGGATGACCCCTGTGTGTGTGTGTGTGCGTGCATGCAATACAGCTCTGTATGGAGTCAGTCTTCCATGAAGATTGTTAAAGCCCCATTGAATTCAAACATAAACGGAGATACAGTGCAAGAGTTCACATCAATCAAACACACACACACCTGGAGCCTATCCCAGCTGACACTGGGTGAGAGGCGGGGTACACTCTGGACAGGTCACCAGACTAGCACAGGGCTGACACATAGAGACAGACATTCACACTCACATTCACACCTACGCACAATTTAGAGTCACCAATTGACCTAATGTGCATGTTTTTGCACTGAGGGAGGAAGCTGGAGCACCTGGGGAAAACCCACGCAGACACATGGAGAACATGCAAACACACGAGTTTGAACCAAGATCCCTCTTGCTGTGAGGCAACAATGCTAACCCCTGCTCAATGTCACACTTGAGTGGAAGCTTCCGCTTGAAAAACACAGAAAAAAACCCATACATGAACCTATCCTTTGAGTTCAAGGACACAAGTTCAGGCCTCTTTTCCTGCTCATTGTAAATGTTCCTCAGTATTTTTGCGCTAATTATGCACTTTAAACTTTGTAAAAGAAATTCAGGTACCAATTCCTCTAGTGAACATCAGAACTAAGGCGTAACTAGGGCAGAAACACAGTCTATTTCTGTCTGGTGTGTGTGTGTGTGTGTGTGAGTGAGTGACACCTGCAACCATGGCTCAGTGGGCAGTTTCAGTGGCTGACACTCACACACATATTAACTCAAGACACGTAACTGATGGCCACCGAGGGACTGCTTATTCACACACACACACACACACACACACACACACACAAACCCAGCAGCCTGAACCCACGGACGGTGAGAACATCCAATCCACCACTTGAGAGAGATCCAGCTTGCGCGGTGAAGCGGGGATGCTTCAGTGTAGGAGTTTAAAGATTTCTGCCAAGGGAATCCGTCAAAGTTACCGAACATGTTGCTACAGTGTTTAGCATGATTTCCAAATGATGATGATGATGATGATGATGATGAGGTGCTTTGACGGCACCGAATGCATGTAGCGACCACGTGTCTTCGGTGTGTGTAGACAGATTTCTTCGGCATGTGTGTGTTTGTCTTGTCACCTCATCATGAGCCAGAAAAATGTGCTGATTGATTTCTTCCTCTGCTGCACACCTGTCCTGGAAAATAAGGTTTAATTTAGGCTGCCGCTGCCTGAATTATACCGAGCTTCCCCAAGGTGTCTTCAGAAGTGTGTGCGTGCTTGTTAAGTCTGAATGATTGCGCGGCTGCCTGTGATCGCCTGTGCGTAGGTGTGTGGGTTTCTTTGCACAACTGTGCATGTGTGCGTGTTTGTATTTTGTGCGTGTGCATCTGTGCGTGTTCGCTCCTCTGCTGGTTCTCAAGGACAAGATCACCTCCTGCTTGTTTTTGTTTCTTTGAAAGACAAGGGAACATTGTGCTGCTGAAGCTCCAGCGATGAGCAACAGCAGACAGGGAGTGATATGAGGGCTGATGAGAGGAGGGTGCCAGCTTCTTTACAAACACTGATGATTCAATACATCCACCTTAAAAAATCAACGATTGATCAGGACACAAAGAGGAAGAAAGACAGGGACAAAACGACATCACTTTTCCAGCCTTTTATAAATCACAGCGTGTGATCTTCAGCTGATGGCAGATCAGTCAAATCAGAACAGAGAGAGTGAATGGTGCCAATCCATCTGTCAATCTATTTGACTGCACAAGTGTTACAAATTGGAAAGCCTTGAATCAGGCCTGTGTCAGGAAGTGTGCAAATGTTCACAGCTTTTCAGGCTTGTAAGTCTGAGTTGTTTGTGACCCCCCTCTGAGAAGGGTCTGACCTCAGTGGACTTGAGTTTCTCTTGTCAAGCTGCTTCATCTGAAGAATTTTAGCAGCCTGGGGAAGTGAGAATATCTAGTATTTGACAAAGCAGAATTCAAAAATCATCTTTCTTATCCATTTGAAAGTTCTTAATGTTTGGAAGTCATTTTTTTTTTCATACTTAAATCCTAAAAACCTAAACTTCTTTTATTCAGATGATGACGTTTCAGCCCTCAGGCCTTCTTCACCATCAACAATCACACAACTGTTGATCTTTAAGAAAGTCAATCATACAATTGTTGATCTTGAAGAACACCTGACCGCTGCGACATCACCATCTCAACAAAAGAGAAATGCATATGGAGCTAGAGTGTGCAAAACCTGTTCTCTACATCAAGATGAAATAAAACGGCAGAGTGCTGCTGTTCAGTGAAGAAAGATTAATTTAAGAACACTTTAACACTGCAAACAAATCGATTTAATTTGGAATCAAGTAGAAGTAGTCTGATTTCACCTCAGTCTTTCACTTGTTTTAAAATCAGATAACTGTACATGCCATTGATTCAGAGGTTGTCTCCACATGGCTCTCAACATGGAGGTGGCTGATGGTGATAACAGTAAAATCAGTGCTGGCAGACCTAATGGTGCTAACTTCTGCTACGTAGCCAAGATGGCGACCATTGAGGGCGAGAAGTGTCCATAGTTCCACACTCAACTTCTTGACCGTTTTGAGTGCACCATCCAGGTACTCGTGCACTGCTTTTTTCTATACTTCTCAGTGTGAACACACTTATGCACTAAAAATATTAAGTGTAAGTACAGAAGTACGAGATTTGAGACGCAGCATAAGTTTACAGCACACAGACGTAGCTTGACTTCAGTTTCTGCTCAGGACACCATTGTTGTTCGGTACCTGAGTACACTTGCGTCATTATCTTTGACATTTTTGTTGTGTTACAGTGAAGGAAAGGGCAGCACAAACAGACACTGCCGCCCTGGGGACTGTCATCAGCGGGGACCAGCAGAGCAGCGAGGCTCTGCTCTGCTCCTGGCTCGCCGAGGAGACGCTGCTGTCAAGCACAGCGCTCTCCACCTCCCATCTGATATAGATGCATCAGTATTAAAGTGAGACTGTTTCAAAATTGGTTGAAAACTCCTTGTTGTTGCGTTAAAGCAGTCCACCTCCATGTTATGGTACAGTTGGTGTTCACACCTGATGCATACTGTAGCACACACATTAAACCGTACATAAGACCGCCTTTTCAGGAAGACTTGGGCACGGATCGGCGTACTGTGCCCAGGTAGGGTACGCAGCATTCACACTAATCAAATGATGGGTATGAGCCCAGGTCCCTGATGTGACAGCCCCGTACAGCCATGCTAGCAGCTCTGTGAGGTTGCACCTATGTACCGTGGTGCTTTGAGCCAATGGTAATTACCACTTACCACTAAGTACAGCTGAGGCTGATGGGAATGTCACCTGACAAATTCAAATCTTGCCCTGATGATGGCACTAGTATCAAATTCATTTGTTTCCAAGAGGTATCAATTCATCCTGAGGAGGACATGAATGTATTTAGCAAATGTCATGGCGCAACCCATCCAACAGTGTGTGGGACATTTCAATCAATACCAATAAGGTCGACCTTATGGTGGCGCTGGAGGTATATGTAGGGATAACCATAATCAGCAGGATTTATCCTCATGAATGTCTGTACAAAATCTCATGACAATCCATCCAACATTTGTTAAGATATTTCACTCTGTCCAGAGACTGAGGGACCGACAGTGCCATCCACTGAGCTGCGTTGCTAGAATAGCCAAAATCTGTCACATTGTTACGCCAAGGAAGACAGATACAACTTTTAACTATAAATAAAACACTGCTCTGAAACCAAAGCACTGAATATAAATCCGTTCTTTCACACAGCATGGCAAGTCAAGACATGGACCAGGCCAGGGACAAATTAGTCAAACTAACAGGGACATACTTCGTATGATTTAAGAGCAACTCCAGAACTGTTTCTTTCTAGGGAACTTTTGAAGTATAAAACAATGAACTGTGATAAAATTCTTTGTAGTTTTTTTATCGTTTCACACTACGGCTTGTGTACTCTTGACATTCTCTTCTTCCTGCTTGCATGTTGCCAACTTTTCCAACAGTTTCCTCCTCTTGTTTCACTTGACTCTACTCACTAAGACCCCACTAATTAAAAGCAGATGGTGCGGCGCAGTGCTCTTGGACAAATGAGTGTATTGCATGGCATATGTTGTGTTACTGGGTGTCCAAACTGAAAGCCCGCTCGTAACATCAGCACACGATGCCAGAGCAGCCATTAGTCAGTGCTTACACACACACACACACACACACACACACACACACACACACACACACACACACACACACACACACACACACACACACACTGTTTTGACTGTTTTCTCTCACTCTCTGCTTTTCTTTTGTTTTGTTTTAAAACACTGCTGTCCATTATTTTCTCTGCCAACAACATCAGTCAACTCCCCACACACACACGCATACATCCTGTCATGTCATTCATGATGCTGTGTGACAGGCAGACAGACAGGCAGGTTCACAGTCGACAGCAGAGAGTCCTGGCTCGCAGTCGCTGACATAAAAAACTAGTTCGATTTTTTTTTTTCCCTCATTGATTTTGTCTTCAGACCGCTCACTCTTCTCGAGTTAGTGCTTACTGACATTCTGACATTTCTACAGTGGCAACCATCATATGCTGTACAGAGTAATCCTCCTCTAAACCTGCAGTGTCTCATACAGACAGATGCTTGTATTTAAAATGTGCACATATGCTACTAAATTAAACTGCAACTATTTTGAAAATCAGTCATTTTTAGGGGGGAATTGACATCATTCCCTTTTCACAACTTCTCAACATTGTCTGGGTTCTTTTTGTCTTATGTGATATGGTAAATGGACTGCACTTGTATAGCGCCTATCTAGTCTTCTGACCACTCAAAGTGCTTTAACACTACATGTCACATTTGCCCATTCACACACACACAGTCACACACTGGTGGAACAGCCATCCGGAGCAATTTGGGGTTCGGTATCTTGCCCAAGGATACTTCAGCGACATGCGGACTGAGAAGCAGGGGATCGAACGACCTGCTCTACCACACCAAAGCAAATATCTTTGGAGTTTGGACTGTTACTCAAACCAAACAAGTGTGATAGGCTTTTTTATTTGCATTTTCGGACATTTAATAAACCAAATGATTCAATTATAAGATTTTATAACTTACTGATGACTTAATCTTTTGAGACTAACCATTTGAATGTTCCGGTGTCTATTTAGTTTACTTCAAACAATTATCGATGCATCTTGAAGCATCAAAACATTTCACAGGTGATTCCAGGTTACAGGTGCTACCACCCCAGGTTGAGCAGCGGTTTCCAAACCCTTTGTGCCCAAGTCACACCAAAGGACAAGCCAAAATCTCAAGGCACACCTGTATTTATATCTGTGCACAATAGCTTCTATGACGTGTGTTATCACTCTTATCACAACATAAGACAATAAGAACAACAAAAAAAATAAGACAGGTAGCTTTCCTGATGCTGTCTACTGACTGTTGTTTTTTCTCTTTTCTTTAGGTGGTAGGTCGTCTTTGCTGGTGCTTTGTTTTAATTGTGCTACATACAATAAAACAATCCATTGTCCCATTCATGCCTTGCTCCTTCAAAATGTAATCATCCCTCACACTGGCTGCCAATCAGGGCTTTTCATGTGTCACACACTTATAATTCCCACGCGCGAACGACAACAAACAGGTTCCCTGTGAAGGTTTTTTAAATTAAATTACATCTTTTAGCTACAGTTTGCTTCTTTATCAAGAAATGGCTGCGCACAGCATGCTGATACTGTCAATCAAAAACTCATTCATAACTTTTTGTGTAGACCCAGGTGAATGTTTCAATAATAATGTGTGAATATCACAAAATCCCACAGCAGAGAAACAGTGTGGTAGAGCATGCTCCTGGTAGAGTCGAAGTCCATTGCTGTACCTTTATTAAGCTTTGCTGCTGATGATGTTTGCACACTTGTTATGCTTTAATATATGATTATATTTTGTGCATATATTATATCGGGTTAGACTTTATTGTTTAATATTCATCACCTCTTACATTCATGTCTAAATGTAAATATGTATGAAGTTTTCTTTTTGCAATTTTCGTTATGCCTGCATGATGAAAAAAAATTTCTTCATTCTTGAATCTTTGCAGCAGCCCAGGTTTGATTTCACAGCCCTTTGCTGCATGTCTGTCGCCCCTCTTTCGGTCACACTTAAGATAAAAAAGTCCTTAATTGTCACAGGTGATTATAATGTAAAGGATTGGGATTAAAATTTCCAATTATTTACTTTTCTGCATCGAGACATAATCTTTCAAGAAAAATTAGCACTTCATCTAAGAACCAATCCCCCCCTAGTGGTGATGCATGATAACTTTGCTCAAATAAACTTCAGTAATTCACTTCAGCAGACTAAATAATGGATGCAAACAATGAAACTTGTAACATGCCTCATGTTTTAATCACAGCGCTGCTTTGTTAAAGAAGCCCCCAAAAAAAGACATCAAAACACTTACACTGAGCAAACACGCACGTCTTTCAAATTACATCTTAGCATCTTTCCACCCACTTTGATTTATCAACAGACTGCACAAACAAGAACAAAGTCAACTGTAATAGGCTATCACACAGGCTGCAGGAGCTGCCTTTTTCTGTACTGATCAATAAAACGAAGCAGTACCATTGCGTTTATCCCCCTCAGGCTTGTAATTCTTCCTCTGGGAGTGTTTAAGTGTTTCTGTGTGAGAGGCTATTTAAAGGATTTCTTGTTGATTGGGGGAGATATGCAGAGCAATCACTCTTGGAAAAAGAGGCTTAATGGCATCGCAGGAGCAGTGAAGAATGAATGAGTGATAAAAACAGAGGGAGTACGGGAGTGAAGAGAGGGCTGAGGGTGGTGGTTTCATCTTCACACCCTGAATGCAACTCCTCTCCTCCCTCCCGTCTTCCATATGCTAATCGCAATCTCTCCATCACTTTGTTAGCCCTCCTCCTCTCTCAAAGGTTACCTTGTGGTTTTAACCATCTGGTCACACATACTGTTAAATATATCATCGTATCAGAATATGCAAGTTTTATAATTATGTCCTTTGAGAAACCACATTTTCAGTTGTTTTAGCATGTAAAGAGATGCAGGGTGCACATGCAGGATCTCCACGAGGGAAAAAGGAAATGGAGTGACGACCAAGACACACCTGTAGCACAACCATTATGCCAAAGTTTGTCTAGAGATAGGTTTTAAGACGTTAACACACCTCCATTTATAAATTGACGCCGAAAACTGCTTTGTTCCCAGCAAACACTGCATTTTCTCAGCAGAAAAAAATAGGGCAAGATTTACAGAGGCTTCACAGGAAGAAATCATTTAAACACGAAATAGAAAATCACTCAATATATTCTGCAATTTGATGAGAGAAATGACATGGAAAATGAAGGTGTAACAATTTTACAGATAAGGCTCAGACGTTCATAAAACTTCACACACACAAGAGACGGACACAGAATGCTAAATGTTCTCCTGCTTTCTTTGAAATCACAGGAAGTGGCACAGACTCTCACAGTTGTGCTCCAACACTCCAAAAATGGCCTGTCACATCCCTGCATGACATGTAAAGCGAGACAACACGGTCTGACTCTGAAGTCCTCTTGGGCGGTGACCTACGAAAAAAGCCGTCCTTTGACGTCAGCATGAGGCGCAGACAGTTGGCATCATAGTTTACCGGTATGCGGTGGCGTCAGGGGAAAATGTGGCGGGACAAATTGAGGCAGCGAAAGTCCAAGCAGAGCGGGCTGGAGTGGATGGATCGAACAAACCCCAACTTTTACCGGCGTTCGCGTCCCATAAGATTATATAGCCAAACCCTGTCAAATGTCAATTTGCTGTGTTGTGCCGTCGTAGTGCATTTATTTTGAAAGAAGACAATGCATGTAACAGGCAGAACTTGACACGGCGTCCCAGAACGTCAACAACCAACACAATCAGAGTACCTTGCACGTTGTACCTGGACGTGAAAGTCCATGACCAGACATCAATATGTGACGAGGTTGGAGTGAGAATGTTTTAAATCTATGCATTAAATGTGGTATAAGATATTTAATAAGGAGGTACATATTTCAAACGTGGTTGTAACAGTGGGCCACACTGTCACTGTGTCTGAACCTGAACCCCGACTGAGGTCTTTCAGTGCGGGTTTCCTCAGGGTGCTTCAGTTTCCTCTCACAGCCCACACACACAGAGGTTAGGTGAGCTGTACACTATAAAATGTCCACAGCTGTGGATGTGAGTCTGTTTATGGGTGTCAGCCTTGTGACAGAGTGACCAGAGAGTAACCTGCCTCTCACATGCTGACACGGACTCTGTGGGGGGGGAATCAATGTCACCAAATGAGAACATGGGCCATTATGTGTTCATATTGTTTCTCCTTCAGTAATTCAGTGTTTGTGTGTGTGTGTGCAGAAATGTGTGCTATTAAGTGTGTGTTTGCTGTGACTGCATGTACAGAGGCTGTGCAGTCGCAAGAAGAAAATGTCAGCAGTATGCATTTCTGCAAACTGCAAATATGTTACATTTGAACATTTTATATGCATCATATCATTTGTAATGTGATGTAATATATAAGCTGGAGGTGAAGGCAAGATGCCTGCCAAGCACTGCAGTGATCTTTTTCAGCAGGGCTTGTGCCCCCAAACACGGTATTTCAAGCCAAAACATGATCTCTTCCTAACCATAACCAGGTGGTTTTTGTGCCCTAACTACATGTTAACCATTGCATTGTTGAAACATTCAGTTTCAACATATCCAGAGCTCCTTTTCCGCTAAATATTGCTGAACCTGAATAGCAGTGACTGGCCTTGAGTCTTCCTAGGAAGACTAGCTATGGTTTCTATATCCAAAAACCAAAATGTCTTAGAGGAAAATAAAGAATTGCATAATGCTCAGACAGATCCAGCATATTAATGAATGCCTACTTAGACCTGGTAAGGTAATTTAGGCTCAGCTATGTTTTTGGCTCCAAACAGATTTTCTTTTTTTGCCAAAATAGCTCTTTTGAAAATAGAGGTAGCTGACCCCTGACACAGTAGTTGTTGCTTCATATGGGCGTATTTGTCAGGGGCAAGATACAGACACAACGCTTTCTAAAGGCAGCTGACTCTAAGTCTTGTAGACATCCCAGTCTCTAAGCCCCAGTCTGCTGTGTTGACAAATTTGACCAATTGGAAATAGAAAGACTAAAACTGGAGACATTTCCTGTAAATTTTGATTTCAGTTAGCTTTGTAAGTAGACAATATCAGTTAGTTTCCATTTTCTTCTAAAGTCTAGATTTTATTTTTATTTCAGTTAACCAAAATGTTTTTTTCACACCTAGGTTAAGTTTAAAGTTTTCACTTTAGTTGAGTATAATGACACACACAAATCCAGACAATCAACAAAATATGCAAAAAACTCTGCACTGAAACATATTGGAATGTCTTTACCTTACATTGTGTTAAGAAATAAATAATCTTACAGCGTCCCAGGCAGGAAAACACATCTTTTTTTTAGGGAACATCCTTTTCAGTGAGAAAAAAAATAATCTTAAAAAGCCAGCTTTTCAACTATTTGAAATGGCGTGATATCTTTCAATATGGATTTTGAAATACACCAATGCTTGACTAATGCCTTGTTTACACAGATACCAATACATATTTTTATTTATCCCGTATAAAAAAAATTCTGGGTTTACACGACCAGTTTTGAAAACGATATCCCTGCTACAATTAGCATGCCAAGCCAGTAGGTGGCGATACACAATATGTCAAACACCATAGAAGAGCGTCCTGCACACGCACAGTGATTTGTTTTCCTCTTGACAATGACAAACTACGTTTTGACCTTATGTGGCATAGTTAGCTGCTATGCACTTACTAATATTGGGCACAGCAGACGTCTTTGTGCGCCGATGTAGCGGTGATATTGATGCAGCAGTGCTAAGTTCATTTGTAAGCTCGTAAGTAGCCCCAAAAGTGCTAACAAAACGTAAACAACCCGGCATATATTCGCTATTGTTGTTGTGGTTCCCGGGCACCTCATGGGCATGCACGAACTGGGTTGCAACGTAATCGTTTTACAAAAGTAACCTGTTTACATGTCTCAATAGAAAAGGATATTTTTAAAAACTTTCACTTTGGAAGCTGTTTTTGAAAATCTTAGTTTTCGTCGAGAAAAACGCCTGTTACGTGTAAATGATAGGTGCAAACAGTTGGTGCGTATAGTATGCAGCCTGTTTTTGCAGAGTCTCATTTATCGTTGGGTATTGTGCACACAACACAGGGGAGGGGGAATTAAGGGTCTCAGGATAGAGGGTGTCCCTTGAGGTAAATTTGTGATTTGTGATTGAGGGCTACATAAATAAAACTGACATGACTTGACATTTATATCTGGAAAACATATTATAGGAATATGAGGACCAGTGGGAAATAAATCTAAATTAATCAGACACCCAAGTTAGCCGTCTTCCTGTCCTCCGCATTTACTTGTTAAAGCTTTTGCAGCAGTGCTTTGTGCATACATCTTACTATCTCTGTCTCTCTCTCTCTCACACACACTCTCACACACACACACACACACACACACACACACACACACACACACACACACACACACACACACACACACTGAGTTCTATACCATGATTAGCGGGCTGTGGGCATGAAATGTAGGTTTCATTAGAGGATCTCATCCCTCGACCCCTCCCACAGGGAACCCATTCTATTAACCCAGATCTATAATTGACTTCTTCTTTTAAACATATATAGCTGACAGAGAGAGGAAGAGACAGGGAGGGACTGGCAGGAGGTAAAATGGGAGTGGTGGGCTGATTGCTGCAGACAGTGTGACAATATTACCGATTATGTAGAATGAATCTGCCCTCTGCAAATTGTTTCTTCCTTTATTGCTGCATCTATCTGGTGTCCTTCAGACACATCTCCTGCTCTGCTGTGTCTTGGTGTGTGTGACCCACAAAGCACTCGCTCAACATTATCAGCTTCAGGGACTCAGAGGAAGGCTCAGGATTTGTCGCTGCCTGAGGAGTCATTTTATTCTGATGTAGATGAATCCTTTTATAGCACCGACTATTATGGTCTCAATCGATTATTTGGCCTGCAAAGGTCACAAAACTGACATCAGCCCAACAGTCAAAAACTCAGAAACATTCAGTCTAATACAGCAGGAGACAAAAAAGCAAAGAAATGTTCACTCTTGAGAGGCTGAGACCTGATAAAGTTTCGCTTTTTTCTTTTTCAATCAATTGAGTAGTTTATTTGTGTTGATAATTAAAGCTGTACACTGTGAATATTAGCTCCAAAACACTTTAGAGTTGTATCTATTTGGATACTGTATTAGCAGAGCATTAGCCCTGAATTTGAATGCGTTTTTGTCTGATTGCTGAGACACTATCTTTAATACTGCAGGCTATTTTTTGCACTCCACACTCCAAACCTGCAAACCATTACACATCTCTTGCAAAAGGAAACAATTCTTGCAAAACCCATCAATCTCCTTTTTAAAACAATATGTGTTTGCATTTAAACAGGACACACAAACCATGATGTGAATAAGCACACGAAGCATCAACTACGCTCTGACAGTATTCATGAAAACACTTGTGGCTTTTGTTTTTTCCGTGTGCAAACTGTTATCAATTTGCAATAAGGTTTTGTCATACATGTAGTAAACACAAACTGTACACACAACTGCCCAACTGTATAAAGTGTGTTTATGACAAATAAGGGGAAAAGCTTTTTGCTTTGCATGCCTCAAACAAGAAACAGTAGAAAACAAAAAGATTTGTGTTAGAAAAAGGACTTAATGTACAAAAAAAATTCCAAATCTTGCCTAATTTGTGGAGAGTTCATCCAGATTTCTCTGTCCAATTTTGGCCTCCATTGAGGTCCAAACTTAATGTTTACCTGTGGCCTGTTTAAAGTGTCCAAGCTCTAATTGGTAAGTGTACTCATTATCTAAAAAATGTTTCCATGTGTTGCTGCAATATGTTCTCATCCCAACTCTTTTTAAAATACACTTGTGTTTTCACAGGACACGTACAATTTCTGCTTGTTAGATGCACAGTCTGTTTCAAAAGTAAACTTACAACATTGGTGAATCATGTTTACATTTAATTTCTTGTGAAACAAAAGCACGTTGTTAGGTTTAGGCAACACAGGCATGTGGTGGCATGGTTTGGCTCAACATTACCAAGGGAAGTGAGCAGCAGTCTCCCAGGTGAAAGTCCAGGGTTTTTTGGACCCATCCACCTCCCCTAACAGCCAACCTATATGGACTTTCCAGCTCCTTTTATTATGTAGTTACTAGCTGCATTTCACCCAAGGCCGTTACACCTGACAGCACAACCAGGTGTTAAAGTGTCTTGCAGCAGCGTTGTCAACGCCCTTCCTCCCCCGTCGTCCCGCTGGCAGGCAACAACACTTGTCCGGGAGGGCGAGGGTCAAGCCAGTCTCACTACCTCAAGACCAGACACTGGGCAGCTAGGACGGGCACGGCATTGGAAGCTGCTGGCAGACTTGGGCCTGAAGCTCTGCTTTCCAGCTGAGATCACGTCCAGTGTCCTGGGAGAGTGCAGTGGAGGGGGCCTACGAGCACAAGAAGCTGAGGTACGCTGAGCATGCAGCCGATGTACAACAACAAGGCTGGAAAAGATGAAGGTACGACCAGTGGAAGTCGGCTGCAGAGGGTTCATGGCCACCTCAAAATCCAGGCTACTCTGGGAGATGGGAGTGCGAGGGAAGGCCCACCGGCAGGAGGTCAAGGACCTCTCCAGAGCCGCTGAAAAGGGGAGTCAGTGGCTTTGGATAAAGAGGAAGGACTCCACCTGGGCCCTCAATCTAGGGGGTGAACCTGGGACGGTAGTATTCACTGCTGAACCCTCTGGAGGTGTCGTGGGCCAATCAGCGAAACGCCAAGGAAGGAGGGCGCCCACTTGATAACCCAGAGGATGCCATCTTTCACTTGACCATCCCACAGAGTCTCTAGCAGTGTGTCAAGTGTGCAATAAGGGATATTAACATCTAGTCCTACACAACAGATCAAACTGATGCCGCCTATCATACTGCTGTGAAAAATGTCTTTTTGTAATTGTGTCTAATGCCAAAATCACTGACAAAGTGGTGGTATTTGACGACTTGGCAATGAGAATAGGTCAGTGTGGAAAGGCAACTGGCAAAAAGGTGTCGCTTTACAGTTTGGCTATGTGTGTTATAAAATGACAAACTGAGTGTTAGGCAGAAAATTTGCATAGTGGTTTCAGAGGTAGCGCTTCAAGAATCACCTTCAGTATTTCAGCATTCAGATAACACTGTAAATAGCAACACTTCAGTGTATTAAAAATGCTCAACGAGATAAGAATCTGCCCTGCAGGGATCATTTGGATTAGAAATACAGAAAAATCAAGTCAGCCAATGAAGATCTGCAAACAGCAGAGGGAGAAAAACACAGCTTCATTTTCCTTTGGCAGAATAACAAAGCTGAATTTCAAACAGTTTGACTCGGCTTAACCATTGTTATAATTAGCTTTTTGAGAGCTGAAACTGTTAAGGACACCTATGTTACATGATCAAGCTGAACATGACAGAAATATACCCGCTGAAAATGTTTTGTTCTCTGATTTTTCAAGTTCAAAAAGTCAGTTCTGTGCAGGTGTGCGTGGGAGAAAACACTCTGTCAAACTGTGCAAATCTGACGCCATTATTAGAAAATCTTCACACAGGTGTTTTATAATGTTCCATGACCAAGTCAGAGAGCTTTCATGGTCAAATAACATGATGTTTTCCTGGTTTGGTGATGTTGGAATGAAGCAAACATGTAAATGTGTGTAAAACTCTTCTTCAGAGAGCTAACCAAATCCCTCGTTTTTTCTGTCAGTTTGAACAGGTACAGTATATATTACAAAACTTCATTAGACTCAAGGAATTACATGACCAGCAGAACCCCCCGGTGTTAATAGCCTGTGCTTTGTGAGCCAGCCTACCTGTCTTCCTGCCTCCTATATTTAAATGTGCAACTACTTTGGAGCAGCGATACCCGACGTTCCCACTGTGCAGGAACCGAGGTCGTAAGACCATGAACTCATTAAGGAAATGACATGGTGGGGGTGGCGAGGCCCCGTAATTAAGAGCAGGGCCCCCCTGGGTGGAGTGGCATTTAAATAGAGGATGTACAGAATAGGGTGGAGAGAGAGACAGTTGGAGAGAGATTCAGGTAGACAGGAGGTAAGTGTATGCCAAATATAGAATTATAGTGCTAGAAAAAGAGGAAGGGACTTTCAGAGGAAACAGGAGATATATAAAGATGTGGGATGACATCTGAGGCGAACAATGAAGAAACAGGTTATCTGCCAGGTTCAAAAAGTCAAGCAAAAGGCCTCTGAGGACGTTTTAAAGGAGGTTTAGGAATGATTTCAAGGAAAATCAGGTGCAATTCACCATGGTGCGTTTCCAATAAATGTGACCAGTGTGAGTCAAAGGATCGTGCGAACTTTGCCCTCACCACCTCCGTTGTAGAGAAACAGGTGAAACAAGCTGCGTGAGCCTCCTACAGCTTTCCAAGAAAATAGGATTTTACATGAATCATTTCAAACGACTGTCTGAGTCAGAGTCTGACCCCTGGGACTGCCACGATGGGTCATCTTGCTGAATAACCTCCTCAGCTCAACCCAATTGGCACTGTACGTTTCTGCCAACCACAGATATGTAAAAATTAGTAGGGGTGTAAATCACCAGCGTCATCATCATACGATATTATATCGATTTGTTGGGATGGCGATACGATGTTTGCCGATATCACAAAGTCTGTTACGATACGATTTTGATTCGATTCGATTCAGGAGCCTGCGATCGATACGACGCGATATCATACGCCCATCTAACACAATCATTTACATCAGCTCACAAAAACAACTAGAATATGATTTGACCATTTTATTTCTGAGCTCTGTTTGTTGTTTGAGCGGAGGCACACTTGCCCAGAAATGGTGACACAGACGTGCTATGTGAATTTCAAAATAAATGTGTATCTTCAAGATGACGATATGGATCGATGTTTTCATTTTGCATCGTTATAATCGGATCGTTAATCAATGAATCGATGTATCGATGTGGATCGATGTATCGTGACACCCCTAAAAATTAGCACATATTATGTGGTGGAAATGCTGAAACTTTAGCTTCTTACTGTAGTGCGGGAGATATAGTTACAAAAAACAAAACATAAATACTGGTGGTCTACCAGCCCTGGAAATTAACCTGACTCCTGTCTGACTGCTGAGCGTCCACTTCCTGTGTCTGTCCTTTCAAATTAAATTCACACATGGTCCAGTCATATAGGTTGTGACTTATTTTGAAAAGGCGCAGCTCCTAACAGAGTTTCACGTTTGTTTGTTTTTTTTCTGCAACTAAGCGACGAATGAAATCTTGCAGACTAATGACCTTTCTGGTCGACTAACCCTTGGTCAACTATTAGGGGGCAGCCCTTGTGAATATGTTGAAATGCTCTTATTTTTATTGACTTCTCCAGATTCTCGAAGAACCTGCAGATATTGGAGGAAGAAAAGCACTGACAAATGTTTTTTTGAGAAGCTTTAGCATCTGTTTGGGTACCCAAACCTGGCACTTTATGGCCCTGACTAAAACAGAAGCTAACATACAAGAGGCTATTTGTGGCACTCCAAATGGCACTAGGAAAAAAAAGGAGGAGTAGTCAGGTGAACGAGGAAAAAAAGAAGAAGAAATGAGGTGGTTATTAGACACAGACATATAATCAGATGAGAGGAAAGACTGCGGAGACATATCAGTTATAAAGAACATGCCACAGGAAGTTAAAGAGCGAACACCAGCGTTTCCTCTGGAGGCGGCTTGCTAAGTGTACTTGTCAGAGTGAAAGGGCACTCCTGAGGGAGGTAAGGACACGGCTGAGGAACTTAGAGACCCCTGGGTTTTTGAGAGGATGAAGCTGGCATCCTAAGAGTGCTCTTAAGAGAAGGAAGGCGACTAATTTTGCCCTCTTGACAGGATGGGTTAGAGAATGGGTTTGCAATTTGAGAATATCAATCAGAGAGAAAACTTCTCAGCTCCTTGAGAGAGTGGATGAGATTATGTTCAAAGTACCAGTTAATGGCACTTCCTGTTGTTACAGCAGATGTGACGGGGGGTGTGTGTGTGTGTGTGTGTGCGTGTATAAGATGTGTACGGAAACAGACTGCAGCTCATGTTAAGTGATGTGAGTTGTGATGTGGCTTTTAAGAAGCATGGGGACACGTAACCACAGAGTATACATGTTTATGATGCTGTTGTGGAGTCAAGACTTTTTTTCTCAAGATACTCAAGAAGAGATAAGGGGGCCATCAGAGTTCAAGGGACCTCTGGCAGGAAGACAAGAAACAGGAGTGAATTTAGACAGCAGCTAGAGAAAGCTTGGTGCTAATTTAAGAACCATATGTGGGTCAAATACAACATTGAATTTTATAGTTTCGTGAGAGTCTGACCGCACCACTTAAAACGAGAGATGTATCCACAGGGTTTTTTGACAAAACTCTGACAGATGTCATAATGGAAAACACTTTTTTCTTACAAGCTTTGCACTTGGTGGATTTCTGTCACTTGTAACTGCATTTGAGGCGTCAGACTGATGTGGTGGCGCTAACATAATCAGCACAGTGCACTGGGAGAGGCACTGCCAAACTGCTAACAAGGAACAAAGAGCCATCTGCTTTGGACAGCAGCAAAGCAGGGACAGCCCGGTGCACCGCAACATTTACACCACCACACACTCCTTTTCTCTGCTGTTCAATGATAGTTTTATATCCCCACTTGGAGTTTATAAATGCGGTTGCAAATGGCAGCTGGACACTTGTGTCTGAACGCCGTCATGTACTCAGACTACAGTGTTTACTCTGGTGAAATGTGAGGAAAATAAAAAAAAAATGACAACTTTATTCCCACTTTATCAGTACTAAAGTTCAGACATCTGTAAAGAACATGATTGCCACAGATACTAATAAAAGCAACAATCTAAAACAGGAGGTAAAATAATCAGAATTAATTAGATAAAAACGGATAGGCTGATTTATATCCCTTTTCCACCAAAATTAGCACATGTACACAGATTTTTTTTAAACAGGTTTTTAAACATGAGAAAACCCATCGAAAAGCTTCTCATTGTCAGTAGGCTCTTTTTTAAGTTTGTACTGGTGTCACATCAAATGTCACTGGCAGGTCGGATAACAGGTTAGAAAACAGTAGAAAGCAGCATGGAGGCCAGAGAAAATGTTACAGTGGTTACTTATTTTTTATATATATATATATATATATCTTACAGACTCATTCGGAGGGATGTTTAAGCGATGCTCAACCCAGATGTTGAGTTATACTCACTGCCAGTCAGAGCTGGAGCCTATAAATACCTGTGACTACTGCTGAGTGAGAGAGGGGCTTTGTAAAGGTGTCTTGTAAAAGTGTGTGAGAGGGGATTACTTTACAGTTATTATTTTGAATTAATTTCAAATGCTTCAAAAACAGGAGAAATACATTTGTGTAAATAATATTATGCCTGAGGAATAAAACTGTTCTACAAAATATTCAGTATATCAGTGTTTGTGGTCATGTTCTCAGTCTCAAACAAATCTTAACCGGGTCATGTAATCTGCCACTCCACTACAATCATATAATTATTAGAACTCTGCCTCATTTTGAGCCAGGAAAACTCTGCATACAATGTTTTTTTATCAAAAATTTGTCGAGATATTTGTAGATAATGCAGAATAACTACTGCTCCACCCGCCTCAGTCTTGACAAGGTGCTGAAAAACACCAATGAGTCCAAACACTGCACAGATGCAAGTGTGCTGAAATCTTGCACTGTTGCAGGATTTTTGTACACAATCATCTATATACTGTTGTCAGGGTGTTTATTAGCTGGTCTTTGTAATCATGTGTAATTAACCTTTTTTGCGTTTGTTTGCTTCTAGTAAATACTTTATATTGCTTGTTTTACAGCTGTATATTTTCTATTCTGTATTTTTGTTCTATGTTGTCTGTCTGTAACTTATGTTGCTGCCTGTCTTGGCCAGGACACTCTTGAAAAATATATCTTTAATCTCTCAAGACTTTCCTGGTTAAATAAAGGTTAAATAAATAAATACAATAAAACACTGAGCTTCACCACTGTAAAAAAAAAAAAAAAAAAAAAAAAAGCAAAAACCTTTGACCAAGGAACTTAATATCCTGATTTTTATCACTTATCATCTCAGCCATGGTCTCATTTGTTTTCAGTAATTATATCATGCAAATAAACTTTATTGATAAGTGACAATAATACAGTAAAAAAACAACACATGCAATGTTTAAGAAACTTAATTCATGATCAAAGTGCAAAAGATTTAAAAAATTCCAATTCAAAATGTCTCCTCCTATTCCATATCAACACACTTTATTTAATTCCCCATCACGCCAGTGGAGCTGCTCAGCGGCTAGTATTGGTTATACTGGACAGCTTCGGGTGTTACACGTCTATATTTAACTTGTACAGTATTGAGCCTACCAAATGTAAACACTAGAGTGTGTGAGTGTGTGATAGTACGGTGCAACAGTCAGGACAGGAAAAGGAAAACGAGAAAAGAGAGAAGGCAGCTCAACCGTAACACTGGTGTTGACAGGTGATGGGGGCTCATGAGCTGGAAGTGTGTGTGTGCGCAGTCTCTCTCGTCCCATCTGTCTTTCACTACTCATTCTCGCTCTCATACGCGGGGCATACGTTCTTAAAAATGATTCATTTATTTGTACTCACGTCTGATGCAGGTCCTTTATCGGCACCTGGACAGGAGAAAGTGACGAACTCATGGCAACGTTTGTGAACCACGAAACAACAGACTGTGGAGAGAGAGAAAAAGAAAGAGAACATTTAACTCTGTGCACAAAACATAATGTAATTCACAATCTGAGACAGCAGTTCAACTCTTTTTCTCTTAAGGACCCCTAAATTGAGACACATTAAGTCACAGACTCCTATTTCATTAGATGCTTCTTCGGGGACCTCTACCTGAAAAGATTTTGGTTGTTAGATATGATCAAGACTAGAATTCTGTAGCTGTCAACAATTGAGGAAGTGAAACCTGACAGACAACCATTCACGCTCCCATTCACACTTACGGCCAATTTACAGTCACCAATTACGAGAAGCCGGAGAAAACCCACTCTGACGCGAGAAGTACATGCAAGCTCCACAAAGAAACAGCATTGATTTCCATGCCGCCTTTCACAAAGTTCAACTGGAAGTGCTTGGAGTGGCCGCACAAAAAGGCGATGTGCTCTGAAAAAAGACGGTGAGCGCTTTTTCTCACATACGCTCTCTTCTCATTGGGATCAGTTGAAAAAGACGGCAGCACTGACAAAAAACTCTACGTGAACACACCCTAATGTGCCCTGTGTCCAAATGTGTTCAGTATTGAAGGGAAACACTAAGTATTCATCAGGATGAAATAAGTTAAGAAGCACTGTTGTGAGTGAGTTGCCCACAGTACTGATCGTAGCTGCCTGTTGTGAAGATCTGCATCTCAAAGTGTATACTAACCATTTTCTATCAAGACATAGTGACATCAAACATGATCCCCGCCCTGTGCATCAAGGTTATTACCAGCACACATCCACTCGCTGACATGTTGACTTTGAGAGCTTGGCTTTAAAATGTTAAAGTACATTTTAATTTGACGGTAAGTTCAAGCAAAATTAGATATGATTTTTGAGCGGGAGGCTCGATGAAAGCGGCGGTCTCTTGCTGTCTCCGAGCTGTTAGAGGCAGCACTCACTTAACCTATGAAAAGCTTTAGCGGTGGTAAATCTACAGAGGGATGCTGTGCTTCTGTCTTTACACCCACACACTCTTATTGTCACTCCCGCACCGTTGACTCACTGTCAGCCACTCTGGATAAGAGCACCTTCTAAATGTCTAGAATGCAACGTATAATGTAACCTCATATTTATGTTGCAGTCTGTACCAAAATGACTTCTTATTAACTGAGTTTCCTGTGTGTGCAAAGTTTGCTGTCAACAGAACTGTGAAATCAACAGGCTGAGTTTTTCCTCCCTGGGCAGAGATGTGTTGAAAATAATAAGAATACACATAAACACACATGAATGATCAAAGCAAGCTGGTTTGATCACAATCTAAGTGAGATGAAAAGCGTAACATGGCTCCACTTTACAGGTTGCTAACAATCAGCGATGCGGAAACGTGACGGCTCGGATGCACAGCGAGCCTGTCATCTCCACCCTGATCAATGTCAGCTCCACTGACAGGCAAGACGAACACAGGCTAAAAATACCTCACACACACAATCATCATGATTGTGCCCCAGAGTATATTTACATAGTGTGTATGTGTAAGGGAGAAATATAGAGAAGTGCACTGGACTAGAGATATTCTGATGATAGCAGCAGCTGGAACAGGTTATTGAGCCACTACTGAAAATAATAAAGCACATTTGAATCATCTTGCTCTCCTGCAGGCTTATGAAATTTTGCAAAACCTGCTCATCTACATAATAACCCCATTACGAGGAGAGTAGAGCTACAATTGTGACTGATTAATCATTTATTTGTCCCGGCACAAACACATAATTTTCTTAAGCTCCAGTTTCCCATTTATTATGGGTTTGTTGTTGTTTGATGTGACAGTAAATTGAACATCTTTGGATTTTGAACTGTCAAACAAAACAAGTGATTTGAAGACATCATCCTGGACTTCAAGTAAATTGCAATGGGCATTCTTAACTTCCGATATTTTATACACCAAACAATAAATCTAATAAAAATAACCACAAGCTGCAGCTCTAGAGAGGAGTGGTAACTGTCCATAGAGCTCCTCACAGGAAATGTAAATGCGCCAAAGCTCACTGTCAGCATGACATATTGTAAAATACTGACACAAAGTTTATACTGAGGCAGGGGATGTGAATGAAAACATGCTAACACTCATCCGATGGCATCACCTAGATGTGCTGACGTACTGGATGATAAATGTTTGGGTAGCCAAGATAGAATTAACTGAAACTCTCCTCCTAATCCAGAATTATTTATTATTATTATTATTATTATTATTATTATGTACAGTTGTGACTTGATGCCTTTTGGGAAAGTGTTTGTTCAGTGTTCGTACAGTGTAATACAGAAGAGCTATAAATGCTCCTTATTTTTCAAAATGAAAAGTGCATATGTTACCAGTCATTGACACTTGCACTATTTTCTGTTCAAAATAAATGAAATAAATATATCTTTATGCATTTACTTTTTTCCCGCTGTACTAAACTCATACTGAAATCCGTCCGTCCATCTATTCATTTTCACGCCCATATCCGGAGCCAGGTCACAGGGGCAGCAGGCCGAGCAAAGCACCCCAGATGTTCCTCTCCCCAGCTACACTTTCCAGCTCCTCCTGGGGGACCCTAAGGCGTTCCCACACCAGATGAGGTATATAATCCCTCCGGCATGTTCTGGGTCTGCCCCGGGGCCTCCTACCAGTCGGACGTGCCCAGAACACCTCTAACGGGAGGCACCCAGGTGCCTGAACCACCTCAACTGACCCCTTTCGACGCAAAGAAGCAGCGGCTCCACTCCGAGCTCCTCATCCTATCTCTAAGGCTGAGCCCACCAGCCCCACGGAGGAAACTCATTTCAGCTGCTTGTATCCACGATCTCATTCTTTCGGTCACTACCCAGAGCTCATGAACATAGGTGAGGGTTGGGACGTAGATGGAGCAGTAAACTGAAAGCTTCACCTTCGGGCTCAGCTCCCTCTTCACCACGACAGTCTGGCACACTGAAATGTCACTTCTGTGTATCGTTGCACCCCTAATTTCATATATTCTACATACAGGGAGCACAATCTATGCTGCCTCTTTAAAACTATGCACTTTGTCTAATGCACTGTGTCAGTGATTGTTAGATCAGCGTATTGAAAAAAAAAATGTTAACATGATATTTTCACTGTTAGTGGCCACCTCCACTGTCTCATTTACATATTTGGAGACCAGCTTTTCTATTATATTTCATTTTATTACATTCTATTATCAAACCAGCACCAGGAGGGCTAATAATTAACACAAATGCTCTATCTCCAACACACACATACACACACAAATCATATGCACCTCAATGGTACTTCACTCCCACGCAATATCCTCTCTTTGGTTACACCACCCACTCACTGCGATGATACCACACACGCACACACACCACCCACTCATTCCAATGATATCGCAGATTGAATACACAGAGTGAGGGTGCAGGGGATAAAGGTAGAGATAGAAATGATGAGAGTTATGTGCGCGTATTGCTTCAAGGCAACTGCTCTTTTGGAGTATTGCAAACTGCCAAATCCCTAAGCAAAACACACACACACACACACACACACACACACAAACACACACACACACACACACACACACACACACACACACACACACACACACACACATAGATCTGCCACTAAAATAGAACTGAACGCTATCCAGTGATATGACCCTTGGGCCAAAACAAAACAATGCCTCTTGACACAAACATACTGTGCCAGGAGTGAAGTGTGCCCTCCGTTTCACCCTCTCACCAAACTCCCAACTTTTCGTCCACCCCTATAATTACCTCACTCATGCATTTACACATCTACCCAGTTAAGTATGTACTTATTCACAATAGTGGAGATTTAAGAAGACAGGTGGCATAATCTAATCTCACAAAGCCAGACCACCTCGTCATATTTACAGAGCGCTGAGAGAAAATGTCTAAAAACAGAGATAGTAGAACATCTTAAATACCTGAGGCACATTTTTGATTGACTCAGATTACCTCTCTGTCTGAACAGCTTGTTTAAACTATTTTAACCAAATATTGCACTTGAATTTTTCCAGTGAGGAGAAGGACGGATTCTCACACTTCCCATGATGATGTTGTGCATGCATCAGTGAAATTATAGATAAGACAACAGTATGTAGCATCTGAAACAATAGTTTTAATACAACAGTATTTGCACTTTGCAGATTTTTTTTCTCTCACACTTTGTACCTGTTGTCAAATTGTTAAAGATGTTTTTGTCACTTCCTTTTAATTTGTCATCCATCTATTTATGTCCTTTGTGTATCGAGCTCCCATGGCCACCATATGTTATATATACCATATCAGTGGTTCCCAACTGGTTGATCACAGCCCAAAAGTGCGTCACAGGTGATTTTGAAAGGACTGCACATGATTTACGAATGTGTAGTTTGTAAACAACACACTTTGTTTTATAGTACAATGAATTTCTGACACAGAACTTTTATTTTGAAGTGCCATTTCCTGCTGTAGATTGACAGAGACAGCAAACTAGCTCAATGACATGACCAAATGCAAGTATGATGCTGAATATATTAAACTCTGCGGACTTTAACCCTTTATCTACTGAGACTAAAAATGGCGATTTGGACATATTTTGTTATTATGGCTGTAAAATGGTCAGGAAATGCCCTAAGTCTGACAGCTTTGGTCCCTTTTTCCAGGAGTACTTGAACTTGACTTTTCAACATCTGGTTAATGATTATTGCACATTATATGGAATTGTCAGCAGTTTAAAAGAAGAAAACTACAAAAAACGGATTTGTTTTTTCATGGCTTTAATGAGAACAAATTTTGTTATTGCTCATGAAGTTTTGTTTTGACATTTGAAATGTGAACCTATACATGATCAGAATAATCACCAGTCATTTTTTTGAGTCTAGGATTCTGGATGTGCAAAAAACAGTGCAAAAGATAACCATATACATAGGCTCAAATTAGTTAATTAGATATTGATTGATATTTGATCAGCACTGCTTAGCCTGCTTCTTGTTCATAAATTCTCATTTTACAGCCAAACAGTGCACTAAAATATTTTTCTGAAGACATTTTAGGCAAAAAATAGGTTATACAGTCACAGAATCCCGGGTCATATTTGATTAGCACTGCCTAGTTTAACAGTTTGATCTAAAGTCTTTGAATCTAATCTACTACAGTATCGTGACAAAGTCTGAGCACCACATCATTTTAATGAAGATCATTTAGCTTAAGTTCAGGGGCAGGACCACACCTCAAACACTTCCTGTCATATGTCTATAGATGCCTCTCAGCCCTGCGTGCCTGTTTATTCTTGTTTTCTGTGCCCCACCCTCCTGGTAGTTTGTTTCTCTCATGTGCTGTATCTCATGAGGTTCCCTGGGGGTCTGCTGAGCCAGGAAGCCATGGTAGATCCTTCCCGTAGCTTTCCCCACAACACAGCCATCACCCTGCTCCTCTTCCTCCCATCTGCCACCCACTAATTCATTTTCAATAAACAACTTTTTTGCATCTCAGTTTAATGGTGTGGTTTTTATTCATAAAACCAACATAAAAGCACTAAGCATGTTGTTGCATTCAACAGCTGCAGCTCCCAAAGTGTGGTGTCTTGCTCTGAACTGTAACTGGTGTCCGTCCAGTTGCTTGCGTCCCTCACAAACCCTCCCGTCCTCCTTCTCTGCTCCCCTCTGCCCTCTCGGTGCCCCCTTGTACTGATCCCAGGCTGACTCTGCCTGGTGGAGCTGGCATGCTGCCTATGTGCCTCCATTATTTATAGTCTACATTAAAAATCCATGAAAAACACACACTGCAGGTACACACTCAGTTTACTACACTGACTAACACAGGCACAGTTAAAACCTCTCTGTCAGTTCTTTCTCTATCCACCTGTTTCTTGTTGTGTTTTCTTGTTTCTATCTTGCCCTCTCGCATCAGTGTGTAACATCACTGTGGCTGTGACCATCACTATGGTTACTGCAGAGGGAAGCAGCCGTGCAGTGTACCTGTAGAGTCTACCTGTAACACTGGCTGAGCATAAAGTTACACTACAGGCTGCAGTTAGCACCTCAGCAATCCATTTGCAGCCAACAGGGAGCCTCACTTTTCACTGTCAACTTGGGTTACATTCACGCTAATACATTTTCACTTTAAAAGGCCACCTGTAAATGACCCACTAAGGAAGCGGACATGAATGTCTGCATCATCCCTTTCAAAAGTCTCTGATTCTACCAGTCCAACCAACACATTCTCACTCCAAACTCGTCACATATCGACATTTGGTCATGGACTTCACGTCAGTACAACACTGCAAATTTAAGTTTTTCTTTTCCTTCAACAACAAACGCACATGCTTACATTTTGCCAACACACACACATGGTTGGGTTTATGAAAAAAGATCAAGGTTTATCGTGCGGACCTAAACCTAACCAGACCTTAACCACAGGGCATCATGATGATTTCGGAATGGTCGGAACAATGGGCTGTCGGACCAATGGGCAGTTCCCATTTGTAGCGTCACTTAAAAAGAACTCTGAGAGAGATCAGTCCGACTGCTGTATTATAAAAGCCTCACACAAAATTTATTCAACAATCAGCCTTACAAATGCTTTTATGTTAATCTTGTTCCTGCAGAAAAAACAGCTTCACTGTCAAGTCACTGGAACTCTTCCACTATAATCTCTTTCACTGTCATTCTGTGACTTGTATAACTGCTGTGCAAGTGTTAACATGTTCTCTTGTGGTCCCAAATGCCATGATTTTCTCATGCATTTCTCCCAAGTTGGAGCATGCCACTGCATGCACAGTCACGTCCACATAATATTATATATGTACAATAACACTGATACTGCAAGGCATAATCACATTTATATTACAATGAAACAGCTAAGCGATTAGTAAATTCATCAGTTAGTCAAGCGACAGAAATTTAATCTGCAGCTATTTTGACAATTGATCA
This sequence comes from Epinephelus awoara, assembly GCA_035609425.1. Taxonomy (NCBI): domain Eukaryota; kingdom Metazoa; phylum Chordata; class Actinopteri; order Perciformes; family Serranidae; genus Epinephelus; species Epinephelus awoara. The sequence continues at coordinate 8,829,419 of CM069311.1, forward strand.
TTTTTCAAGCACAGAAACATGGCACCATCCTCTCAAATGTGAGAACTGGCTGCATATCTATTATATTTTTGGTTTTGGACAGTACATCTGCAGATAAAACAAGGAATTTGAAGGCGACACCTCAGGCCTTGGGAAATTATAATGAGAATTTGTCGGCATTTTTGCAAACAACTGATTCATCAAGAAAATAACAGTAAGATTAATCTATGATGAAAACAATTATTAGCTGCAGCCCAGGTGATTTGTTTCAGTAATTGCTTTAAAGGATGTTCAGTTCTTTATCTGTTCCTTATTTATATAATTAACTGATACAGGCCAAAGAATCATGTGGGATATTGGAATTTCAGTAACACAGTTTCATCAAGAGTGTCATACAATATAGCACCAGATAAATGAGAAATTAAAGCCCCTGTATCAAAAACCAGTGATTTAGATGATTGTTACTTTGAAAATCCTTCAGTGCAGTTGAGCTGTTAAAGACCCTTTTAGAGTTTAAAGCTTCCTGTGACATCATCCGTCCACTGGGTGAGAGTAGTCGGTCGGCCAGTCTGGTCCCGTTGGTCAGTGTTTACTTATTCAAGTAACACTCGCGTTCCTGGAGAGTGAGCGACCTGACGTGGTGTGTTCTTAAATTCAGTCTGACGCTCTACACTAGAATGAGAGCCCGGTTGGGCGAGAATGTCTCGCCTACAGCTAAGCCCCACCCACCAAAAAAGCGTCACTGTTTCCTGACGGTAAAAGGGTCTATACTTGCATGTTGCTTGTGTGCATCTTAAATCCACCACTCTTCACATGCAGTACAACGTCTCCTCTTAGCAGCGAAACAACATGACAATGACCTGCCTAGAAAGAGGTTTCACATTCCCTATTTAGTCATACCAGCTGTTACGATCAGGCGGAGGGTACAGGATGCCTGCCCACTGAACCAATCACGCTTGCAGATTGTTCATACCTACCAATATCACACTGTTGAACAAACACAAGTGTGTGAGGATGCTGCACTTTATGATATGTAGAGCACTTTAATGATATGTGGTGAACAGGTCTATAATATGGACGCGGTGCCCTGCTGTTGATGTTTTTGTTTTGTGTTGTTGTTGTTGTCAGTGTTATGACAGTTGTGTGTTTACTCATCTGACATCTGCTGTACGGCACACAAAGAATATTCGAAGGGACTAATAAATATCTCTCTCTTTTTCCTACACACACACGCGAGCAAACACACGCTCACTAACGACCACTTCGAACTTGTTTTTGTCAGCCACAGCTCTTTGAAGTGTCCCACGTTGCCTCGATCCCTCCCCAGCAGTCACGTGACATCATTATGTAACGACTGGTTGTCAATCAATACCAACCTCTCATCAAGCCCTCTGAACATCAATACAGCATGAGGAGAGCGGGACCAAAACAGACAGCATCTACCTCTCACAGTTCAACAAGAGTGCATCATCTTACAGTCAGTACGTATCTTTTGTTTACTCTCAGACTGAAACGAGCACAGTTGTTTTCTTTAAGGATGATTTTCGTTCTAATAGACAATTGACATTTCAATGGTTAAATCAGAATTTAAAACCAACTCTCAGCGTACCAAATGTCACTGGTTTAACAAACATGAACCACAACACAGATTGGACTTCCAGGCTTTTAGATTAATGGAGTGATGAATTTTTGAAAATCATCTTTCCACTCCCCTCCCTTATATTTCCTGTTCTCCCTTCTTCGTTTTCTCCTCTCCCCCTTGTTCCAGTATATTCTGTTTATGAAATGTTGGCAGAACACTGTTGTATGCAGCCGTTTCCTCTAATGAGCTGCCAATGTGTGTGTGTGTGTGTGTGTGTGTGTGTGTGTGTGTGTGTGGTGTGTGTGGTGTGTGTGGTGTGTGTGTGTGTGTGTTTGAGAGACGCAGTGACACGCTGTACAGTGATGTCCCAGATTTAGATACTGTCAGATTCAGTGGCCAGGTTCAGTGCTACAGTATATGGATTGGCAAAGCTCTCTAGTTAGTCATATTAATTAATGTATAGCTGTAGTAGTACATCACCTATAGTGCATCACTCACACACACACACACACAGTGTTCCCTAGTTGAATACATGCTGTACCTATACAGCTATTGTACAGTTTGATCGATGATTGTCAGCACAACATAACTGATCGACTGACTAACTGACTATTTTAATTACGACAAACTGGGGTTAGTCCAGGTCGGAGTTACACTTATCTGCTCAATACAGCTTAAATCTGAGTACAACTCTGACTACACTCGAGTGTCAACACTGTGACTGCATCAATATTTCTCGAGGGTATTTAAATGCTTGAGTAAAATGAAATCCTGTGTTCTCAGCAACTGTCACAAATAATTACTCATTCACAGCATTAAATGCAACATGCCAGAGACTGCTTGAAATTTAACCAAATTTCTATTTGGCCTGGCTTTAACAATACATGGAGTACGGACACAGTATGACACGTCTGGCACAGCATGCACCCAGCAGAGTGCACCCATTACAATCATCCAACATAGTAGCGGACGTTTCCCAACAGTGGTGACGTATGGCTGGGTGTTGCTCATCAGGATGGGGAAATCAGCTCACCAGTCTGTAAACTCTCTTTCTGCTGACTTCTGCTAGCTAGCCAGGTTGACGTTTTTGAATGTAAACATGAATAAACATCAAGGAAAAGATGGAGAACAATGGGCACCAGCTGAATTAGCACCCTGCTAGCCATTGTACAGGCGTCGGAAAATGAAACTAGACGACCTTCGTGCCGCATCAGCTTCCAACAGAATATCAGGAACTGCTTCACTGAAAGTCAACAGTGCCATTCAACCAGGAGCCTCTTCTTCGCTGGTCTGACTGAGCAGGGGACTCTGCTGAGAGAAGGAGAGGAGGCATGTGCTTTACAGTGAATTGTGAAGGTGAGAATGTGAGATGGGAGCGGGAGATTGACAGGTGGATTGGGGCGACGTCACCAGTGACTCAGGCGCTTAACCCGTCCGTTGTGGTGAAAAGGGAGCTTAGCCAGAAAGGGAAGCTCTCGATTTACCGGTCGATCTACGTTCCAACCCTCACCTATGGCCACGAGCTCTGCGTAGTGACCGAAAGAACGAGATCGCGAGTACAAGCGGCCGAAATGACAACTAGAAGCCACGCATTGCCAGAACAATCCGGAAACATGGACAATTATAAAGCAGCAACCAACAATGTAAGAAGACAGACTAAATTACGGGGCACAAATTCCATAAATGATTGACTGATTTAGGCAGCGTAACTGACCATGGAAGCCGTACTCGCTGGCATGGGCACCAAGCTGCTCAACACTATTTGTATGTGGCTGGTGTATTTTCTCTGCAGCGCTCCAACAGGTAAAACTACACAGAACTGTGTAAAAAAAATAGGTTCAGTCCGTTTAAAAACGCAGCAGTTCAAACTTGTGGGTGTTATTTCACATTAAAATAATTAAATCAAACCAATGAATAATGATTGAATTTAATACAGCTTACATGCTTCCAAACCCGGCATAACCCCACTGCATTATCACTTGGCAAAACTCAATATGGAAAACAGTAAACTGGCAAGTAATCTCATGCTACACACACGGCTCCACCCTGCCTATGCAACATGACGGTTTTCAAAGTGACTGACTGACTGACTGGGTTCACTGACTTGACTACTAAACTTCTCCATCACATCGTCTCCCTGACCACGTCCTGCAGACCTGGCACGGTGCTGAAGCAGCATGGAGAGAGGTCTGTGCGAGCCAGACAACAGTTCTTGTTTCTTGCTCTTCCTACTGTCTCGGTGCAGGAAACATCCTGATGAGTGGGGTGAAAGACTCAAAGAAGAAAACTGTTGCTAACGGAGGATGACGAGAAGAAGAGCAAGATGATAAAGAGGAGAAAGCAAGTGGAAGAAAGTCAATAATCTGAACAAAACACGCCATTCACCTTGGGCACCTCCCCTTGTGTGAGTGTGTGTGTGAGTGTGTGTGTAAGGGCTTATATAAGGGGGATGAACAGCCTACGCTATATGTATAAATACCCACGATGCCTCTGGTGAAGCAGGGAGAAGGGTCAGGGAGTGAGTCAGCACACCCATATCACTCCTCCTCTTTCTCTCTCTCCCTTCCATCAATCCATCCTCTCTTCTTCTCTATTCTCCTCCTCCAGCTCTACATCTATAATTTTTCATGTTGTTCCAGAGTGTCTTTTCATGGGAAAAACACAGAGGACTTCACTTGGCAGGCAAACTATGACCTCTTGTTGGTGATGATCGTAAGACAAGCAACAGCCGGTGTAAACAAAACAAAACAACCAATTAAACTTTCACAAAAAGAAGCTTTAAAATTGCAGTTCTTTGATGTCAAGGTTTTCAAAAGATCTGTCACGCTGAATTATTGTTAAAAGCGTTTCAGATTGAAGAGCCATAATTCTATTCAATTTTTCTTTGCTATTCACAGCGGGGTTTTTTATTAATTTATTTTGTGGCTGAGAACAGAGTCCATCTGTTCTTCAAGTGGCCTTGCTGTGTTTTTAATTTCAGGATGGCCCAGAGCACAGTGCAGGGAGACACTTGCTCATTTCATTTCACTCCTCTCAGGACACTCTGTTAAAGTGTTTGTTGCTGACACTGACAGTTAACATGCAGTCTGCTCGTTGCTGGTTGGTGGTGGAGTCAAGCCTGGATGATGACCCGGCTGGTCTGTTTTCTTACCCAACTCAAAACTTTTTAGCATATCATATTCACGGTATTCCTCAAGAATCTTGATTTTGAAATCCCCTATTGAGTTTTTGCATCATGCACAGTTTGTATCAAACGGGGCAAACTTTCAAGACACGGGTCAAAAATGACCAATATGCACTTCCTGTTGAAATGTATAGGAATATTTCATCGAAAGTTACAGGCTGCCACTCCAAAAGATCGCCATTCCGAAGGGTCGCCACTGCGAAATGTCGCCATCCTGACGGTCCACCATCCCGAATTCTGGTCCCTGAGTCCTGACAGTAAGCTATGACGAGCCTGTAGAAGCCGTATTTCCCATGCATGTTCACCGGGGAAGCACGCGAGTAATTCAGGCTGACATTACCTGTTTTTCAGTGAACTACTCTGGTAACTTTATTAAAAAGCACAGCATATATGCCCTCAGTAACTTATTATCATTATCATTATTAGGTCTTATAAAAGAGTGGGCTACAATGAGTACAAGGCCATCAAATCACAGCATCCGCAGTGAAAGGACACAGAATTGTGCGTGCTTTTACACGAGGTGATCACGGATATTTGATGTGGGAAAGATATAGCCAGATGTATTATGATGCTGTGATTTGATGGCCCGGTACTCACTGTAGCCCACTCTTATAAGACCCAGTAATAATAATAATAATAATAATAATAATAATAATGAGTTACTGTGGACCTATATGCCATGCTTTTTAATAAAATTACCAGAGGAGTTCGCTGAAAAACAGGTATAGTCAAATGTCAGCCTCAATTACTTGTGTGCATCCCCCGTGAAAATCGCTGAAATGCATGGGAGACACGGCTACTGTCAGGACTCAGGGAACACAATTTGAAATAGCGGAACCCTCTTGCTGTGAGGTGACAATGCTAACCACTGCACCACCACGCCACCGTGCTATACATTTAGAACAAGTGTTACAGTGTGTCTACTATTACATCTATTAGCTAGCTAGCTGAATTGCTAACTGGAGCTAACTAATGAGGAAATGGTGACATGGTTTAACTTGTAATCTAACATGAAACCCAGACATTCATTCAATTATCACAGTGTTTCATCGGCATATCACACACGAGGAGTCAACTGTAAGGCTGTCCCCAGCTATAACTAACCCAAATAATTATCTCAGTAATTAAGAATAACAGGATTTTTTTCTCATGAAAACTTTTTGCATAATTCTGAGATAATAATCTCGTTAATTCAGGAAAACAGAGCAGTTTTTTTCTCAAGCGAATGCAAACGCTTTCATAGTATACTGTGATCCACGCCTCAGCTATCATTAACACCATCACTCAATTACTTTACACAACATGACACATTTGAAAGTATTATCTATCTATCTATCTATCTATCTATCTATCTATCTCTCTCTCTATAGATATATATATATTTATTTATGTATTTATCTATTTTATTTTTATTATTTTTATTTTTATTTATTTAAAACAATTCTACCAGTAAAGTGACAGCCAGCAGTTATATATACTGTTTACACATTGATTACAATTATTACACGGTTTCTGCTATTACATCTATTAGCTTGCTAGCTGAATTGCTAACTGGAGCTGACCAATGAGGGAAAGGTGACAAGGTTTAATTTGTAATCTAACATGAAGACCCAGACGTTCACTCAATCATCACAATGGTTCCTCAGCTTATCGCACATGGAGTCAACTGTAAAGCTGTCTCCAACTGTCAACCAAGGTAACTGAAGAAATTAAGAAGCGTGGGGTGGCAAGAGTCACGCCCAGCCACAGCAGAAGAAGAAGAAGAAGAAGAAGAAGAAGAAGAAAAGGGGTCAAGTGAAAGAATGTAAGATCTGCCAGGTAAAAGTGACCACAAAGTAAAGAAACAGGTAGTGTGTGTGAGCTACATTCTTCCTCCTCTTTTAAATGTGTTAAAATATTTCCAGACTTGTGATAAGGACACACAGTACTTTCTAATAGTGTTAGACCTGTTGTTGGCCTGTGAGCATCACTAATACAGTATGATATCCCTCTCAATAGTGTACTATCTTACATTCAATTAGAAAAAAACAGGAGACACTACAGTCTGGCTGGCTTCACGCTCCGTTCGATTTCAGTTTCAGCGCTGTGCCAGCGCTGTGAAAGAATTCTGGCACAAGACGATTTTACGTGGTCCAGCTTACACCTCCACCCTTATCCTCTCTCTCATTCACTCCATGTCTCTCTCTCATTCACTGCATCCCTCTCACTGTCTTTCATTCACTCCATATCCATCTCTCAAATTTTGGTCCGTCAGAGCCCGTCCTGCTGTCTCTTTGTCTTTTTCCTTCCATCCCACTCTCTCTGTCTGATTCTTTCATCTGTCTCTTTTATGTCACTTTTAATTCCATTTCCCTCCTCTCCTTATCACTTTCTGTCGCCATCCTACTTTTGTTCCGTCTGACATGCTCAATTTCATAGCACTTAGGCTTTTTGTAAGCATTGCCTTGACACATACTTGTGCAGTTGCAAACTGTCAGACCTGTGAGCTGCCCACTGTATGTACAAGCTGCAACTGAGCCGTCCCACTGCAGTGTGGGCGTTCAGTGCCTTGCCTATGGGTACCTGGATGGAACTTGTTGTGGAGAGTGTATGTCTGTATCTGCATCAAATGTGCTGATTAAATTAAACTTTTGACCTCAGAAACATGACGAGCAGGGATTGCTCATCGTCATGTTACCAATGGTGTTAGTATGGCTGGGTATTGATCAAATTCTTTGATACAGACTCAAAACAATGTCTAAATTGTAACAAAATTATATTTACATTAAAATTAACACATAGAAAAATTATCTTACTTTGAGGGAAAAAAAACATGGATTCTCAAAGGATTATCTCTGCGTCGAAAAGTGAAGTCAAATGCAAATGCTTAAGTGCCTTAGACGTGCATTATTTTTAATGGCCAGCAGGGGGCAACTCTAGTTGTTGCAAAAAGAGGTCAGATTGAATAAAACATGTCAAAATGCCCCAACTAAGCCAGATCTAAACCTTGCAGTGATGGTCAAAATGCCAAACTCAAGGCTTCAGAACAGGAGTCCATAAACCAACGGGTGACATCATGGTGGCTATGTCCACCTCTTTCATACCGTCTATGGGATCTCTACAAAAAACACAGTAAAAGCCATTTCTGAGGCCCTAAATGTCTTAACACAAGCAGCTATACAGGAAAATCTAACGTTATGATTTAAAGCATTTGAATCTGACTGTTAATGCCAGCTCAGCTGCAACTAAAAGTTCTTTTTATTATTGATTAACATGATGTTTTTTCTCGTTTGATAAATCAATTGTTCACTGAACATCATAAAGTAGAAAAAAAGTGAATAAACGCTTTCAGTGGCTCTGTGAGACTGTACTTAGCCACAGCCGTGCTAGTCGTACTCGCAATGCTAACATGCTAGTGTTTAGCAAATGTAATAACTTAACAAATTCATTTTCATAGTTTTGTGTTAGTATGCTAACATTTGCAAATTACAGAACAGCTGAGGAGGATGGAAATGTCATTAGTTTTGCAGGTTATTTGGTCATAAATTAAGTGTTGGCCAAATTAATATTTGACCTGAGTTAAAGGATCACCAAATGATTAGCATTTATCTTCTTGGTATCATGAATGTTTGCACAAAATATCAAACCATCCAACAGCTGGTGACCAAATGTCTCCTCTTTTGTTCCTGGGTTACAGTGTTGGGTAATGGCCACTAAAGTGTATTTGCAGAACTTTATGATTTCACAGTGAGGTTGACCTTTGACCGTTGGGATATCATCACCTCATCATGTTCTATTAAACACTTGTGTGAAGTTTGGTCGTAACTAGCATATGAATTCTTGAGTTATGGCCAAGAAAGTGCTTTGTGAAGTCGCGGTGGCCTTTGACCACCAAATTCTAAGATTCTAACATTTGTGCCAAATTTGAAGAAATCCCCTGATAATGTTCTTGATAAACCACATTCACAAGAATGCAGTGGACAAAGTCACAGCAGCTCACTCAACCTGATCATAGACTATCCACATCCACATATGAAGTGCAAGGTACCCTGGGTGCGTTGGTTGTTGACGCTCTGGGACTTCATGTTAAGCTCTGCCTGTTACATGCATTGTCTTCTTTCAAAATACACTTCGAGTCACTATGATGTTGACTTATGACTTTTGACCACCGTGTAATAATTTAGCTCATCCTTGACTTAAAGTGGATGTTTGTACCAAATTTGAAGAAATATCCCTTTCACAAAAATGCAAATCACGAGGTCACAGTGACCTAGACCTTTGACCTATGAACACCAAAATCTAATCAGTTCATCATTAAGTGGACATTTGTACCAAATTTGAAGAAATTCCCTCAAGGTGTTCTTGAAATATCCAGAGAACAGGGCAGACAACCCAAAAACAGAATCCCTCCTGCCACAGCTGAAAGCATAAAAATACCTGCAACTAGAGCAACAAAGAGCGAAGGTGACATTTTAAAATGCTTGCTTTTTCCAAAAAGCTGTCAAAAACCCAAATATATTTAATCCAATGATATAACAAAGAGGAAATGCTGTAAGCTAAATTATCTTGAAAAAGTAATCGATTGTGAAAGCTTTTTTCTGATTAATCTTCTGTCGACCGGCTCATCAATTAATTGACCGATTTTGGTACTAGACAATATTTGGCACACTGTATGACAAACATTTCTGTCTCTATCCAAAAAACTGCAGAGAATCAATTTCCAGTCCTACGTGTACAGACAGCTTATGATTTAGAACAGAGCAGAGAGAGGAGGCTGAAAAGCTGCAATAATTTAAAAAAAGACATTTACATTGTTAATCTTTACACCAACAATGGCTGTCTGTTCTCTTTCTCGCTCTTTGTCTCTGTTTGTGTGTGTGTGTGTGTGTGTGTGTGTGTGTGTGTGTGTGTGTGTGTGTGTGTGTGTGTGTGTGTGTGTGTGTGTGTGTGCGCGTGTGGAGGGCACTTAGTTTCCTCTCAAAGCACAAGCACATCTACCTCCACAATATGACCCGAACAGGCAACTGCTGATCGCGTCCAGCCAAAACACACACACACAAACACACGTATGCAAACACACAAACACACACATAACCCTGTAATCTCCTGTACTGTACATCAACTTTTCTCCTCTCTCCTGCCCTCCTCCCTCACTCCCTCCACCCTCCACCGCCACTTTCTCTCTCTTAACTCCCCCGCAAACAATACCTGCTGTTTTGGTCCAGACAGCAAGAAAAATAACCAACGGTAGGAAGGAATAAGTTAGAGGAATGAAAAAGCCTGAATGCATACATTAAGCATGTATGACTGTTCTCTGCATTTAATTTGCTGGAGAGCATAATCATCATCCTCAGCATGCAGTTTTATCTAATCTACTGATTTACTCATTAATTCAGAGAGAGGGAGAGAGGTGGTATGAAGAGGATGAGTGAGAGAGAGTGGGAGAAAGAGGACAGAGGGGTGAGAGTGAAGAGCTGCAGCTATTAACAAGAGAGTCGATGAGACTAACAGGTTTGAATACCAAATAATGAACCAAATACAAAATGCTAACATCATGCAAACATGGGGAATACATGTTTGCACAACCCCACAAGTCTGATTGGATAATGTGACTTAAATCTTCTGGAAAGATTCTCACAATGGGCATGGACAATCAATCGAGTACAACAACCCCACAACAAACACTGTTAGTGAAAATGTGATGTTTTCTGAGTCAGAGAGGTGTGGATTCAAGTGTAGGGTCGCTTCTGAGGCTGTAGAGTCTGTGGTGTTGTTGCACTGGATGGCACTGACTGAAGGGTTTGAATGAGAAACAAAAATATGAAGGGCCTGCTCTCAACTCTCAAATACTAGTGGTCAACAATCCACTGTGGGTTTGTGCTACAATATGATCTATCGCCAACAATAGTCCACTTTGTGAAAGCTTCTATGTGCTCATCTAACCACTGATTGTGTGCCGTTTCTTTAAAATCCTGCAGCACATTGTAAGATGGTGCATTATGGACTGCAAATGGAGTGCATTTTATTCAGCGCTTTTATCCAAAGCACTTTACACGTCCCCTTTCATTCACCCATTCACACACACACACAACCACACACAGATGGCAGTGAGCTAACATGCAAGACACCAACCTAACCATCGAGTTCAGAGTCCTCCTGAGGACACTTCAACATGTGGAGCTCCGGACTGAACCGCCCACCCTGCAATTAGTGCACATCCTGCTCTACCTCTATCTTTTACTCTGGAGCATTAGTCGTTCGGATTGTGTATTGCGATTGCGGATTTGCTCAGTAGTGAGGATGATACTGTTGCCGACAAGGGCGGATACAGAAAGGATACAAAGTCATAGACATACAAACACCAAGGACAAAAGCAATAGATAAACGCTTCATATGCGGTCATCAGGGCTGCACCCGACTAAGAATTTTCCAAGTCGACCAGTAGTTGTCATTTAGGGCCATTAGTTGACTAGTCACCTGCATGTTCATGACATTAACTTAATTATCAAATCTTATATTTTGGGCGGGGCAACACAATGGTTTGAGTTGAAGGTGTGAGAAAGAATAGTATCAGCAACATTGTTAACACTGTGCTACATTACAGAGATTTTTTTTTTTGCGACAAAGCATCCAATAAAATCCCGTCACCTAATGACCCTTATGTGTGGTCGACTGTTAGGGGGCAGCCTGAATAACAATAGCATTAACATGGCAATAACAATCATTTACCATGCCTGTTATATGGCGGCTGCGCTCATCCTCTCTCTTCTTTGAGTTAGCTGCTAACTGCTACCACCTATTTTTTAAATCTCCCGCACTGGGTTGCACATATAACTCGTTGACAAAACATCGCTGTAGTGGTGTCCATAATCCTATCCTTTCATAGAGAATAGCGAGGTAGCGTAAAAGGGGCTTCTGTCCCTACGATAGAGAGCGGCGCTTTCCATGGTGCTGAAACAAGACCTCGGCAAAACCTGGCCTGGTGACGGGTTTAGGAAAAGGGGGCAGTTGGCTAATTTGAGTTTTATGGTGGTGTTGTACCATAAGTCCAAGCAAACATAAACCAACTAAGCCTAAAGGTTTGTCTCCTATGTAGGAGATAACATCCCGTACATAGGAGGTAATATCTTTTATGTAGGGGATAAACTTTTTGCCGACATTGCCTGCAAAAAAACACCAAAAAAAATTCACCTGGCCTATCGAGGCTTCCGTAGATTATAATTAATTTAATAAACAAGTTTTGGGAGTTAGAAGTGTAACTCCTTGGCAGTGTGTGTGCGCTGTGATTCTGAATCTGAGGTTGTGTTGGGAGAAGGAAATTAACAAAGGCTGCAAGAGCATATGTGTGTGTGTGCGTGTGTGTGTGTGTGTGTGTGTGTGTGTGTGTGTGTGTGTGTGTGTGTGTGTGTGTGTGTGTGTGTTTGAGGGCAAAGCAGGACAGTCTACAAAAACTCGCTCAATGCCTGGCCACAGACCAGTGCTGCCTGGCTGCCTGTTATCCTCTTTATATGTGCAGACACACACACACACACACACACATAAATATGTACATACCCAAAACAAACACATTTTGACGATAAACAAATGTAGTCTTGTTTATTCTTGTCCTGTCTGTCCCTCTGTCTTTCTAAAACATAAATGGTGCGAGAGGAAAAACATCATTATGGGTATACAGGTTGTTTCCATTCCATCTCCGAAGAAGCAACAAAAGATAATGATGTCAAACTGAAGATTCTGTGGGTGGATGATATTTAAACAATGCACTCTCTCCGACTCGCTCTAGTGATAGACCACATTAAGTCTCAGACTCAACTATATTATATCCGTAAACTAAAACGGTAAAAGAAGACTAATGAGGGGTGAGCAGGGTCAGGAGGCACACTGCTGGAGTTAAAGTGGGAGTGAAGAGACGGAGAGGAGAAAGGGGCCGCTGACAGGTGAGACAGAAAAAGCGAGAGATGTGAAGGAAGAGTGGTACAGAAGCGGAAAGTCAAATAAAGAAAGAGACATAAAGATGGAGGGAGAGACAGAAAAAGAGGTCTGGGATCTCTGCACTTCTGTCAGCTCGTGTCCCTGTTGCTAGGTTACCATCCACAGATGAATGGGTTAAAGTATCTCAGGAGCAACAGTGACATAGTTAGCTGGTCTCCATCAGACAACACACACACACACACACACACACACACACACACACACACACACACACACACACACACACACACACACACACACACACACACACACATTTAGATGAACACACAGAAATGGAGCAACTCTGAGACTGTATTCATCCCTATTTAGATTTTGATTTCTGGTAAAGTTGTGCACACACACATACCACACACCACAGGAAGAAACCCTAAACCTGTAGTGAGTCCATATTGCCGCGAACGGCATGGTGTTCCAGTGGTTAGCATTGTCGCCTCACAGCAAGAGGGTTCCTGGTTCAAACCCAGAGTAGGGGAGCCCTTCTGTGTTAAGTTTGCATGTTCTCCCTGACTCTGAATTGGACGTAGGTGTGAATGTGAGCGTGAATGGTTGTCTGCAATAGCTGTGTTAGCCCTGCCATCGTCTGGTCCAGGGTGTACCCTGCATCTCGCCCAATGTCAGCTGGGATAGGCTCCAGCCCCCCGTGACCCCTAACAGTATAAGTGGTTACGGAAAATGAAAAATGAATGAATGAAAAGAACCATTGTGTTAAACGAACACTTCATCCCCAAATGATCACTTGTGTAACGATTACTGGGACTGCCCATTGTTCCAATGGCCCAAAATTCCGAAACCTGTTGGTCTGAAAATGGCCCATTCGACCAAAAGCCCATTTCTCCAACAGCCTGCTGTCCCAAATCCACCTCTCCAAAGTCACACACTACCTGCAGTTAGACAACCCACTCACCAGAAAAAAAAATTAGCATTGATGTTTCTGTAAACCACAGATATGTCACACTAATCAACAATGCTGTGATGAATGTGTGGTTAGGGTTAACATTAGGTACAAAGACTTCTTATGGTTATGGTTAGAAAAAATTTAATTTCCAAAAAAGTCCAAAAAAGTTAATAACTTACAATTTATGGCAAAAAGGTAGTTTCTTGCAACCCTAGAATTAAGATAAAAATATTCACCAACGAAAAAACACTTCTGGTTGCTGATGACTAGTGTTTAACTTGATTTGATTTAACAGTAAAAATTAAAACCCTCTGCGCGCAGTGCAGCGCAAGCAGACAGATGCGCGACTCAGTGCAGCATGTGTCACTGACACCAGACTCAGAGCGCAGCAGACCGGTGGAAAATGTCACCATCAGCATATTATTTTACATCAATAAAATCTATTTCATCATTATTTTGAGTCACACTGTTGAAAGAATTTAGTTGTCTGTGTTCAAGCAGGATAATAAGTCTCCATTCATTGCACGTTGGGCTTTCCATTTCCTTGTCTGAGATGGTGTTGCATTCAAGGTCCCCCCCAAAAAAATGGGAGAAAAAAAGGCTGAATATTCAAAAAAAAATCTCACAATCAAACCCTGTGCCATCGAACAAAGCTTCGAAGCTCCAAATTTTTTGGGTCAGCCCTAATGATCTCATTCTTTCGGTCACTACCCAGAGCTCATGACCATAGGTGAGGGTTTGGACATAGATGGACCAGTAAATCTAAAGCTTCCACTCTACACTCACTTGTAAACGAGAAACCAAGATGCTTGAACTGCCTCGCTCCCTGGAAAAATGGATGTTTTGATATAGTTTTGCTGTTATAAAATATGGACCCCTACGGCTTCAATTCATCAAGAATTTTCTCTGTTTTTGGATTCTACGTTCACTGGAGGCACACAAGAAAAACAAACTTTACCTCACATAGTCATCGTAAAACAATGTGAGTAACATACACAAACGGTCATTTGGGGGTGAAGTATCACTTTGAGTCTAAGAAATAAATGTGTTTTACTGCTTGTAAGTTAAATGTGTCATATACTTACTGTGAAATACTTAAAACCCCCATAGACCCACCCACACAAATTTCCACTAAACAAACCTTCCAGCAACGTTTGGTAAACTTGATTGTTCTAGTGGTGCATAGTAGCACATTGTGAGCATGTCTTTTAGTTTGTTGCTCATTTTTGTAAAGATCCAGTACTACATGGGATTTATATAGTTTCTATAAAAAAAACCAGATCCACAACAAATGTCTGGGTAAATACAAAGCAGCACCTTCACCACCTCGTATTTGTTTGGAGTTCCCTCCAGACTGTGGCTGCATATCCATTTAGGTGAAAATAGATTTGAGATTTAACACCAGTATTCAGTCTGTGAACTTTTGTCTATCAAGAAACAGAATGACCTTTTGTCCAAGAAATTATATCACTGTACATTTTCAAACCCACAACAGCAGCACTGAAGCATCTCTCCCCCAGCCGTTAGTAATCCAGGTGGGCCATCCCACCTACACACTGTGATTCACGTTTTAGACATTTAGCTCATCTCGTCAAATTGCCCTGAGTGCAACTGATCAGGTTCAATTCGTAGATCACCACCATTACATATAAACAACAAATACAGAGCGGGGCAAAGGTCTTGTGACGGTGATCATGGAGGAGACAAGTGGTGAGAAAGTGAATAATCAAAGACAAACGAGCAGAGGGGGCATATGGTGTTATCGTGGGGAGAGCCATGTGGGTGGAACAGAGTTAGAAACGTACCTATGGCTTCTTTACTGAGACTGCAGTAATGCAGCAGATTTACACAAACTGGCCAAACATACAGTATTTCCACCTGTTTTCACAATGATCTTGCAAAAGGGGAAAAACATTAATAACAAAAAATGAAATGAATGTATCGATAATGGTGTTGAAAGTTACAGTGATGCATTAACAGTATTACAAAATGGAGGCGATGGTGCAACAGACATCCACCACAAGCAAAGTGATATGAGCACTGGTTGAACCACATATCATGTCACCATAACATCCATTTTTAACCACAATAATTCTCTTAGCTACAACAATGCTAAAGGAAACATCACATGTCACAAATAACTTTATAATGTCTAAATTTCTGCTAAAAAAAAAAAAAAAGATAGGCCAGTTGGCAAGTATCGTTCGACTGGGCCAGCAACAGTGGTTGAAATCCTAAAAATCAAGATTTTGCATTGGGCCCCCAAAAAGCTGGAAACAGCCCTGCCATCTGGTGTGTCTGCTGGACAAGATGTAGCTGTCACTGAGAGAGGGGCAGCATGTTGCTGTACAAAATGCAATGGAGAGATCTTGTTGCAGCCTTCAGTCCCACAGGGGATCAAGAGGAGTAAGTAAGTTGGTTAACATTATTTGAGCTGTTCCTCATAGTTAACGTAACATCAACACTGCTGTCAGCTAGGCCTGGGCTGTATCATGATACTAGGGTATTTTTAAAAGCCTAACTTGATTTTCAATACTGTCAGAAATACAGGCACTCCTCTTTGTATTAAAGCTATTGTATGTAATGCACAGCACACGCCACCAGAGGTCAGCCTCAGGTCTCTACTGGTGGAACAGGCAGCTGCAGGTGGTGGGGATAACGCTACTGGACTGTAAACAGCTGGCAGGGAATACAGCTTATTTTTAACTCAGTGAATTAATAGTTTATTTCGACCAAACCAGAGATGGTGATTGTTGCAATAGTGGACTGACTAGCTAAATAACTAACAGTACTAACCATGATTGTTTTGGTGAGTTTTATTTTGTTTCTGTTGAATTTGTTTTACTGTGAGTTGATGAGGCAATTAAGCGAGCTGTACTTCAGTTAAAGAGAGAAATTTAAATTCAAAATGTGTGTGGTTGTAATTCTGTTTCACAGGGAAAGCGTGTGTTAGTATGTTGACTAAAAACTTATCTTATGTTATCTAAGAAAGTTAACACCCAACCTCCACCTGTCTTTATATAAAATGCACACACACAATTTACACAGTGAACATTGTGCAATCCTACAAAAGATTTTACATAAGAAGTTTGCGGTTTTGACATTTTATCATGAGCATAAATCTAGCAGGGAAAGTCATGCTATTTCCTCTTTGCTTGGATTTCTGCTGAGTACAAATATCGCACCAAAGATCAAAGCATTGTTGTAAACGTCAATTATGATTACCATTCAGAACATTTACATGCACAGTTAAGTCCAGCTATGGTTATAGCTCCACTAGGCCATTTAACTGGACCAGTCTTTGTCCCAGTATACAAGAAGGGAAAGGGAATTGATTTATTGACCGAAGAATGTCTGACTTGTCTGCAGCAGGTAGCGATAATATTGAACCTTTTCCTGGTTGACCTGTTGCGTCAATGACAAACAAGTTAGCTACAGTTGGTTACCAGCAAACTGGTACCATAGTGGACAACTTCACAGCTCTGTTCATTTCGTTCGTCCCAAAAATACACAGCTCTGGATGTAGAATTCCTCATGGTTTTATTTGCTTTTCTTCTGTTACACATTTAATGCTTTCGACTTCCAGGCCAAAGCCCGGGGAGGACACTGTGGAGCATGCGCCAAGCACCTCGGCCAGTTTGTGTCCAGTTGTCTGTATACATGCAGGAGTAATCTGACTCCCCATCACACTATCTGGGTGTGTTAGTCTGAGTAATTCGATTTAGTATGATTTCAGTCAGACTAACACAATAAATCGATCTTCTCTAATGCCATGTATGTGTACTGATTGAATCTGATTTTTGGTCCACCTCAGCTACACATCAGGGCCGACCAGGGCTTAATGAGCCCAGCCAAGGTTCTCTTAGTAGACTATTTATATCCAGAGTGACTTTATTTAACCAGCGCAGTATAAATGACAGGGGTTTGTTTTGATGGTGCTGCAGTATTGATACAACTCACACAAATAATTAAATATGTTATGTTTACTCTAAGCAACAAAAGAGCACTGCAGACTCACTGCTGCTGCCACTGAGAGACAAAAAGTCAGAAACTTTCACATTTTACTCACAGGGACCTTAATAACGCTTGGTCACCTGCCAGAGTGACTGGTGGAGGCCGCCAATATGCCAGCCACAGGCAGAACGAACCATTTCCCCTCTGTGCTGTGGAGAGGCAGTTATTGACAGAGTTAAGTATAGGCGGCAGCACTCTGTGGATCTGACACAGATTCACAATGAGTTAGCACCTATTAATGTGTTACAGCTATAAAAATGTCAACAGCCAACAAGACATTGGTTTAATGAGCTAATACCACTATATTTGGAAAAACTAAAGACGTCTTATCTCCGTCTAAAAGATAAGGTAACTATCAGAAGACTACAGCTTACAGTCAGAAGTGATCTGCAGGCTGATTACTTAAATGACTAAATAGGTCTTTTCTTAGCGCCTTTCAAAATGATTCATAGGACTGTTCCAAAAATGATGCAAAGAAGTGTTTTCTAATCTACCACCCCATCTGCTTAGGGTATGGTTAAGTTTAGACATCCACAACTGATGTGTTCCAGTCACAGAAACATTGCCCCGTAAGAATTAAAAGAAACCATGGAAAGAGAGGACAGTCAGTGTTTCCAACATTGCAAAAGGTCGCTTGTCCCTTCACTTTCCATATAGTGTCATTAACAGGTCAAATGTTAAATTTGTCAAGTTGGTACTAGCCAGATATCAGCATGAAAACACCTTCGACAAAGATGATAAATATGAGATGAACATTACACCTGCTAAACACTATCATGTTAGCTTTGTCGTTGTTAGCATTTGGCTAAAAACAATGCTGTGCCTGCAGCCCAGGTGGCAAACCCCAGGGCTGAAAAATGAAGCCAATGCTGGAGTGCCAAAAACTGCAGTTCCTTTATCGGCCACTTGAGGCTGGCTCCAAGTCTCTAAAGCTTAAAGTGGGGTGAATTTTTATATAACTCACCTATTTTCATATTGTTAGGCTTAAAGCAAGGGTGCCAACTTTTTTGATCCTTCGAGGGCCAAAACTGAAGTGCAATGCTTAGCACCAGGCTTGAAGCAAACCTATTGTATTGTAAGGACGTCAGTTGGTACTGGGATCCCATTTCCCTCACTTTAAATGCCTTTTGTCTGTATTCCAATGTCTCTGCCTCTAATGTGTGTAATTAGGGATCCTACCTATCCAAAAACATTAATACATTGATAAATAAAACAATATAAACAGCAGTATCATTATTTTTTTAAATCACTATCACATTTTTTTTTTTTTTTTTACCAGAAACATCTGCAGAGGCAATTCAAACCTTATGGCAGGCCAACTCTGGCCCACAGGCCCCAATTTATTTGGGCAGCTGTGGTTTGAAGTTATGCATAATCAAATGCATGGCTGCTCTGAGTGACAGGAGGGTGCGGTCCAAGCCGCTACTACAATGACAATGTCAGTAGGTAACATAACAATGGCATAGCCCCAGATGAGTGCAGTACAGGCGTAGCCATAACTGTCAGTCCATTTTCAGTTCATGAAAGGTAACTGTAACATTTCAGATGCCTAAAAAAGACTTTTTTCAGCATTTGGTTGTACTAAAAGACCCTCTAAGAGTCTGGTGTCCAGTTTAAGTAAATTTTGTGTTAATGGTTTAAAGCCTGATTTCTCAAGCAAAAATTAGCATTAGCACAGTTATCTGTATACGGTATGGATGTGCCGTGCTAACCAAGCTAGCAGCTACATTAGGGTTAGCTCTGCCCTTTCATCCAACTATGTCACTTCTGGCTCCACAAAGATGACAATGGTCAAAATGCCAACACAAGTTTTCAAACCAGGAGTCCACAAAGCGATGGGTGAAGTCATGGTGGCTACGTCCAGCCTCACAGCTGCATGCATGGCTGGAGAATTACAGCCTTGTTTTCAAGTTCATCCAGTTTTTTCTAACATAGTTATAATAATATGTTCCTTTCCTTCCTATTTTCCTGTTAAACTGGTAAAGTGATCATTTACATTTTGCGGACTTTTAAATCTAGTTCCTGGTAGCTGGCCTCCAGTCCTTTGTTCTCCCTTGTGTGTGTGTGTGTGTGTGTAGGCTGTGATGTCAGTAAAGCTTGACCCACATTGGCTGTCTGATCGTCCCGATATGTCTCCAAGGTGTCACCGTGGCAACGGGTGTACTATTGCCGCAAATGTCAGCAGCAAGGACAACCAAGCCCTGAAGGAGATAGTCTGTCGATCTGTAACTGAAAGTGAGTACAAGCACACGCACACACACAAACAAACACACTCCGAGTGATCAGTCTTCAGATGTGTGAAAGTAGATCGGAGCAAAAGGAGCTGGCCCTCACTGACAAGTAAAATTAGACTTTGTCACACACACACACACACATACACACACAAACCTGTGGAATAACAAACACACACACAGACGCATCAGATAGCCACCACTGATGGCTGATAAACAGAAACAGTGAGAACTTCTGTCTGTTTAAAGTCAGCTGCTCTATTCTCTCACACAGTTCTCTATCAAAGTATACTGAACAAGGCGCACACATATGCACAGTCTCTCACATTAGACTCTCAAACATGTTCACACGCTGACAGATACATACACACACACACACACACACACACACACACACACACACACACACACACACACACACACACACACACACACACACACATGACAGCTCTTTAACACCCTCCACATTAAACTGAGAAGAGGAAGCAGTTATGGGAGGAAACACACTGGGTGTTACTGTAGAATGACTGTAAGAAAAACTATTAATACAAAAAGAAACATAATAGAGTCTCAGTTTACTTGCATGTTAAGTTCAAACCAGGGATGTCAACCGCTGAGAATATTTTTTTTAAATGATTACGCATTTTGGTCTGTAGGTTAATTTTGCTGCTCTTCAGTTTGCTGCACTGAGCACGCACTGGGTCTGGTGGGAGCTAGCTAGCAGTCAAGCTCATTCGGCAAGTAACACCGTCCAACCCAACAGGTCAACACAGTGAGTAAGCAGATCAATTTTGAGCTGCAAACCCCCCTTTAGCATTGTTATTGGCCGTAATGCCCCGGTGGAGACCAAGGGGCCTTCTGGATGGCAATACCAGCAGTGATTGCCAAAGGGGTGGCACCACTCAGTAGCTAGGCAGTTGTTGTAACTTTGCTACAGATGGGAGGTCAAAAAAATATGTGTTGATCCTAGAGATTAATTAACATTAAGGATGGAGATGTCAGCAAGTAATGTGAGGACAAAAAAGAAGACAAAAGTGGGACATCACAGTGCAAAAGAAAAGCAAGGCAACTCAGACATTTGGAGGAATTTCTCAGGAATATTGCAGATCATAAAAACAACACTGAATCAGACACCAGAATAACTGTAATCATGGACCTAATTATGCACCAGAATGTTCTTTCACTTCTTATGACTGACAGGTATGCATATATTTTTTAATACCACAGTAAAACAATGTGCCTTACAGGAAGGGAGAAGGCTCAATCTAGCAATCAAGCAATCTATTGTGCGGGTGTGTATGCTCAGAATGTTTGTGGGAGAGCCGGCTGAAGTGCGCAGGGGCGGTATTAGGTTAACAGTGTGCAGCGCAAAGCAGCCAAGGCTAACCGGTGGAGACCAGAGGGTTGGCAGTGCACACCATGTTTGCGCATGGTAACACAGGTAGCCGGCTGTTCCTCAACAAAAACAGAAAATAAAATAAAAGGCAAGACGTTTACAACACAACATGTAAAATGTGAAAAGTCTGATTGACTGACTGTCACCTGTGTGTATGTGGAGAAGGAGAGGGGCAGAGGGAGCGGAGCTGTGGAAACATCCTGCAGTCTGGTATACTATCATGACTAACACATTAGACGGATATGTAGAAAGAAAGGCGACGTTTTGAGAGCAAGCCCAAATAAGCAACTCCACTTTGGAGTTGAGTAAGCGACTTCACAAGAAAACAAGCCCAAAGTCGTGGCTAATACGTGGACCTGACAGCCCTGTTTGTGTGCTTATGAATACCCGCCCTACTCTGCCTCTGATTGGTTTATGATGAAATTTTACTCTCCCTAAGCCAATCATCATCACTCATGCTTCCTCCTCACCTAGGACCCTACAATACCAGAGTAGTGACACACATCGGTCAAGCGGAAAGTTGGTCACGTGCCCTCTAGTGGCGGGATAGCGTGCTGCATATCCGACCCAAAACTGACTGAACTTCATTGCTGCAGTGCTGCCGAACAGGAATCCTTGTGCGTTTACAAAGTCAAGCAAATCTAAAAGCATAATCTACCATAATCTAATCTACCGTAATAGGAGCATCGGTGACAGGTAAAAAAAAACAACAAAAAAAACAGCTGTCTACGATATGTTACTCTCTACATTTTGGAATAAACAAATTATAAGCATGACTTAATATGACCAAGACACCTTAAAGTAAAAACAAGGCCATTTTCATTATATTGTGAGTAACGGTGACGGCGTTATAACGGGGGAGACAGAAACCTTTTTGATTACTCTCTATTGAGAAAGTAGTGCCGTTAGTAACACCGTTTATTTATAACGCCATTATTCCCATCACTGGTTACCAGTTAATAGGTGTCAGGCAACGCAAATTTAACAGACACTAAAATTTCATACTGAATATCAGCTAAAAATATCAAACAAAAACAACAACCTGTTCAGCCATACCCCTTAATATTTGTGCACCACCCCCTGTCTACTGTATTAATTAATTTTTTGTTGCATTTTAATTTTGCAAATATTTGAACCCTGTTTGGTTGCACTACAAAATCTTGCATGAATACCTTTGTTTTGACTTACAGCCCCACTTCTTCAATTCCTCTTTTCAAACTGCAGCATGCCATATATGACATCCACATTCATGCTGTACACAGTCAGTGCCTGCTGTAATCTGAAGCTTCAGATGGGTGCGGCAGTAGCACAAATTCAATTCATTTCCATAAAACCTACACAGCAGCGTCTCCTACACGAGTAATCAGAACGAGCCTTCCCACCTAAAACATATGATTCATATTATGGTGTTGTGTGCCGTGAGCACAAGCTGTTTAGGATGCAAGTTTGTTGTGTCTGAAAGGCACCAGGGCAACAAAGGAAAAATCAATGCACTATAATGCTGCAATATTTTTGGCCCCATCAATAAGCCCACTGAGGCTCACTATCAGAGTTGTTACACACACTACAGTGGCATGGCATGAAAGACTGCACAATGGTGTTATGTAACATGAACTCTTGAAATGCTGGAAATAAAGTCCTTGAAAATCTGTTGGGGCGAGGTCAATGATTCACCAACAATAATCAGGAGACAGACTTAAAGAGCAACATTTCGAAAGGTTTTTGCTGCTGCTGTGGTGATATGCATGACTCGGGTTTTTGAAAGCCAATACCAAAACTCTTATTTTTAGCCACGCTAGTGGGGTGACTCTGAGGATGTCTGTTGGTCGTTCTGGTGGTGTACCTGGTGGTGAGATACTTGCTACAGCTGCATTTTAGTGATGAAACAGCAAAAACAAACAAAACGACCAGAGCTACAGACGGACCTTTCTATTATTACCAGTGGCGATTAATCAGTCAGTGAGTATATGTGTGTGACACGCGCACATACAGTAAGCAGCAACAGCAACCCACCGTCCAACACCGACAAACAATGAGGACAGAGACCGACATACTGTTTGTCTTCAGCCATGGGGATGTAAATTTGTCAGACTCGGCAGTGAAAGAGAGCAAGCGAACACGCCGCCTGCTGCCAGTTTGTAATCTACAGTGTGTGTTTGAAGGATATATCCAGGATGTCAAACTGACTCAGCAGCAACAACAGGTTAAAAAGACAAAGATAGTTAGAAGCTAAAGCTGAACTATAGGCTACAGATCACAGTGTAAAAGTGAACCACCACATCACTGCTGATCGCCACACAAGACAATGACTATAAAGGGAAACTTTGCTGATATTCAACCAGCTGTGTGTCATCACAGTGTGTGTAGATGAACAGTGTTTGGCTTTGCCCCCGTGCTGCTGCCAGCACCTCTGCCACCGGATGGGCAGGGCTCTCCTGGGGAAGTCAAACAATGTTCATCTGCACACAATGTGATGACACACAGCTGATTCAATATGAGCAAAGTTTCCCTGCTTCCCTTCACTGGTTCCTGTACAGCAGGGTCAGTCTTTGTTTCACTGTTATAATCATCAAAAAGCAAAAGCAGCATGTGTATACATTCAGTAGGCTATATTTTCAGTAGCTAGCTAGCTAACCCTACACTTTTCAGGGTTTGATTTTGGTTTCGGAACAGGGAAGAAACGTATATCTTTTTCCAACCTCTCCAGGTAACGAGTATCATTAATACACGACGTGCCCCAGGCACAACATTTAGCTCCAAATCCACAGAACCAGCCTGAAAATGACGGAAATATGAAACGGTTGCATTAGAGTCAATGGAGCACAGCTGTGTTGCTACGTTTGGATTGGTCAGTCTGCATCTGGGGGCAGCTGTTGAAAAAGGTGACGTGCCTTAAAACCAGCCGCTGGCGACTTAACAAGCTGAGTCGCAGATGACACCATCAACTAGCTTGAGCTGAGTTGAGACAGGCCAGTTCACACCGCTGCAACTTTTCCCTGCAAAGTTCTAAAACAGTTTAATGTTGTTGCAATTTTTTTTTTACGTCATGTACAGCAAGCCTTTTTGAAAACATAACTCTTGGCAAATTATCTACAACGTAAAATCTATGAATATGTTTCCACTGCAGGTTTTACAGAGTGTTTCTACTTAGCTGTGGTAAGAAATAAAGACAGACAACGCCATATGTCTGATTGAGACGTGATAGCAGATGTCTGATTTTAGAAGAAAATGACACTAAGAAATGTTTTACCACAAGACAACCATATAGACTGTATGAGAGATTACTAACAGGCACCAACCAAATTCTCAATATCAAATCATGGCCAGAACAAAACAGATATGTAAGAGTGTCTTAGTGGAGCCAAATTATGAACTTGAAGCAACTGAACGTTTCTAAATTCGATAATTGAAATCTCCTTAAAATAAGCAAAACATTAAATCTAATTTTCCCATGTTTCTATTTTCTTTCAACAGGCTATATAATAATAATAGTAGTATTTAAACCTCTGGCCCCTTGAACCACAGGCATTTCTGAGGGCCGCAGGATCGACATCCCCGCAGTTGCACACCGTTATTCTCCAATCAGTGCTCTCTGTTATCTCAATAAGCACCTCTGTCTGCCTCTGTCGCGTTTTAATCCTTTCCTTTATTTCTGGCGCTTTTCAATGTTCTCCCTTCACACCTACACACTCAGCCCTCCCTCCTCTTCCATCCCCCTCTCCAATCCCCCATCCATCCATCTATCCATCCAACCATCTCTCCATCCATCCATCCATCCCATTTGGTGGTACTCTCAGTGGAACACTTGGGCTATTTATAAAAGCATCAAAGCCCACAGCTTCCAACACAGCCACTCGAGAGAAAAAGGGGGAGAGAGCGGGAGAGGCGGAGGGAGAAGAGGGGAGCTGGAGGAATGGTGGAAGGAGGAGAGAGGGAGAACTAAGATGAACACGGAAGACAGAACAGTGAAGGGTAAGAAAAGGGAATGATGGAGTTAGGGAAAGAGGTGCAGAGAAAGAAGGAACAGAAAGTTGAACGAAAGGGGAGAAGATGAAGAGAGAAAAGACAAAGGGAGCAGAACAGAAAGGAGGGAGTGATAGGTCAAAAGAAATCGGGGAAACAAAGGGAACAGAGGTGGAGGTGGAGAAACAAAGGACTGGATGAGTGAATCAGATATGTTTTCATCCGTTTCCCTTTGCTTCAGGATCTCAATGACACCTCACCATCAGCTCTGTGTGTGTTTCATGCATGAATACCCGTTTTGTTTTTGTGCATGCGTTTGTGTGATCTGTGTGTGTGCATGCATGCGTACGTGCATGTGTTTGTGTGTGTGGGAGGCAGGTTTAGGATCCGGAGACCTCCCACCCACGCAGGTTGGAGTTGCAGAAGCACCTGAGCTGCGTTCGCCACCGCCAACAGACACAGATGTTTGCAAATGTTCACCAACTCATTTGAACCTGAATAGGCTCATGAAAAAGGCGGAAAACGTTTTATGTGAATCCAGAGGAACTGTGGGCACCGAGCCCAACAGCAGCCCGATGGCTGCTGGTGAGCACAAAAGACGCCATGAGTCAAAGCGAGGCTTGAATACAACTCTTGACTAGTGCTTTTTATAAATATGTACATTTTTTTTCTCCCTTTTGAAGAGCGCTAATAGCTGCAGCAAATGACACCTTCATGGGCTTGTTTTAGGTGCAATCTACACTCATGCCTACACCATTTCATCTCTCCTTCTTCCTCTCTTTCTCGTCTCTGTTCTGTTCTACCTCTTCTTCCCCGTCCATTATCTCCTCTGCCTGGCAGGAAAATCTCACCCACCACCTCTCCGCTCAAGTGTCATCCCAGCATACCTTTCTCATTCATTTTCAACCATCTGCCTTGTTTAATTTATTCTTTTTTTTGGAATATATGCAATTGTCCTCCGCCTGCAGGAACGCAGCACATGATGAATCCTTTAAAATCAAACAGACCGCAAAGAAATTTACAGCCATTTGTCAGTTGGCACCATCGGCCATATGCACAGGCAGACCTCATATCCACTATAAAAGGATTATATTTAGGATGCTGAACAGAATGCTGGGTTGAATATGTTATGGAGAACTTGCAGAGAGCGTGCATCTCTTCTATTTCTGCCTTCCTCAATCTCTCCCTTCATCAATTCCTCTTTTTTTTTCAAGCCAAGCCTTCTCACCCTTCCCTGTGTTATCTTCCCTGTATAATATGTCTCACATCATGTCACGTTACAAGACCAAAGAGAAAACAGCACCTTTTTTTTGTCATCGCTCTCTAAGGGCATGTAATATGCCTTTCATCCTTTTGTTTCTCCCTGCGCCTGCTATGAGCTACTTTCATTGGAACTTTCAAGAAAATCACATGTAATCTTCATCTCCTTCCCACACCCTTCCCACTCACGTTCTCCCCCTTTTGTCTCTCCCTCCTCCCTCTATGAATTCCACCCCCACTTCCTCTCTATCTTCCTCGCTTCTCCCTCCTCCCATTCTCATCTCGGCATCGTTCTCTTCCATATTTCCATGCATCTAAATTGTTTACTCTTCTGTCCCCTCCTGTTGCCCTGTTTGCCACATTTCTCACACTTCCTGCCACTTGGTCCCCCCCCCCCCCTCCCCCCATCCTCTCAAGCTCTCCAAAGGGATAATTTGTCCATTAAGTCTGTGAGGAGACAGTGGAGGACACTTGACAACCTGTTACACACTGAAAACCCAACTCATTATTAACACACTCGTTTAGGAACGCGTGCATAAAGCCATGCACAAAACCAATCACATGGAAGCATGAGAGCACACACAGTTCTGCACAAACAGCCATTAAGGAAATAAGCACTCACGAGCTTATTAAATTGAACATGACGCACGTGCACGCGCGCGCGCGCACACACACACACACACACACACACACACACACACACACACACACACACACACACACACACACACTTCTGAGAAACATCACGTCATGTAATACAAGCTGCTCACGCCCTTTGAGTCCTACACTCTACCAAGCGTATGGAAAGCCAAACAGCAGAATCAATCTGAGACATTATAATGTGTTGTTTACAGCTACAACACTGATACAGTGATTGATAAGTACATAAAATAAAAAGGCGATGAGCAAACACTTCCTCAGTTGGATAGTTTTTAGCCACCTTAAAAGGTCCACCTAGAAAAATCAATATCAAGTTAAGTGCATGC
The DNA here is from genome assembly GCA_035609425.1 of Epinephelus awoara. Lineage (NCBI taxonomy): Eukaryota > Metazoa > Chordata > Actinopteri > Perciformes > Serranidae > Epinephelus > Epinephelus awoara. The sequence continues at coordinate 8,856,880 of CM069311.1, forward strand.
TGTATTTAGAACGTTTTCACCACTTAACTTTGTAGTCAAATGAGGATTTCTGATGGGGAACTAACATCATTATCTCAAAGCCATCAGACTCCATTGACAGAAACAGTCATTTCAATTTGTACACAGGAGGAACTGGTCAACTGTTACTTTTTTTGGGTCGCTAAAATATGTTTTGCTGCATCCCGATCCACAGCAGTACGTTGCTTAGCTTCCGTGCTGGTAGATTTGGTTGATCATAGACACTAGAAAAACAACACAGTACATAAAATAGGCACACGGTAACGTTAGATTGGTCACATGACTATGATTAACTTTTTATCTTTAAATGTTCCAGTCAACGAGTTCGCTAATGTCACACATCTCTGCAAATTCAAATCACTTGTCATCAACTGTCTACCTAGAAGTGATTCCTGTTGTTAGCACGATGTTACTATTGCTCAGTCTATGAAGAGCTACAAAATATGCAGTGTGCAAAACAGGGTTGTCATGAGAACCGATACTTCGATACCAAGTCGATACCAACATGCAAAAAATATGTCGGTACCGGATACAACTTGTCGACTCCTGTTGGACCTGACGGGGGCAGTATACATGCGTCAGTCTAGGACGAGTGCCGAAGAAGAACGCCTGCTCTCCATCGTCTTTGCTAGAAACAATGGCTTCTACAAGCGCTAGAGCTTAGATTGGGCCCAAAAAATCCAGCCCGACCCCACCCGAGCCTGTGCATGTTCTGTCCAAGCCTGGCCCGTCCCGTCCCTTTAACTGTAATTACGAGCGTGGACATTGAAGGCTGACTCTCGTCTTTCTTTCCATGGCAAGCCTTGGTCATGTGCCTCTTAAGTGTCGAGGTCCCCGTCTTTTTGCTGTCATATACCAGCATCGTGCTACACTTGGTACACTCGACGAAGCCGACACACCGTCACCATCGATAACTCACATGTGCGCGGCCAGTGGCGCCATCAAGGCTCAGTAGGTTCGGGCGGAGAATCTAAGCTCTAACAAGTGCTGCTGGAGCCACAACACCTTGGCTTGTGGAAAATTCAGGTAGTAGAAGTCGTGTGTGGAGATATTTTGCATTTGAGGCAAATGAAAGCGGAGTAAAATAAACTCGCAAAAACCAGTTTGCAAACTGTGCCGCTGAAGTTTCCAGACCAAAGGAGGAAACACTTTAAACCTGGCTGAACACTTAAAAGACAGACACCCTGACTTGTTTAAAGAATTCAAGGTGAGTGAGTTTCAATTTCTGTTTCTTGATTTTTATCGTGGTATCGAATGAGTATCGAGAATCGTGGAAATTCACTGGTGTTGGTATCGACTACTGAAATTCTGGTATCGTGACAAGCCTAGTGCAAAACACCCCTTAAACAGCTGGATTTGACTTCCTTCTTTTTCTTCATGCACAGCATTAAATCACTTTTCCAATCAACTAAAAAGCACTGATGAATGAAAAGGGTTAGACTGGATGGAAAGTTAAATAACTGAGTGATATAATAATTTTTAATTAATGAAAAAATCTGAATCATTAGCATCTAAGACTCACCTCATAGACTGCACAGACTGTGCATCATAAATAATTCTGGATGTGGTCAGCTTTCAACAGATTTAAGAGACACTGAGCGTGCTGATGTACAGTATAGTAGGGCATTATGCTGCATGTTTCTGTGGTTACTTAAATGCCTTCTCTCTACCATGACAACTGCTAAATCGAAACAAGACAATCCAACTTTTATGTTGGTTCAGACAGGAAACATAAGATGTATGCATCACATACTGTACACTGCCAGTTCTCTAAACCACATCCCTCCATATGTACTGTCACAGGCTGCTGCTTTGTGACACCTGTTAAAGGCTGCTGTTAGGGGTGCCGAGCTCTGCGTCCAGCCCCCTCGCCTCTGCAGCATGCTAATTGTATTGACACAATGGAAGAGAGCAGGACCTGTGCCACCAAACACTGCATAATTCATACATATGACTTTATGACAGGACTTAACCACAGTCGCATGTCATGTGCAGTAAGCTGTTAAAGTACACAAGGCTAAACTGTGGTAACAAAATAATTTTCATTTTGTTTTCACTGGAACACAATGTTCATCCTTCCTACTGTATTACAAAAGCAGCTAAAAATATACCTATTTGACGCAGCAGAGGCAAATCTAACTTCCTTTTTACACCCATGACGAGGCAGAATGAATACCAAGAGGAACAAAAGTCACAGTGTTGAATGCTGTTAATGAGGCTCAGTTTTGCTGAACCTATGAACACTTTGCTTTGCAGCTCATTGATTGATTTTATTTGAATGCTCATGTTTGGACTTAAAATCGAGGCAACAGTTGCTAAAATTATCTTCCTCTTTTGGATCACCGAATTAAAGCAACCAAAGCTGAGGAGGTCAAAGGTCAGAGCTTCCAACAATTATCAGTGGAATATAAGATCTGATTCAAGTGACAAACAATCCATAAACGACATGTGAGACACTAATGGTTCTGATTTGTCCGCTCAGGTCTCAGACTACTGATAAACTCACAGGAGCATACACAGCCTGCCAGCTCTTATTGATGATCTGACCTTTCATCGAAGGACATGTTTACACAGAGGCCATAAACACTGTCTCCCTCACATTCTGTTTACATTATGAATACAATAATATAAATATTAAAAACTCGTCTCTCATTATTAAACTCTCTTCATACACAACATTACACACAAACACCCTCCCTGTATGTGACTGTCAAACACAAGCGTGTAAACCCAGAAGGCAAAGCACACCTTCGCACTGACCTCACTTCACTCCGAGTGTGTATGTTTGCGTGCGTTTGTGTATGTGTGTGCGTGACCTTGCAGAGGAATTCCCTTTCTCCCCAAGCTCAAGGGAAGTGATACCCTGCAGACGGGCAAATGAGTCGGAGAGCAGCTCAGGACATGCACACGGACACAAACACACACCTGATGGAGGACGGTGAGTGCAAACTGTTGCTGAGCAGACGTCGCGTTAACCAAATACTTCACACCATTTATTGATTTTTTTTTTAACAATGATGGCGGCGTGTGCATTTGTTTTAGCTACTGTCAAGTCTTTTTTTTTTTATCTCACATGCATGATGATGTCTAACTGGTTTTAGCAATTATGTCAAATGTCAAAGTAGCTGAGTGTCTGAAATTTCTTTGCACAGTAGGTGTTCATCTTCTCTCTCCATGTCCTTAAATGCATCATCTATAAGATTGTTTTGTGTATTAATTACATTTAAAACATAAAAATGTTTTAATGAAAACTAAATGCTATTAAATGTCTTATTCAAATTAAAAAATTAAAGTTAAAACTACAAGTAATGACAGAAAATGAAATTTTCACAACCCTATCTGTCAAAGTGACGTACAAAATCAAATCTAATGCATTTCATGTGCGAAGTTACTCACACAGATGCACAACACACACACACAGTGAGATCCATCTTTCCATCTACCAGTGCCCTCTTTCAGCCGTGGAATCAGAGTGCACGCACACCCACGGACACCTACAACCTCACCCCTTCCTCTCCAGAGGCACCGAGTGTCCCCACAGCGCGGCGGATGCTTCCTCTAAAGGACACTATTGACCCGTTACATATACACACGGGCCAATTACCAGCGAACCCACTGCTGTGCTGAACAGCACCTCGTCCATCCTACAGCATATACTGTAGACGGCCGCGTCTGAATATTTCACTGTTGCTAGGAGACGTGAAAATCCTTGAACACATCTAGTTGGCTGTTAATACAAGTGGAAAAGACATAGACTTCAAGCAAATTGATAAAAATAAAAAAAATAAAAAAATAAAAAACACAAAAGCCCAGAGCACAACATTTATGTCAGCTAGATATGCTTCTCTGATAGTTTATGTCTTTTCCTGTGGCAACACCCACAAAGCTGAGGCTGGATCTGTCTCTGCTGTGGGGACAGAGGGTGATAGGCAGGGAGGGGAAAGAGTGAGAGGAAAAGGAGACCAAGTTTATTAGTGTGGGGTGTCAAATAAGTTTCATCAGGCTTTGCTGAGTCGATGAAACCAGAAAAAGCCACTAAATCAGATGTCTTGCTTTACGCTCTATCGTTTCAGGAAGTGAACGCTGCATCTCTATTGATAAGCTGATCCAAAATGAGCGAACTTAACCTCTAACTTTACCCTCCAGTTTCATTTTGAGCTTTGCGACAGAGCAATTTTTACCCACATGTCTCTTTAAGTACTTATATAGACAGCAGGCCTTTTTCACAGGAGACATTTTGACGTGTCGCAGTAGAAACAGCACAGATGTCAGTAATAAATGTGTTTATGATGGCTGGATTCCATTTAGCTACTTCAGTTCGAGGCTCCTGGTATTGTGCACGCTGGCTCACTGTCCCACTGTCATGACTTACTGGCACACTCGAGCAGAAAAGAGCCACCGTTAGTAACACCTGTGCTTCTTCCACTATGACTACGAAGTCAAAATGTCTGCTGTGAAAAAAAGCCCACATCTTATTATCTAATTTCACGTTTTAAAAATAAATACAGTTTTGATTATACAGCAGTGTCTCATGCTGACTCACTTCCTTCCACATCCTTGATCACCTTCCAACTATCAATACCTAAATCTACACCTACAGAGTGCTCCGCTCTGAATAAAGCACCAGAGTCCTGCCTCGACTTCCAGACTTGCTTCTGTTGCACCGTGTGCTTTCCCACAGAGACTTTAACCACTGATCTGTAATGGTTCTGTTCATATGAAAAGATAAATCCACAGATGCATTGATCCTCAACTCTTATTATCTTTAAAAGGTGCAGAATGTTTCTCCAGATTCCAACAATACTGACGTCCTTTCTTTTCATCATTCATCAGTGTATATTTCACTCAGACTGGAGCGAGAGCTTCGTGATATTGTTCTCGTTCCCATTAAATCTCATGGAGTTGCAAGATTATTTTAAACTGTGATTTTCTGAATGAACCGCACAGCAGGGAGGCGGCCGGGCCTGTCAAGCTAGTGATGTTTTGAATCAAGATATGAGCTTTGGTGTTCATTTAAACCCACTGAGAAACAATAACACTGAATGAACAATGGCATGCTCTTATTTTTAAAGGCTGCAGTAATTATGGAAACAGGTAAAGTTTAGAGCATGCTGTTGGTCATTTTTTTTTTTGGAGGGCTGCACGATTAATCGAAATACTATTGAAATCGCAATATGGCCAAGTGCAATATCCAAATCACAGGAGCTACAATTTTTGATAAAGGTAAAATGTATCACAGTATATCACTATAAATAAAATACAGTGGTGCTACAGAGATGCCCCGGCCTACAAAATCATATTCCAGACATAAGGGAAGATGTTTGTTTGGTGGTTTGATGTTTAAAGAAGGTGGTAGCAGTTAGCAGCTAACTCAAAGAAGGAGGACAAGAGGATGAGTGCAGCCACCTTATAACAAGGATGGTAAATGATTCTTATTGCCATGTTGATGCTATTGTTATTCGTACGAAAAACAAAAAGACGTGAAACTCTATTAGGAGCTGTACCTTGTCAAAATAAATCAAAACCTATATGACTGGACCATGTGGGAATTTAATTTGAAAGGACAGACACAGGAAGAGGCCACGCTCAGCAGTCAGACAGGAGTCAGGTTACAAACCAATCACAGCCGACAGATATCTTTCCCTTCTTCTGTAAATATTCAATCTGATAAACACGGAAAAGTTGATCATGTTAGTGCAGGGCTACCCAGAGCTTTACGGTGCTTGTTAAGGTTGCTTAGCAACCTCAGACACAACCTGTCGCCGTGCTCTTGAAAGCTGGCACAAAAAAGGCACAAGAGTAGCGCACAGTATTTTCCAGGCAGATAAAGATGCGGCATGTGCACTGCCCCTAATTTCCAGGGCTGGTACCTGCGGTTATTCCACAGGCTAGTTAATAACATGTCGGGCAGGAAATCCAAAGTGTGGGATCATTTTGAGAAGGTGAAGGACGAACCCAAGGTGATATGTAAACTCATCTTCATTGGTCGACTACAAACATGACGTATCATCTGATACATGGAAGTAGCTACATGCCCATTAGCCCACAGCGTCATTAACAGGCGGCTCGCTCAGTGTGTGACGTGCACTTGTAGATAAAATATAGGCCTATATTAATGAAGGGTCATTAGTACGGTTTTGTATTTCTCTGTAATGTAGCACAGTGTTAACAATGTTACTGATACTATTCTTTCTCACACCTTCAACTCAAACCATTGCGTTGCCCCGCCCAAAATATATCATTTAATAATTAAATTAATATCATAAACATGCGGGCGACTAGTCGACTGATGGCCCTAAATGACGACTTGGGGTCGACTTGGAAGATTCTTAGTCAGGGGCAGCCCTAACATTTTTCAAGAATTTTTGACTTTCTAAACAGAAACAAGTTCAGAGCTTGTGTTCACTTGAGTGCTCTGGAAAGATGGAGAAGAAGAGAGGAAAGAATATCACTGAGTCACTAGAGAGGATAAAGAGTCGTAAGTATAGGTAAAGAAATAGGGAGATAGGAGTAGAGAGGTGGAGAGAAAGAAAAACAAGCAGTTGACTAAGGTGAGGAGAAGTTTAGAGAGATTAAATATTTTAGTTTCCCAATCTGAACCTTAAAACAAAGAATACAAATGGGACATGGATAACTAAAACAGAAAACAACAAGATAAGGTAGTGGTGACAAAGTTAATATCCATCCATGTAGCAACACCTAATAATGTGCACATCTGTGTGTGCTCAGTCCACGTACCTTGACACTGGAATCCCTGCTTCCCAAAACCCCTGTGAATAGAACATATATAGAAAACAGGTTTAGCATTTTACAGGCACAGACATGTGTACGCACACTTACTACTCTCTCTCTCACACACACACACACACACACACACACACACACACACACACACACACACACAGAACTTGGACAAGGAATTCTGGAACCCTCTCTCTTCGCCTCAAGACATTTGCGTAGAAGCAAATGTCAAATGCTGTCTGCCATTTGTGCGCAGCACTTAAGCTCTCCATCCAAAAAAGAGCCCCACACAAACACACAATGAAGTCTGCGGGCGGCGAGGACATTCGATTATTGCATGAACAGGATAGTACATGTACTGAGGTCAGCTCGGGTCCACGAACCTGCTCACACGTACTATTCTGTTAGACGGGGCTGCAACTGCCCCGGGCCAAAATGGTAAACCATACCTCGTCGATGGTATGGGGTATGCTAGGGTGTCTGCAGGTGCACGCATGCATGCACACACACTGTTGCATGAACACACATTTAGCCCTGCTCATTTTCATATTGTGGCTACAAATAGATAATCTCTAGGGGTGTGAAATCACTCGATGCACTCATTGTTCTTTTCGTCTTGCTTATTGACCTAAATTGATAGACAGATAGATAGATAGATAGATAGATAGATAGATAGATAGATAGATAGACAGATGGTTTGATAATCTAAACGGGTCAAGCAATTACACAGGGTGCACAATGTTCTTCTATTTAAGGGGTATTTACAACCAGTGAGACCATCCCGTTAGATTCCCATGAACGCACACACACAATCTTCTAGGTCAAATCATTTAGCCATTCACAAATTAAAAAGCCCGTCACAGGAGTTAAATAATGGCCGTTTTGGGAATAGCGCACAGTACAAGATAATAATAAGCGGGGACAAATTAGGCCAACCTAGAGCCGGAAACTCATTTAATAACCCGAGCGCAGTCACTGTCTAGTAAGCCCTGGTGGCTTGCATGGTGACATGTCTGCACAGGTGATTTAGAGGAGAAAATGAAGAGAGAAGAAGGAGGGGGAAGGAGGAGGAGGAGCAGCGGGAGCGAGGAGGAGGAGGAAGGCTGAGGTTGTGTCAGCAGTTATATCAGTGTTTGACCCCGAGGTTAGCACTCTTCCTGCTGGCTGCAATTCACCGCTTTTTGAGGGAACGTGGTTCATTTTTGCTCTCAGCCTCTCAGTTCCTCTGCCTACTTAATACCATCAAACAATGGTCTGCAGCGATTCCTTTTTTTATCGGTGCAGCCCACATATCTCTCCGTCTTCCCTCCTGCCCTACCTTTCAGATATAGCTTCAACAAGTGCAAGAATAAGACGAAATCGATGTTTATTTTGAGGAATCTGTGCAACCGGTGCAGCCCTCCCACTTTTATTCCTGCTGTAACTTAATGATGTAATACTATCAAACACTACAGCCATTTTGTCTTTTTCATATCAATGGGCCCCATTTCTCCTTTTCTCTCCACTTTACTCATTTAAATTGACATTAAATCATGAGATAAACTTCTTGTGGTTTCTTCCCTTCTTTTTATGCCTTGTATTTGGTGCACCCACTGCTGTCTCAACTTAAAAATCTATTTCTAAAGGATTCATCATATCAAATTCATTCCTATTTCATTGAAATAGACTCTATGACAGCAGCAATTAAACAAAGTGAAACTCTGCTGTGAACCCTCCATCCATCCCCAGCTCCTCACCAGATGAAGTCGGTGCAGTGGCTGCAGAAGGTGGGCTGCTTGAAGAAGCGCGCGATGAATTTGTGGTCCTTCACTTCGTGCACGTTCTTCTGGCGGAGGGCTCCCTGGCGCGCGAAGCCCCGCATGGGCTCGCGGGGTCCGTCCTCCCCGTCGCTGTTGGCCGCCGCCGAGTCTGCCATTCTCCGACTGTCAGCGCAACTGTCTTTATTGTGACTTTAACGAACCCGACGCGAGTTGCACGAGGTTGAATGCGTTTCTTAAATTGTTGCAAAAGTCGCGCCTGGTGCGTTGCTCCGGGTGGAGGAGTTGGAAAGCTGTGGTGCAGCTTGTTGTGGGTGTCTGTGATGTTGTCCGTCAGTTGAGTTGAGACGAGCTGCCGATGCGCTGCTCTCACTCCGCTTCCTCCTTTTCTTGTGAGCGCACAGACTGACTACCAGAAAGAGAGAGACAGAGAGGTAGAGGAGGAGGGGAGAGAGAAAAAGAAGGGGAGGGAGAATGAGTGAGGAGCTTTAACTTTCTTACTTTTCCTTGACATTTAAATGTTATTTGGAGAGGCTGAACTGTAAAAGCTCATTTACCTCTCTACGCCCTGACACTTTCTACCAAAAAGTGCACTTTAATTAGTCTGTTAAATGTGACTTTGAAATACCAAGCATTCACAGCGCTGACTGGCTGCTTTTGTCTGTCAAATATTAAAACAGAATCTGTCATGTGAAATAAGAATATCTTTATACCCTATCAGTTTCCTGTGTCATACTGGAGGTAATGCTAAAATTTAAAGTGTTAATCTGATGATCATCTGTTTTGGTGAATGCCTGTGGTGATATGTTTTTATGAAGTGAGTTTATGTTGCCTCGGGAGTGGATGAAATCTGCTATCACCACAGCCCTCATGTGAGTTGTCATACGACATGAAAGCTACCCTGGGTGCCTTGATTGCTGATGTTGTGGCACACCATGTCAAGTTCTGCCTGTTACATGCATTGTCCTCTTTCAAAATACACTTCCATTTTCACAGGAAATTTACTGTTTATATACAGTCTCTTTCAAAATAAAGGCACAACAACATACGCACATGGTTGGGTTCAGGCAACAACAATGTTTGGCTTTAGAATCTTTCGCCGCCTTAACTTTCATTCTTATCCAGCGCTGTTTCCCCCTTACACCGCCATGTCCCATTAAAGTATAACAGCGTCTGGCCGCGTACCATGCCGAAGTTAAAGGACGCCTTTTTTCATCAGTGTCTGATGCCGCAAGTCACTGCTCAAGCACCGGATTTCGACGACCATGGAGTGAGACTGGGTTTCCAGGTATGCTTTTTTGTTTTGTAGGCCAGCGCAGGAGTTAGCACTGCACTGGCTCCCTCATCAAAAAGCCTACAGGATTTTTACTGAACCACAGACCTTCAGGTATCCAACCAGAACCCATTCAAAAACCCATCGACTTCAAGATGAGGGAACCAGGAGTGATAAAATGTTCACTCCATTTTTGACTGTATGCTTAAAAGACCTCTTGTGGTTGTGGTGATTTAAAATTGTTTTAAAAAATGCTGTTTTATTTACTTTTTTATACCTTCACTGATTGCCGACTCCTCACACCTCTTAAGCAGTTAAGTGCTGCAAGCATTTTGAGCAATCAGCTAAACAAAAAACAAGAAGCATCTGCTGCAGGTCACACTTTGGAATTTGTCTTGGCTCAAAAAAGTGACATCCATAGAAAAGTTTGGGCTGATTTTGCACTGGAGCATCTGCAGATTAATTCCATACCCCAATATGTTATTATCCACTAAAGTTAGGCAAGATACAAGGTGAATAAATTCCTGTTTTCTTATCTTGGCCACCATCTAGACTGTAAGGGGGTCGAGAGGGACAATTCAAACGTTCGCAGCTGCCCCATATGTGTTGTCTAGAGTGGCTGTGATCAGCTCCAGAGACTGCTTGGTGGAGTTTTGCAATTTGGTTGCTGTTTCTGTTCCTGTTCGCTGAATGCAACGAAATCCCTTCCTAATACTGTTTCAGTGTGATTTGTCATATAATGTGTCAAGTGATAGGGAACAAAATCCACAGTCCTCGGTCTGTGCTAAAATGCTCTCCACAGTTCAGGCAGCATCAGTTTAAGGCTTTCATAGTCTGAGTTAGACAAATGAAGTATGTCTCTTCTAAAGTTGGAGTCCTTTAAGTGCGATGTTCCCTCTGTGCTCCCATGGACAGCGTTTTCTTGCTGAGCATAAAAGGAGTGGCTCTTTGAAAGATACAGATGATTGGTCTAACTCAGACAGCTGGAATTTTAAAAATTAATTTATGTGCAAAATCAGGACAGATTTTGTCCCCATCATCTGGTGTTGCTTCAGGAGGAATATCTTTGCAGCTCGTATGGACAGAACAAACAACTACGGCACCCTTTATATATTATAACTCATTCAGAATCAATGGCATGTCGGTGCTGTGTTAAGATATACTTCAAAAACTCTAATCCTATCCTTTAAACATAATTTCAAGGATTCAGGGTCACATAGTGGTGCCACGATAAAAGTTCAGTATTTTCAGTATTTCCAACTGTTTAACTGCTGTTTAATACAATGTCTAATCAGCACAGTAATGTGGCAGCAACTCAGTGTATTTAGGCATGTAGACATGGTGAAGACGATGTGCTGTAGTACAAACTAGCATTAGAATGAGGAAGAAAGGTGATTTAAGTCACTTTGAACGTGGCATGGTTGTTGGTGTCAGATGGGCTGGTCTGAGTATTTCAGAAACTGCTGATCTACTGGGATTTTCACTCACAACCATCTCTAGGGTTTACAGAGGATGGTCCCAAAAAGAGAACACATCCAGTGAGTTAAAGTTCTCTGGGCCAAAATGCCTTGTTGTTGGCAAAGGTCAGAGGACAATGTCCAGACATGTCTGAGCTGTTAGAAAGGCCACAGGATTGCAACTAAACACTCGTTACAACCAAGGTATGCAGAAGAGCGTTTCTAAAGACACAACATGTTGAACCTTGAAGCAGATGGGCTACAGCAGCAGAAGACCACACCAGGTGTTTATCTTGTCAGCTAAGAACAGGAGGCTACAACTGGCGCGGGCTCACCAAAACTGGACAATAGAAGATTGGAAATGTTGCCTGGTCTAAAGAGTCTTGTTTACTGCTGCCACATTCACATGGTATGGCAAGAATGGTGTAATGGTGTGGGGGAGATTTTCTTAGCACTTTATAGGCCCCTTTGTTTCAATTGAGCATTGCTTAAATGCATGATCCTACCTGAGTATTGTTGATGACCGTGTCCATCCCTTTATGACCACAGTGTACCCATCTTCTGATGGCTACTTCAAGCAGGATAACGCACCATGTCACAAAGCTCACATCATGCTTGTCCCACTGGTAGGAGACCCCAGGGCAGACCCAGAACACGCTGGAGGGATTTCATATCTCATCTGGGAACGCTGGAAAGCATTGCTGGGGAGAGGGACATCTGGAGCACTTTGCTCAGCCTGCTGCCCCCGCAAACCCGGCCCCCGGGTAAGCGGCTGAAAATGGATGGATGAATGGTTAGTGGTTGCTGCAAGGAGCCTCTGTGCGTTGGTATCTAATGCCCAGATCACTGACAAAGTGACAGTATCTGATGACTTGAGAATGGGAACTGGCTATAATATCCAACACTACCTTCAAATGTAGCTTGTGAGTTCATGTTTTTAACATGTAAGTTGAGAGCTGTTAGGCAGGTGGTAAAAGTTGTAAGAAGATTTTTACTGTGTGAACTTTGCCTTGTCACAGACCTCCAAACACAGCTGCCATATAGAACGCCATCTGCGGATTGTGCCAAGGACCTCCATCTGAACGGACATTTAAAATGTGTTTGAAATGTCCGTTCTGTGCTTAAACTGCTCGCCTATACATGTAAAACGATGTGTTCCATTTCGAGATTCACTTTTATCTGGAACAGGTTATGCAAATGCTGTGTATGGAGCAGCAGCAGAATGAGCGCCATTTCTTAAACCAGCACTACAGCCAACAGCAAACACAAAGAGTGACGTTCAATATTTGAAATTCAAGTGCTCATTTCCAAAAAGAGATATCTCCCATTTGGATATGGGAAAAAAACGCAGACTCTTTAAGTCTGAGTGCTGGCATTGAAAGCAAGCACAGTTGCTGAGTTCTGACTCATCTTAAGACTTTTGCTTTCAAAGGGATTTTGGAGGATCATCATCTGCGATTGTTGGATGAATTTCATGTCACAAAGTTTTCCAAGATGCATTTAAGGTATTAAATGATGTGACTTCCTGAGTCATTTGATCTGTGAATAAGATGCCTCATAGAAAGAGCTAAGTAACCTATTTAACCACCTGCATCTCTCAGTATAGTAAATGTAGAGAGATGAATATGAGGTGTGATGACAGTGATGCAGGGACAGAGGCGACTGATTGTCACTGTGAGTGTGAAGCAGGACATCACTGCTGTGGCAATGAAGACATGTCCTTCATATACATGCGGCAAATATTAAAAAGAAGATGTATGAACAAGTGATTCAGTAGTAGTCTTGCTGTTCCACCTGTTTAAAGGCCACAGAATCTCATTTCAGTACAGTGACGACCATAGTCCCAACTGGCCCATGCTGTACACACACCCGCACACACACGTCGTGGCAGTCAGCTGGCTGTGAATGACCTAGATGAGATTGATTTAGCTGCAGGACAGATAACAGCGTGTGCAGTTCACCCTGGCTCATCAATATAAGGTTTACTGTAGGTTTAGCTTCCAGCTCAGAGCTCAGTTTTTAACCTTTCTGGTCCCCATTACCTCGCTTATTCATTCGACATTAAAGGCACACATACATTGTTACATAATCGTCTGTCTCGGCGGCTGGCAGTCTGTGAAACGACAAGATCGTCTTAATTTACAATGGTACCAGGCATCAAGAGACACTGGTGGTGACGTAAGTATAGCCTGCCAGTACCTGACTGGGCCTGTGTGTATGTATAGACTGCGACACAGTGACCCATCGTTTCGCACCATGAGCCGCTGATCTCTTTCAATTTCATCAATATACAGGATGTGATGTAACTGTTCCCCCGGGCTATTGAACTAGGGCGAGCATCTATGCTGGCGAGCCAGCTTGGATGTTTGACAAGATGTGGATGACAGCAGGTATTTTACTGGCGTTATCATCACTGAAATTACATCTAATCATTCTTGAGAGGATGCTTTGCCGATTTTCAACTGGCTTTGTATCATAACAATGTGGAAAGTATGTGGAAATGAACTGTGGTAAACTTCCCTCCATCTTACCAGCAGTCACATCTCCCTGCTCATCTCTCCGCTCAAAATTCGCTGGATGACATTTTTTTGGATCATACAGTGAATTTTCGCTGGGTCTAGGGCTGTTGCTTGAACTAGTTCCCAGGAACAGTGACGGGCTTTGGCACCATTTTGACACAGTGGTCACATGTGGAATGACAATGTCCAGGTCTGTCACATGATACCATGGGGCCCAAAAATACTTTTTCCCATAGACTTACAGTGCGAAAGAGACTTATGTAAATTACTTAATACATTTTTTTAAGCATAACGCCCATGAAATGACTTGTTTGACTATTAGGATTTGATCCATTCAGTCTGATAATATTTTAAGCTCAGAGGAGCCACACAATTAAACAATTTTATTCCAATTTAACAGAGGGCTGGGTTAGTTACTTAGCCACTCTGCCACTCTTGGCCCAACAATGCAAACGATCTAGGCTGTCCCCTAATAGTCAGACCAGAAAGGTCTTTAGTCGGAAACTCCACTAGGAGCTGCACCTTGTCAAAATAAATCCAAACCTGTATGACTGGACCATGTATGAATTACTTTGAAAAGACAGACACAGGAAGTGGCCACGCTCAGCAGTCAGACAGGACACAAATCAAAGGTTACAAACCAATCACAGCCGACAGATATCTTTCCCTTTTTCTGTAAATATTCAGTCTGATAAACACGTAGAAGTTGATCACGTTAGTGCAGGGCTGCCCAGAGCTTTACATCTGTCCCACAGACGATAGGCCTACACACTTATAAACAGCGCCTGGAAGAAGATCAGCTCTGCACTCAGGACTTCAGGTAAATAGGCTATGATGGTTGTTAACATTGCAACCTCAGACCCAACCTGCCACCGTGCTCTTGAAAGCTGGCACAAAAAAGGCACAAGAGTAGCGCACAGTATTTTCCAGGCAGGTAAAGATGCGGCATGTGTACGGCCCCTAATTTCCAGGTGGTACCTGCGGTTATTCCACAGGCTAGTTAATAACATGTCGGGCAGGAAATCCAAAGTGTGGGATCATTTTGAGAAGGTGAAGGACGAACCCAAGGTGATATGTAAACTCATCTTCATTGGTCGACTACAAACATGACGTATCATCTGAAACATGGAAGTAGCTACATGCCCATTAGCCCACAGCGTCATTAACAGGCAGCTCGCTCAGTGTGTGACGTGCACTTGTAGATAAAATATAGGCCTATATTAATGAAGGTTCATAAGGACGGTTTTGTATTTCTCTGTAATGTAGCACAGTGTTAACAATGTTACTGATACTATTCTTTCTCACACCTTCAACTCAAACCATTGTGTTGCCCCGCCCAAAATATATCATCTAATAATTAAACTAACCTGCTGCCACATTTGTTTGTTTTTTTACAAGAATATGATTAAACAATCTGTAACATTAATCCTAAATGTCAGAGCTTTTCTGAGAATATCACTCACCATTTTGTGTCGAACTCCAGCAAGAAGCATCATACAGTAGAAGAGGCAACTTGCTGAAGAGGCTTGACTTGTGAACACAGGTGTACATAACGATGTGGCCTGCTGACACAGCAGCATGGAAGCCATCGTTACGTTATGTGTTACACATTTGCATTGCTTACTGTGAAAGTACCACAACCTGGAGTGAAGAAAGTCTCACTTCACCAACATCACCCTGAACTGACCAGAGTGCAAGCTGCAAGATTTAGTGACTCAAGGGTGTGGATCCCATTTTTAGCAGTATTACTTCCTTGCTCTTAGTGTGCCATCACTTTCACTCCCGTTTGCACTTTAAAAGACCTCACTCTTACATTTACCTCGTCAGAGCTGCAGAAGCACAGGTGTTTATGGTGATATTTACGAGGGCACTGTTCCATGTAGTTATCCCAGCCAACCAGGCCAGTGAGGGTACAATACCTGGCACTGTCACACCTGTACAGAGTGCACCCTGATAAAATTATCAGTCTGTACTCTTGATTGTGAATCAAAATGTCTGCCATGAGAAAGGTGTATGCCGTTATGGTTGTTGTCCAGGGTTTGTTGAAAAGCATTCTGGGAAATGTAGGAAACAGCTGACTGAAATATAATGACATGCTGTGGGGAAAAGCTGTTAAAAAGAAGACAGTAAAAAAATGAATACCAAAATAAGTGAGGAGTTATTAGTCTGGTTTTTTTGTGAGGACAACAAAGCCTCCACTAAAATAGCATGTTAAGTCGTGTGTGATTTATCCTGGCTTCATATGAGCAGAGGGAATCTCCACGAGTCGTAACGCTAATTTATACAATGTAAAATGCCATAGGCTTGTGCTAATAACGTTAGCATGTTATATTTGTTTGGAGAACATGTTTGGTATAAGACAGTTGTTTTGTACTGTTACCTTTGTTAAATGTTGCTGTTGTCCCTGGCTCCATATGAGTAGAAGAAAAGTCTGCTAGCAGCTAGGCTAATTTATACAATGTAAAATGCCATAGGAAGTTTCTCATTATTTTGAAATACTAACTAATTCATTTGATCTCTACAGGATTTCTTTTTCATCACACTGACAGAAATGGGCTTTCATAATGGGTGATAATGTAAACTGAATCTAAAACAGTGCAGGTATTTCTCTATTTTTCTTTAACTTTCAATCTGTTGCTATTTTTTACTCTTCCTTTCCTTCTCGCATGCATCCAATCCTCCAAAACATCACCGCTGTCTCCTCCGTCTCTCTCCCTCTGCTGATTTCTATCTCTGTGTCTCACTGTTACCTCCTCATTTTCTGTCTCAATGCTCCATCTTCCGCCTCTGTCTCTCTATCTCTGAGCATATTTCCTCTCCAATCCCATGGTCCTTTTTTTGTCATCATTTTCTTCCACAAAGGGAGGGAGTCGTTATATAAACCTGTTGTTTCCTTCGTCATCCAGTGACTACAGCACAGAACGCACTGTGACGCACAAATACAGCCACACAAGCGCAGACCCTCACACACTTGCCGAGCTGCTCTAGGTGCATTGTTGTATTGAGTTTTGATCGCTTGTCTTGACTCAGTTCTTTGAATTCTTTACCTTCATATAACACACGAGGCTTTCATCTGTGACTCTCTCTCTGGTTAAAAGGTGGCAGAAATGTGCACACACTCCCCGCATGCACAAACACATACTCACACAGGCGGCCAGCCATTAGCACAACTACGCCACTTTAAAGCTATAACCTTACATACACACATTAACACATTTTGTCTACCTACTCCCACACACTCTTTGTGGCCTATACCAGCCGGTCTGTGGAGGGATAAGTCCTGCTGTATTGCATAGCCCACACACACACAAACATACACACATACACACACATAGGTACAGCATGTTTAGCCAAAGGTAAGATATGTAGCGAACCCACACTTCACAGGCACAATTACCTCACTTATGTAACTTTTGTGTGTCTCTAATGACTCTGGTTCTTTCTGCCGCGCTCTCTCACTTTATCTCCCCTCTAATCTCTCCTCTGTCTGTTTCTCTCTCTCTCTCTGCACCCCTCACCCTCTCTCTGTCATTTTAAGAGTTGTTAAATACAGCTCAAACATCATTGATCTGAAACCACAGAGAGCTCATTCTTCTGCTTTCACGCGCCATTTGCATATTTGCACTTCTCTCTCGCTGTCTCTCTTTGGCTGTGTGCAGGAGTGTGTGTCTGTGTGTCGTTGCACAAACGTGTTTATTGTGCATAACATGTTTTGAAGCTGTGTGATTGTGCCTGCATGTGTGGTGCGTTTCTGTTTGACACCTCCAGCAGCACAGGCAGCATAGGGGTGGATGGTGTGTGTTCCAGTAAACTGTGATCTGTGTAAAAATGTTAAAGGCTGCATTATAATGGACTCTTTGCAGTGTGTGTGTGTGTGTGTATGTATGTGTGTGTGCATGTGTGCATGTGCATCTTCCTGTGGGGCAACAGGAAGTTTATAACATCCACAACCAGACAATTGCCGCATGAGGGACTGGCATTATGTTCCTGCTTGCTTAAATTCTAATATGTTGGCAAACTGTAAATTTGGAGGCCAGTTAATAAACAGGTGCACTGCATAGGAGAAGCTATAAAGTATTGCTGGGGAGAGGGATGAATGGAATACTTTGCTCAGCCAGCCGCCAACGCAACCTGGCTTTGGATGAGCGGCTGAAAATGGGTGGATGAATGAAAAATCGTAAAATAAAAATCGTAGCAAGCTGTGGTTTCCATCTGTGCTTTCGCTGTTTATCTCCATTGTGGAACTATTTTTTCAGCTGCCTCACATTTGTGTGTAAACTTCCGCTTGATCGCTCGTTTGACCCTGAAGCGTTATACACTCCAGCCCACTTGATGGCGATAATGCTCCTTTACGTGGGTGTCGCCAACCGGCAGGAAACCATTGCAATGTAATGGGACACAGAGAAGAAGGACACAGAGACGTCATTGCTAATGAGGTCAAAGAAATCATGTTTACTTCTCAGAGCAGCACAAACAGGTCAGCTCAGGCTCTGTGCTCAAGACTTAAATCTGCCACTGTTTCTTGTCAAACAAGGGACAACATGAGGGCTGGTCATGCATACACACACACATATGCACACGCACATGCTACACACAGAAAGGGCTCAGACGTATGCACAGTTTAGCCACTCCAGCATACAGGGTACAAAATGAACCAAAATTAAAACAGCATACATCATATCTGCAGTCGTCTATTACAGAATGACTGCTGGAAATTAAACTTAAGCACATTTGGCTCGTTGTTGAAGTCATGAGTCATCAAAAGACCTTTGCTTACATAACAGTCGTCTTTATGAGGGTAGAATCCATCTGTTTCAGACAGTCAGTGATGAATCTACAGTGGGTCATTTTTTTCCTCCAGACTTGACGTATGTACTGAGCAGTGCTTTAAGAATGAAATCTTTAAATGCTGCTAAAGACGAGCCACACATGACAGAGATGTGGGTCTCTGTGCAGCTCTATTCAAGGTTTCTTCCTTTCGGGAAAATCTATCTAAGAAGACCATATTGTTGGGAGTCACCTTGTGTGGCTGTGTAAAGTTACCTCGAGTACTGTCAGAGCAAAACAGACTGTCTCAAGGACTGTGTTGGTCCTCTGGGAACCATTGTTATACATTACAGTTACTTCATGCCAGTGTGGTTTAGAAATAAATGTGTTAAAGTAATGTGCAATGTTCAGTGACCTCACATATAAGCATGACATATGTTATATAGTATCCACAAAAAAACATTTAAATAGAAAAATATACAAACAGCAACACATAAGAAATCTTAATCGAGATTTAAAAAGCTATAACCTAATAATCAACAATAATTGATGTGTGTGAGCGTGTACTCAGCACACCTGTGTAGGCAAACCTGCTAAGACTCGAAGCACACAAGACAGTGATTTGCTGGAGGACATCTCACATTTTATTCTTGTGTTTTTCTGCACATTTTCCCTTTTTCTCCCACATTGGAGCAGCCAATTCCCCTCACACCGCGCTTCCTGTTGCTGCTAACTCCCACTGTTGGCCCGGGGATGGTGTAAACAACATTTCTCCTCCGATGCGGGTGGACTTGTGCCAGCTGCTTCGCTTCACCTGTCGGAGAGGAGCTTCAACCGGGAGAAAAATCACACGCATGAGGGTTCAGATTAACCCCTTCACATCCAGCTGACCTCAGCGCAGCCCCTGCAGGAGTGACAAAAACACACAGTCCCTCGCTGGCTTCCCACTGGAGATCACTTCAGGTTGTGTGCTGACCTTTTCACAGTGGGAGGGATATGACATTATCTCCCTGAAAGACAGGTATTTGAATGCACACAATCACAATGTTATAGTCACACATTAGCTGCTTATTTTGCAGCCGTCTTAAGGAGGTCAATGTGATCGAGAGCACATTTTCCGCCGTGTCCTCTGCCCACTCAAGAATAAACATGTGCACTAACAATAATTGCCTTGATCTTTGAACATCATATGAGCAACAAAGAACCAAGGGAGAAAAAAAACACACTCATTACACAGTGTACAGTGCTGCTATTTATATACCGTATGAAAGACTGGATTTTTCATGGGAGAGAGAGATGTGGAGATGGAGGGAAATAAAGAGAGATAGAGAGGGAGAAAATAGTGAGAGACTTTCTACCTCCAGCCTGGTGGCCATCTCCATCTCTCATCTAGCAAAACACACCCACACAGCACCTTATTATGACCCTTCTCTCTATCTCTCTTTCGTTAACTCTCGCTGTGTCTCTCTCATCTGTCTCTTCGCTTTCTCTCCTCTGAAGCACAGAGATTCATCCAAAGTGACAAAACGCTGCACTCTAGTGGCCACAAGCTGCAGCTGTGAGCCAACAAACAGAAATGTTGTGGAGAAGGAGGTAGTAGTGCGCTCCAGGACTGTCTTTATCATGTGATACTCAAGACAAAACACAGCTGCTCTTGAAAATAAGGGTGAACATGTGGGAAGAGAAAATTAACTTCAGGCAATCATGCATCTGAATTAAGTTAAAAAGCCTTTATTCCAAGACATGGCTGCTTACATTAAAACACTGACCAGTTTCAACCCTGAAGTCTTCGTCTGGGTGCAAAAGCCTGAACAGGAGTCAAGCAAGACATTTTTATGACCTTGGAAGGAGGTGTCACCCAATCTTGATCTTGAGGCCTAGTCCACACAGACCCATGTACTTCTGAAACTGAAGTTTTTCGGGCTCTGGTTTCCAACAAGTGGTGTGATAAAAAAGTATGATATCCACACAAAACTGCAAAACCTGCTACCAAGTGATTTAATACACATGTCAAAGCAGTAGGGGGCAATGTAACTTATAAAGGAAAGGCCATTTCAACCAATCAGAAGTCAGAGTCAATACCGGAATAGGTAAGTGCGGAAAATAAAAACAACCCGATCCACAAAAATAGCGCGAAACAGCCTTATCTTTCTTTCTTTCTTTCTTTTTAACTAACAGTGGCGAATCGAGGCAGGGGAGAGTCTTTCGTGTGGACAGACAGTGAAGTAGAATTATTCCTCAAGGTAACAAACAAATACAAAGTGGATAACTTCCAATAGTCTTTTGTACTTTTCCACCTTTTGCAACACAGCTTTTGTCTTTTCCTATTTCCTCAGTGTCGCGATCTTACCTATGTTCTTTTTCATGCCTTGTTGTATTTCCTCAGTTTCCCAGAGCTGCTGTAAAAAGCGTGGCTCCAAAATGACAGGGTACTGGGTACTCCAGCTTCCTCCCACGGTCCAAGGACACACAGGTTAATTGAGGTGTGAATATGAGCATGAATGGTTGTCTGTCTCTATGTGTCAGCCCTGTGATAGTCTGGCGATCTGTCCAGGGTGCCGCCTTTTGCCCCATATCAGCTGGGATTGGCTCCAGCCCCCCTAAAACCAACCCCAACAGGATAAGCAGTTGTGGCAAATGAATGAATGAATCACTATAGATACAGTCCTGGCACTCTTGGTTTTGAAACCAGTGCCTAAACTCTCATCTGCCACTAGAGGGAGATAGAGTTACATATTTGTTGCATTCATGATGTTGTCAGTGCTCACTGACCTGACCTTACCTCTCATCCTCAAGGTTACACATGGGGTCACTTAATAAGCAGACTGAGCAAAGAGGTCTTTTGTTGTCCTGACATGCTGATATTTCATCATTCATTAACATAATAGTTTGATAGGTTTCAACTGTATTGATTCCTATATGAGTAATCTCTGGCTTCCTTCCATAGGCGTAACATAGACAGCGCAGGCAGTGCGGTTGCACCGAGGCCTGTGGGACGGGGGTGCCCGTAGAGAGAGCATGCCCTCCAATAGCGTGTTGGCCAGAGAGCAGGCTCTTGTGACTCATTCAGATTTCCACCTCAGAAATACACCAATGTAGAAAAACTCGTGTTAAAATAAATAAGTGGGGGCAGCTGGTATGTATGTCGTCATAAATGCAAACCCATCTCCATTATGGTTTCCTTTTTCTTTTGTTTCTGTGAATGAGTCAGTTGCAGTCCATTCTACAATAAAATTATATATGTTTACCTTACATAAACTATCAAACCACAAATAAACTATTACAAAAATATATATTCAATTGAATAAAAAATGAAAACCTCCACCCTGATGGAAGCATCTGAACAACAACAGTGCTGACATTGCACTTTTAGAGCACACACCAGTATTAACCAGGACAGAATGAATTTTGTATGTTTCTCTCTATGTATCATTTTGTCATATGGATTGTTGTATACTTCATGATGTTGATCTGTTCTGTACACATGACATCTATTGCATGTCCGTCCGTCCCAGAGGAGTTGCTCATAGTCGCTCTGCCTGAGATTGCTACCAGTTTTCCCCGTTAATGGGGTTTCTTTGGGGGGGTTTATCCTTTTCTGCTGTGAGGGTCCAAGGACAGAGGGATGTCTTATGCTGTAAAGCCCTCTGAGGCAAATTGTGATTTGTGAAACCGGGCTCAACAAATAAAATTTAATTGAACTGAACTGAAGTTCTTTTGTAATTTTTGTGAGTCTAAAGTTATCAAGTCATGTGGCCTGAGTCCACACGAAGCAAAAACTGCAGGTCATCGAATGGCTACTTGAGGCTGGCTCCAAAAGCAAGTCAATCCACATAGACGCCCATGTTAAAATGCTCAACATCACAGCAGAAATGAACGTGTTTACATTCTGGTACAAAGATTGTTTTGGTCTCTATAGCTAATTTTCCACGTTCCTAACATCTGTATGGGGGTTAATTTTTACATAACTCACCCATTAACGTCTTCAGCGCTATATCATAGGCAACTGGACTTGCTTTGAGTTTCTTGAAGACGTTTCACCTCTCATCTTTTCAGTTCTAACAGACTGGTGAGGAGTCGCAGGCTTTCAGAGTCATTAAGGTCACAGGTGAGCTTTGACCCACCCAGCCACTCGGGAGAAGCCTCTTGAATGAGAGGTGAAACGTCTTCAAGAAAGTCCAGTTGCCTTCGATATAGCACTTAAGATTACCACGACCTGGATGACTGAGAATCTTCACCGAAATGTAACCTGTTAACATTTTATTAAGGCTTAAGGTTACGCATATTTAAGGGCAGGGCTGCTTAAGTGACAGACTGTCTGTGTGTCAGACACACCCGTCACTCATCCACTCCTGACTCCAATAAAAGCCAAGATTTCTACAGCCGAAATACCAAACTCCAGGTTTCAAAACGGCAGCCCACAAATCAGTGGGTTACATCACAGCAGCTACATCCATTATTTTATACAGTCCATGGTCCACACATCTGCTTGACAGGTTCCGCAAATTCTAAAGTGACAGGAGAAGGGTTGAGAATCTGGTCACAAACTCTCCAGACGAAAGCAAAGTCCAACGTAGACTACACATGCGGGACAAAACTTTATTGTAGGAATAGCATGCATTACCTGAGGACATATTATCTTGGTTGTTTATTTACAAAGACAATAAACCAAAAGCTTTAAATCAGCCATAAAGACTGATGTAAGTAGTTCCAGTAGCCTTTGAGATTTGGCCTGTTCTTCCCACATTCTCACCCCCGCAGGAGTGCACTTATTTCAGCAATACCAGCAAAACCAGTCGGATACTTTTAACAGCAGCTCCACCCAATATGGCAGATATCAGGCGCCTGTTTGAAGTGCACACCCCTGGTAAATACTACACTTATTAGCTACAATCAGTTGTTTTCCTCCACCCTGTCTCCACTGCTGCATTACCCCCACTGGACAGGTGTGCTTTGAAGACACACCCAAACTCAAATACTTGTAAGAGATCCCAGTGTGTGGGATATTCAAAATATTCCAGCGCTTGTTTTGCTGTATTGGACTGTGATTTATCTTCTTGTCTTCAGCCTGTCTGCCTGGGATTCTCTAGATTCCTCATGATGCCTTTAGCTTAGATAAACCCTCCTGTTCTTTCTTCAGACACACACATTATGACTATACATGTGTATCTTTGAATAAGACTCAGGTGACACATGTGACAATACTTCCACAGAGGTAGAACTTTTATAAACTGGACAACAGCCCTGCCACTTGACCGCACATGAATCCATCCATCCATCTTCTAACCGCTTCATCCTCTTGAGGGTCGTGTGGGGATATTTAGAGATATCAATCAACCCGCATGTCTTTGGACTGTGGGAGGAAGCCGGAGTACCCGAAGACACAGGGAGAACATGCAAACTCCGCAAGTGCTCCCACACCCAGGATCGAACTGGGAACCCTCTTGCTGTGAGGCGACAGTGCTAACCACCACTGTGCCGCCCCGCACATGAATTAAATCAATTATGGCCTATATAACATGCATACTGTACGCAATCATAGAAAAATGCCCCTTTACGTTTTTTTAAGCGTACTAAATTCTGGGGTGTTGGTGGCTTAGTGGATAGAGAAGATGCCCCATGTACAAGGCTTTTGCTGCAGCGGCCCGGGTTCACACGTCCTACATGGACAAATAAAATATAGGACGGCATTAAAAAAAACAACAATAATCTTATAAAAATGGCTGCAACTTGCTAGGGGAAGGTTAGGTGTAGACCAAAATTCATTTAAGTCCAAAACATCTAACTATAACTCTCAATCAAAAAAAATAAAAAAAACTTTATGAGGTTCTGTTTGTGTTCACAGTAAAAAACAACAACACATTTTTAACTATCATCTTTTAAAAATTACATTAAACGTATCCATTTTCAGACAAAGTAAATTGTAGCACAGGCATGTCAGGCGACCCCAAAATAGCTCTATGTCTAAGGGTTAACAACAATTGCTTGTAACATTAATCAAAATGAAACTGAAACATGCACATTTGTTGACAGAAAAAGACATTTGCACTTTATTAAAAATACATGTAGCTGTGACATCATCTAATGATCCATGACTTGCTCTTGTTTCCATTACTGGTTTTGAGTCAGCCATCATGTTTTAAAATCCCCCCAAAAGCCCCTCTGTGCTCACATTTAATTTTCACACCTTTACTTTTCAACGGGAATAATTTAAAAAAACAACAACAACGATGACGTAGGTGTAAGAATTAAAGGAACGGTTTAATATTTTTGGAAATATGCTTCTTCCATTTTCTTTCTCTTGGAGAGTTATATAAATATGAAACATCTGGGGAAAAAATTCCTGGAGGCTCTACTATTTCCCAGACAACTGGTCCTGGACAAAATAGCACGCTATACGCTTATCCACCAGTTTGTACACAGGCAAAAGAGTTGAGACTGTACATCCCTCTAAACATGGAGGTGGCTGAGCCAGTGGTTAGCTGCTAACAGTGCTAACTCTATTAATCGCACTAGCAACAGCAACAGTGCTTACAGAGCTAACAGTGTTAACCAGCAGAGCAACGCTGTCTCACTCAAATACCGGCTCTTGGACAGTCATTTCCACACACAGAAAAAAGCCACCCTTTCATGTCGGCAGGATGTACAGCCGGTCGCCATTAGGTACAGTGAGCACCAACAACCACAGACTCACCTGGGAGGCCGGTGTTCGCTTCTCATAAGATTGTAAAGCCAAATCCTGTTTTCTTTTCCGAAACCTAACCATGTGCTTTTGTTGCCTAAACACAACTGTACGTGTGCTGACTAAATGTAACCATGTGCAACTATTGAAGGAAAAAAACACGTTAATTCACAGTGTTGTGCTGCCGCAGAGAGTTTATTTTGAAAGAGACTGTATGCACACTGCACATTTCCTGTGCAAACTGAAGTGTATTTCGAAGACGCGTGTAAATGTAAAAGGCTGAGGTTGACAGTGTCCCAGAATATCAACCACCAGCGACCCAGGGTACCTTGTGCATCATGTTGACGTGGAAAGTCCATGACCAACCAGCCACCACCCTGATATCAGCAGTAGCCAGTGTGTGAGCACAGCGCAAAGCAGTAAGCAGTTCACAGTTCACTGTCGTTTGACAACGGTGTGTCTAACTACAACAAGATTGGTTTAACATGTAACAGTACTTTAACACGGATAAATCCAACAACAGGCTCCAGTTTACAGAGTCATAAAGAGCTCTAGACTAGCAGCACAGAGTGGCTCACCAACACCCCAAGATACACATGGCAGCAAACGAAGAACCAGACAAGCAGCTACTCAGCCTTTAATATACCCCAGATGGTCTGATTGGCAGTGATGCAAGAGCGGGGAGGAGGAGCTAGAGTTGAGGCCGGAAGACAGAGCTCAGGACTGTCAAACAAATCAGGTATTTGGGCTGCATCCCAAGTCCCTTAAAAGTACTGCTAACCACCTTATCTAGCCAACTGTTTAGTCCCTCCCACTTAGGAAAACATTTAAGGAGTCAGGAGTTAGGAGTGAGGAGCGAGGTTTGCTGATAAGAGACATGAGATGGCCTTACTCTGAAGCGCCACGTAAAGCAACGTTCGTTTCTGATGACGGCGACACAGCTGGATCTGCTGCATAACGGAGCCAGCGTTTGGCGTACATCCCAAGTCCCATTATATTCGCTGATCAAAGCCGTAACCCAGCCGTCATGACTTTGGTCACACACTTTTGCATGTATTACCATTGTTATTGAGTCATTTGCCGAAGTTTGTGGCAATTAAAGAACGGTCTGTAGCCCTGCTATTCCACTGTCACTGTGATGAGCATCATTATCGTTATTATTATCATCATCATTATTATCGCTATTATTAAATCCACTCGCCATCATTCAAGTCAGCTGCTGAGTGAATAAGACATATCAGACCTGTCAGTCTGCCTCAATCAATTCAATTTTATTTATAAAGCACAATATCACAACTCACAATTTGCCTCACAGGGCTTTACAGCATACGACATCCCTCTGTCCTTAGGACCCTCACAGCGGATCAGGAAAAACTCCCTTTAATGGGGAAAAAACAGTAGAAACCTCAGGAGGAGCAACTGAGGAGGGATCCCTCTTCCAGGACGGACAGACGTGCAACAGATGTCGTACAGATTCAGAACAGATCAACATAATAATAATATGTGTGTGTGTGTGTGTGTGTGTGTGTGTGTGTGTGTGTGTGTGTGTGTGTGTTATATCAACACATGTGGTTCTGGACATGAGCAGCTGCACATTTAACAGCCACACATCACCGACAGTCCGCTGAACAACGCAATGGGTTGTGAATGAAATAAACTTAATTACAACATGACAGTCTTACAGGAAATATCATTAACGTTACTCTTTGTAGTCACGCATGTGAATTACAGCACTTCATTGCAAAGAATGCATGTAACGGGCACACTTGCGCTGTTTCTCCGCCATCTCGTTCAAATGAGCCAGACGTAGGGGGCGGGTATTTAGATGTCATGGCCTCAAGCTGAAAAAGACTTCCTGTTAGGAACCTCTCGTGTTACCTTACTCATCGCACCTAACAGATCCCTCCTAACTCCTAATGCGAATTCCTTACAGGCAGGAATAAGAGACATGAGACGGCCTTAAAGATGGCGGACTTCGAACGACTTCCGGTTCAAGTAAGGAGTTAGGAGTTAGCAGTATAAAATAAGGGACTTGGGATGCAGCCATGGTGTTATTTAGTGGACTGTAGAGGTGCTGGTAGAGCCATGCTAGCTGTTTCCCCCTGTTTCCAGTCTTTATGCTAAGCTAAGCTAACTTACTGCTGGCTCCAACTTCATATAACCATACAGGCATGAAAATGGTGTAAATCTTCTCATCTAACTCACAGCAGGAAAACAAATACGTGCATTTTCCAAAATGTCAAACTACTCCTCTAAAAGTCTAATCATAGCACCACTGTAATACACACAGGTGTAATACCAACAATGGCAGGCACCATAGTGCAAAAGTGCACCAAAAAAATCATGACAGTGTGACAGTGAGGCAGCACGATCAATACCAGGAGCCTATCACGGAGCACCTAAATGATATCCAGCTGTCATTTTTATTATTTACACCAATGCTTTCACGTTGTGCCACAGGCGTTTTTGCGGATCTGTCACAGCCTGTAACAGGACCGGGTGGGAAGATGCTGCATGCCAACTTTTGCAGCTTGTTTGGGAAAGTGTTGAGTTCATGATTATTATTAGACTTTTTGTTATTGTATCCCTACATCATTATCATAACGATGATGTTGAGTAATAGATGAGACTGTGCATTAGCCAATCAAGAGACTTGTCTTTCACCACTTTCTTATTGCTTATCAAAAACTGGCAGTCATTCTTGACCTGGCTAACACCAAAACACAAGTGAAATTCCAGAAAACCTTTTGTTAACATTGTAACATGTCAACATCAAACAAGGTTTCTGTTGGTGTGTGTTTGTGTGTATCGGTGTCTGCTTACTGTAAATGGTTTGCATAGATCCTCTTCTTCTGAAATGCTAAATTATCATAGAGAAGTGCCATTTCCCTCTTTTATTGGCTTCACGCACTCGACAAACACACGCACGCAGTTTACAGTCTGG
Organism: Epinephelus awoara; assembly: GCA_035609425.1. Lineage (NCBI taxonomy): Eukaryota > Metazoa > Chordata > Actinopteri > Perciformes > Serranidae > Epinephelus > Epinephelus awoara. Next base: position 8,885,038 of record CM069311.1, read on the forward strand.
ATAACCACGGGCAGCAATTATCTGAACACCATAAAGAGTCACTGTTTTAGTAACAGTAACAGCCTATTCCCCTTTTCTTTGGTTTAATGACTAACAGTGAGACGCTGACATCACTTTCAATTCATCATGTCATTTCTTTGAAAGAGAAAATTGTAAAAAAAAAAAGACTGCATGCATCCAGCGTCATCAAATATAGTTTTCTCAACATAGTTTTTCTAGAGAGTGTTTTTAAAACACGGCATCAAGTAGGCTAACGTGTCAGGTATGACACTGCGCTGCATCTGTGGCTAAAGCATGACATCTGTGTACACGCAGACATGTGCGTGTTTCCTTTAATAGGTCAAGGTATGAACGCCACCGACAGGGTTACTGAGTAAGTCATACCAAGTAACAGATACTACTGAGTTGATAGAAGGTCACATGACCTCATAAAACTGAGTCAGTAGGAAAGGGGAGCGACCACAGATCTGTGGTGTGTCGGCGTGTGTGTGTCTGTGTTTGTGTGTGTGGGTGTGTTTGTTGTATGTGGGTTGGTGAGTGTTTATCGCGGGTTGACTAATGACTGAGACTGTGTTTAGTGGAAAGATTAGAAATTATGATAAGGACTGTGACGGTAAACCTGTTACTCTATGCGTACCCTATGTGCATTCCTGTAAGTCACTGGTTTTAATGGTCCTGAGAAGGGGCGGAGCCAAGTTACTGATGTTGCAACTGACCTGTCTGTGCGTTGAGTAACATCTATGAGATAACTCATTATGCATAAATAACTCATTGCGTAGAAATAGCAGCAGTACTAGGAGTAGTAGAAGGACTGTAATTGTAGCAACAGTAAAGCTAGTGAGTAGTGTGAGAATGAAACACAGCAGCACTAACTGATCAGTGGTGGAAGACGTGCTCAGACCACAGTGTGGAAATACTCAATACAAGTCCTGCATTTAGGATGTTAGTTTAGTAAAAGTACGAAGGTATTTAAGGAGTAGTTTAAGTACAAAACATTACAGAACTTATCATTAAAAATGGTCCATGTCAGGATAATATAAAGTATATTATTGGACTATCATTACTGATAGATTAATGTAAATATCCCTTGAATGTTGCAGAAATGTGGGGAGTAGATATATAAAGTTACACAAAACGGAAATGCTCAAGGAAAGTACATCCATCCATCCATCTCGGGTTACAGGGACAGTAGGCCAAACACCCCAGATCTCCCCAGCAACGCTTTCCAGCTCCTCCTCGGGGACCCCGAGGCGTTCCTAGGTCAGATGAGATATGTAATCCCTCCAGCGTGTTCTGGGTCTGCGCCGGGGCCTCCTACCAGTGGGACGTGCCTGAACCATCTCGCCCGGGATCAGATGCCCGAGAGGGAAGCTGCTCTCTTGGGGTGTTATGGTGAAGATGGCAGGTGGCAAAGAGTTATGATAGTCAGTAGAATTAAGTGGCTGTATAAGCTGAGGGCTGTTTCACCTCATGAGAAGGCCGTGTTTGTTGCTTTGTGGCATGCGCACTCTTCGCCATCCTTCCTTCTGCAGAGCTAGTTACCAGCTAATAACAAGCCAAGCTAAATTAATGTTAATAACCCAGCGTGTTCCCAACCAGTAAGCTGTCACTAAGAGAGGATGGTTAGAAGCTGTGGAAGTGTGGCGCGTGTGAGCTAACTCCCATTTATACAATTAGCTCTGCAAGCACTGTTAACATTGTTCGCACTGCACCGCTAGCTGGCGCCAAACTGGCTCAGCCACAACACTGTGTTTGACTTTGATACCAAATGTGAGATTAGTGTGCATATATGGCAAGTTTAACAAAAGTTAAAAATACTTCATGTATCCACCCCATGATTTGGATCCACTCCAAACTGCAATGGGTTCTTCCATTGCTTGTGTTACACCCTTCCACCAAGTTTAATGAAAATCAGGCAAGTAGTGTTTCCATAATCTTGCAGACAAATGCACAAACGGCTCCAAAAATGTCACCTCCCTTGGCAGACGGATGGCTATGAGGAAACCAGCGCTGACGTGATAGCCAGCAGAGGACTTGAAAAACCACACATGACACACTGACCTGAAAACAAACAGTCTTGAGCAGCACAAAGACCTCTTAATATGAACGGTAGCACGGACTGGTCGTTCTGGGTCAGATTCACAGGATCTCAGGTCAGATTAGTTTGACTCTTCTGCTGTAAACATTTCCACTCCCACAGGAGGACAGTTACTAAAGCAGTGAATAAGCTGTGTGCAAATTGCTTTCATTTCCTTGAGATAACCTCAACGAACCCACCGAAAAAAGTTACCATATTAACAATGGCTTGGATTAAAGACAGCAACCTGTGGGTGTGATCGCTCCCTCACAGCAGAAGCACTTTTGCTCGGTTTAATGTACCCGCATGGCCTCGTTACACTTGATGGTCTGTGGAGGAATTCCAGATTTAATCCTGAGAAAGACTGAGTCGCTTAAAAAAAACAGAGCCTGACTGTGGGCTTGTGTGTTTGCAACCATATGAATGCAGGACAACGAACAATAAACTGAAAACCACAACTCCACTTTATCATGTTATCACGCAAACAAAGCAATGCAGAAGGAGAAGGGATAAAATCAGGATCCTGGTATCACTGTTCTTGACGAGCTGGATTTTGCATTGACGTCAGCAAGGAAGAAACAAAGGACCAGAAAGCTGCTTTACTGACCCATAAATGTGCTCCTGCTTCACTTTTTGTTAAAGAGAAAATGTCTCAGATGTGTCAAAGCAGAACTGAGAAGAGAAAGAAAGCCTGAAAACAATGGCTTTCTACACAACACTGAATAATAACAGAGGAAATCAGATACATTGTTGGAAATAAGCTTTTTCATACACTGTGGAGATAAGAGCGGGGCATAAACATTGTTCAGGACCTTTTAACAGCACAAATACAGCACTTAAGTGGGCGGAAACACAGATGTGCACATGCGGGCGATGTGACACAAATGCCTCGTTTGCTCCGATATCCATCTGTAGAAATTTACTTTCTCTTGAATTTCTGCTGAAGGATGGACGATTTCAAGAAAACCGCTCCAAGGAACCTGAAATTCTGCTTTACCCTTCAGTCTTTCACTTTATACGGACACAATAAATTCCCCCAAAACTACCTCAGTGTCAACTCACCATTCCAGCGAAGTCTTTTCAAATGAACCTGCTAAGAGACACTTTGAGTCATGTCCTTATTTTTCAAAGTATGAATTAATTCTGGTTTGTCCGGTAAGTTTGTGATTACAGGAAGAGGACACTGGAGATATCAAGAAGCCATTGCAAAATCACCAGTGCTGCAATGTCAGAAAATACATCACTCCTTTAATGGTAGTTATGTTTAATTTATCATTTCTATAACTTACTTTTTTCTTTCATTTTCCCTTTACTTGCTCTTTTTTCCTTTTTATCTTGTGTTAAGGTATGAAATATCCATTATATTAGGATAAAGTGTAAATCCTAGGCGGGTGCCTTTTTGGACTTCTTCCCTCTGTTGTTATTTTTGTTTTTACCCTTTGTGAAACTAAGCTGAACTAAACTAAACCTAATATAATCGAGTTAACAAGCCCGCCTGACACAGTTTATCAATTTAAAAATCTATCAACAGTTCACTGTTCTAACGGCCACTCAAAGCTGCAAGAAGAAAAAAGAGCCAATCAGAATTCGTAAAGGCTCTGACGCATCACCAGTTACCATGTAGAACAGAGACTGGGCTGACCGCACCAGAGATTACTTTCACTTTCGGGTTCCCAGAAAACGGATCATTCTCATAACAGCGCAGCGGCTGCGATGGACAGAGACCACAAATTTGAGGCTAGCATACACAAATAAACTGGTTACTGTGTATTGTTTCTGCAGACACACACATTTTTTTTGTTGGCATGCAGTCACAAAAACACAAAGCTTGGATATGCACACACTTCTGAGGCAAACAGAAAAAACTCTTGAGTATGTGTTGCATATGTGGAGGCCTATAATTGTCTGCAGATTTGTTTGTGGATTTTTAAGATTCTTCATAAACTGTGTGTGTGTGCATGTGTGCGTGTGTGTTTGTCAGGTTGCGTGCATCTGTTTGGTTGAGTCACGTGATAGCCATTTATCTTCCAACTGTCAAATTAGTATGTGTTTGCATGTTGACACTGATCTCAGGTCAGATAGCTGTGATGTTGACAAGAAAAAGTTCACCTTGATTCTGCCTCTTTGTTCAACCCTTGCTTCACTTCTTAAACATGAGCTTCTTTTCCTAGAAAGAGGAGGAGCGGCAGGAAAGAAAAACTCAACAGGATTCAAATCTTTATCTCAACAAACTGAAGACCTTTAATCTTTGGGTCCGTCAGCTGCTTATATTTCAGTTTCATTCTGACGACTTCTTTGACACGGCCTCCTGGATTCAAGCCACCACTGTAGATAGCTTAATTTCACAGTGAATATATACTTAACATGCAGCAACCAAGCCACTTTGAAACAGTGAATCTGCGCGGTCGCCCTGCAGCTACAGAGCTCCAGTCCTGCCTCACACTTTGTGTCTGGCAAGAGCATGTGAGCGCTGAAGTCTCAAACCAAATGTGAATCTAGGCAGACTTCATCTCAGAACATTAACGGCTGTTTGCACGGTGGCATCCATATGCAGCAATTCATCAAATATATTTTAATTGACTGGAGGGTTTTTTGCACACCATTTGTCATCTGCAGTGAGTGTATCATGGCAGTGGCTTGTGTGTGTGGTTTATATCAGCAGGGCAGGTGGCCAAGGTTTGAACGAGCACAGCAATGTTTCTGACTGTCCGAGCCAACGGAGGCAACACTTCACAGGAGCTGACTGCATAGATGACTTAATTGGCTGACATTATAGTTCTCAGGCATTAGCTTGTGATTCATTGCTGCACTGCTGACCAAAGACAGCTGCACCTGGATTCATTTTGAATGTGCTGAAGCTGAAAACAGGCTTTTGCTTTCCAAAAGAAGTGCAAACGGTTGTACAGAGACATGACAGGAAGATCATGATAAACACCTGTGGAGTCAAATTGTTCCACACAAAGACACACATGACACAATTTTGCAACATATTGTGAAATGTCAGGAAACGTTTGCCACATTCAGGATGCACCAGATCCACATAACACATCTGCTAAAGAGGCAAAGAACCAGAACTTTTCAAAGCACATTCACAGGCCTAATATGGCAAGACCGGAGAGAATAGCCAGCAGCTGAGAATGATGGACTCAAGAGTGTTGAGGGTGCTTGCAAACTGCAGAAGAGGACTGGACGCTGGAGTGGACAGATGATCCTTGGATGAGTGAATACTGGCTGAGAAGTATAGGAATAGTACGGTTGGAAACTTGACCTACAAACAGGGAGCGCCCAGAGACTGTGCCTTAAAGGGGCAGGTCACCCCAAAGTCAAAAGGCGAATATGCATTTTTATTTTAGGGCGAACTGTCCCTTTAAATACACACCTGGGAGCCTATTTTGATCATGCTCAGGCCAGGCCCAAGAGATCAAATGATTATTGCTGTGAGTTTCCTCATAGTATGATACACCACTGCAGCATTTTCTAGGAACTGTAGGTCTTCAAATAAATGCAACCGTGACTCACACTGGGCTTCCTGGGATTTTTTCACAAGGTCAAAGTTTAACAAAATGCGATCAGTCATTATGACTCTGAGGTGGAGTTTAAGTTCATCCACACATGAACATTCAGTGGATAGGGTGTGCTGATAATGTTCAGGGTTTCATTGTACTGTATGTTTCAGGAAGTGGTGGAGAAAAAAACATTTTGCATTTACTCAGATAAGAACTATTTTAATTTCACTTTACTTGAGTATCTATTTTATTTTCACTTCTACAGCACCACATATAAGAAGGTAATACTGTACTTTTAACTCCACATTTATCTTAACTCTTAACTATAACATGGCTTAAAAAACATTAAGTTTTGTTACATGTGTTTATATGTTTATAAATTGTTAGCACTTCCAATAAAGAGGATTTGATGCCATTGGCACTGATCATTGTGGGGTGTTTTTGCAGTGATGCTTATTTGCATATAAAGGTGCCAGTTGTTAACGGCAACATTAATATGTGTACATAGCACAGGAGCAGCAAGACACTTCTTGCTTGGCAGCATAGTTAGGGCTGTATCTCATGCTTTGGGGTTGCTCTAATGTCTTATTTGTGCCGGTTAATCAGCTGCAAACACACACACTCTTGTGGATTCACCCCTCAGTTTTGAGCTCTTCACTTTGTTTCACTCATCAGTATTTTAGTCTGTCCTTCTCTTAAATACAGCCACATAAGCAGAGATCCATCCATCCAACTGTTTATCCTCTTGAGGGTCACAAGGGACTGGAGCCTATCCCAGCTGACACTGGGTGAGAGGCAGGGTACACCCCAGACAGGTCGCCAGACTATCACAGGGCTGACACATAGAGACAGACAACCATTCACGCTCACATTCACACCTATGGACAATTTAGAGTCACCAGTTAACCTGCATGTCTTTGACTGTGGGAGGAAGCTGGAGCACCTGGAGGAAACCCACGCTGACACAGGGAGAACATGGAAACTCCGCAAAGAAGGGCTCCTTCACCCGGGATGAACCAGGAACCCTTTTGCTATGAGGCGACAGTGCTAACCACCACACCTCCGTGAATACGATGGTGATGGTAGTAGAGGTGGAAGTTAGGCGACGGAATAAAAAGAGCAAGAAAGTCTGCTCAGGTGGGTCAAACAAGCACCGACTTACATCCAGGAGAGTGGCGTTCGTGTCCCATGTGAAATCAAAACTCAAGGTAGCGTTATTTTAACCACGAAACATAGTGCGTCGAAGTACGTCACATCATTTTATGTTATTTCAAGCCAAACCATTATGTTTTTTCTAAACCTAAGGAGATCTGTATATTGTGCTAACATGCTAAGTGGCATCAAGAGGGTCTTCTAGTTGACCTTTTTGAATGAGGATTACAGACTACCGCCTACTGCTGGTGTGGAGGGTAATTTCGGTGCACGCAGGTAGTCTTTGCGGTGTGTTCATGTGCAACTTTTCGGTCAAGACACAAGCAATATGAAGTGACACAACAGTTGGATTATGTCGCTGCTAATTGTTGATGTCGGTTTGATGTGTCTGGGCCTTAAACTGCGGCTGTTAGCAGTCAGATGAGCTATTCTGTCTCTTTCAGCTAATTTAGGAAAGGCTCTGATGATCCTTGTTGCACTTTTTTTATCTGTCTTTGAAAGTTGTAAAGCTGTTTCACATGTCAGAAGTGTAGTGCTCAAAGCACCACCATATCGTGGATAACAACGAAACTCTGATCTCAACTAAAAAAGTTGACTTTGGACCCTGTCAGCAAGCCACTGTGTTTTTCTGGCACAGTGTGGGCAGCACACTAGTAGGAATTCGCCTCTTCCTCAGAGTTCCTCAGAAGTCAATTCATCAGATGCTCGATGTCGTGATGTAAGAGCTCCTATTCAGAATTTTATCAGTAAAGCTGTCAGAGCCACTCTGGCTCTCCAAGTAAACTTGTTGATTCACTCGCTGAGACCACGTAACTGTAAACTGTTTCGCTTGCTGAATGAACCCTGTATTTCAACAGAAGGGCGATTAGATGCTGTGATGGTCAATATCTAAGAAAGTTTGAATGAGTTAATGGTCAGGAAGAGGTTGTGATTTAATGAGTGCGGCAGGCCTGAAAGTGTGTTGTTCCAGAACTGTTTCCACACTGGTCTGCTGCCCACTTCTTGGAAAGTCAGAAACAATAACGTGGCATTGTTATTGCTCTACCAGAAAGAAACAAGCTACTGAGGGACGAGCAGCAAATTAAACAACCAAGAGCACAAGGATACGTTTTCTGGGTGCTTTAGTTATTATTTTCCAGAACTTGAACTAAATTTGGCCTCATGAATATTTTCTTTAGAAGCAGCTGCTCTGGGGAGGGAAGGGTCCATACAATAAATCACTAGCTGGGGGAGAACAGTTAAAAAAAACCAAACTGCTTTAAATAGGCATTCTGTTGAAGCTTGTTACATAACAATCTGAAATTGAAATAAAAACCAGATCAGATAAGAGCAAATGATCCAAACAGCTTTTGCCATTAAACATGTATGGTGCATTTTTGTGGCCTGATGACACTGACTTTTTCAACATCAGACAGCACTGGAAACGACTGAGACCTAAGGAATTTAGATTGGCGAAAGTAAAATGTGAAAATACTGCAGTGCTTCTCATAAGCCTCAGATGTTCATGGAAGACACTGTACTTTCCCATTCAGCAGAATTACTTTTGGTACATAGGTCACCTATTATGATTTCATTTGATCTAGATTACACAGCAGATATGGTGACGTTTACTGACCTGTAATTCCCACTTTATGAATTAGAAAGTGATACGTCCCCAGTGTGCCCTTACTATAATCACTGAAGATTCACTGAATTGCAGCCTCTTATTTCAGTGCAGCTCCACTTCCACTTTCATCCCAAGTGAACTGTGTTGTGACAGATGAATACAGGAAGTGCTGGATCAAATTTAGTGGAGCTGCCGAGGCCTGCTGGTTCCTGTCTTCCCTCTGATTGACGCTTACGTACAATAACAGAGAAGAGATAAAAGAAATAAGTGCCATCTGGCTGAGTTTGATATTAAAGGGACAGTCCACCTTAAAATCAAAAAGACATATTTCCCTCCTGTGGTGCTATTTATATATATCTAGTTTGTTTTGGTGTGAGTTGCCAAGTGTTAGAGATATCAGCCGTAGAGATGCCTGCGTCTTTCCAATATAATGGAACTAGATGACACTTGGCTTGTGGTGTGCAAAGTGCCAAAAAAAATGCAACAGCAATGTCTCTTCTCAGAAATCATGACCATTAGCACTGATAATTAGCACTGCAGGTAAGAGGCAAAATATGTATTTTTGAATTGGGGGTGAACTGTTCCTTTAAGGAGCTAAAACTTGACAGCATAACGGTGTGTTGTTTAGGTAATTCTGGCGGTTCTGGGCTTCTTTTGGTGGCTCTCTGCCTGTGAGGTTAGCTGAGAGCCATTTTGTAATGTTTTCAACTCAGCTCTTGCTAGCCTCGCGTCGCGGTTTCCATTGACTCAGAATTTTGTCTGGATTCTGGTTCCGGTCCAGAGAGCGGATCCAGAATTCACCAAATTCACCAGTAAATGTGTTCACCAAAGTAAAACTTTAAATTCTGGTGCACCATTGATTTAAAATAAAAGAAAAAGGTTAACTTAATGGCTTGGGGCTTTTCTTGTAAATTATATTCTTTAAATTGAAACATTTCACTGCATTTTTATTGGCTTGGTGCTTTTATTTTGACGGAAAGGCGCATCCATCGAATTCCGGATCCTGTCTCTCTCGCCCTGGTTCCGGTTCCTTCCCAAAACGGCCACTAAACGGTCCCAGACTAGCTCTTGCAGGTTGGCCAAAAACCAAAGAGGTAAAGGCCGAGCCAACTGTCACTCAAGGTTTAGTGATCCTGCACTCGTCAACACCAAAACAACCTAGATTTACAAATAACAATACAGGTACAGGTTTTTCATTTTGTAGTAACTGTCCCTTTAAGGTGTTTTGGCTGCAGGTCAAGCACTTGCCCAAGAGGCTGGGAAATGCCAAAATGAATAATTATTAACTATTTCATGGTGGTTGGCAACATCCTGAAAAGGAAGAAGCCGAATAAGATTCACTTACAAGCAAGAGTAAAAACAGCATTGCTTTTTCATCAAAACTTCCTTAGTCTTGTTTATGACACATCAAACATCATTTTTAAAAATCATAAATGGGATTAAATATTCTTGTTTGTTTGTCTTCAGCTCCTTCCTGCTTCTCTTCTCTTCCTCTGCCACCTTTGTTTCATGCCTTCTTGTAAAGCCATTCATAAACCAATAACAAGTTTGTGATAAGCCGTACAAAATGAAACTACTCACACACGCACACACACACGCAAAACTCAACAATGAAAGTTAGACGGCACCTTTATTGATTATTTAGTTGTTGGTTTAGTGCTGCAGGGCACACCAGGACACACTGCAGCAGCACAAAGCTTAACAGCCCTCACAGCAGGTTCATAGCAGATATTGTGTGTGTTCTCTGTAATGTTTACAAGAAGATAACACCGAGAATATACTGTAACCGCCATTCAGCTCTTATCTTTCAGCAGAAGAGTAATAACCTGCAATCTCTATCTGAATTTACAGTGCGTAAAAATGAAAGCACTGCAAACTGAAAGTCCAATTAAAGGCGCATTTTTCCTCATTTTCAGGCTGTCGTCATGTTGAAAGTACATTCTGCTATGGAGCAAGGCCTGATGACTGTGTGTGTGTGTGTTTGGGGGGGGCATTTACAGTAACATCTGTGATTATCTGCAAGACAATAGAAAGTAAATTAAAATAAAGACAATGTCAATGAGACAGCAAGGAAAACAATACAACAATGCAAAAATGGGGACTGAAATTAGATAGTGAGACAGAATTTACCAGAAAAAGACCAAATATACAATGTAATCAGCAAAAAAAACAACAGTCACACACTAATTTCCCATCAACACATCTCATAGTCACTTCTGGCAACTGTGCAAATGTTAGCCACAGCCAACAACCCGGAGAACAAATAAACTTTCAGCTTTGATTCAAAGAGACTTCCTAGTTTTTTGTTTGTGGACCGGTGGGGTGAGACAGGGAGTCGCTTTGACCGGAACACCTCAGGGATGTGCAAGTTTTGTTTTCCTGTTCATCATCGCATATCTGTCTCTGGCAGTTTACAATACATAGGAAAATTGTAACTTAAATAGTTACCGATATCTCTGCGGATCCCGTGAGTTAACAGTGAAAAACAACAGCACCAAAGCATCAGCGTGCTCATGCAGAAACGTGACTACATGTGCCGTGACATGTTATTTTATCTGCTTATGTTCAGCACTGAAAATCAGCAGTCATGTTTTAGCATCTTCTACTGACCATGCAGCCGCATGAAGTACAGACAAACTGCAGCAAAGCTCATATGGTTTCACCCAGATGCTCCTGCAGGACAAGAAGAAACAACAAAAATGGATTTTCCCTGCTCTACATTTTTTCATCCATCTGTCATCTATCAATGACCCCTCCCACAATGCACACACTCATGCACAAGAAAAAACAACAGACAAACAACAAGCTTTAGTTAAAATATTTGAATGTGGCTTTACAGGGACAAAAACCTTTTTAATACCTAAAATTGATCCCACATTTTTTTAACTGCAACTGCAACTTGTTGGATGTACATTGAGCTGCTGCATTCATTCATGTGCGCGCACACACACACACACACACACACACACACACACTCACTACTCTACAAGGATCTGTAATCAGACACAAAAAGCACTCTGTTAAGCTGGCTGTGTTTCAGTCTCTGGCTTCTCTCCCTGTTTCACAGAAATGAAACTCATGGAGTTTGCACACACGTGCAAATACACGTAAACACTGAGTGCATCACACTATGCACGCAAGACACATGCACACATAACACTGTTACAGACTTACAAAACATACTGTACGAGACAATAGTAATTAAGAAAATGTCTGCAATGCACACAAGAAATCCTGAACAGACACACATGCACAGGCAGCAGAGGCAGGCATCTAGTGTTACTGTGTGGTGGTGTGTGTTTCTGATTAAGCAGGCAATGAGAGAGCAGTAAACCCAGTCCTCCCTCTCTCTGCCTGTCTCTCTCTTACCTTGAATCACATCAGGCTGCAAAGATCTGAATGTATTCTGCACGCTCCGACCATGCATTGTGCACGTAACATTGAACACCCTAGTCAAAAGCAAAAATAGATTAGAGTTCATGTATCCGAGATTACTCTTAAAGCCACCCACAAAACACACACAGATACAGTGTGTGAACCATTTGTTTATAAAAAGCAGATAAAAATTAGGTCTTTAATGTCAGATATATTATGATGTCCTGCTGCCAAGATCAAAAGGAAATCATGTTAAAAAAAAGTAACAACAACAACGTTGTTCCAGAATAAGATATGAGACAGATTCTTAGAAGTAACTGATAACATCTTGCTTTTAAAAAGTTGTTTGGAGGTCAAAGGGCACATTTAAAAGAGTACGTCTGAAATCGCATGCTATGCACTACATACCCAATACTCAAGATACTTCTGTGTGGAGAAGCATTCACATGTATCTTTGCGAACACACTGAGCTGCGTCCTGAGAGCCTCCTTGCCAGTTTGAGACGGGTAACCATGGTAACCCGTGGCAACCTCAAGCTTTAATGGAAATGTAAAATAATTGAAAAAAGTATATCACACCTGGCAAAGAGAAATCTATACGTACACATGCAGAGCTGTTCTGGTTGATGTCTGCCATTGTCTGTCTGTTATGAACGTTTTCGTCTGCTGCCTTGCATTGTGGGAAATGTATGCAAGCGTAGTGTCCAGTGTTTGATATCGATGCGATACAATACGATACGGGGAAAGCAATGTGTCGTGATTTATCAGTTTGCTTAAGTGACAGCTAATGATGACCAGTTTAACCAATGCTAAAGACCTGATTTAACTGAAATATTAATTTCACTAGGCTGCTGTATACTTGAACATTCCTTGTCCGAGTCTCTCTGAACACTGTGCCAGTGAACTCCTCCTCCACCCTTCTTTTCTGTGGCAGCTCCAGGTTCTCTTTCTCATGCTTATTTGCTATTTCAATGAGCCGTCACTACTTATGTCAGATTGAAGTAGTCAGGCTCCAACATACTTTCTGCATTGAATGTCTGCACACAGCTACAGTCACACAGCTTCATTCAGTGGGAGTCAGGTGTCACCTTGCAGCGGTAACAGGAGGGCTGGGAGGTGAGCTTACCGTCCTCCTACTGCAGACTTCGGGTGAATTGAAACTAAGAAGCTGCTGCTGAGTCTGGAGTGAGTTGTGTGAGTGCAGACAACACAAAAGCAGTCGAGACGTTAAGATAAATTGCATAAATTGTTTGCACAGACAGTTCTGCTTTTGAAATACAAATCCACATGATGTAAAAGAGAGGAACTAATCCCTGTCTTGGTTTTGCTCCTACTGATGCCAAGAGATCTTACAAAGGACAGTATTGAGAGCATCGATATACTGTTTTAGCATACTAAATACTGTGTCATGCTGGTATAGCAGCTAACCTAACCAAGGCCGCTAGCTTCAAGCAAAGATGGCATGTGACATCACTTGAGGCAACTTGACACCTTCCTTTGAAGCTACAAAACACTTTATGCACCACGTATATACAGCAGTTCTCTCCAACACCTGTAAGCACACCACGATGCATAAAACCCATCGAGTTCCCCTTTAAGACACTGACAGTCTAGATTGTGTATGGGGACACAAAACAGATTGCAGGTCTGTTTCCTGCCGTGTCTCCATGAGAGAGGAGCAAACACATTCACCTGATGAAGAAGATAAGCGGTGCGAGACGGATACAAACCCCCAGAGTTTTATCTCAGTGCTTCAGAGTGGGCATGGTTAACACCACCAGATACACATAACAGATCCTGCAGGTTAATCTGAGGTTGAGTCAGAAAGATGAAACTAACACTATGACCTTAACAGCTTATTTTAGCTATCATCTGTCTCCCTCCCTCCCTGTCTGTCTGCCTGTCTGTCTGTCTCTGCCTATTTCAGCAACGCCAGCTGACCCTGAGCCTTTCCTTAACTTTCTGTTTGCCCGCCTCGCTCTTTAGTAACCTGACTAGACCACCTGGGACTCACTTCATCGGGCTCTCTAAAAACAGGTTTATATTTATTGAACTATCATGCCCACATTAGTGTGTGTGCATATTTTTGTGCAGTCATATTTAGATTTATGTGCAATAGCCTCCCTGTATGCACTTTTAACCGCTACATGTCCAATACATGAATCATTTGGCATCAAACACAATTTACAATTGTGTGCACACACACAAGAGCAGACAAAAGCTCTCTGAATAAAGTTAAAGTGTAACTTAAATTTAGTGCTCTGTATGTTTGCTGTCATTTTGGTACATACTCATTGTAACTGAAATAATTAGCGATCATAAAAACAGGCGGGAGTTTATGACAGCAGAGTGATTTGCATTTATGTGAAACAGTTGGCACTTACTCAGAAACAACATGCCGCCAAGTCTCACTGGTCATGTAATAACATTTAATCACAGTGAAAGAGGAATGTGAGCTACTCCTCAATGTGTCACACAGGAAAAAAAATAGGATCCACAATTGAACTGGCTCGACTGAGCTCAATGTTGGAAGTCAAAATAGTGAAATGACTATCAGGATGTCACAATGTGAGCCTTTCTGAGATGAATCATCCCAAATGTGAAGGCCTCGTGAAGCCTCTTTCTGCAGAAGAGCCTACAATTAACAACAAATGAAGAAGTGCAGCCGAGACACTGATTTGGTTCCCCAAGCAGTGCCAGTCAACTGTTCACTACTGCTTTTTTTAAAATACAGATCAGACCTTCCCATGTGAGGTGATATTTCACAGAAAGGTGTAGGTGTTGTTTCAGTAGGGGGGGTTTGGGGGTCCGCCTCCAGGAAAATGCATTTCCTGCATTCTGGTGAAATTTCATGCATCAATTTGTTCCTTTTCTGCATTCATTCATGGTGGAATTTAAAAAAAACAAAAAAACTTTTCTGCTACTTTCATTTTTTTATTGGGGGGCTACAAATGCACATTTTCCAAATAGTAAAGGAGCCCTGTCCCCCGTGTCTCCCCCAAACATGGGTGGATTAGAAGACAATGGGCATCTGAGCACAGACCTGCAGAAGGACCCACCATCTCTCCTGCACAGGAACAAGACACACAGGCTTTAGAGCAGTTTAGCCTGTTTTTTGCAGTTGTTATGCATCTCTGTGGTGCATCTTTGTAGTTCTTTTGTGTCTGTGGTTGTTTTGCTCTTTTTTTTGTAGTCGTCGTGAGTCTCTGTGTCTTTTGGCGGCTGTTACGTCTCTTCGTAGTAGTTTTGTGTCTCTTTGTAGTCGTTTTATGTTTCTTTGAGGTCATTTTGAATCTGTAGTTGCTTTGTGTCTCTTTATAATTATTTTGTGTCTCTGCAGTTGTTTGTCCCCTTTCCATAGTTGTGGTGAGTCTGTGTGTTTTGCACCTTTTAATTGACATTTTGAATCTCCTTGTGTCTCTCTGTAGTCATTTGATGTTTCTTCGTTGTCATTTTGAATCTCTTTGTAGTCGTTTTGTGTCTCTTTGTAGTTGTTTTATGTTTCTTTTTGGTCGTTTTGTGTCTCTTTGCAGCTGTTTTGCATCTCTCTGTTGACATTTTGAATCGTTTTGTAGCTGTTTTGTCTTTTGTAGTTGTTTTGCTCCTTCCCATAATTGTTGTGAGTCTCTTTGTCTCTTTGCAGCTGTTTTGCATCTCTCTGTTGACATTTTGAATCGTTTTGTAGCTGTTTTGTCTTTTGTAGTTGTTTTGCTCCTTCCCATAATTGTTGTGAGTCTCTTTGTCTCTTTGCAGCTGTTTTGCATGTCTTTGTTGTCATTTTGAATCTATTCGAAGTCTTGTGTCTCTCTGTAGTCATTTTGAATCTCTTTGTTGTCCTTTTATAGACGTTTTGCCCCTTTCTATAGTTGTTGTGAGTCTCTGTCTCTTTGCAGCTGTTTTGCATCTCTTTGTTGACATTTTGAATCTCCTTGTCGAGTTTTTGTGTCTCTCTGTAGTCATTTTTATGTTTCTTCGTTGTCATTTTGAATCTCTTTGTAGTTGCTTTGTTTCTTTGTGGTCATTTTGTGTCTCTTTGCAGCTGTTTTGCATCTCTTTGTTGACATTTTGAATCATTTTGTAGTCGTTATGTGTCTTTTTGTAGTTGTTGTGAGTCTCTGTGTGTCTTTGTGGCTGTTTTGCATCTCTTTGTAGTCTTTTTGTGTCTCTCTGTAGTTGTTTTGCCCCTTTCCATAGCTGCTGTGACCTGTGCCTATTAAACTACTCCTATGATAACTTAAGTGCTCTGTGACTGCAGAGATCATTATCGAGCCTTACCTTGTGGGCAAAAGTTTTTGATGCATGCATCCAGTGTGTCTGATTTTATCAGGAACTTATGCAAAATCTGCTTGAAGAGTCAACAGAGACTAATGCCAAAACCAGACATGAAAGACATTTAACTTGATAGGTCACTGATAGTGCAGACTGCTTCAGGCGGGGCCATCCCACATAATAAACTCAGCACATCCTGTGCTCTTTTGAAATGACTGCTGTTTTGATGCAGGAATGTTTAGTTATAGGCCTACATATCTAAATTAGAACCATACATCTGGAGTGAATCGATGATACTGCTTGTGACAAAACCACAGACAGAAAGAGGGGGAGAGAACATTTGAAACCTTTGTAGCATACCACTTAAAACAGCCCCTCAATGTGTAATGAACTCTGCCATTACTCGGATCTGTCACCTGTCTTTCTGTAAACGTCCTACTGTCATGTGGCTTTGCGGTTTATTCGAAATTCTCCAAATAATAGCTGCGTTGAACTGAAAGAGCACTGGGGCTGCCTCGGTTAAGTTTCACTTTCGCTTCTCAGAAATTGGCCGGCTGCTGCTAAAGCGAGCCGGCTGATAGGAAGCAGAGCAACCCGAGGAGGGGCCAGTGAGCTGTAGCATATAAAACACAAGCGCAGTGTTTACCACGCCAGCACACACACACAGCAGAGCGCGACCTGACGGCTGGAAATCACATCCAGCGGCTCGAGCACAAGTTTCTCCCGAGCTGTCACATGCAAGGCAGCCGTCCACCCTGCGCTGCGTCACGGATTACCTGCAGGATATTTACCGCTCCCAGCGCAGCGCCTGCATTTTGGGATTACACACAAAGGGATCTTTAAACAGCTGCTGTTGTTAGAACAAAACGGTAAGAGTTTTTAAACTGGACTTACGCTGTGCTGCTGTTTTTGAAGGTCAAAAATGATAAAATGCAACAATCATGGCTGCTTCTTCCCGGGCCGTGTGCAGTGGGGAATATGGGATTTCAGTGGTGTGGACTTTTTTGGGGCAAAAACGCACGGTTGAGTTTCATTCTTCCTCCTTTCCTGATTCCTACTGTCCAGATGTTAACAGCAGCTTTACAAGCAGATGCAGTCAATGAACCTGGCACACTGTAGCACAGATAAACACTGTAAATAAAAAACAAAATAATAATTTAACTTGTATCCATGACTTGGACATGTGCTAATGATCATCTGGCACTGAAACTTAAGATCCCCAAAATTACAACACAGGTCGCCACCTGTTAATCATTACCTTTTCCTGGAATCTGAAGCTACTTCTCATCAACTAGTGGCACAAGTTTGAGGTAATTCACATTCAAGTATACAGACAGGAGGTGAATCACACACAGGATAGGCCTGTTGAAATGTGAAAGGTGGTGTGGGTACTGAGGTGTGTGCTCCGCTTATGAGTATCTACAGATGTGCATCGCCTCATCCAGCCAGTCCAGGCTCGAGCAATGTATTTATGTCCTGGAAAACTATTTTAAAATATATTGGCTTAACAAGTTAAAACTCAACCTGTAAGTCATTAAGGCAGAAAAAAATGCCATTACAAGCCATATAAACTGTGTGTGTGTGTGTGTGTGTGTGTGTGTGTGTGTGTGTGTGTGTGTGTGTGTGTGCGCGCGCGCAGGCAGTGTACAGTAATCTGTCTGCAGCTGACATCATGTCTGACCGTATTTTGGCCCTAACTGCAGATTCCACTCATATCAAACACAGTGCAGGTCCATGGAAACTTGAATGACTTTCTAACCTACCATCAGAGACAGTCACAGAATTGTGCACGCCCACCCACACTTCAAATCTCTCTCCTTATAGAGCATCATGGCCCTATATGGTCATGGCCTAAAGGTTGTGTGTTGTTATTGTGAGTGATGAGACTTATCGCCACTGTCTGGATGATTTTGTAAAGACAATGTAACTCCTAATAATTTGCGTACACGGATGATAACTGTTTCTTGTCTTGTCTCTTGCAGGATGTCAGTGTGGTGGTTAGAGATGGGAGAGGGTCTGGGGCCTCTCTCCCCTGTAGGATGGTAGCCGACAGCGCTGTGGAAGGCCATGCCAAGACCCAGCTGTCAAGCTCGTCATCGTCATCATCCTCATCCTCATCCTCATCTTCCTTGTCCTCATCATCATCACTGGCTAGGCACGAGGTCGCTCTCAGCCCTCGCCGCACAGAGTCGCAGCAGCTTCAGCGCTGCGCCGCTCCAGCTCCAGCTCCAGCTCCAGCTCCAAACCCAAGGTTGGTGTCCGTCCCCCCTTCGTACCTGACCCACTTCCCCACCTTCTCCTGCAAGGAGGACTGCAAGATCATCACAGACACAGCGGCCAAGCTCGAGCGCAGCGGCTTCTACTGGGGGCCCCTGGGAGTGGAGGACGCTCATCGCATGCTGCGTGACGCCCCGCTGGGCAGCTTCCTCATCCGGGACAGCCGTCAGAAAGACGTCTTCTTCACGCTGTCCTACCACGGCAAGAGCGGGCCGGTCAGCGTGCGCATCGACTACAAGCGGCAAAAGTTCTCACTGGCGGGCAACGAGCGCTCCTTCCCGACGCTCTTCGCCCTCTTGGAGCATTACACCAGCTCTCCCAAGAAGAGCCTGAGCATCCCGCACAGGAAATGGGAGCCAACGCTGCAGGAGCTGTGCAGGAAGCGCATCATGGGGTTGTGTGGCGGAGAAAGCCGGGTGCCAGAGCTGCCAGTCACCCATGTTGTGCAAGACTTCCTCTTGGAATTCCCTTACAAACTATGACTAGCTTGCCATTTAAAGTTTTGATAGTATTATTTTTAATTTCAAGAAGGCAGTTTTTACCAAGTGACAGTAAACAGGAGTGTTTGGTAAAGCCTGCGCATCATCTGTTGGAGGTCAAGACTGCATCGCCATGGCTCCACATAAAAGCATCTCCCTGTGACTGCAGAAAGTTTAAAAAGAGACATTATCGCCGCAGTCAAGAACAGGCTGCCTCCAATTGGACAGGGCATGACATTTCAACATACATTACCTCCAGAGACTCAACTTGCACACGCACAGAGCACCTTCTGGTCTTAAGGAAGCATGAAAACTTGGAAAACGCTGCATTAAGAGAAATCTCCAGACACAGTGGGGCTATGACAGAGATTAAAGTACTGGTGGGGTCAACTGGGACTGCTCTACTAGAAACTGTAGTTGCCAGTTTGTGGCGACTAGAATCCCAAAAGTATTTAAAAGTGGATTGTGGAAGGACTTTAAGAGCATCAACAGAGTGGACTTGTTGGAGGTTACGGCTGAAACCTTTACAGGCTGTGGTACTAGGATTTTATTTTGTAGCAGACTCTAATACTCTAATGTTGAATGTTTACAACACGTGTGAATGTCTGCCAGCACGGATGGCTCTAATACCACTTGATGTCTTTTTAAAATCTGCTCGCAGCAGGCAGGTGAGATACTATGGAGGACGTCAGCTGGTATTGGAGTCACGAGGTCTGGTGTTAAGTTGTACTGTATGTAGAGGCATCACGCCTCTTATTCAACCATCTCTGCCAGGCAGATAATAATTTTGTCTTTACTGAGTTAAATATATAAGAATATTTTTATATTTTTTATTTTCTATTATATGAAATAAAACATATTTAAACTAACCTTGCTGGATTTTTAGTCACTTTTTGACTGTGGTATTTTTCTCTCCGAAATCATTTCATGTGCAGGGAGAGGTGGGAGTTGGCAGGGGCGGAGGGACAGACACACACTGTGGACATACTTTGTCCACAGTCTATCACACACAAAAGGACAGAGACAGACAGACAGAAAGACAGGAAGCGTGACACGGCTACGTACAGTATCGTCACCACAATGACTCATCTGTGTAGGGTAAAGTGACAAGTGGGTGGGGTTACATTGGTAGTAAATGGACTGTTACGCTTAGACACACACACTTACCAGAAACAGGGGCAGAGGTGACACATAATGAAGAGAGTGATTGTGTGTATGTGTGTGTGTAACACTTTTAACTTAATGAGGACCCAGCGCATAAAATTTCCTCAGGAGGAAGTGGGAAATTTTCAGGGGGTTGGTGGTTTGATAGAGACATGTTAGATCAAGGTCAGGGTTGGAGTTTCATCTCACCTTTGATTTTAGAGTTCTGATAAACGTCTGTGTGGCACATTTAAAACAGCCGATAATCAGCAGAGTGGAATAAAAGTAATATTATAAAGCAGGTGAAAGGTCAAAGATATGTCACAAGACTTGATTTACACTGAACATAAAAGCCTGTCAAGTGCACGACTGCAACAAAGGACTGCCATTGTTAACTTTGCACTGACTGAATTATCACCATTCCTTAACGGGTGTGGTAACACTGAACCAGGCGGCTATACCTGGTTTGAATGTGTGTTTCATTAAAAAAAAAATACAGCACACATGACAGTATATCGGTACTTCAAGAAGACAAGTTCTGAAGAAATGAAGCTATGGTCAGATTGGGTGGGGAACAGCATGTCAAACACTGGGGACAGTGATTAAACAGGAACCTTACATACCTGTTACACACTGTTACACAGGGCTGTTGCATTCATCCAAACTGTTGTAGAGTTGCCGCAGAAGTTGATGAAACTTTCCTCCTGTGTGAACCACAAGTTAAAGAGTTCCACTACTACTTAAGTCAAGGTAACACTGATTGTTGAATGGAGCTAAAATGTGGGGTGTCTAGGTTGTGAAAGTGTTATCAGATTGCGAACAATGATGAGGCTTCTCAGCATCGTTTCAATATAACACTAATGTTTTTCTTTTATCTGCCAGGTGTCCCTCCCTCCTCCAGTCTGTCTGCTGGTTTCATTTTCTCACTGAGAGTTATGAGGGGACGTGGGATGCGGGATTGGGAGTGATATCCATCTTCTCACAACTCTCAAACAAGTTACAGCACCCTGTCAAGAAACCTTCCAACAAAACTATTCTTGCATTTGCACTCTTTATTGTAAAGAATAAATGAACCATAGCAGATTAGTTGGTGAAAACTACGGTCAAACTATTCTCATTATTATATAAGCATTAATTCCAAGTAGGTAGGCAGGTATAGCTGCAGTTGAGCCCAGAAGAAAATGTTTGGTTAGCGTTAAGCCAGCTATCAAGTGTTAAAGGTCCCATATTGTGAAAAGTCAGATTTCCCTGTCTTTTTCAAAATAAAGCAGGTAGTATCAGTGCTATAAACATACTGTGAAAGTATCTGAACGCTCAGTCCACAGAGAAACTGAGACACTGTTTGTATTCGGGAACTGTGCCTTTAAACAAGCCCTCAGGACTTCTTTGAATTTGTGATGTCACAAGTACGCTATGTGGTTTAAAACATAAACATTACAAATGAGTCTTTTTGTATTTCTTGTTTGCAGTGTATGCGAGTGACATTAGCCGACAGGAAGTAAGCACGGACCCAAGGTGTTCCCTAGCAATGCAAGTCCAGTGAAACAGCCAACAGACAGGATCACCGTGACGCTAAGCTAACAACAACAATCACCTCCAAGACAACTGCCAGTTGGTTTCAACCTTGTTTATATCTGTTGTCATTTTCAGTCCTAACTTCAACATGTTAGGATAAATGGTTAAACACGGTGGTCCAAGGTATCCGATGTTGTTGCTTTGCTAGCATGTTTGCAAACCAAATCTACCGACATGAAAGCTAAGCAATGCAACATTACTGCTGTGGACATCAATTCAATTTAAGTGTATGTTATATTTTAATATTTGCTCCGCTTTACCTTTGGCCTTGGCTGCAGCTATGCTAATTAATTCCATTTAACCGACGTCAAAGTTTGTATTAGTGAAAGTAAAAATGCAATGTGAGAAAATGCGGCATGTAGCCTGTCACAGAATGTGTGGGAACTGTAGATGCAGACAGACAAGATGAGCTGTGATCACAACTGGCATTATCTTTAGAAAGCAGAATCATTTGCTGAAATTTTGCAGTTTCATGACATTTGTGAGAGTATGTGTCACTTTTTCAGGCAGTGTGGTGTACTTTTCATTTCTAATTTGGTTGGAGATTGTAACTTTAACTAACCTCCAACCTCTTCCTCGTACCTAACCAGAACTCCAACGCTAAACCCAAACCGTACCATGAGGCTTTGTGATCTTTTGGGGGATTTTTTTTTAATCTCTTGGGTCTAGACAAAGGTAGCCGCACATTCACAAACACACACACTCACACACATTGATGAGTCATACTGAGTATAATACTCACATCTTAATTCAAGTAAAGCCTGACTCGTTTGAGGATATAATTATCTCAGCTTGAGGAAGAGGCTGAGCAGGGGTGGAACACACACACACACACAAAGACACACCACAGTGGAACATGAGTCAGTGATAAAAGCATTGATTGCAATATCTCACCTTTTTAAAGGTGTGTATCTGTCACCATTCCTCACTTTTTGAGGCTTTACGTAGAAAATGAGATTACAGATTTCAACACTAAGTGTGTGTGTGTGTGTGTTCTTGTGGGGTGGTAAGTGAGGCATACAGTACGTAGCAGTTTCATTCATAGCTTTTCGGTTTTCAGGACATTCCCGACTATTTTGAGAAGTGAAAGGTGAAGTGAGGTGTTCTGTGATTGTGTGATGCTGATCAGCTGATTTCTGTGGAATCCTTCGCTCGGAGTTTTCTGTCCTTTAAAAACACACACACAAACATACACTCTTCTACAGAAATGAATTGAAAACCAATACCTTGAGAAAAAGGTGCACATGAAAAAGGCCGAGGACAGAGTGACAAAATATAACAAGGGGATGTTACTTTAAAAATGAGCTTGACATTCAGTGTGAGTAAGAATGAAGGCTATTGGCTTTGAGATAGGGCTCTCCCATCTGGCATCCTCTCTGGTCTTGTGTTTCCTTGGACACATCTTTTCAATGGGACTAATTCCGGACTTCTCATTGAGAATAGATATAGGATCGCCATTCCCTGAAGAAGATCATGAGTCATCCGTTTCCTTCTTTTCTTCAGGCATTCTCACAGGATTTCTTTACTCACCAGTTCTTGTTAGTGGGATGTTTCAGACTTTCTGAACCATGAGTATGCTGAGACTGAATTGAATCACACAACACGGTGATGTTCAGTCAAACTTGAACTAAAGCCAGTTTGGATGTGTAATGTAGTAATTCTGCTAACAGCTAGATCATGGCTCCAGAAATTCCCCAGCCTCTGCCTCAAAGCAACAACTTACCACACTTTTTTGGGTAGAGAGTTATGTCTGCCTATTAAATTACAGGCTACAGCTAGCCACTGGTTAGCTTAGCATAAAGACTGTAAACAGGAAAACAGCTAGCCTGTCCCAAGGGAACAAAATGTGCCTACCAGCACCTCTAAAGCTCACTTATTAGCATATCATGTCTTGTTTGTTTAATCCATACAAAACAACTAACTTTAAAAAAGGACAGACTATACTTTTATAAGGGGCTGGGTGCTAGTGATGCAGGGGCTGAACTGACCAGCAGGTCAGACGAAAAGGTTTCGGGCGGGAGAGTCATTGAGCGGCCTTCTGAGTAAGTTATTAGTACCTTACAGAAACGGTGCAATAGTCCACCCTCCACCTTCCCTTTCCCTCTTTCTGTCTCTCTCTCTCTCTCTCTCTCAGGGTGCTGTCAGACTTGGAGTCGTCTCCTTTGGTCTGAATCAGGGACTCATTTTGTTTCAAAGTTATAATTGCCAAGAGTTGGTTCGTGTTCTCACGGCAGCATTTACAAGTGGACCAGATAAAATGCCTTGTGAGAGAAAGCTGCTCTTGATTGGTCAGAATTTCCATGTGGGAAAAATCCAGGAAGTAAAGCAAACGTGGAAGAAGAGTACACTTGCAAGATAAATGTGACACTTTCTAATGTCACAATGGAGGGACAACTACGCAGGTTGATTTTAGCGCTGCTCATCGTGGACTATATTGCTGTCATTGTTCATTTTAGTCAAACCATACAGTTTGAAAACGAGGCGCGGCTCCAACAAGAAAACAATGTTTTGATGCATTGGATGTGTTGAAACAACCCAAACAGTGTGTCATGTGGCTGCAGTTGGTTCAGATCGAGGTCAGAACACGTTTTCACCGCAAACGGCCACCTCTTCAAGAAGGTCTCTGGCCGGTTGTTTAGGTGCACACCAGAGTGCGACTGCTGTGTTCACACCTGCCCAAACAAACCGCAGTTAGGGGGCAAATGAACTTCGCTTGAACCGAACCAAACAGCGCAGGTGTGAAAGCACCCTCAAACACACAGAGCAAGAAACTGTATCATCAGCCCCGTTGCACTCAGGGTCCTTAAAGTCCAACGTATTCAAATGTCTCCAGTTATAATGTTCGGAAATAAATATTGCCCTCTGAGAACATGCCGGCCTAACACCTTGTGTTCACTGCAAGAAAGCAAACATCTCTGTTTCCACACAGAATCTTTTATGTCATCAGCTGTGCCCTCATCAGTGTTATATTGTGATGCTGACTGGAAATAACATACAGTAGAGCTAGCAGCAAGTAGGTTGTTATTTGCAATGCCAATTACCAGAAGCTTTCAGCTCCAGTTTGAGAGTTTGCAGGTTGTTGGTTAATGGGGCAGAGCAGACTGGCTTATTACACACATTACACCTGGGTGCAGTAGAGTTTCAGTTTGTTGCCTGGTGATAACAAGACTTGAGAGATTTTCTTAGCTATAGACAGAGCTAGCTGTTTCCCCCCATTTCCAGTCTTTGTGCTAAGCTAAGCTAATTTGCTGGTATAAACTTTGGTATAGAGGCCCCTACATATGTGTAAGGGTTCGATACGTGGTGGTTGGATCACTTGTAATGAAAACAACAGGATGGAGACTGGTGCTAAGCAGCACTTAACAGTTCTCCCCTCTCACAACAACACTTCCTTGTTCCTAACTCTCATGTGACTGAACTAACCAATGAGGAGCAAGAAGCACTGAGGCCGAGGTAAATGTAAGGAAACCACAGAGTTCGATATGCGTTATTAATCTTAATACAACGGTTAATACTCAGAACCGGCATACGTGGAGTACCATCTCGTTTTAAACTCGAGGGCATGCAGACGTGAAAACAGCACAAATCTTTAAATCTGTGTAAGATCTCTACAGTCAAAACTTCAATTTAATGCTGCCACTGCGGTTTGATACAGAGAGAAAACACACATAGGCTACATACACACACTAGTATCTTTGCAATACCAGGAACTCATTCACATGTTTACGCACGCATAACCAGACTTCCCTGAAGTGAAGAACCGCGATAAAAGCAACACATATAGACCACAAGATGACTGAGGGCTCCTGCAGCAGCCACAGCAACAAAGGTAGAAGGTGTAGAGGCAACACCATCACCGTGTCTTTCTTGCACGCACACACACACACACACACACACACACACACACACACACACACACACACACACACACACACACACACACACACACAAATATGAATTTTCAGGTCAGATGCAAAAACATACATAAATCTTTCCTCTCAAAAACAAGTTAACATCTGGTTGTAGAGTGAAGGATGGATTTTTTCTTTATCTTTGTCATCCATCTTTATCAGCGTACATCTGGGTTTTACAGCTCATGAATCCATGAAACACAATCACTGGAAGCTTTCACACACTCAGTCATGTCATACACAAGTGTGCGTGAGTGTGTTCCTGGGTTGGCAGTTTTTTCTAATATTTCCTGTGGTTTTCTTGCTCAAACTCTGAGGAGAACCTCCTCTGCTGTTACTACCACAGTGTGATTCTGTGAACAAGGGGGTAAAGAAAAAAAAAAAATCTCGAGCGAGAGAGCAGCAGAAAAACAAAACAAAGCCTCGTCTGTCTGCAAACACAACAAGACTCATGCAGCGGCCTCACTGTTGTTAAGTAGAATAATTTATTGCAGATCTTTATTTATTCCTCTGTTTCAGTTCATTAACAATAATTACAGGTTTAAAAGCAAAAAGCATTTACAGAGCATACAAACATATCACATACACACACACACACTACAATCAGAGAATAACGGAAGCTTGTCATGACATGTTTGGATAGAGGTTGCTGATGGTCGTGGGCAACGTGCCGCCATCTTCAAACATGGCTGCTCGCTGCTTCAAATCATCAGAAACAGCTCCACAAATTGTGCCAAGCCTCTTCAGCACGCCAGTGATCATCACTATCATTCTTCTGCTATTTACAGTAGCAGGATGGAAAGAGACAAAAACAAGAGTATTGCTCTGAATTTCTCCTTTATAAACATGTCGATGGCTGTACAGAGTTACAAAACAAGAATGATCGAGCATTAAGACTTAAGCTGGGAGGTGATGGCACAGAAAAGAAGAGCTGGAAAGCAAAGGGGAAGAGACAACAAGGAAGAGGAAGTTAATAATTAAAAAGAACGAGGAGATAGAGTGAAAATATGCTCAAAAAAAATTCTGCCTTTGTTCCTAAGGTTTACAAATCAAGTCATGAATTAAGGATAAAACACAATGATCTCATTCAGAACGATCAAATAACGCCACTGTTTGGAGACACAAGTTGACTGTTACATTCATCTCACCTCTCATTGGTTAGCTCTTAAGATTATTGCAGTAGTAAAGCTTTAGTCAGCTGATTAAAGGAGGAGGGCAGGGAGGGGTTAACCCCTCGACACTGACCTCAGAGCAGCATGTGAAGAGCTCTTAATGGTGGTTTTCCAAGACTGCTTTTAGTTTTAAAAACAGCTGTGTGCCCACTTTAGAGTGACAATACAACCTAAACACCAGGGCTGGGTATCTGTACTCGATAACCTTAAGGTATCGACCAAAATAACCGAGTACCAAGTATTGATGAAGCTTCTCCAGTTAAACAATACCTGTACTTGATTTATTTTGTACCCAGGTCTAGAAAAAAATGACTATTCGTATGGTTTGCACGCAGCCAATCATCGCAAGCGTTCTTCAATTTCATGCAAGACTGGCCCACTACTGCAGCTACAAGCCATACAGTCTGTAGTATAGTATAGTCCAGCATGGTGTATTTGGCAGAGTTGGCAGTTCGGTGTGCCGAGATGCCACCAAAACGTTCCTAAGTATGACTATACACACCTGTGGTGTTTGGTGAGATTTTACTTTCACACGTTGCGTTCCATTCGCATGATGGGTATTGAATGAAGTATAAAAAAGTATTAAATGCAGTACTCTGTTGGTATTATTGTTTTTTTTTTTTTTAAACAACAATTTGTCAAATGATAGAGGGGACGTACTAAAGCCAGATTCATTGAGTTAAACAGAGCTAAGGTCAGTGTCTGAGGGGCAACCAGCAGATACATTCAACACAGTGTTGCTGTGGCAGTGTGCAGACCTGAAGACACAGATGTTACTTCAAACGGTGTCTTGTGACTCTTTGAAGTCGGCACATTTAACATCACTGATATCTATCAGCTCTCTATCACTCTACGAGGCTGTAAGAGTTTCATCTAATTAAGCAAATTAACTTTGTATCTTTTTTCCTAAATATATCAAACACTATCCAGCTTTTCATTCAGTAAAGCAGCACCGGCCGCCTGTGTAGCTACTGACTGAAATGCTTCATGTAGAGAATGGATGATCGCCTGCGTGTGACTGAATTGTTTACTACTACTCAGTGAACTGTTATCCATTATGTATCACCACTGTATCACTTATTCAGCTTCATTCACATCTTTCAAATCAATTATTCTGTCAGTCTGCTGATAGGTGAATCAGCTCTGTGAATAAACACTCATTAAATAATTCCTGCAGACTCAGAGCTACACTATGGATACGGGAGGGAAGTTAGTGACCTGGAACAGATGCTGAAAATAAAAACAACTCCAACGAGGTCAAAGTTTGTTGATTACTGTTGCATATCTCAAAAAATGCTTTGTTGCACTGCACTCAAGCAACCCGTACTAATCTGTCAGCCCGAGATTAATGTTAGTAATGATGGATACCAACTGTGATAACCATAAAGAAAAAGCTGCTTTCACACACATCTAATCTTGCATTTTAAGATAAAAGAATCCTTGTTTGCTAGCAGATAATTAGCTCTACAGGTAAGAGGAAACGCATGTATGTTTTGATTCTGTGTGAGCTGTACCTTTAAAGAAAAAACATAAGGTTCTGTGAACTACAACGTCACATTAACATCAAATGAATGTTTCCAGGATGAGACCTGCTTCCTCCTTGCTTGAAATGCTGCTGATCACTTAACACCTTTTCTATAACTGTTAATAAACGGGAAACGAATGGATCATTAATTTACACCTGAAGCAACAAGAACTAAAGAAAATGTAGAAAACACACACACGACTGTCACTCAAGCCCATAGCAACAATACACACACCTACCCTGTGGCAGTGCTCGGTGGCAGTAACTGTTAATGGGTCTGACATGCAGCAGTTAAAAGGCAAGTGCAGCTGACAGTATGTGTGGACTGTATGTATAACTATGTGTGTGTGTGTTTTAGCATAGAAGTGACCACCACCACAAAACACTGGTGTTGAACCTAAGACACAAAAATAGAGCAGGTCTTTTTAAACCTCACGCGTGGATAAACAGCTCACAGCAGCAGCGTGTGGCGTGTGTATGTGTTTCTTTGAGCTCACAAACAATCGATCAGAATGAGTAAAAAACATTGCTGGTTGCGCGCCTTTACACACGCTTGCTAAAAACATGATCGGACGCACTCAGGCGCACAGGAAATCAAATGTGCTTTAAGCCTTCCTCGAGTTCGACCAGTGTCTCGTCCGCTCCGAGTAAAAAGAGTCTTTCTTCATGTGCAAACACAAATGTTGAGATGCCTCCAAAATCCTCTTATGACTATTCACATCACACACTATCTACAGGCCGCGACATGAAAATATACTGCAGTCAAGCTGGATAGTTTATCTATCACACTTCACTGTCCTCTTAGTGCGTGAGAGACTTGTTTAAGTGCATGAACGTGATTGCATGTGTTGCTTAATCCAGTTCAGGTGAGTCTGGTGTGTCAGTGCGGAGCTCTGTATCTTCCGTGTCCTCTACATACTCTTTACATGTGTCTTCACCTTCGGGCTCATTTTCTCCCTCTGGTGCCTCATCAGTGGGGGTGACCAACTCTGTTGTCGTGGTGTCCTCTTTTACCGTTGCATCTGTCTCCGTCTCATCCGTCGGCGACCCCTCTTCCTCTTGCAGCTCCTCCTCTTCTCTCTGCTCTCCTTTCCTATCCTCCTGTTTCTCTTCGCCACCCTCCTCCTCCTCCTCTGCGATGGAGGCGTCTGGTCTCTGGAGGGAGTGCGTAGCGGGAACGTGGCTGGCGCAGGGGTGCAGGTGCGGTGAGTCTGCAGGGGGAAGCAGTGTTAGCGACTCCACACTAAGGGTGTCTGCGTTGTTGTCAGTGAGGAGGGAGATGGTGGGCTGGGATGCTGGAGTGAGGCTCGGGGCCAGGGCTGGAGACATGACTGGGACCGAGAGAGCAGAGACTAGCGTTACTTCTCCGCCTCCTCCTTCCCCTTCTCCGCCTGAGGATGAGGGTGGGGTGTGCTCTAGAAATGTACCATCATCTAGAGGAGAGCAGAGGAGAGAGTGAGGCGGGGAGAAAGACACAATATGTGGCTTTTTTCTCTCCAAAAAATTTAAACAGATCTGAAAATACACATTAACATGAACCCAACACATTTTGCCTTTTGCAGCAATTTATCTTTATGAAAGTGGAGCTTCCACCGTCACCCACCTGAAAAGCAAATAGAGGAAAAGACTGTAGCCTGAGGATGACAGGGCCCTCTGCCTGACAACCTCTATCTGCCCAGTTAAATATGCATCTCAGTTTTATACAATATAAGTAGTAGGAGGTCCCTGTGCTGTCTCATGTTCAGCTGAAAAATATTAGAGATCCCTTGCCTACAACTTGATACATGATAAATCCATAAACCTAACAACCTCAGGACTTGCACAGGAACGTTAACAGACACCATGTAGCTATTACAGAGATCTACGCAAGTAAGGAAGGGCCAAACACGGACAGACTGATGAGTAACAGCACAGCGTGTTTACCAACCAACTCCTTTTGTTTTCACTGCTTATAGAGTAAAGAATGAGCAGAGCCATTCTAACAAGGTTGGGACGATTTCAAGTGTTGATGATTGGTGCAGAAAAGCGAGAGTACAGGGTCGACACAGCACAAGAATGTAAATAGAAGTAGCAGCAGCAACAGTGGTTGGACTGGTAATTTAACAGTAACAGCACAGTTTGTGTGGAGAGACCTATGAAATAAGCTGTGTAGTGCTGCAATGTAAATTACTGTGTAAGCATACTTGCACTGTAGGAGTGTAAGGGTTCAGCTTTACAAATAATCATTGTCAGACCTATAAAAGTAGAACAAACCACTGTATGAAGGTTACAGTTTTCTTAGGGTCTGTAACTCAGGAGAGTGAATAAAATGATCCAGACTGTTTTACTTGTTCAACAAGATCTGAAAACAGTTTCTTTTCTCCCAAAATAGCCCCTCTTAGTGGAAATGCATTAGTCATGAAATACATTTTTTACAGATGTGCTGTTTTACATTTGTTGACATTAGCTGCAGTTGCAGTATGAAGCTATTTAGGTACGAGTCAGTGTATGAAACACTTAGGCTCAATCCCTCTTGCTCCTGCTACTTAGCCCGCACCCCTCCGTTTTGGGGTAGGGTGTCCTGATACTTGATGGGATAGAGGGGTAGGGCGAAGTGTTAGGGACATGTGGCCCTTCAAACAGAGGTTAGGGGCAAACTCCAAAACAAGTGTTGTGAGAAATCATTGGCAAGATGTCTACAAACGCACAAAAACAAATGCATAAATGTATTTTCTACATTAATATTCTAAAATTTCCATTACCATTGAATTATATTTGATGTTGTGTCAATGCATTAAGGTTCTTTTCTTTATAAAATTATGCTAAAAAAACCCAAAAACTACTACACTAATAGTATGCTGATGTGTCAGTAGCTAACTAGCTAGCTAAAGTTACACTGACACTGCTGGTTTGTGCACCACAGTCCCGCATTTTTATTTCCACGTCGCCTTCCCCTTTAATGGTATATGACACACATATGTTATCGCTCCTCACTGCAGACTGGCAGAGAGGGAGCACAGGTTGCTAACGTTAGCCTACAGAGCAAGTGTTTATTATTATTTTATGACTTGTTTGATCGATTGATAGATAGCGTGAAACTGAAGTTGTGAATACTCCCAAGCGTCCATGCTTTTCTATATTTGTCAGATAAATGGCAAATGTCGTGATAATGCCACAACAAACACCAACTGACGATTACTGATGATGTATCAGGGTTTCAAAAGGCTGTCACATTTCATATGGGAAGATTTCAACCAGTACCTTGTAACTCTGTACCGAAGAGCAAAAGGGGACTTGAAAATGGGGGGGAGGGGTAAAAATAAGACATGGGATGGAGCCTTACTGTCTGAACAAATACACTCAGTGCCAAAGAGCCAAGCCTAAACAGAGAAAATATTTGAATACGATAAGACACTCTTATGATAGTTTCTTAGCAGTGATGTGCCTCACAAACTCTTGGCAGTTTATATGCAACATTCAATATCATATTAATGTTATTATGTAAAAAAGACATAGTTAAACACCTGTAACCATGAGGAACCCTTTTCATTTTAACAACTTAATCAGATCGACTACCCAACCTTGCTCACTTCTCACTGCGTGCAATGTAACGCTCACCTGCTCTGGTATTCAAGTCAGCTGAGTTAAGGTCAAAGTGACACTAGCGTGAAACTGCTGAGGTATGGTACACCACTGTGAACCAGTTTAACAAGAACGCTAAAGGGAAGATATGTAATCACTTACATTCAGAGACAACCAATACGTGTGGAGGCAGCGCAAGGACGCCTATGTGTCCTTGTGCAACTTCCTATACATCAACAGCTCAACTGACAAAACTGCAACTTCTGTGGTTTTGTGGTGTGTGTATATATGTTACTGAATCTTATTTACGCCCAGTACTCTACGTGTGTGCTGTGTGCAGATATACTGTGTTGACCACACCTCAGCTCAACAGTCAAGCTACGTTCTTTTCTATAAATTTTACCTTCCCGACATGATTGATTTACATTAAAGTCCGAATTCTGCGCCTTGTAAAGCACCGTATGTGCCTCTGTATGTGTGCGTTTATGTATGAAGGGCATGTGTATGTACTGTGTGTTAGCTACCTGTGGGGCTCTGAGCTGATATAGTGCTTGCAGTAACAGAGTCACATCTTCCTGTGCTCCCACTCCCACTGGAGGGAGGCGAGGGGGAGGAGAGGGGCGAGGGACTGTGCTGCGACACACAGTGAGCCACTGCAAAACCTAGAGATGGCGCACATGAACATAGACACACACACACACACAGACATAAAGTCATGTGTTACCATGGCTGGGAAATTATGTAATTTGGGCATGTCTAGCCCTAAAGACACAAATTGAGTCTGAATAATTGTGTGGTACACAGTATAGATACACACACACACACACACACACACACACATCATGTACCTACAGTAAGAGACGTGTCATGTGCAGATTTTGCATGTGTGCATGGGACATATAACCTATATTAACCACTACACTCAAAACATACACCACATTGAAACTAATCAGAAAAAAACTGCCCTTTAAGGTGAGAACATGTTGACTTTTGTTGACCTTTGTTGACCTTTAAAGTGATATTAAATTAATGTACTGTCCTCAAATAAGCAGCTTGCTGTCATTTTCACAGTAATGAAGCCTTGATTTCAGGACCGTCACATTTTAAAGTTGGAGTAGGCAGATTTATTCAGGCATCATTGGGCAAAAAATCATCACAAACTTCGAGCACATTGTAATTCAAGAGGACTGAAAGAACACAAGACTGCTGCACCTCCTCTTGGCTCTGTTTTCAAACAGGAATGTGACAATCACAAGTCATTTCAGAGAGCTGGCATTCCTATTGGCTGTTCCACAAATTCAGATGCGCATGAACGTCCCTACAGATGGGGAAAGCCTGATTCAATGGTGGAGAATCCTATTCCAGCACTGGCAACAACTGCCCACACTACAACCCACAGAAGGAAGACAGATTTATCAAAGAGTCTAAAAGAGAGTCTGACAAAAAGAAAAACAAAAACATCTCAATATTGGCAGAGTGTTTCAGAGATGGAGAGAAAATGTTGCCAATAGTTAAGCCAAAGACAAATGGCTGCATCTTCAAGTTCAGGTTTATGCAGCTAACGTTAGCTAGAGCCTCAATCACAGTGTGTCCTCTGCCTCACTCCCTGGCAAAACAGATCACCTTGCCAGGAGAAGAGCAGGCAGCGGCTCTGGGGGACCGGAAAGCCTCAACTCCCTGCTAGATCAGCAAACTTTCTGTTGCCGCTGTTACACAATTTAGACCTGGCACTGCCGTTGACCACCAGCCTGCTGTGACATCTGGCACTGGGGGATCTGTGCTGGCTGAATTTGGGCTGCTACAGCTGCCTACTAAAGGTTCGTCTCTACGAATGCCAGCTCTCCTCCCAGGGAAGCAGTCCGCAACATGAGTAACAAGGATGAGAACGGTGAGCGGCTAGCTTGCAAGTTCTTGTCTCATTTGTGGTGTGATTAAGTGAGGCAGGCAAGGGCTGAGTGATTGCAGGAAAAAAAAAAACATATGGGAAACACTTGGTTACTGTATGAAGTGTGTGCATATGCCTGTGGTTGTTTGGTGGGAGGGGCTTTGGACAAATGGGACAGAGAAGAGAGCTGCAGGAGGAGGGTCTGTTTTCAAATTCTGCCTCTTTTTTGCCTTTTCCAGATTTCTGCCTACCCCGGCTTTAAACAGGAGCAGGTTTCCTTGCTGGAACAAACAAAGAGTCCTATTCAGGACCTGCAACAGGTAATACAATCCCATGAAAAGGGCAGGAAAGGACAAGGCAACAAAAGTGAACCTGAAGTAAAACTACAGCAAATGGTATTTAACATAAAAGGAAATACATGAATTGAACAAAAACAGAGTGCAAGGTCAGGGAAGTTTTCAGCTGCGTTCTCAGGAGTCGTATATCTACACAAAGCATCTGACCTAGGTCGCCTGATACAAACTAACTGATACGCTTCTACACTAAAGATCAAATCACAAACCCATTTCCACCTAAGATAGTATCACCATGTTGTTTGGTGGTCAGGGTAACTTTCAAGAAAGGCTCTCCAAGACTCAGTGAGAAAGGTCTTAATACATTTTTCATTACCTGATGTTCTAATATTGTTTACTGTAATATTTTTCACGTAGTATCCAGTGTGTCTGTCATGTTTAAGCAAAGGTTGTGGTGCAGCAGTGGACCCTGGTTATCTGTATGTCACCTGGCACTTTATCGACGGAGGCGAAGACTGATCTGTTTGCTGTGGGGTCGTTGGGCGCCCGTCTTGACTGCTCGTAGAATCGGAACGGCAGGCCGCTGGGTGAAGCGTTGGCTGTCTGACCGAAACCCAACACCTCTGTCGCACTGGGCTGCACAGGCAGGTCCAACAGAGCTGCACACAAAGGAAGCAGACACTTAGAGCACCTTTACAGTGTCGAATTACAGAGAAGAGCGTCTGCTTCATGTCACAGAAAGGGACTCAATTCAAACTTTGGGAGAGCATGTCTCACTGGGGAAAACACGGTTTCTCCTGTATTTGTTTTTACTGCATTGATGTAACTAGGACATGTTTTTCTATGCATGACTGTTCAGCCAATGAGAGGATCTGGCTTTTTGTAACTGCAGTGGCTATTTTGGCAGGGCTCACATCCTCTTTTACTTTGCTGCATTGACAAGATTTCAGATTTCTGTTATTACTTTTGTGTGTAATTCTACAGAACCAGAATATCAGGAGGGGAAGTACAAGTGACTGATGGGTAAATCCATCAGTCCTTACAATACAAAACTATTGGAGGAAGGAGAAGTCAGTTAAAAAAATGCATTAATTAATTAGAATTGAAGGACAAGAGCATTCATGGAAATAAGTGACATTATTACACTTCTGCTGCAAAGTTGTTTCACTTCTACTAAATTTCGACAAGTGATAAATAATTAACTGACTTGTTTTTATAATGTTAATAAGCTGATAAGGCCCTGCTTAACATCAGCTAGAAGCAGTGCTAGCTGTTAAGCTGTGGTTCTACATAAACTCATGACTTGACTTAATTCTCTGCTGTTATATTTTCAGTGTTGTGCAATTCTGTTTTTAAGAGTTTTCTTTTCACTCATTGCTTTCTGGTTAACATTGCATGGGATTTCTTGTAAAAATCCATTCTACTGTATTTTTAAAGTAGCTTCACAAACACTTTCAGCCTTAGTGTGAAAAAAGGCAGCCACTATACAAAGAGAAAAGGAGTTCTGACCTATTGAGTGACAGCAGAGACCTTAAAAAGCTTCCTGTTTACTCACCTGCAATCCTCTGCATCTTCATGCGTCGGGCTTGGATGCGACCCTTGGCCAGCCTCTGCTTGGCAATGATGCAGCGGATGTGGTCCGCGAAGATGAAGTTGGCCTGCAGGATGGGCAGGGGCTTGGCGTGGGGGTTGGAGCTGGGCTTATGGATGACTATGTTCAATGCTCTGCTGTCGTCCTCAACGCCAGACACCTGCATGTCCTGTTGAGAGAGGGACGGAGGGGGGAGGAGAGGGAGCAGCAAATGGCAGAGAGCATTAGAGAGATCAAACAGAGAGAGACAGAGAGATGTAAAGAAAGAGGAAAATAGAAAATGTGGTGACAAAAAGGTGAAGGACAATAAGAGGAAATAGTGAGCCAAAAACAGAAAAGCAAAGGCAGATAAAAACAATAAAGAACAAAAAAGAAATTGCAAAAATAATTTATAACTAAATAATTTCAATTATGTCCATTTCCCAACATCATACTGCACTCATACATATCTTAGAATTTCTTAAAAAAAAAACAACCCAGCAATATCACAACTTATTTGAGACATGACTCAACATGCTTCGACTCATCAGAATACCTAGAAATTACATTAACATAATGTTACTGTTCGCTCTCTCATGATTTCTAAATGAAAAATGATGAAATGAAAAACTATATGAAAGGCTGAACAATCATCTGAGGAATTAATGAAGAAAGGAAACAGGAACAACTTGATGGCAGTGTGAGGGAGGAATTGAGAAAACTAAGAAAGACAACAAAAAAGAAATGGGACATTATATAATAATGTAAGCTGTAAATAATATAAGGAGACAGTTAAAGTAAGGATGATGAATGGATGAATTAATCATAAAAATAGGAAGGAGAAAAAACATGTGTAAAACCTAAAACAGGATAAAAAATGTGGAACACACAAAAATCAATGGTGTCAATAACTCAACATTTAATTCCCTCTTTATCACAAAGACACGTTCACATTAACATGAACATGCCACTTTTCTCTTACTTGCAGAAGGCCGGCAAACTTGACCACACCCCACCCAAGACGTTTTGTTTCCGGTTCGACCAGACTCATCTGGTACACATCTACAGCAAGGAACCTCTGGGCCTGGCCACCATCTTTACTGACCACCATACAGGCGATTAGGTCACTGTTATCTGAAAAAAAGATGACAGACATGACGGTAAATTACTGCTACTAGTCCATACCCATTGGTACCTTTGTCACCTTCTACCTATGCCAGTCCTCAATGCCTATGTGCAGTTTCACATAGACTGACCACGTCAGTGAGTAGAAAAACGTGGAACAGGCACACAGACACACACACACATACAGACAGAGTTTTCGTCATTATATAGTAAGATGTCACTCAAGTTGAGGTACGGCTGCACAAGCGCCTCGTGTGTGGCTGATGTCTGTCAAACACAATATCATCTGTTACAACCAATGATCTGCCCTCAAAACATGAAATATGCTGTTTGCAATACATAGCAAGACTAAGAGTCTACAGCCAGGAATCAACAGGAATGATCTGTTAACGGTTGAAATAATTAGTTAGTAATGCAGAGCTATCCTGCAGTGCTGCAGTGCACAGTGGTGCTTTGAGCTTCATGCTAACATCAGCATGCTAACGTAGCCACAATGACAGTGCTAACATGCTGATGTTTAACAGGCATAACGTAAATGTATTAGACATGAAGAAATGCAGGGAATGCATTGTCATGGTTTGGTATTTTGAGAGGTCTCAGAGTCCTTCACAGTTGGCATGTTCTAGGTGAGGAGGCTCTGGGTGTCTGGAAGTTAAGATAAGAGAAGACCTTGGTTTGTCCCAAGGTAAACAGTGACCCAGTGGTTACACAACACTGCTTTGCCTCCAAACTTGTGGCATGATAATAAATGATGCTGTATGACGTGGGACACACTGTATGAATGTAATGTTACATTAAGTTTTTGGTAAATCTGTGGCCATGGATACATGCTGTACCAAGATCTTCTCTGACGTCATATATTCAAGCAAGGACAACTGAGGCTCATTGTGTTTGTTCAATTAATCATCACAGTGAAGACTGACCCCAAATTTTCCATTCAAGCACTAAACACAAAGTATAGCTGAGTCTCATGGGAGTGTCACTGTTCATTGCAGGCATTTAGTCATGAATCAGAAAGTACTGGGCAAATTTTGACAACTGACACAAACTCAGAATTTCCCAAAACCTGTATTGACAGTTCATCCTGTGGGCACCATGAATGCCAAGAATTACATGACAATCCATCCAATAGTTTTTCAGATATTTCACTCTAAACCAGAAATTTGATCTTTATGGTGGCGCTAGGTGAAAGTCAGTTGATAACTAAAGTCGACAGGATTCATCTTCTGGGTAAGCAACAACTTTGAACAGCCGTTGAAGCAACATGAAAAGTCAGTAGATCACCACAGTTAGTAAGCTTCATCATCTGGTAATCATGGATGTCTGTACACAATTTCATGCCAGTCCATATGATGTTTGTTACGATATTTCAGTTTGGACCAAAGTGGTGGACCATATTGCTGGATTGGATAGAAGTAATATAAAAGAGCAGTGTGTTGAGAGGTTTTAGTTTCAGAGGGACACTTAACCCACATACTTTCAGGATGCCTACTGGTTCTACTAGTAGAGCAGACGCCCATGTACAAAGGTTTCAATCCTTGGGCTTGATTCCAATGCACGGACCTTTGCTGCATGCCGTTCTCCCTCTCTCCCCCTTTCACTCTAGATCTGTCCTGTCTATTAAAGGCATGCTGTAAAAAAAAATCTTAAAAACCATACGTTTCCTCTTACCTGTCGTGCCATTTATA
Source organism: Epinephelus awoara (assembly GCA_035609425.1). Taxonomy (NCBI): domain Eukaryota; kingdom Metazoa; phylum Chordata; class Actinopteri; order Perciformes; family Serranidae; genus Epinephelus; species Epinephelus awoara. The sequence continues at coordinate 8,923,226 of CM069311.1, forward strand.
AACCTAGATTGTTTCGTGTGAGTTGCTGAGTGGAGGAGATATCGGCTGTAGAGGGTCCGCCAAAAACATACATTTGAAAAACTCAGCAATGTCTTCTTCATCATCATGACCCGGGCACTCAAGATAATCCACAGACCTTGTTGTGTGCAGTTTCATGTAGGAACTATTTTCTTTCTACCAAACTACACCCACCAACCACATCACAGAGCAGAAGGAAGTGCACATCAGCTCATGGATGAAAGGATCTTGCTTGTGACAGTGCGAGATGCAAACATTAATGGCGCCTTTCTCATCTGCGCCATAACCTTAGCTTGCTCAGTGGTGCTAGGTGACCAAGCAGTAAATGCACACCTTCTTCTGAATAGTATTAACATGAAACAGCCCACATTAGGATCTGTGGAATAAACTGATTAATTGGGTCATGATTTCTGGAAAGAGACATTACTGTTGAGTTTGTCAAATATTGTGGCACTTTGAACACCCCAAGCTCAGTGCCATCTAGTTCCATTATATTGGAGAGATGGCAGACATCTCTACAGCTGTTACCTCCAACACTCTGTAACTCACACCAAAACAATCTAGACTGATAAATAGTGCCTCAGGTAAGAGGAAAAATATGTGGTTTTGATCTGGGGGTGAACTGTCCCTTTAGTAAACTCTATGCTACACATGTCCACTGTAGTTGCTGTGAAAACATACAGCACATGGACACTGAGTAGTCCAGCACCATCGACAGGGAGCGACCATCATTGCCTTGTTGTAAAACAGCATTTAGATTAGAGAGTTTTTAATTCCAACAGTCACTGATTAAAACACTGAAGCTTCAACAAACACAGTTGCTGCTAAACTAAGACACACAAACAGATGATGATGGTTGTTTCACTGCAACAAACTTCATTACTAATGCAAAACCACACAAAATGAGGACACTGAGCTTACAGCTAACTTCTGTTTCATGTTCCAAATTAAATTCTGACTCTTTAATGATTCATCTTCTCTAGAAAAGCCTCGGTGCGAAATATAAACATACAGTCACTTGCCTCCTGACAGTGTACAGTAGTGCTACACCTCCAACACTCAATCAGTTGTCAATTATTTTTAACTAAGTATAGTTTTGTGTTTTACTGTTGAGCTGTACTTGAGTATACACACTCAGTCAAAGCAGAGACTGCAACACACTTAAAAGGTCAGAAAAGACTTTTCCCCCACATGTTGAGCATGATGATGGAGAAGTAATAAGCCCACGTCTTCACTTTACCACCAAACCTACTGTGAGGCAAATCTGAAATGTGGAACTGATGATGACTTGATTTGACACCACTGGTAACACCTCTGACGTACAGCCCCTCAAGGAAACTTCTTTCACCTGCAGAGTATCACTCATTTCCCTTCCACTTAATAAAACCTATACTCTCTAGTTCCTTGTTTTGTGTTCTCAAGAATCCATCTTTAAACCCGCGTGGAACGGATGTTATATGTGTGAAATTGGCCGGAGTACACTTGTGTTTTTCTTCATTTAAGTAGCCCCCACCTTTGAAATCCTACTGTTAACTTATAAAGCTCTAAATGGTCAAGCTCCGTCATATCTTAGAGAGCTCATAGTGCCATATTATCCCACCAGAACACTGCGCTCGGAGAATGCAGGGTTACTCGTGGTCCCTAAAGTCTCCAGAAGTAGATCAGGAGTCTGAGGTTCCCTTCCTGAGGTTTCTACCGTTTTTTTCCCCGTTAAAGGTTGTTTTGGGGGGAGTTTTTCCTTATCTGCTGTGATGGTCCTAAGGACAGAGGGATGTCGCATGCTGTAAAGCCCCGTGAGGCAAATTGTGATTTTTGATATTGGGCTTTCTAAATAAAATTGATTGATTGATTGATTGATTGACCTTCACAGCTGTTCATGACCACATTGTCTTGTCGTGTATATTATACATGTGGCTACTAGACTAGTACTAGACTTTCTCGCTGACATGAAAAGATCAATGGGGGTTACCCTGAACTTGACTTTACCCACTGAAGCAGTGAGCAGGGAAAAGTACCTGCAGCTGTAGAGGTAGTCCCCGATTTATTATGGCAGCAAAGTGACACCAACTTCAAAACAGTAAGAGAATTTAGGGGAAGTTTGATGGCTTGAATCCCCTGACCAACTTGGAAAAAAACCCTCCCACCCCCGACTTCTTATTAACTTCTAACTACAGACGGTGGGGGTGGGTCTGATCGGTCAAAAAGGTGTGAAAATTTTGGACACTCAATAGATGACTAATAGATGAAGCACCTTTCTATAAAAGATTTGGTGTCAAGTATGTTTCCATCTACTAAGTGAAATTTTAGATTTGCCCCTCCCTTACAGAAAATACATCTTAAAGGGATACTTCAGTTTCTTTGAAGTGGAGTTGTATTGGGTACCTATCCATAGACATTATATTACATACAGTAGATGTCAGTCAGCATGCGCCCAGTTTGGAGAAGCAGGCTAGACTCTGACATGGAAGCTAAGTAATATGAGTGGGGTCAACAACAAATGCATTTTTACCACCTAAAAAAATCCCACCTCACAAAATTGATATCAGTTTAAATGTGTGCTATATTGAGAGTGTTTTTGTTGCTTCACCTTAACGTCTCACAGTGATTTCCCGAGGAAAAATGAAGCCGTCATATTGCTTTCTTCAGAGCCAGACTCCATTGAGAAAAACAGTAATTTAACATTGCTGAACAAGGGAGCCTTCGGTCTAGCACTGCTTTGACAAGTTAGTTAGTTTGTGTTATTGTGTGACTTTGGCATCTAAAGGGTTAGTTCGGATTCACCAAAGTCACACAATAACACAAGCTAACTAAAAGATTGAAGCAGCCGTAGACCAGCACCTCCCAGGTTTAGCAAAATAAATTACTGTTTTTGTCTATGAAGTCTGGCCACTTTTGTCAGGGTTATATCATTAGTCATTCAACGAATGTGTGCCTGATGCTATTCACTACGTTGTGTTCTTCAGAAATTTGATTAAGACGTAAGACACCCTCTCTTCTCCTTTTTTTTATTTTTTTAAACGACTACCAAATTACCTTTGAGCAAGATATGACTTCAGCTGTTTGGTAAAAAGCACCAGAAAACAGTGCAATGGAAACACCTGCTAGCCTTAACTGTCTGTTATGTGCGCAACACTCCCTCTCCATGCAAGTATTCCCTTGAGCTATCAAGTTACACTACTTAGCCTGCCAGGTTGCACAAACATTACTGAAGATAGACAATGGAGTGACTGTTTTCACTGGTGTGAGAAAAAACATAAGCATGACTCCAGTTTAGTTTCACGCTTCATATCTCTTGAGCCTTTCATGGTGAGATAAGAGAAAAATGGCTGGTCACACTTCGGCATGACAATAGGAAATATACAGAACATTAAGTTTGTGTCACCTGATTTTTCAAAAGTGACTTTTTGAATGCAACCACAAGTAGGAACATTTCCTCAGGTACTCTTTCAGTAAAGTTCCTGTTGATGGGAATGCAACAAGACCTTCCACTTGCAAAACCATCTCTGAAACCACAAGACTCCGCTGACACAATTCACAGGTACAGACATTAGCTGATGTTCTGTGAATTAACAGCTACCCGCAGATTTGGTGAAATGGAGGCAGTGGCAGCCTAATGGTCAGAAAAAGATGTTTGTGGGTGGAAGGCGGTAAATTTAAATCCTCCAGCTCACAAGGAAAAACCCTCCCTCTCTCCACAATAACTCTGTCAGTGTGTTCTTGACAGTGACTTGGTGAAAACTAGAATTACTGCCTTGTGGTTGTATGCCTCCGCTAACAGTTTGTAGCTATGACAATAGACAGTGTTTCAAATATGGATGTTGCTGCAAAGAAGCTACAATTTCTAAAGCGTGGATGCTTCATACTGATCTTCAGCCCAGCAGTACAGAAGATGTATACAATCAGCACAGTTCAACATTGGCACCCAAGAGTTAAAATCCTGAGTTGTGATGTTGGGTAATGGCCAGAAAGGTCATCTTTTTATTCTAATAGACATTTGTGTGAAATGTTGTCATAATTAGTGTATGAATTCTTGAGTTATGGTCAAAATCATGTTTTGTGATGTCACAGTGACCTTGACCTTTGACCACCAAAATCTAACCAATTCATTGTTGAGTCCAAGTGGACATTTGTGCCAAATTTGAAGAAATTCCCTAGAGGTGTTCTTGAGATATCATGTTCAGAAGAAGAGACTGATGTGAGGTCACAGTGACCAAAAACATGTTTTGTGAGGTCACAGTGACCTTGACCTTTGACCGCCAAATTCTAAACAGTTCATTGTTGAGTCCAAGTGGACCTTTGTACTAAATCTGAGGAAACTCCCTTAAGGCTTTCTTCAGATTTTGCGTTCACGTCACCAGTGCGGAGGCATAAACACGAAACAAAGGGGTAAAACCCAACTGTGTTTTCTGTATAACACGTGGGGTAGAGTTAAACGCAAAACACAAACAAAAAAAACAGATATTGTTCAACATCTTTTCAGGTGACAGAAAATTACTGGAAGCCGTGTCACTCCTGAAATGACAACCCCGATACAACGGCTCTTAAAGGCTATCATTACCTGTATCTGCCACAGACTCTCTAAACAAGCATTTGGAATTATGAAAACAGTCACAGTTTCAACCACCGAATTAGATTTGAAAGTAACGCTGCAGGGAGACATTTGGTTTCAATAGGCATGTTTCTATCTAATTGAGTGATTTTTTTGAGACATCCCCCCCGCCCCCCATCGCCAGGGTTTGAGGAAATAAAATATGATTCATAAAAGTAGAACATTCACCACAAAAGACATCTATCACAAAAAGGAAGGTCTTTCAGGAATTTAAACTAGGTCAGTTATTGATATCAGCTAAGTACGGCTGTTTAATACAGTCTGAAGACATAAATGAAAAATATATAACCATGACATATCTACAGAAAGCATATCAGTATATAAAAGCATGCTGCTGCTTCAATGGTTTGATCCATTCATCAGGCCACTCTTGTCAGGTTTAAATCTTAATCGATCTGCAAATGTGTTTCCAAAAAGTACCGAAACTGCAGCTCTGTCATCACAGATGGCATGATAACTCTTAAAAGGCCATGACTACCCATATTTGCCACAGGCAGTACAGTCATCACTGCTAAGTAAACAACCCAGTGGAATTTACGATGAAGTCTTCTCTTCGTGTATAATTCTAAGAAATGATATTAGTGGTATACCTATCATCATTTTAATCATTTCAAGTCACACAAAAAAATAATTAAATAATCTAGGTAAAAAGCAAACCAAACACAGAATGTTTTACTTGTACAGTGGTGCAAAAATATCTTTTGTGTCATTTTCTTAAATGTTCATCCTCACAGCTGTGCTAATGATCATTACAGAAAACGAGAGACAGAAGGAAGAAATGATACAAACTAAGTATGAAAGAGGAAAAGAAAACATTGTCAGATAAAAGACTTTCTCTGCTTGCATCACAATATACACCTAATATAGACAGTGTATGACATGCTGGGGAATTTGTGGTGAGCTTTACTTTCTTTCTGAGAGCTTTGCTTATCGAAATGAACTTAAAATAAAAATAAGGGAATAGGCTCATTTCAAAGAAGAGAGGTCTCCTTCCTGTCTACACTTCCACTCCACCCTCAGAGTGAAAGCCATGAGTTAAATGGTTTATACTCCACTCTGTCACTTTGATTATTTTAGTGACATTAAATTCATTAAGTTGTAAAGGTAGTAATAAATGTACTATAAAACTGTAATATCAGGTTGTCTACAGCTTTTTAAGACCTGTTCAAGACATCTTTTAACCAAATTTAGGAAAGATTTTTGGACAAGCATTGTAGGCAAGTGGTATATATGTGGTCTTGTGCAGAGGTAGGTGTTATGTAGTTGTTTATTAGAGTGAGTTAAGTCCATCTGTATTATTATTATTATAAACTACACTTAAGTAAGTGCACATATGAAGTAAAATGACAGTATTATACTGTATACTGTTTTTCAAGGTTTGTAACATTAGAGATGTGGACTTTTAAAAGAAGAGGCTTCACTCATTTTCAAAAAAGAAAAATTAAAAAACGGATAAATGAAATTCGTTAAAATGTCTGTGGTAGTTTCAACCCCACAAATTAATATTTAAGTCTATGTAATGACTCTTAAGGCCTTTGAATTTAAGACATTTTAAGCTTGTCAAATGTCATCATACACATGGCACACATTATCATATCACACAAATCCAAAATTCTCCCACGCTGCAAATCGAAGGAGCTTTTTGGCAGAGGTAAGGCTGAAATGTCAGGTCCCTACAGCTGCTTTTATCAATGTTGCAAGTGAGCAGCACACACGTAACGTGACTCAGGAGAGGTGATGTAACAGCGCAAACTGACTCACGAGGTTTGATTTCACATGGTAACAATGTAGGAATGAGGACACCAGAGATATCGTAGTTTCTACATTGTGGTAAAACCGCTTAATCTCAACATCCCTATATTAAACACAGGAGATGAGACTCTGGCTGTCCTGTATTTCTACCCTCATTTATGTATTTTAGCACACTGCATACACTTCCACATTGTATGCCCCTCAAAGCAACACTTTTATTTATACAACAGTTTGTTTGGTTTTTCGGCATAGAGGCACACAGTGTTTGGCTACACAGGCAGTACTATCTTTAAATATATATTCTCTATAATTTTTGGTCTTTTCATGGAATTCGTTGATAATAATAGCGATAAAAATGAAACTTACGGCTTTATATATACGTGGGCGAGCTGCCCTGATACAGCCCATATGTGAGAAATACTGATTCAAAAATTACCCTTTGAACACACACATTTTAAAAACATCTTACTCTTCCTTAGTAGCTGAGTTGCAGCCACCTGTCAGTTGCTGAGAAGTGGAGCACTGAGAAGTTGTGATAACGGAAAGTTGCATATTTTCATTGGTGTTGTCAAATGCAATCAAAACTTTGGCACTGCAAATGCATGCACGTACATGTCAGCAAAAAAAAGCATGTTTGTGCACCGGGTGTGTGACAGCTTCATCCCTCCTGTTCACATTACTGTGTACTTGTAATATCCTGCAAGGCTGAGCTAACCACGTGCAAGTTTCCATATCATCATCAACATACCTGTGTACAGTGAGAGAAGATTGTTCAGGTTATCTCAGTGTGTGGGAAGCCGTGAGCTCACATACTCGTGTGTGTGTGTCTGCATGCTTGTCTCTGTTGTTGTGGTTGTGAATGTATGCATATGCATGTGTGTGGGTATTGTTAAGACTGCACTGACACGTCTGTGTTGTGGATCTAAGGTCTCTTTTGCAGAGTGAGTGTGTTACAGAGAAAGAGGGAGAAAGAATTACTGATGTGTGTCAGACATTTACGCCGTATCTGTAGATTGACGCAGGTTCTTTCGGGGAAACTGTACACTGTAGACGTAGTCAAGAGTTTTTATTGTTTTTGTAGTTAGAGAGGCTAGTGTTTTCTCTCCTTGACTCTCATGGGTTATACTTTTTTGAACTCATAAGATTTATTGTTGTAATTTATGGTGTCTAGCCCTTCAACTTTATTTCCCAAAAGTGTAAAAGTTCTATATAAATATGCACGTTAGCAGTCCTGTAATATGTGGTCTGGTTTTGTAAAGTGTACAGTATGCATCTGTGTGTGTCTTACTGAGGTCTAAGACATCATCTGTCTTGATAAGATCTTCAGGTCTGGTCAGAGGCAGCTGGGTCTCGGGTTCTCCCTGTAGCTGAAGCGATAGGGATCGCAACATGAAGAAGACACGGATGGCCTGCGTGGAGAGCAGAAAAACACACATGTACAAACACAAACAGTTAGAGAAGTTATGTTAAAGGGACAGTACTCATAAATACATACTGATACTCTTACCTGCAGTGCTATTTATCAGTCTAGATTGTTTTGGTGTGAGTTGAGTGAGTGTTGGAGATATCTGCTGTAGAGATGTCTGCCTTCTCTGTAATGTAATGGAACTAGATGGCACTCAGCTTGTGGTGCTCAAAACGCCAAAAAAATACATTTAAAAAAATCAACAGCAATGTCTCTTTCCAGAAATAATTTCCAGTTATTTGAGATAATCCACAGACCTTGTTGTGAGCAGTTTCATGAAGAAACTATTTTATATCTACCAAACTACACCTGCCAACTGTATCACTGCGCAGAAGGATGCTAGCTCGCCTAGCATCACTCAGCTAGCTAACGTTACAGCTCAGCTGAGGAGGACTCCATCAATGTTTACATCTCAAGCTGTCACGAGTTATATGGTTAGAAGGTGTACTCCGGGTTATGATGTCTGGAAAGAGAAACTGCTGCTGAGTTTTTCAAATGTATTTTTGAGCACTACAGGTAAGAGGAAAAATGTGTATTCTTGATTTTGGGAGGAACTATCCCTTTAAATCAACCTTCTTGTCTGACACTGAGAGTTACAACAAACCAATACAGATAACAAAAGAATGACAGAGCACCAAACAAGCCTATGAGAAAACAAAAGGTGAGAGTTTGCCATCAATCATAAAATGTTTTTATCACTGACAGAATCAGGTTAATGCAGTTTATCGTTCATCTAAGCTTTGGAGCGCTGCCCTTCTGGTGCCATTTGTTTACAGAATGATGGCACTTTTGGCAGAGCACAAAACCAAGAGAATGCAACATGCGGTGCAGCTGCTATGAGTGCTGCATTGTAATCATACTAATATTTTAATGTGTCAACCGCTACAGTAAAAACATTTCCAATTTGATGTGCCCTAGGCCTCAACAGGAGATTCTTACATGACCTGGCTTCCCAAGAATGTAAGAACCTGCTTGAGAGCCGCTCATTTCAGACTTAAATATTCAATGCAATAGGGACTTAGCTCAAATATGTGTGTGTGGACATACCCTGCGTGTCTTCTCTACGTCTCCGCATGGCAGTCTCTTGACAAAGTCGATGCCAGTCAGAGGAGTACCGGTGGGTGGCAGCAGCACTGACGCATCCATCATTAGATATTCCACATTTAGGGGTTTACTCTGCAACATACACATGTGCCCGAGTCCAGACAAGTCCACCCACAGCGCCCACACAAACATGAGCAACACAACCATATTTTTTTGTAAGCTCAGGTGAATCATGCTGTTTTTGTAAACCAACTAACCGTCATGCTCCTGTATTCATCTTCAAACATGTCCAAGAAGATCTCCTCCCCCTGTGATGATATGAGGAAAGTGGAAGCCAGTTAAAAAACAAGGCAGAAAATTTGTGGACTTGAACAGCTACAGTACGTTTGGATCTCAGAGTTTCACTCCCTTTTTTGTGTAAAGTGAAACTCAGCTGTCAGAACAACAGAAACATTCACACAATAAGTGTGCAATATGCAAATGCATCTTTTGTGTCTAATGCAGCACTATGGACACACTGTTCTCAAACACATCTTACTTTTCATGCATGTGTACCCACTCACTCCTCTACTCCTTGTTTTGTTTTACCATCATCCTGGGACGGTGCCAAAACAGCCACTGCTGAACAGTTAGACACATTACACATTATGGTGTTATGGTGTGAGCCATACTGGAATCTTTCTCTTATAAAAGGAAGTAAAGGGACAATGTTAATGCTCACATGCTTAAAGGGCAGCTCCATTACTGTGGAGTTTTAAAAATTTTTTTTTAGGTTTTCCACGTTTTAGGTTACAGTTCATTCTGTAACTTTAACAGTAGTGTTCCTGTAAACTCACATCTTGGTTAAAGTCTGGATTTAAGCATCAAAATGCTAGCTTCCCAAGTCCTTTTATGAACTTTCCCCACATGACCTGATGTTGGGATTTGCAAAGTGTAGTTGCTAAATAGAACCCTCACAGACTGTATAAAATAAGGGACATAGCCACCATGACTTCACCCACTGCCATTTCACAGTCTCAAATTTGGCATTTCAGCTGTCCCAATCATGACTCTCTGGAGCCAGAAGAGAGAGCGTACACGAGATGGTGAAGCTGTGGAGGAGCAAGGGGTGGGTCTGACTCACAGACTATTTTGACGCCTTGCAGACAGCCTGTCACTCAAGCAGCCCCGCCCTTAAATATCCATAACTTTAAGCTTTAATAAAATGCAAATGGTTTATTTATATGAAAAATCATCAACCCTTAAGTTGTCATGAACGGGGAAATTAGCTATAGAGACCAAACTATTTTTTTAAGCAGGTTGTAAACATGTTTATTTCTGCTTTAAGTTGGCATTTTAACATGGGGGTCTATGGGGATTGAATTAGCACCTCTACATTGGCTTTATTTTTCAGCCTGGAGTTTGCTCCTCGATAAACCTATGTTACTATTGTGGAAGCCACATTAGTTTGGTTCCTAAAGTCACACAGTAACACTAACAAACTAAACAATGGAGTCAGCAGCAGCAGAGCTGTAAGGTTAAATTACTGTTTTTGTCAGCGGAGTCTGGTGGCTGTGAAGAGGGCCATAAAACAGCTTCAGCTCCCCATCAGAGGGGGTTGTCTGACATCAATGTGACGTGGTAAACAATCTAAATATACAGTTCACTTAAACTTATCTTCTTCTTTTTTTTGGTGGTCCTCTTTAAGGAGGCTAAATACATTTTGCTGCTCCCCTGTCCACAGCCACCAGACAGTGATGTTATTCTGAAGAATTCTGTGTGTGTGTAATGTTTGAGGGATAGAAGGGCATCGGCGCTGTAACCTTTGTTACGGCTAATGGCTGAGGGGGAGTTACAATTTGAGAAACACAGAAAAGAATGCAGACGGACCTGCCCTTTATCAACGCCATTGTTGTGTCCTGACAAGACTTATTAGCCCAGTGTTTCCATTGCTTTACCACTTGGTCATATGACATGACTCATATCCCAAATTGTTATCATATATCACACAACTGACTCATCTGTCAGTGCAACTCTGTGCATGCAGAGTGTAGAAACAATGTTTGGAAGTGAGCACATTCTCACACCACTTCCTGATAAGCATCATTGTCCATGGTGATAATGTTGTACATGTTCTTTCACTTGTACTTACGATCATGTTTCTGGACTGCTTCCAAGTGTTACCACCAAGTGTTGCGGACAATGCAGTGACTTACTAAACGACGGTTTCTAATTTGGGGATATGAAACTGTTGCATGTCCCCTTCTTCCAAACACCACCACACGAGCAACACTGTGCACAAATCCTACTCAACCGCACCGTGTCCCAGCAATTCGCTCAGTTTACCCACATGGATGATCATGAGTGGAAGGGGAATTCCTAAATGACATTCCATGAACAAGATGACGTCTTGAACCAAAACAGGAAATGCTGGACAGATAAGCTGCTTGGATATGCACAGTTGAACGTCTAAGCATACAAAGCAGTGACTGTTTTTATGTTTACATGATGTGCACATGCTCATCATCAGCTCATCGTGTTTATGTAGCCACACTGATACATCTCGGCTGAAATATTCCACTTGTCACTCAAGTAAAAACGTAAACTATCTCAGCTAGAAGTAGCAGAGATTAATATGTTTAATACCATAACATGCCCTAACATTAAATGTTTTGTTGATCAAGGTAAAAATGAAACTAAAAAAAGCAAATCAGATGTTTCATATTTAATTTTTTTTTTTGTCGATTCCTTTTTTATCTTTTATAAGTCATCCTCCACTACTTATATCAATTCAAGAACATTTTTATTGCTTGATGAGGCAACTCAAGTGACACAGTGATTAAATTATGAAGGTGTTCTTGATTAGGTGAATGCAGCGCTCAATGGAATTGTCGTCATGTGGTTTCATATAAAAAAAAAAAAATGAAATGAGTAATGATCAACATCATTTACAATATGAAACACTAACAATCTCACTATATAATGACAAAAACTCTGTCTGTGTCACGTTTTTCTCCTCACTGACTTGGTCAATCCATGTGAAATGTGGCACAGTGGTAGAGGGTCATGGGAGGATGCGAATGAAGCAATATTACATCAATTGGCCAAAGGGGGGCGCTATAGTTACTGGTTGACATGGCAAATTTTGAATGGTCATATCTCATGCCCCGTATGTCGTAGAGATATGAAACTTTGCACAGAGATGCCTCTCCTCATGAGGAACAAATTTGCCACAAGAACCCATATCTTCCGGTTATATAGATTTTCCGCCATTTTGAATTTTTTGAAAAACACTTCAAATCAATCTCTTCCTAGGAAGTTTGAGCGATCTGCATGAAACTGAGTGAACATAATCTAGGGACCAATATCTAAAGTTCCCTCTTGGCAAAAGTTGGAAAACTTACTAAAACTGAGCTTCTACAAGGCAATGAATATTGCGGAGGGCGTGGCTCATCACATAAAGGTGTATAACATCTCAAGGGTTTCACCCATCACCACGCAACTTTGTACAGTATCTCACATAAGTGAGTACACCCCTCCCATTTTTGCAAATATTTCATTATATCTTGTCATGGGACAACACTACAGAAATGGCACTTTGATATAACTTAAAGTAGTCAGTGTACAGTTTGTATAGTAGTATTGATTTACCTTCCTCTGAAAATTACTCAAAACACAGCCATCAACATCTAAACAGCTGGCAACATAAGTGAGTACACCCCACAGTGAACATGTCCAAATTGTGCCTAAAGTGTCAATATTGTGTGTGCCAACCATTATTATCTAGCACTGCCTTAACCCTTTTGGGCATGGAATTCACCAGAGCTCACAGGTTGCTTCAGTAATCCTCTCCCACTCCTCCATGATGACATCATGGAGCAGATGGATGTGAAGACACCTTGCACTCCTCTACCTTCAGCTTGAGGATGGCCCACAGGTGCATAGGTGAGTTTAGAGCTGGATACGTACTTGGCCAGTCCATCACCTTCACCTTCAGCTTCCTCAGCAAGGAAGTTGTCATCTACTAGGTGTGTTTTGGGTCATTATCATGTTTTGAGTAATTTTCAGAGGAAGGTAATCTATACTACTATACAAGCTGTACACTGACCACTTTAAGTTATATCAAAGTGTCATTTCTACAATATTGTCCCATGAAAAGATATAATGAAATATTTGCAAAAATGGGAGGGGTGTACTCACTTATGTGAGATACTATAGGCATATGACCACATGTAATCTGAGGGGACCCCTCCATTATTGACCCCATCAAACAAAATGGGGGCGCTAGAGAGCTAATTTCTTATCTAGGCCTAACCGCCATATCGATTTTTACTAAACTTGGTAGATTTGTAGAACAGGACGCCTCAAGGTGACTGGAGAAATTTAACTCTAATTGGCAACTGGGTGGCGCTATAACAACAGAAAAATGCTTAAAAATGGCTAAAATGCGACCAGACGCGGTGGCTCCCCCTGTGGACCAATGTTGGGTTTTTTTCTAATTTTTGGTATGACTAAGTCATGGTATGGTATGCTGTACATAATCACGGAAACTGTCTGTCAGTCATTCTACCAGTGCGCCCCACTTTTAAGTCAGTACAACATATAAACACCTTAACTATCTGCCTTTCAACGTGCTACCTCAACTACTAATGTACAGTTTTAGCCCACTAACTATCCCACAACTGGCAATGGTACTACTGTACTTTCAATAAAGCAATCATACTATCAAATTCACAAAAACTCAGTCTGAATACATTGTTTTTCTTAATGGATTCAGTTGACTATTTAATCTGCAATTTCCTATGACCTGTATCCCAAACACACACCATGTGAAACTGTACGTGGGCAACTGTGCACTCAATGGGTATGGACTCGTTTTTTAGTTAATTCCCCATTTTAAACATCTAATGTTTACTCATGTCAGATTAATGAAATATGACGTAAACACAAACTGGTCTACTCAGCTATTCTGCCAAAGTTTGTGCACACAGTGTGCATTCAGCAGCTTTATACACCCTACAATCCAAAAAAAAAAAAAAAAGTCATCTAAGTCTAAAAAGTTGACTCACATCCCTGTCTGCTGTGTGAAAGTTCTGTGCTTGACCCACTCATTCATCACGTCTTACTCCCTCCATGGACTGAGTCACACTTTAAACTACATCATCTGACTTTCTGAGTTTTTTCTTGTTAAATTACCACTTTGATCTCAGAGAATATCCGAGATTGTCAAGTACAAGTCCTAAAACCTTTTTAATCCTAACTACTTTGTCCTTGATGCATCAGCGTGAGCATCAGCCAATCGCAGCACGCAGTGGGATCTATAATAATGTGTCTAGGGATGGGTGTAAAAAGCTCAATAGCTGCTTTGTAGCTATTCTCACTCAGCTGCAAATAGACAGTATCATTATCTAATCCAAATACACTTTAATCAAATAAACAAAGTCATTTCATGACATTTCCACTTCCTAAATAAAGCAGCTGCACTGTTTCACACTGTGATCATGATTATTCTTTTTGTATAGTGTAGAAGTTTGAGAGGAAACATAAGTTACAGCTGGATTTAAAAATCATTTTCAAACCTTTATTGTAACCTGCTGGGCGTACCAGTTTTGAACAAAAAGCTAGTTAACAAGAAAGCAACCACTATCTCAGCACTGAACATATCTTTTCATCAGGAAGCCTCTTTTTTTACTGGTTATGTTTTGGTTTGGAGTGACATTATTTTATGAATGCAGAAACAGAACTTTTCTGCCTCTGTCCTTCATGGCTTGACGTGCTTGAACTATGAGAACGTCAGCCAACCTTGACTCTGGTGACTGATTCCAAAACTGATATCCAAAGACACTCAAAGAGAAACAGAAAGCACTCCCTGCACTGACGACATTTTGCCCATGTATATAAATATGATGTTTTATAGTATACAAAGGAAACGCTTTCAGTTCTACCTATTACCCCTTCAGGGAAATGGTTTCAGTTATAATAACTGGATACACTTTACACACAGAGACAAAAGAAGCTCAACGGGTAGACTGTGTGATTCAGCTTTTGTTGTGACACGCTAGTCAGGAGGAACTGGTTGTAACACCACATCACCTGTTTACCTGTCTGCCCTTTTAATCTTTTGTTTGTTTTCTTTATTATTCTCCCGAAATTACTGTCAGTTTGCCCAACCCAAAAGCTGCCTGTCTGAGCAACTACAACAGCAGAAGTTGCTCATGGTATGACTGTCAGCTGAAATCCTATTGTGCAACAGCAGCAAGCGGTTTACTAAATATTTAGCATTAAAATCATATGTTAGACAAAGACAGGCTGCTTGTCTGAGTGTGTTCCAGTTGTCAGTTGTAGCTCAACTTGTTTTTGTGTGTTTATATACAGTATATATGTGCGTGGGTAGATGGGAGAAAAGCACTTTTTTATGTAGGTTAGTGGTGCATGTGTGTTTGCACTGGTAAGATAAGTTATCTGAAAGAGTGTGTTGGTGTGTGTTTATGTGTACACTCACCTTGTAAAATCTCCGCAGTAAATGCAGACTTTCTTCTCTTGCGCCCTGCAAACACAAACATGAGGAATAAACACTGTGGAAAAGTTGCAAATAGATAGCATCACTGATGTGACACACACGCAGAGGTAACACATCTGTATCTTCTCTAAATGTGTGTCTTAAAAAACAACGAAGTGTTGAGAAACAAACTGTGCTTGTTATCAAAATGCAAATCAAATCAAAATCAATGTATATATTACAAATAGCTGCTCTTTCCACATAAAATCCAACCTACAATCACTGAATAAAATCACATCATACCTTGAATTTGACCAACAAAATTACTTGCAGGAGCAGTCAAACCTATCGGGAAACATCTGTATTTTTCCAACCTGGACTCTATTTTCTCATGTTTTGTGTCTTTGTAACAAATGGGAACAACATTTAAAAAAAAAAAAAAAAAAATTGGCCCAGTATTGTAAGACCGTTGCAGCCAGAAGCCACAACACGCAACATAATCCCTAGGAGCAATGATGCCAGGTCAATTTCTGCCCATTAAAATGCTTGTTTTTGCTCCTGGCAGGCTCAGATTTAATTTTAAATGTCTGCTATCATAATTGAAAGGCTACTCCAGAGAAGTGAAATGCTTTCTATACCTTTGTTTGATCCTGTCTGAGAAGTCTTGTTGTGAAATCTCACAGACTTTCCCACACAATTAGCTAAATATTCAGCCATGGCACATCCACCGTTGTTTCACCTGCAACAAGTCACCTCTCGAGAGATTTCAGAGCGAGAGTTCTCCTAGAGCCAGACTTGGTCGCAATAACAAACAAACCAGCAAAAGGTGAGAGAAAACCTTTCATTTCTCTCTCAGGTCCTTTGCGTAATGTTTTCAGACACTTCCAATAACAATCTGAGCTTGTCAGTGGCAAATACAAGCACTCTTAAGTGAACATAAATTGACAGTGCCTATGGGGATAACATTGCAGCGTGTTTCACAGCTACATACTGGGCCAATTTCTTCTTTGTAAACCAAAAGCTCGAACATAATCATATTGGCATTACAATTCTGAAGAAAATTTGCATTTACAACATCAGGTTTAACGATTCACATAATCGAGTAAAACAGAATGAAATGCTTCAGTCCTCCATTCAAAACAAATCAACAATACATCAGTGTCACTAAGTGCTTCATAACATTATCACTAATTATATCTTCTGCCTATCAGCTGTTTCTGAGAAAGGTTGCCACACCCAACTGTTAGTGAATCCCAAAAAACTTAATAGGAATAAGATTTTTTTTGCAGCCGTTACACAATGATGTCATTCCAGTGCAGTGTTATGCAAGACCATTTCCTTTAACAGCAATTAATGCTTCCCTGGCTTACTCATTCACATCAGGTGTCAGAGAGCGTGAGGAAGGAATGTTATAATAACTGCTTTATGCTTTATTTCCTCCCAACGCCTGTAACCCTACTCAACAAGACAACAGGTTTATCCTTAATTATGAGGCACTGTTGCATTCAGTTTTATGCATTATGCTTGATGGTTTTAAAGCAGCACTAGTAGCAAAGTTTCGCCTTGGTGATAATATTAGTTATTATTATAGTTATTCTATCTTATGCACAGCCGGTGTTTTTCCTGCAGTAACATCAGAATGAAAGTAGTTTTAGATAGAGTAATCCTTAAACAAGGAAACAAGCCATGTGTGATTAATACTGAATAAACTAAACCTGGGAATGCTGGCCAGTTTTCCTGTCAGAGATTAGTAACACAACTAGTGCACTATTTCCCAACAGCAGAGCGGAAGGAGAATTAGCAGGGTCAGGGCTGATTTAAAATAATATTATTATTTAAAGGTCAGTTCTCCGGCTTTGTATCTTTTTGGACAGCACATAAAAGAAAGCCAGAAGCCACAATTAAAAAAATAAAATAATAAAATAAATTGTAACTAAAAACAGTGATGACATTTCCTGGAAAAACACTCAACACTACCATTTCAGCCAAAGGAGCACTCCCCAGTTGAAAGGAGCTTTACATTAGAATTAATTTGTGTCAGAGGTGGGAAATTTGAACAGAAACTCCAAGTGATTTTACACTGACTGATATCAACAGTAGGTGAAGCCTGGCCTCAGAAAAACTACTGAAAAATTACCATGCTCAGGTTTCAATTCACTTTTATATTAAGTCAGATTGGACAGTGATTTTTATTTTTTTAATGAAATTCCAACAAAAAACACATCACACAAGCAGTAGCACAACTACTTCCTGTAATGAACGAGAATAGAGATGCAAAGAAAGAGAGGGTGTGGAGGATTACCCTGAAGTAAGAGAAGAGGAAATAAAAAGATTTCTGAGAAGGATGAGGAAGAAAAATTGAGTGCTGTTCTGTGGAGAGGAAGAGGAGTCAGAGGGAGTAAGTGAGGAGGATGAGACACTTAGTGACAAAACAGAACTCGCTGAGAAACCCTGAAGCTGCTGGTTCTGAGGAAGTGTTGAAGTTTAATTTAAATGGGTTGTTTCACTGGTATGGATAGAAACAAGATCCAGCTTTTCACCTGCCTGCTCTGACTCTCTGATGCCTAACATTTTTTATGTGTGTTTGAGGGCATATGGATTCTGTGTGTGATATGCTGACAGGATTAGGGTTAGGTATCACTCACATTTGAACCCATCATGTTACCTGGAATTTGGTACCTATACCCAAAAGTGCCTTCTATGGGTACTTTACTCTCTGTGTAATAACAAAAATTGACTCTTGAACAAGCTGTAGGGGTGACGTAGTCTTGCCCTCTTTCTCTCTGTACTCCAGCCAGTCAAGGGGTGATTATGTTCCTCTGCTTCTTCTAATCACACACAGCTCTTTGTTTAGACACAACTGACAAACATGTGTAATAAGTATGTGATTTAAAAAAACACAACCACAAACATTAGCGATAGGTTTACGAGGTTATTTCTAAAACAGAAAGGAAAATAGACCAAAACTGTTGGTGCTGTAGCAATAGTTCTGGCTCAGCCAACAGGCTGCAGAGCTCAATGGCCACCTTCCCAGCTTTGGGCTGCATTGCAGCGTTTCCCCGCTCTGTCTGAATTTGGCGGCCTCATGGAGCTCTGTTGCAAGCAGTGGGACTCTGTGGCTGGCGTCCCAGCTTCGCTGCACTTGGCCTTGCTTCCACCTCCTGCCTGAACCTGGCATTCTACCCCAGATGCACCCTCATGTACCAAAATTTAGCCTTTAACTAACTTCAATAACTTCAATCAGTATTTAGTAGTACTGACTTAAAGCTATAGTTGGTAATCCTGTTCAGAAACACTTCTTGTTATACTGGGTGAAATGGTCCTTCCACCCTGAGAGTAGTCAATACATAATGTGTTCAGAAAAAGGAACGAAAAAAAATCCGACCTCTGTGGCAGCTGCAGGCCTGTAAAAACTCTGACCAATCCCTGCCATTTGGTGCGAATGAAAAGAACCAATCAGATGCCTTCATGTCTCGTCCTGCCCGAGCCCCCCTCCGTCCATCCCTCCCTCCTCCCTGCGTGCACTCATCACGTGTCACTGTTGCCGGAAATATTCAGCACACTCCTCAGCAGAAGTATTGAGTTAGCAGGAGTTTGCTGAACAATGGCAGAGAAAATGCAGCCAAGAGTACCACTTCCAGCGTTACTTGTAACGACTCGCCCCGCTAAACTTGCCCAGGGAGCATAGGCGTCATTTAGGTATGGCGAGGTATGGCAGCTGCCATAGAGGTTCTGTAGTCATCTTACTTGTGTCATGGATGTATTAAAAGATGTGTGTGTGAAACAGTGCACTGTTTAAGTGATCAGATGTGATATGTTAGAGGCGCACTGGCTGGTTGTTCATTGTACTGCACTTAAATAGGTCGATAATATGCTCATCAGTGAATACAAGTGTTATTGAATCAAATTGTTTGCCACTTCGCTCCTCCGCGAGTTATGAGTTATGTGAGTTATCTGTGTGTTGTAAAAGCATTTTGCTCTGCTGCTGTAGACAACCTGTCTAAATGATGTCTTGAAGCCTGTCTGATTGTATGTGGGGTTTTTTCTTCAGGTCGGCAAGTTAAGCTTGTATTTTCGGTCTCTCCAATAAATTCGCCTATACAGTATTGTACCAAATTGGCCTTTGTTTTACTGTGTTTCATACACCGGACCCCTTGGTTATCTTCTAGAAATGAGCTTATAATTTTCTTTTCTTTTCTTTATTTTCTGTGAAGTTAAACACATGACTAATGATAATTAAACGTCCGCTTGCTGTCCGTGGTGCTGAAATATGTGCCGAAATAGGTCCGATGTTTTCACTGCTCTCACCAAGTTGTGCATTACACGCAGACATGAGGTATTATGAATGTGAGAAACAGCTTCATGTCCTTTGAAACAGTTTTCAATAGCATTGTATGTACTTCTGACAGGTCAAAGACCAAAGTGAAGTTTTATATAAGTTCATATTTTTGAAACTCCATCATCAGTAGCTCTGTGACGTCATGTCATATTGCCATACCTTAGCTTTTGCTGAAATGACGCCCCTGGGTGGAGCTTAGGAGGAGGTGCCGCTTTCAAATCTTGCTAGCTCTCCAACATCACCAACTATAGCTTTAATTTGGCCAGTAGCCTTAAAAGCACCGAGTTCGGTACACAACCCTAGACGGGACTGTATGTGTGAGTGTAGTGTGTGCATGCTTGCGTGCACTGTACCTCCAAGCAGGCCAGATGAACATCTTTGATTATACAGTTGTTTCCAGACAGCACCGACTGCTTTAATAAAAGGCAGCTCAGCTCCAGGGTAGCGAGACGCACTTTACCATCTACACACACACACACGAGAAAAATATTGAAGTAATGAGGATAAAAGACAAGTGTGTGTATATGTATGTATGTATATATATATATATATATATATGCCATTTGCAAATAAAACAAATTTCAAAAAGAATTAATGATACTTGATTAAGTATGGAACAGTACACAGCCATGCACTGTAATGGGAATTCAAACTGGAATATGAATGGCTTCTATTGGTAATTTAGATAACTAAAGAAATTAAAAATGTTTCAGTCTCAAAGGCAGGTGACTGAGTGTGTGTGTGTGTGTGTGTGTGTGTGTGTGTGTTACCTGGCTGTGCTGCCTGGCTCATAACTCTGATCAGTCTCTCTACCAGCACCAGGCTGTAGGAGCTTCTCTCCTGGTCAGGAACTGGCAACTGCAGACGCTCCAAAAGATCTCGGTTAATGCCTATGGATGGACAGACATGCAGACAGTGTCAGGAAAAAAAATTTCATGCAGATTGGGTGGCATTACCATGAATACTGTGATGTTGTAGTATTGTCCTAACTTCTTTTTTCAAATTCAAAGTAACTTTAGTTGTGGCATTATTTTAATCAACATGGACTATGAAATTACAGTATGTTTTAGCCTGAAGTATTTCTCAAAAATGTGGTCGTTGTGACTCTATGGATCATGCTAACTTTGCATTTGCTACCTCCACTGAAGAGATTTGGGGCAATGGGGACTTATACTAAGTATCAGTGTGTGATATATTTAGACTATTTCCACAGCTCTTCCTTGGCACCAGACAGCTGTTTTCACCGGAAACTGATCAGTTAGTTTGTTTACATTATTGTGTGACTTTGGCATATGAAAAGTTAGTTCAGATTAACCAAAGCTACACAATAACACAAACTGAGTGATCGAGGCAGTGGTAGACCAGTGGCTCCTGTGATCAGCGAGCTAAAATTACTGTTTTTGTCAATGGACTCTGGTGGCTTTGATGAGAGCATAGATGGGGAACTGAAGCCGTCAACAGCTTCCCCGTTGGAAAAAACTTTCTGTTGCAAGGTAAAGAGGTGAAAATATTCTTAATATATCATACACTTAGACTGATATTGATTCTTTAGATGGGACTTTTTTAGGTGGCAAAAAAAAACCCTTTGTTGCTGCCCCATCCACAGCTTCTATGGCAAAATTCCTGTCTGCTTCTCCAGACTACTATTATGCTGACTGACATCTCCTCTATGTTATAAACCGACTATTGATAAATTCCTCAAACAACTGCACTTCAAAAGATCTGGACTATCCCTTTATATAGGAAAATACAGTTCTCTGTAAATAGTTCTGTTGAGACAGTCAAATCCAAAATATAAGCAATGGTGTGCACCATATATGGACCATTAACTTAGTTACCAGGTATCTAGAATGAGCCACACCAGGGTTGGAAATCAACACCAAACACCAGCCAAATGTGGGTAAAACATGCATGTGGCTATGAGATTTGCTTCACTCACCAGCCAAAAAACACAAAGGGAATAGATTGAGTGGCTGGTAGATATTGGAATCCACCATCCACAGAGGCAGGTGGACAAAAAAGGTAATTTCCAACCCTGACTACAACCAACCAAATGAATATACATGTATAAAGACAGGAAAACACCAACCTTGGCTGTGTGAGACAGCGTAAAGCAGGCAGAGGACAAACAGGGCATGGTAATCATCGTTGGTGCAGTCAAGAGCACTGTACACCATGTCTAAGAACGGTCTGCAGAGAGAAGATACCACTAGTGCATCAACACGTCTGTCCTTCCTTTTATTCATTCTTGCCATATGTGGACCAAACTAACAATTTGATTTGCTCAGATGTGTGTGTACATGTACCTGCTCCTCTGTGTGTGAGTGCGGGTGGCCGCGGCCGTCTTCTCTTCATCAGTGATGTTCTGCTCCGTCAGCTCTGACACCTTACACTTCTCCATCACCACCATCTCTATCTCTGTGTGCACACACACATACATACTTTGTACTTACTTACATAAGTGTCCATAAATGTAAAGTTTCTTGGTATTTATAAAGAAAAAAAAAAACATTCACGATCACATCACACATCCTCAACAAAAACACACACCATAACTGTGAAGACAAAAATTAGCTTTTGTCACCAGTGAATATGAATTTAGAGTCTGAGGTGTTTCCTTCTCAACCTTCACTGGCTCAAAAAGAATTGATAAAATGTGTTAAGGCAGCAGAGCCAGTCAGTGTGTGCATAATATTGATTAGGGGACAAAACTACAAACATGATTATCAATGCATCAAATGTGCTATTTGATAGCATTCAAATGTAAGGAGCATTTCAATTGATGATGTACAGCTTGTCACCGACAGTAAGTTACCAGCCATCCTTCAAAAGGTTTCTTATTTTATCTCTTTTCTTATCAATCAGTTAAACAGGGTGGGTGTCCTTTTCCACCCTAAATGGTACATGTCTCATTTTGAAACTATCTGTTCCTCTGCAGCCCACGCTGTTATTTGTGTTAAAACCCATGGTGTCAAAAACAATTCTGTGCATTTAAAGTTGTGCAGCCCTGCACAAGACTTTCCGCATATATAGTCTATTCAGTCAAAGTAAAGAAGGAATCATTTCAGATTAGTGAACACACACACACACACACACACACACACACACACACACACACACACACACACACACACACACACACACACACACACACACACACAAACTCAGATACTAACACACACACATGCACACAGAGCAGGAGTGAGAGACAGGCGGAGAGGTGAGGAGCACAGGATGGATGGTGTGTCACCGTGGAAATGGGACAGACTGCTTCCATGGAGATTGTGTTGGACATGTGGTCAGTGGTAGCCATGGTAACCATGGGGAAATTAAAAGGTGCCAAACAGGGGAAGCAGCCGAAAGAGGGAGGCCTCATCTCAAAACTAGCCAAGAGGAATTTTTGATTAAATGTTTTGCTGTTTTTCTTCTGCATTTTTTTGGCCTCTCTGTCATGATTTGACATCTGTTTTTAACACTCTTCCTTTTTTCAGGAATCGTGCATGTCCTTAACTCGTGAGCTGTCTCACTGCTGATCAAGAGGCTGCATAGTGTAATCTAAATTTGACAATAAATAATAAATGCATGGCGATGACAGACAGCAACAGTCATGTGCACATCAAAGTAGGCGACTAGGGATGGGAACTGATTAAAGGTCTGATTTTTTATCAATTTCTGGATAATTTCTGTGTGGGGAAAAAAAGGAGGCCTACGCAGGTTTTCACATGCGATCAAAACTGTTTTATTGTCTGTTCTTATCTTTAATTTAGTTTTTCTTAGTCATATCAAAATCTGCTCAGCCTGCCTGCGTGGCACAAATGTTATTTTTACACACGAGACACAGACTTTCTTTGATAATGTAGCCCACTGTTACTCTATAATTTTCTGGTTTAGCAATGGCATGTATAAACTACACTGCAGACTGGACTCACAGTGGCAAACAGTGATGGGGTAGCTGCCTTACATATGAACCAGTCCAATGCGAGTAGAATATGCATCAGCAGGTCCGCGTTACAGTACAACTGATGTACGAAAGACCTGTACTGTCACAGCGCTGCATCTTTATAAATATATGTGTTGCCTGCGTCCAGGTGCTGTTTCACCACTGCATGATACAGTACAAGTCGAACAGCGATGTGCAATTGCTTCACCTTACAAACAAGCGCAAACCCTCATCTCTATCAAACAAGCAGCTCCATCTCACACACATGCAGGTCAAAGAGCTGTATCATATGTTTGCTACTGCTGTAATATATTTCATCGCACAGTACGATTTTTGCTCAACACATGCAATATACATATATATATATATATGTATATATGTAGTGTAGTGCACCGGCATCTATTAAAAGGAAGTGATAAGCTCAGAGGCACACAATGCCAATAGACAGAACAACTTGGAACTGGTTCTCAATTCCCATCTCTAAAGGCGACCCAAATGAAAAGCAGAAAAATCAGAGCACATTTACAGTAAAAGTTAAGCTGCTGTCATCTTTTTAGTCTTAAAAAGAGTTTGTTTCTCTCTTTTTTTGTTTGGAGACGAGGGCTGCTGCTGTGGTGGCTGTTGGATAGCCAGGGTGCATCATGGGAGACTGTGTCTGACTGATGGGAGTAAAGAAAACACTGACAAACACAGTCCTGTACTGCTGTGTCCGATGAGACACGCACTCACCTTCCGCCGTCTCCCCACTCGCTCTGCTTCCCTTAGAACTCCCACCTCCTCCTCCTCCTACTCCCTCTGTACCTTTTCCCTTCTCCCTCTCTCGGCCTCCCTCCCTCTCTCCTCCTCTGCTGTCGTCGTCCCAGCCCTCCTCTACTCCTCCTCCGCCGCCAACTCCTCCCCCTCCCCCAGCCCTCTCGTCATCTTCCTCCTCGCCCAGGTTCTTGTAGTTTGGCCTCTTCTGTGTTCTCTTGCGGCCGCGGTGGCGGGACAGCTCCAGGGAGCGCTCTAGAGACTCCGGGGGCTTGGTGAAGCGACGCACACCTCCTGCACTGGCCTTGTGGGGTCAGAGAAGAACAGAGAGGCAAAGGTGTGAGATGTGTGTGTGAGAGAGAAGGCAGCACATGCCTGAAAGTGATGGTCATGGATTAATCAATTATTTGCACCTCTAC
The DNA here is from genome assembly GCA_035609425.1 of Epinephelus awoara. Taxonomy (NCBI): domain Eukaryota; kingdom Metazoa; phylum Chordata; class Actinopteri; order Perciformes; family Serranidae; genus Epinephelus; species Epinephelus awoara. The sequence goes on from CM069311.1 coordinate 8,948,040, forward strand.
ATTATGTAAAATCCTTTCTGGTGGTCATGAAATCATGAAAATATTGTGTTATCATATGCTTTTAAAAGTGTTTTGGTTTTTCACATCAGTGGTAACACAGCACCATACCTCCCAGTAAGGGCTGAATAAAAAAGGCAGATTAACCCTCAGAACAAGTGAGAAAAAGAAAATGAGAGGGGTGTATACAGTCAGGTATTAATATTCTGGAGGAAACGCACTCAGAGGCAGGATACTTAGAAGAAACTAACTTTCCTGTTTCCAGGAAGCAATATCACTGCCACCTTTTACTGGCAGAAGTGTGTGCAAAAAAAAAGAGACACACATCGACACGTATAACACATGCATTCACAAAAACACACTTATATCACTGATGTGCCTATTATCTACTCAGACACACACAAACACTGTGCCTTACGGTAAATCCTTCTCACCATATCTTGTTGATCAGAGTTTGCTAACACACAAAAGCCTCTTCCTCCCTGATACACTTATCAGAAAAAAATGACCACTTGATACAAGTGCACACGTGCGCACGCACGCACGCACACACACACACACACACACACACAAAGTTGATCACTGGCTTTGAGGTCACACCGACGAGGCCATGCTGGAACTCGAAATAACCCGCTTCTCACATACAGCCCTCGAACTTGCTCAAAAACGTACATATGCACACAGGAAACAGCTGGTAAATGATAAGCTGCTGAGCAGAGATGTCAACACTGACTTACAGTAAAACCAAGTTATCAGATTGACAATAATAACCACTGCTGCTACCTGTTTTTCTTTTTTAAAGATGACTTTCTGGGCTTTTGCCTTTAATGGATAGTACAGGTGACAGGAAAGGGGGGGGGGAGGGGGGGGGGGCACTACATGCTGCAAAGGGCCTCAGGTTGGAGATGAATCTGGGTAGCTGCAGTAAGGACACAGGCGCACGCTCTACCAGGTGAGACACTGGGGCACCCCTACTAATGATAAAACTGTTTTACTGCTTCAGATGAAAAGACAGCATATAAATGAAATGGCTGTAACACATATTAAAAAAAAAGATACACAAAACTAAAAACTAAAATAAAGAAGTGTTCTTATGGAACACACACACACCTCTTTCACTCCCATCCTTAATAATGGAGCATGCAAGGGCTGCATTTTGAGTCCTCTGCTGAACTCTTAGTACACACGACTGTCGCCACTTCAGACTCTAACACCATCACCAACATCACAGTCTGCTACGGAAACAACACTGAGCAGGACCGCAGGGACCTGAACACAAGCACTACACTACCCTGCCTAAGGGATGTTTACATCAGGCCCTGCAATAATAAGGCCATGACAATCATGAAAGATCCCAACCACCTGGATAACCAGGAAGAAGGTGTCGGTCACACCAGGTCAGCACTGAGAGGCTCAGGAATAGATTCTTCCCTTAGGCTACAAGGAATCTAAATGAAGACCATACCTGATCCTGAGCCTTATCCCATACACATTTCTTAGTATTACACAATTTTGAATATGCAAAGTCATTAAACTTAGTGGGTATTTTCACACTTAATAATAGATTAATACATAATAATAGGTCAATACTGTCAAGAGTCCAATGGTGCAGCCAAATAAAGAGCCAATGAACACCAAGGTATCCTGCTTCCGTTGTTTCATTTATGTAAAAAGGTTAAACTTTTGTTGAAGAAGACAAAGAGGAAGAGGATCAGGTATCTCACACTGAAACTAGGTGGCCCTATTTCACTTCACTTCTTACGCTAACACAAGCCACCAAACGCACACGCACAGACACGTGAACATGTAGGTACATCGAAACACACATGTACACCTCGTTTGCAGTGTCAGAGGATGAAGACCCATCCTCCTTATGTGCCAAGAACAGCTGCAGTTTCGCAGCATACACACTTACTGGAAGGAGCGGTGTGCCAAATGAATCAAAACTAAAAGCTATACTTTCTGGAGCCAGTTTTGCTGGCTAAAGCGATTCATTGCTCGATGATTGTTAATGCTAGTTTTTTTTTTTTTTAATTTCCTGTTTATTCCTTACTCCTGTGAAAACCTCCTGGTTTTCCTCCACGCTTTCCTGAGAGGAAAGGTGGTCTTACAAAGAATAAACACTTGAGAATGCTTTCATTTTGGAGAGGTTTTCAAGGAAGTATTCTTTATTAGGGCTGTGAATAACAAGATAATGTGTTTAAGATTAAGTCGACCATATTTTTAGACTATTACCTGAACATAATAAAGCTAAAAGCCTTTGAAACTCATTTCCACAGAATAATTAGAGAAGTGTTTTTAATCCAGACTGTAGCCAGCCAATAAAATCACTGACATCTGTATCATCAATCTGTATCACTGGGTGCATCTAGGATTGTACTTTAGTCGCTGCTAAAACACGGTGCGTACGCTGTCAGACATAAACCACAGATTAGCATCAGTGTGTGTTGCACCTGTTAGCTGACGATGTTCTGGTAAACCGCTCACACTCGGAGCCTATGCTGAGAAATTAATGGAGGTCAGGGAGCATGCAAGGCAAACCTACACACACACACACACACACACACACACTCAGGCAAACCCCTGCAGAAACACACTCCGCAGCACATTGAAATAGGGCACCATTTGCTGGGTAAAGATATACCTACACATGCACACAAGTAAAACAGCTGCATGTGAGTTAGGAGAAAAGGTACAGACATGCAATATTGGTACTGGTGCACTTGCAAGTAAACACGTGTACAAAAGAGAGAGAGAGGAAGAGAGAGAGAGAGAGGGGGAGAGAGAGAGAGAGAGGGAGAGAGAGAGAGAGAACCTCTTCCAGGAAAGAGATTTGGGTTAGGTGCGCCAGCTCTGTCAGTGTTCCATCATGTGACCTAATTTCCTGCCACATCACAGACAAACAGGAAGTACCATCTGACCACCTGCACAGAAACACAGCCCATGCCTCATCTGTCTGCGTTTCATCTACAAAAAAATCAAACAATAACACAGCGTCACTTCTATCTGATGTGGTGGAAACAATTCATATCATATATCCAGCGTGCATTTAGAAAAAAAGAGATGATTTCTGTGCAACTGTTTAATCATCTCTTAGGCATCATCAGGAATGTTCATGGACTTTTTTCCACAAGAAACCATTGCCCTATGTGCCTGCAAACATATGAACACAGGTATGAGCACACTGAAGCTACAAACAAGGACAAAAACTCACCAAACTCATCACTGCAGGTTAAAAGTGTCAAACTATTTAAAATAGTAAACAGTCTCCTACTCAGAGTAATAAAGCTTGTTTGACTCCTAAATAGAGACAAGATTCATCCTAGTCATGGGCCCTGTTAAATCTGCCATGCTTCTACGGAGGGCAAGCCATCAAGTTGATCAGTGGCAAAACCGTAGAAAACAAATTAAGTCAAAAAACTCATGAACTGATACAGAAAATGAGACAAATTACTGGTCTAAAAAAGCCTATCTCAAATCTGTTTATCTTGTTTATTGTATTTGATAGAAATTCCTACATTTGGTCCATTTAAAGGCTACTACAGTACAAATACCTTTCTAATCTTTGGAAACCTGCTACACTAATGTTAAAAAATGCAACGTGTGGCACTTTTAAAGTCCAGAAAATGCAAGACGGGGAAACGCACTGCTGAATGAGTAGCTGGCAGGTACTAGTTTGGGTCTTTTGTGGTAGACCGACAATGTTAAGACATCACGCTTCAACACACATTCACTGAAAAGGAAGGCTGCTTCTTACAACAGCCACAGGTCTAGCACGCACACGCACATGCACGCACACATGCACATACACACTGCACGGAGAATAACCACAAGGGTTCTCAGAAACGCTCACGACCTCAGCACACCCACCTGGCTTTACAAACAGATGGTCAAAAAAATGAAGAAAGTTTGGGGGGGGGGGGGGGGGGGACTGAATCACGGAAGAAGAGGAAAATGGGAGGAAGAGAATTAGAAAATGATATGTGCGGGGAATCAGATGGGGGAGATCAGGGGGAGAGAAGGGGCAGACAGAAAAAAGAGACAAAGAGAAAAGGGAAATAACATAAAGATACAGATGTAAACACAGACATTCAGTTAAAGACAACACGAACAGACAGACAGACAGGGTGCTTTAATCCGAGGCTATGACGAGAGAGAAGACGGAAATAAAGGAGCGAGCGTTCGAAAAATGTAAGGAAGAAAAAATAAATGTAGATAATAAGTATACAGCTGCCTTGATGTGGGTGAATTATGGAGAAAACCATGACCCCGCGATCTCATAACCACCTACACACACTTCTGGAACTCCAGTCTATGTATGTGTGTGTGTGTCTGTGTGTGTATGTATCCATGCGGTTTCCTGCGTAGGCGTGCTTGTGTTCACTTCTTGTTTGTGTTCTGTACCTCCAGTGTTTATGTGTATGTAATAGTGCGAGGATGTATCACAATGTACAGCCTGCTGTGTGTGTGAGTATGTTTCTGTGTGTGTATTGCCCATTAGCATGTCTATGATTCAGAGTCTGGGACGGGATTGTCTGCACACGGTTCTGGAGGTGGCTAAGATGGCAGCTAGCAGCCAATGGTGCTGACAGTGCAAACATCGACAATGGTGCTGACAGAGCTAGTATTGTGGGTGCTACACTTCTGATACCAGTGGTAACTGTTGTATGAGCACAGTGCAGAGCATCAACGATTAGCTGGCCAGTGGGACACACACAGGGACTCACATGCAATAACATGCAGCATGGCTGGACCATCTACCACAACAATGAACACAGACAGACAGCATGACTTCCTTTGCTGCTCTGGACGCCATTACTCCACCATATCTTTACATAGCAAAGACTCCCTTGCTGCTACATATATGCTATATTATTCAGTATGTTGTATACAGCTCCTTTAATGGTCTATGTGAGTGCTGTGCTGTGTATGTCCAATACTGTTGTGTGTCTGGCTTACATGTTTGTCTGTGTAGCATGTTAGATGTTGTTATAGATGAGTGTATGTGTGTGCATTACCGTGTTCTTGTGTGTGCTGTGCATGTCGGTCTGCGGGGTGAAGACAGACAGATCTCCATTGAGAATAACTTCAGCCAGGGCATTGACCATTGGCTGATAGTGGATGATCAGGAACACCTGGAAAACACAGAAAACATCTTTAAAAACAAAAAATTTGCTGAAGTTCATAACTGTACCAGAAAGTGTATCTAGAACAATAAAAAATGACCCATGACCCTCACAAAGTATCCCCACAGATATCACTGCCTCCCAGTAATTAGCTTTTATAACTGCGCTGCATGTCAGATGAAAGTCTGAAAAGCATACTTTGAATTTTAAATTTAAACTTTGCAAGCTAAAGGAGTTCATTGCACATTTTTAGCTGACACAGAAAAGTAATGCTAAGACCAAAAAGGCAGGTCGAAATCCAACCACACAAATGTATATCAGCAGTTTGGTGATGGCTTTTTCATTGCGTCTGATGTGTGTGTCACTTACTTGAGACAGCAGGTAGAGGGACACCTGAGGGTTGATCTTTCGCTCTTCAGACTATAGAAATAGAACAATTATAGGACAGTCAATGTCACACATACAGCAGGTCCATAGCTAGTGCCTTTGAGAAAATGACAGGGAGGGTAAAATGCATAATGAGCTGAAACTAGAGCGTGGAAAGACGAAGCATAGAGCTGGAATTACGATCATTTAATAGCTTAAAAACGACTGTTCCTGTAGTTTGTATAGTAACCCAAATGACTTTTATCTGCTTACATGTTACGTGATTTTGATGATGTATTAAATTTTAAAACCAATGGCCCCTGGAGAGAAAAACACATCAAATCTGCAGCACAACTTGCACGAATTTGGAAATGGTTGTCAGTAACCTAAGTTTAAGCACATAGGATTTACTGGGCTGATTGTGAAAAAGCACTGGTATGGTCTTTTAAGTAAGTAATTAGACAAATGATTTACTGGTTCCACCTTGGCAAATGTAATTCACAGCTTTTGTGAATTTTGTATCACTGTGAACTGAATATCTTGGGGGTTTGGAGTGTTTGTTGGACAAGACATTAAAGGGTGTGGGGCAAACACTTGAGTCAAGTTTCCAAACTGCATATACTTAGAGAATGTTGCCGCTTGCTGGTGATATTACATCCAACCCCTCTCACATATTATTTGAAAAATATCAGCTTTTGCCATCACGTAGAAGATTTAGAGTCCGACAGATTCGACTGAACTAGTTGAGAAACTCATTTGTTCCTCAGTCTGTCAACCTATTAAATCCAAGTATGGCCTCTCAGCAGCCTGGGCCAAACACAGAATGTAACAGATCAGTGGTTCCCAACTGGTCAAGCCACAGGGTCCAGATTTCTCCTTAGTCATGAGTTCAAGGTCCACGCAGTCTAATATATTTTGCGTCATACTTGCGTTTAGCCATGTTGCCCAGCTAGTTTGCTGTCTCTGTCAAGTTGCTGTCCGTTAATCACTCACTCTAAGGAACCCGCGCTTAAAAATTGGAAACTGGAAATTGGAAATTCACTGTACTTTAAGAAACAATGTGTTTTTTACAAACTTGACACATCTGCAAGTCACTTGTGGTCCATTCAGAATGGATCCTTGACCCACTTTTGGACCGCGACCCACTGCGACAGGTAATGGGTAAAATGTTGTACTGCATACACTTTTTTGTAATGTCGGCTATGATTTGTAGAGTCTGTTGCGTGATTTTGCTGTTTGGTTAAATGTTGTTTTGTATTTTTTTGTATTTGTGTGTATTTATGGACAAATTTCAGAATTCTGTCTTACAATAAAGTGAAATCAAATCACATTGAAAGATGTCAACTTGGACTGTGACGGACTTTTAAGACACTAGGGACACTATTTTCTGACATTTAAAATACTTAACGATTCATTGATCAATCACAAAACGAATCAAAAGATTAATCAATAAAGTTTTTATAATGTGATTTCAACTGTCAACATTTTTAGCCATTTACGGACTCAACTGAGACGAAACTGTACACAGTTTCTCTGAAGTGTTCTTTAACACATCAGCTTACTGAGAAACTCGTACATGACTAGGTGTTATAACACGTCATGTGCTAACAGTTTGGGGTTAACATATTTTAGACGTGAATGGAAGAAGCAGCTTCTATATGACACAAGCTCTTCACTTACAACCTGATGACATCAGTGTGACCTAATTTATTTAGATATGCCGAGGGTGACATACCGTCTCGGGGATAACCAAAGAGTAGACGTAGAGGGGCAGGAACAGACGGTTGAGGAGGTGGTCAGTCAGAACGTCATTGAGGAATTCACAGTTGATGATGAGGATGTCGTTCAGGTAGTGCAGGTGGTCAAGGTGCTCCGCTACCAGGTCACTTAACTTCCCTCTGTTCTTATGTCTGGGACACAACAAGGAGGCAGAGATGTTAGAATTTAAAAAACACTTTCAGTAATGAAAAAGTCATGGTGTACATGCTTTATTGTATATCAGTGACACTTTTTTTTAGCAAGTTTGAAAGCTACTTAAAAGTAAAACATTACAGGCTGCATTCAGTAATATCAACTTTTTTCTTTTTAAGTTTATTATTATGCAATGACTACTGTATCATGAATGGAAACGTCATCTAAAGGGCGCCAGGATGACAATACAGACCAGACATGCCTGACACCTAGAGGCCACAGTGTGAATTACACTGAGAAACACACTGATGAACAAATGGCACTTACTCTTCATCTGTCTGCACACACTTGTCTAGTTCGATGACATGGCTGCCAATAAACCAGACCAAGTTGCTGAAATATGGCACGGCTGTCTTATCTCGGATGTAGTGCAGCATGTGCTGGTTGTCCACTGGAGAGATGAGGGTCAGGATCGAGAACTGGGTTAGGACTGTCACCAAGGCTGCCCCCTGGTATCAAATACCTACACACACTCACACATACTCATATGTACACACACTTTGTGAGCCTGCAGAATTACCAGAATGTGACAGTTAAATATGAGTAAAAAATACAAACAGCAAAGCCTTAAAATTAAGACACAAATTAAGAAAATTAACCAATCACGTTAAGTCAAATTAAACACATGAATTGGTCCATTGTTGATATAATATAAAGGGAATACTAGTGGAGTGGGATTAAGAGAAAAGCCAGTTCAGATCCAAGTTGAAACAACAGTGTGACTGGGGCTGTAATTAGACAAGAAAAAAATGGCATCTCCTACAGATTTTATGTCTGTTTGATCCAAGCCTGTGATCTGAGCCTGCACTCATGAGTTTGTCACGCTCACTGATGCTTTCTGAAGAGGAGTTATCTTTAGACAAGAGATCTGAGCCAGATTTGGTCCAAGTTTGTATTAGTGGTAATGAAAGTCACAAAATGAGTCATAATGTTTTAAAAAAAAAAAATAAATCTAAAAATTTCATTCATATGCAAAGTTAGAGGGGAACTCTACTGTGCTAACAGCTCAAAGCTACATTAGCCTCTACTAGCATAACACACAATTTCTGCTGCACCAATTGTTTTTTTAAACTGTCCATTGTGAGTCTGACAATGTTAAAGGAGGGCAATGCTAAATTGGTGTTGTGCTTTTAAAGGGACAAATATCCATGTAGATGTTTTGGTGTGAGTTGCAGAGTGTTGCAGATGTCTGCCTTCTCTCCAATATAACAGAACCACATGGCACTCAGCTTGTGGAGCTAAAAGCACCAAAAAATACATTTGAAAAACTCATCAGTTAAGTTTCTTTCGAGAAATCATGACCAGGTTACTCAAGATAATCCACAGACCTTGTTGTGAGCAGTTTCATGCAGGAACTATTGTTTTATTTCTCCTCAACTACACGTGCCAAGCACATCAACATGCAGGAGAAAGTGTGCATCTACTCCTGGATGAGAGGCTCGTGCTTATGACCATAAGTGGCGTCCTCCTTGGCTGAGGTATAACGTTAGCTAGCTCAGTTGTGGTGATTCAGCAGAAGATGCACACTTTCTTCTGGACAGTGATGCAGTTGGCAGGTGTAGTTCAGTAGAAAGAAAACAGTTCCTACATGAAACTGCTCACAACAAGGTCTGTGGATTATTTTGAGTGGGTCATGATTCCTGGAAAGAGTTACTAGCCCCTTTTACACTCTCAAATTGAGCAGCTAGTAGCAAGAGGGAAACACAAACCCGACAGACACTCTTAAGATGAGCAACTGGGGAGACAAGGAATTGCGCACCCTCCTTGCCCTCGTACATGAAGAGGCCATTAACCGCCAAGTGATGGGGATGGTGGAGGACAGGCCAACTGATGAGAGAATCGCCGAAGGACTAGCCGCGGCTTCCCTCCCACCTCACTGTTTACGTCACACGCTGAGCTACACGTTTTGTTACTTGCTCACGCCCCCCATTGCCCTGAAAAAGGCATTCTGTATAAACACAAGTAAGAAGGCGGCATTTTTCTGCACTCTCTGATTTTAGTTTTTATACTGCCAATGCTGAAAAAAGACTGATTGGGCTTTCCTGCAAATGTGCACAATTCCTATTTAAAAAGGGCTACTGATTATAGTGGAGAGAAGGCACACATCTCTATGGTAGATATGTCACTCTGTAACTCACACCAGAACAATCTAGGTTGTTGAATAACAAATGAGTAAGAGAAAAATATATATTTTTGATATGGGGCTGAACTGTTCCTTTAACACTGGGCCCTTCGTATAAAAAACTCTCATATTAGACTGTATAGCAGTCTAAATCAGTTTTTTAAGGGGTTAGAGGAACCTGGAAGAGAAACTACAGTGCAGAAAAATCTGACACCTTTGTTTCATGTATTTGCAAATAATTCTATGCATCCGTTTTAATGCGTCTGGAATAAAAACCTACTCCAGTTCAACACACAGGGCACGTGAGGGAAAACCAGACATTCTAGACAATCACTTTAGGATGCATCTCTTCTGTGAATGACATCTTAACTGACTTGAGATGTCAACAGTCCTGATTTAGTAAGACTTTCTTATGTCGTAATCCAAATGCAAATAAAAGCTGATAGTAATCTCACAGTGCCAATCCACACGCATCAAACTGACACAAGTAATGAATGAGCAGCCAAATCAAATGTATGAATTACATAGCAGAATAGCAGAAGACAAACGGACAAATCACAAGCTGCCACTACTCAGAGTCACAGTGTCATTCCAGCTTAGTCCATTTAGTGGATGAGCTGAAGATTAAGCAGAGGGTGACACTGACTGAATAACCACAGTGACCAAAACTGTCAAACCCATCACCAAAATAACAACCAACATGTGGGGCTAAACTGAAATTAAGTATGTGGAACAATTAATCCAAGAAAAAGAAATTAAAATAGGCATGCAGGTTTTTTCTGCATGTATGTAGGTGGGTGATACAGATTGATTTACAAGAACAGGAATTGCAAGGATATTCATACCCGTACATTTATATAAAATACACCATTAGGTACAAATAGGGCTGGGTATCAACAAACACTGAGAGGAACTGAGTAATAATGACTAACTTTAGGCACGATTTTGTAAACATTTCAAATTTGTGGCATTAAAAACAATGACAAGTCTCATTAACAGCAGCTATACTTCTAAAATCAACACACTAGAACAACACTGACTCATTTAAGGTACAGAAAATAACAACACAACATGTTTCTAGGATACCCAGCCCTAAAAAAAGACTGAATGAATGGAACCAACTTACATGAAACTGGAGTTAGGCAGATGGGGCGCGCAGAGGGAGGAGGGAGAGGAGGAGAGAGACAAGGGAGAGGAAGAGTAGGAGTGGTTGTTGAAGAGGAGGAGGAGGAGGAGGGAGAGGGGGAAACAGACACAGGGTTAATGTGTGTAAAGGGGCGGCTGTGGAGGGGGGTGGAGGCTGGGTGGGACCCCGCAGGTATTTTAACAAATGCAAACTGCAAACAATGGCACATCTGGTAAAGGAGTTTACATGTTACATCACATTTTATTTTCAGGATATCACATTGGTCTCCACTGTGTAACATTCCAACAAGAGAAAACTGAACAAGCAGCAAGTAACCACAAAAACAGCTAGTGTAGGAGCATCACTTCACTAAAATATCTTCACACTAGCTTCATTAGTCTTAATGCTGCATAAAATCCTTTTCCAGGTTGTCATTTGTTGCAGTACATGACCCAAGGAATCAGTAGGAAGCATCAAACTGAAATGTTCAACATTGTAATGCCTAAAAAAAAATAAGAAGTTGTAATTTTTATTGGAACATACTGACCCATTTACACAGTCGTGACACTGCAAGTATTCAAATAAATGTCTGTTAGGTTGCTATCTATTGCTGAATGAGGTGACACAATGGTGAGTGAACCTTTGGCCCACTTATGAAAGTATTGCAAGATTTATACATTGGCAGTGTTATAAACTGGGAAAAAATGCTGTATTAAGTAACTGCTAATGCAAACTGAATGTCTCCAACTGCTGTAGCTTCACATTAAAATCATTTAACTGCTGCAATAAGGGCTGGCAGTCTGGCGTTAATAAATATCTTAATAATTTGAACTGGCACCAGTATTGTAATTTTCTTTAATGATACCTAGCCCAATTTTTCCGAGACGTATGAGACTACAAAACAAGGAAACCGTCATTTTATGCATTTTTTGACAGTGGATCAGTTTGAAAGATAAAGGAGTAGTCACAGTGAGCTACTAGATTAAAGGCTGCAGCCTTATGCACACCTCCCACTTAGTAAGGTAACCAACTCCTTTCACTGTGCCCTGCTGTCCACAGACTCATCCTGTGTGCCGTATAAAATCAGATCAAGGTTGGTCACAGATTGATGGAAAAGGGCCAACTGTTGCCTGATTTCTTTATTTAAACAACAGTAGTTTGTTTTGCTGTCCCCAGAATTCTGTGACCTGTCTTAAACCGCACTTGCTGTTCCCACCAGTAACTACAGGTGTCACCAAATATACAAGAACTGAAATCTTTAAAATTGCCACCAAAAGTAAGGGATTTATTTTAGAAAAGCTTTCACTGCATAATTTTACAATGATATTACAGCAGTATGTCAGCCTGTACATCAGGATACAGATGTTCTGTGTTGTTCCCTGACAGAAAAACGTCAGTTGCTGCACTGAGTTGATGCTTCCCTCTTTAACAGATTCCTTACTATAGATTAGCCCATAGCCAGACCAGCAATGACACGTTCCCCACACCACTAAGTTACTTCATACATGACTTGTACTTGTACTGTGGTTAAAGTCAGTTCTGTTAACTGTATGACGTCACTGTTGGGAGTTACAGAATCAAGACTTCATGGACGACGCAAGACGCAAAGTTGTGCAAAGTGTTCCATGCAGGGTTAGACAAACAGGTACGGAGACAGACAGGACGCCATAGTTGGTATGTTGCAGTGACCGTATGTTGAGGAAATGTTATGTTTAGTGAAGAGAAGCATGATGTGAAGAAGAGCCAAACCCGCTAAATGCACCACCCGCCTCCCCTGGAGTGCCAGCGGACAGCTCCGAGCCCCGAGGAGCCCAGAGAGACGGCAGGAAGAAGAAGCAGCACAGTGCAGAAAGCAGCACAGCCTTTGTAAGAATCCTGCTGTTTACAGACTCACGGCATCACTGTTGTGCTGGTGCTGCACTCACAGGACGCTGACTTTGAAACACCTGCAGGTTGCAATACATTTTTGGGTGCATACTGGGCACTCCGTGAGGCGGTGATACTGAACCTTGTGGTGACGCTACCTTGGCCGTTGCACACATGCAAAGCTCAAATGTTAGCTGCTGTTTCAGGTACATGGGTTCATTTGTTCGAAGAAATGTATTCGCACATCCAACTGTTTAAGATGCAGGTGCGCTGTGAAATATCACTAGAGTCTTTGAACAGAAAACCTGCACTTGTCTTGCTCAGCTTCACAGTTTCTTAGTAAGACTAATGTTTCAGTTTCAGAGGACCGAAACGTTAAAGTAAATTGTGAAGCTAAGCAAGAGCAGTGTGGGATTTTCTGTTCAAAGGTACACAGGTTTGAAAAACTTAAACCAACATTTATCAAGTTGTTTTTCTTCTGATTTATAAGTTGCTGGATTAGAGTAATCTATAACAGATGATATTTTTTTTAATCTATTTTTGTCCTTAGTTGGTCACGTCAGAGTTTATTTCATTGTGTAATTATTACACTGTAAAGTGTGAAAGTAATGCATGACAGTGACTTAACGGGAGTTCTCAAGAATTATATATGAGAAGCTAATCATGACAATACAGTAAATGGATTACAGCTGTGAATGGTAACTAAAACAACCTGAATTGTGGGTAAATACTTATAGTACATATGTCCAGTATCTGGATCCAGTTATCTTCTGTACAAATGTGAAAGTATATAATAATTCATGGGTATTTGATGCAGGCTGAATGCTCCTATGACCACAGTTGGCTTGCTGCACTAAAAACAAAGCCAAGGGCAAATGTTTAAATTAAGTATCAGCAGATGTTACTGATATAACAACACATACATAGAATAAGAAAAAAGGGAAGTTTGAATCAGTATTTAACAATAGGGAATAAAACCCTTAATTCGTACCCAAAGTAGCCGATCATCCTCCACAGTGGCTTGTTTGCACAACGAAAAAGAGCCACACAGCTGCTGGCAGGGTTACAGCAAGATCTTGCTGTATATAGATTAAAGTATTTCTACATATTTTTTGCAATTCTGCCATTTCAGCTGAGTGTCAGAGGTGAACAGCTTTCATCTGTCAGGTTCTGAGCAAATATTTACTGAATGTCTAGTCTGTGTTGTAGACGTGCTGTCTGAGATATCGTAAGAAAAGACATGTGCCTAATGGCAGATGGTATTTCTGTAAAAAAACGGGATCGGGTGTAGTAGACCTGACACCTGCTTAGAGATACTTCTTTGACTAGTACCAAGTGGCTGTGAATAATGGACAGATTTCCGCACACTACTTCAGTTACAGACCTTTGGAAAAACTTGAAATCAAGGACTGTGTTAGAATGACAGCTTAAATAAGTTTTTAGTTCAACTACACACTTTTAGAGGGTTACACACACATTAGAAGGCAATGAATTATCTTCGGCCAAAACCTCAGCAGACTGTATCTGTGTGTGTTCATCACAGCGTTACCTGTTAGTCATGCTCATGCACCAGAAGCAGCAGTGAGAAGAGGGCAGGAGTACAGAGAGAGGCGGTAGGCAGTCCCAGCATCTTGTGAGTGTTTGTGTATGCACCCGTGTGTGTGTGTGTGTGTGTGTGTGTGTATGGTTAGCATGTGCACATGCGTGTTCCTGGCACTCACCTTTGTAGACGTTGAGTGTGATGGTCCGTACTGCGATGCGGACCATGCTTTCAGGGTGGTTGAAAAACTTAATGGCCTCGGTGTACAGGGCAAAGTCATTAGTGTGCTGTGTGTGGGAGACAGAGAGGGGGCGCTGGTGAGCAAGGCACGGCATTGCATGGCTGTGCTCTGGCCAAAGACGACCACAGAGCGAGAGAGAGACAAAGAGAAAGCAGCTAGTGGAGAAAGACATTCTGGGCAGTATCAAAATGACTTAATGAGAGTAACAAACTGGTATTTAGTTCTCCATTTGACTGGGAAAGAGCAAGTCTGGGTATTTTTTCAGAACTACAGGCTGGGCAAATATACAAAGGTCAGAGTTATTTTGAGATGCTACAGATTACGCAGCATGATACTAAAGTTACCGTGTGGACCAACTGAAATCCAACAGAATTCACGATCTGTCTCATGTCTCTTAAAATCCAGTCTATATGGATGCTATATAGGATGAATAAGTAAGCATATTCTGCTGCTAACTTGCAGCAGTTGCACTTCATATCTAACGATTAGTATCAAGCAAAAGAACACTTTGTAAACTTTGGATTTGGGAGTTTTCAGCCCATGCTGAAACATGACAAAACCTCAACAAGACCAAGCTACCACATAGTACCATAAGTAAATCTGCATGACAAACCGGCTGCTCTGCATCTTACAGTCATCTCTCTCTGTGCCAGTGCCTGATCCTCAACCCAATCATTCCTCAGTCACTGCGACCTCCAGCCAATCACAGCGGAGGGCCAGAAACAAACAGAGGTCGCAGCAATTGAAGAAACTTGACCCTGACGTCAAACCCAAACCAAGAGCATGTCCTCCGGTCTTACAAATGTCACTTGTGTAGATCTGACAGGAACAGAGGTGGCCAAAGTAATCAGCTATCCAACAGCACCCTCTGGAGGTGAGTAAAGGATAAATCAATAGGTTAAAAATTAAATATCATACATGAAGTGAGAGATTAATTATAAACATGTTCTGTGTATCTACATCCAAAAATAAATATCTTCCTTTGCTTTCCAAAAGGCAAGCTTTACTTTTATTGTTAATTGATAAATCAAGTAAAGTGAAATCAATCTAAAATACAATAGTTATAGGTTATTTTACCACATGCTCAAACACTCTCAGATCTACACACTGGGTCTGGATTTGGCTTCAGGGGCAAGGCTACCATCGACAGTACACCAATAACTTTTCCCAGCACACACAGGCCAGTGGAAGGACTACAGATACTGCTGAAACACTGAAGGGTAACAATATCATCAGAGATTGTTCAGGAGATCAGTTTTTTTGGTACACACAGACACACACAGCAACAGGTCTGCATGATAATATTCCATTAATAGTTTAAAGACGGAATAATAAGAGTTGTGTGTGACAGAGAAACAAGATTTTATGGTGAAAACAGAGGTCTACACATGAAATATTCCCCTAATGAAGGTAACATCGACACGTATGTATGTTTCAGCTGGTGAAGAGAAAGATGACGTGCAAACAAGATCGGCTAATCAACCCATCTACACAGGAAGCCGATGTTTTGACAGAGGAAGTGTGTGGATAGAAGTAGCCTGATGAGTACAAACACAGGTCGACTTGCAGGAAATACAAGTGAGCCTCTGAAAATATGACAAATTAAATAGCTGTAAAAAAAATCTCTTTTGGTGCACAACTAATTTTTACATGTGTACCATTTTAAAATATCGCAAGTTGGTGAATTCAAGAAACAGGTTGTCTCTGTCAGTCAACCCCCCCCCCCCCAACTGTTATCGGCCTCACCTCATTGTAGAAGAAGTGCACTGTGTGGTTGTTGAGTTTGAGCGACAGGGTCTTGAGGAAGGAGATATAGTAGGCCATGATCTCCTCGTCCGAGAAGTCAAACTTGTGGACGATGATGGAGTTCACGTGGTTGTTTGACAAGAGGTAATCTGAGAAGAGAAGAGAAGAGAAGAGATCAGTGCATAGTTTCCCTGCACTACTTTCATTTCTGTGCTGTTATCATAAGATCAGCAGTGAGGCTGGACTACAGCAGTGACTGATGTGCACAGTGAACACGATAAAACACTATTAATTCCTGCTGAGAAAACACCACAACTCTGATTGTAATACCTCCACAAGTCACCAAAATGCAAACCTTGGTTACTTATTTAAAGACATCAGCCCACTTTATAAATTACAGTATCATCTGCTGAGTCCTTGGTTGCCTAGCAACAGCAAAACATGCGGCAGTCTGCTCTGCATTGCATGTTTTAACAAAGACAGCCCGTGCAACATGCCCTGCATTGTTTAGCCTATAAAAAAACATGTATAGGTCTATCTTAAGGCAATACACTACAGCACCACTGTAATAACTACTATGGACGGATTAGTTGCAGCCCTACATTGTACTATATACTAAGATATTTCTAATATTCTTGTACAAAATATAAACTAGGGATGCATGATGTGCAAAAAAAATCTATTTCAGTTATTTCAAAAGATATTACAATTGTGATATAAGTTGTGAACTAAGACGGAAAGCTAATTTTCCATTTCACTCTCACTGAAAAAATAACATATTTCAGGACTATTTAACGGCAATGCACATCGATATATGTGTCTAATTTTTTTAACCAGTGTTGATTTAAATGCTTACACAGGGAAGTCTCATGACTGATGTTCTCAAACAGTATGTTGAGGGTCTGGAGGAGTTGGACGCACACGTAGCGTCCCGACTTCTGACGCAGGATGTTCAGGAAGAAGGCAAACATGTTCTTCTCCAGGAAGAAGCTGAACACATACAGGAAAGCGAACAACAACACATACAGCAGTCAGTACATGATGACTTGATCTTGAAATATAATTATCAAAGGGAAGAATGTTTCTCTTTTACAGTATTAAGACTCATACCATATTATACCCACAACATCACTAATATGATTACAGCAATGGGCCTTTGTTGGATTTCTAACCCCATCTCTCCCCATGTTTCCTGTCTATATCTATACTGTCAATATCTGATAAAAGGCAACAAACACCAAAACAAATCTAAAAAAAGAAACAGGAACATATTCAATCATCATTTTTGTGCTGTACTATGTCAATATTCTGAATTCGCATACTGCTCATTTCACCCTTGAAAGATTTGCAGTTTATCACTACCTCAGTTTACTGGACCAGCTCTCTGACTGACTCGAGCCACACCTCAGTAAACACCGACAAGAGTGCTCCAGTACTTTGCACCATAGAAATTTTACGTTTTGATTTTTTTGAACATGAAGATCATCATCGTAATGTTGCAATAAGACTGTAAAAATTCCGAGAAACTCCTAACCAAGTAAGTGAAAAGCGAGTTTTCATGTCCATGTTTATTTCATGGGTTTCCTGATCGCACAAAGTACTCTTTCAGCCTCCTCTGTGGCTTTTCTGCTCGTCAAAACCATTTCCTGTTTCATATAATAAAGCCAAAGGTGGCAAAGTGGATGAACGGAAGCAATGACATGCAGCTCTAATTGCAGAGCTGCTTCTGATTAAAAACAAAACACCATGTTTTAATAAGCTCGAGTCCCCGGAAATGACTGAAATGCCTCAGTGGTTTGGGGGAAATTAACTGCCAAGGGCTTGTAAATGCAGAATATTTTTTAAATAAAACAAATGCTTTTATTTTATATAAATATGTATTTTTTGACAACACAAGTATGTCAGGGTTGTCTCAAGTCAAAATGTTACCAGTTTGTGCAGAGCCAGTATGACAGGCTGAAAATCAAGAATCATTGTGACACAGAGATACGTTTATCTTATTATGAATGGCTCTCAGCCAGAACAGAGCAGCGTGGCAACCTAATTGTTAGCAATATATAAAGAAGGTGTGGTAGGAGTCCTGAGTTGCTTGAATGTGACTATCCAACTAGGTTAGTTATAATGTTCGAGAAAGGGGTTTCTAAGTTGAGGATTTCCCCCCAATCAGGTGATCAAACATGAATCTTAAAAATCAGTAAGGAGCAATTTTCTGTGGCTTTTCAAATGCATGAATGTGACATTGTAATAGAGTTTGCACAATTAGCAAACCTTGCTTCTATGAATAGAGATTTAAATTCAAGTAAATACAAAGCTGTCAATTTGATTGTTTGAGTCCTATACAGGAATCACATCTACATATTTGCAGCTACAGGTGAGACATTTTGCGTAAAGTTGTGGACTGGTTCTTACTCAAATACAGAGCTGTCATTCTGGTCCCCCCAGATGAGGATCTCTGTGATGGAGCGGATGGTCTCCACTAGAAGGTTTCGGTTGTGGTCGGTCACTGTGGTGTTTTTGGTCAGGACATGGTACATATACCTGATGGAGAGACAGGAACGAGGGTAAGATGTGTGGAAGAAAGTCATAAAGCTTTGTATTAATCCATACAAATCTATCTCTGAACTTAGCAGCAGAGAGACAGACTGCAGTGATATAAAGACAGACTGTATCTAGAAGCTGCTCTACAGACCAGGATAACGAAACAACTTTTGAGGAACTGACTGTAAACCCTGTGATCAAAATAAAACCCACCTGTGTGGTAGAAAAATCTGAGTACTATGAGCCCCTGCACTGTAACGTTACATTCACACAGGTGTTTTCACTCATGCCTCATTGGACTCTGTGCATGTGTGCAGACTGAGACTGATTACTCCCTGGTTAATTAGTTGCACCTGTTGTGGTGGGACAACTTTAAATTCTGCCATTCTCATTACATTTTGGTGACCTCTGTAATAGCCAGCATAGCTCAACCTATTTCAACCTGGGCATATGTCTAAAGACTGGTGCAAGACCTTTAAATCTCGGTGCTTCGCTGTATGGACACTTGGTGCTCAATGTTTGATACTATGCCCAAAACCATTTCAGTAGCACAGGGTCAAATTCTGTTTTAGGGTGGATTTGTCACTTTAAAGCTAACCGCTAGCTCACATGTAGAACTACGTTGTCAAACAGAATAGAAGCGACGCAGCAACCATATAGAAGAACACCTAATTAGACGGCTACCTTTAGTTAGCAACTGATATCCAAGCTGTTAAAAACTAAGCTAATGACAGCGCTAACAGCCGTTCTTAACCGGCTACCTCACAGGCTAACGTTAGCATATTTAATGCTAGCTACTCACTTCAAATGGTCCAAGGAGTGGATGTTTTTCGTTTTCCCCTGTCCTCCGACCCAGCTCCGTGACCGGCCGAACATGGTGGCGCTTTTAAGGGGTGTAATGTTTTGACAGGCCCGTTATTTTGCTCACGTTAGTGTCCGCAGCTACCCATTACACCCACTTTCCCGTGCAGATAGCTACTTAGCAAACAGAAGGTGATAGGCGGCGATAGCAGCGCTGAGGGGTCATTGCGTAACACTACAGCGCGTGGTTTGTGTGGGAGTTGTAGTTCTATCCCTGCGATGGACACTGGACACAGCCTACAAGAGCGAGTGGAGGAAAACTACAACATTCACTTCCTGTAGTTTATCTAGACTTTCATTAGTCATTTGATGTACTTGAAAAAATAATTTTAATTGATATGGAAAATAAACAAAATTATGTAAGAAAAAGTGATATTGATAAATGTATTGAGGAAGGGATCTAAATGCTATTGACTTAGATCAAATTAACGGCCAAATCAAATTAAAATGTCTAAAATACTCATGAATTTTGGTGGTATAGATTTCTTATTGACATGTAGTCCTCCATTATTGGATATTGATAAATATGCATAACTTTACCCCACACATGGTTTCTATGTGAAAAAATATATTAATTGAAAATGGACGGAGAGCGGTATCTGGTTCATTATTAATTTATTAGATAAACATACTAATATTTTAACATATACTTTTATGAAAAAATACAAAATTGTTTCTACTGATGGGCAATATAACACAGCAATTAAGGTAATAGCACAAGCGATGAATCAGTTAATTAGAGGCATGCTGATTTATTCTGTGTTTATTCCACAAAAGCCTTTATTAGTTATAGTTGGATGTACTTTTTTAAGATAACAAAAAGGCATTATTAAATAAGGGAATATTCTCACTTCAGTTTGTTTACCATCACCTTTGAAGCAAAGACATATTTTCTAAGAATACAGCAGTATGTTGACAGTCAAAATAAGAACCAGATACCTCTCTTTTCCAATTCCCTCGATGCTAAAGGGGTTCACTTTAAAATAATAAATGAGATTTGAATATTTGTACTGTCTGTAACTCAGGCACTAAAACCTTAAAACATTTTTTTCTCTTGCAATGTAGCTAAAACATTTTGGGACTTTTTGAAAAATTGGGTAACTTATAATGATCAGAACATTATGATTCTAAATGATGAAAACATAATGGTTGGTGTCCAACTGGAGGACAGGCCAGCAGAGTCTGGGATTAATAATTTGATAATTTTGGCAAAATATTTTATTCACAAATGTCATTTTTAACACTAGCCAAAAATGTTAATATTGCATTCATCTATTTATTTCATTATTTATTTCTGTCTTGTAGTTCGCTGTTGATGATGTACCTTTTTTGACTGTAAAAAAAATAAAAAATAAAATAAAATAAAAATCACTTCCGGTGTAGTAGTAGTGACGATAGAAGGATGCGACAGGTCCTCGCGAGGGTTCTGTTAAAATGATCGACACCTTAAAGACCAATCACAGTTGAGCTTGTCAAGCGGACAGCCAATCATCTGCCGAGGCTTCGGGTGTCGCTTCTGGTGAGGACTGTTTTGATGCAGTTAGCAAGAATGTTAGAAGGGACGTTTAGCTTTAGAAACATCGACAGACGCGTGTATTTGTGAATGTTTTCTTATTTACCGGTACAGCTGTGCATACTAGATAAGTCCAAATACGTAGCTTGAACATATGTTCGCGTTTGTTTTCACTAGCATCGCATGCTACTGTTTTTAGCCCTAGCCAGCTGGCATGGCGTGAATTCCGCAAACTCAAAGAACCAATGTCAAGAATGCGTCGAGCTAGCTAACGTGATATTTTGATACCGTCCAATAGTTATTTTTAGCTATGAACGCTACGCCCTCGAGTCTACCTGTGTGTGTGTCGTTTTCTTCTAGACCGTACAGATAAAGTAGCCGCCTCTCACTCACTGCTCGCAGGTCGGGACGACCCGAAATGGACGCCCCATCCCCATCACCCCTGACAGATTTCTAGCGGTGACACCAGCGACTCCACTCCGCCACGTCCTGGCCCTGCTCACACGCAACAACCCAAACCGTGGCTGTCTTTCTTTTCTATGACACATCCAATTTATGCCCAGCTAGATTCGGTAGAATCGCTGTTGGACGAACTTCCATATATGTTTTATCTGGGCCTGTTCTTTGTGAATGTCCTGATCCTCTACTATGCCTTTCTGATGGAGTACATCGTCCTGAATGTGGGGATAGTGTTTCTGCCGGAGGATATGGACCAGGCGCTGGTGGACCTCGGGGTGCTGTCCGACCCGGCCTCTGTCCCTTATGACACGGACACGGAGCTGGATGTGTTTGAGGGGTATCTTGAGTGACAGGGCGGCCCTGGAGGAAGATAAAGACAGAGAAGTGGAGGAGGTGATGATGATGATGCAGAGGTCCGGGGCAGATTGGACCAGCGTGAACACTCCCTGGTCAGTGATGTGGGGAGGACATGCCTCACAGTGGATGCTGTTGCTGCCTTTTTCTCACACAGACATATCAGTGAAAAAGTAAGTGCACGCAAGATATTTTGTGTTTTTAAGTTTGTTTCATGTCCATAATGAGAGTTATAGATCATTATGTACTATTGGGCCCATGGGCCCCTGGGCACAGGTATGCATAAGGCCCCACCATGCTACATAGCAGCAGGAAACACGGCCTTTGCCTACTTCTTTGTTGTGTTGCATCTAGTAGAGGTTATACATCGTTTTGTGTCTCTTTGAGGGTGATTGTGTGTGTTTTGTTTTGTTTTTTTTAGTTGTTTCTGTCTCTTTGTATTCATTTTGTGTCACTCTGTGGTTGTTTGGGCCCTTTTTTTGTTATTTTATGTGTATTTGCAGTTCCTTTGCATGTTTTAGTGGTCATCTTGAGTCTCTTTGTGGTTGGTATGTATTAATTTGAGTGACATTTTGCAGGTAAAGACACTTTGGGCCCCTGAGCCTGTGCCTGATAGCCCTGTACAGTAGAGCTGCAACTAATGATTATTTTCATTGTCGACTAATCTGTCGCTTATTTCTTCAATTAGTCGACTATTTATCGGGAAATGTGCTAAAATGTTGGTCTGTCTCTCCAAAACCCCAAAATTATGACATCTAATGTCTTGTTTCATACTCACGCCAAAGGGTTTTAGTTCACTGTCATGGGAGAGTGTGTAAAGCTGCCAATATTTGAACATAAGAAGCTGCAATAAGAGTATTTTGGGGTACTTTTATAGTAGTTTTCTATGAAAAATGACTCAAACCGATTAGTCATTGATTCGTCGACTAATCGTTGAAGCCCTTCTGTACAGTAAGCTATCCAAGACAAGGTTACCTTACAGGACAAACAGCAAAAAAACAAACAAACTGCATTTTTAGGCAGCATCTGGTACAAACAGGAGGTTTGGTGAATGTAAACATATATTTTTTTTGTTATTCATCAGCCTCACAATTTAATGTTCTGTTGAAAGATAAGCTGGAATAAATATCTTGGTGATTATCTGTCCTATTTCTTGGTGTGCCACATGTTTTTAGGTTGTCTCGACTTAAAAGAAGGTAGCCTGAGGAGGAAACTCAGCACCACCGGCCACATGATCAGCGACTGTCTCATGGGACTCTGCACTGGATCAGCTGTCATCAGTCTGTTGCCATACTAGAAGGACTAACCACACCATGGGTTTAGCACTGGCATCTGTGTCCTTCACTTTGGACACAATGAAAGAAAGCACTGTGTGCTGCAAGTGCTCAGAGACAGCTATTCCCCGTGGATGTAAAATGAATGTTAACAGAGATGTGATATAGCATGACTCAGGTCGTCTGCAGTGCAGCCAGTTCAGATATAGTCGCC
The DNA here is from genome assembly GCA_035609425.1 of Epinephelus awoara. Lineage (NCBI taxonomy): Eukaryota > Metazoa > Chordata > Actinopteri > Perciformes > Serranidae > Epinephelus > Epinephelus awoara. The sequence goes on from CM069311.1 coordinate 8,971,354, forward strand.
TGATGTGTCTGGTATTTACACTGAGGAATCACCCAGGCTGTGCAGGACCTGGTGGCCAACTGCTGAAGGAAGTGAATCAAATCTTCACACACAGTCACAGTGTGATGTCCTACGCAGTGTGACATCTCAGAAGAACTGGCAAACAGTGTGAGAACGATGTCCACTTTAGGTCCGTTGCATACTAAATCACTCGCAGAACTTGTTTTAACTGTTTGTCCTTTTAAGTTTTCAGAATGCATTGGTACTTTGCAGGCTCATCCTTGAGGTGTAATTTAAAAAAAGTGTCTTTTGAGGTCATCTGTATATCTGCTTCAGGGATGTACACACTCTCAGGAGTACAGTCAGGAACTCTGGTAAGACACTGACACTGGACACAGGCTGTGAAACTGTAGAATATATGAGAGCCCTAATCTTTTCAAGCTTTCTCATGAACCAGAAACACCATATCACACCTGCCACACTATTCAGTATAATGTAGAAACTCCAAAAGTATCTAGGGAGAGTTATTTCTTTGATACAGTCTGTCTTCTGACGATCTATACCACATTAGTAATTGGGATGACATGCATATTTAATTTTTCCACGTAAAAGTGAACAGCAATAGTTACGAAAGCTGTGATCGCATCTGTTATTTGTATGAGTCATGTCAACGGCTGAAACCTCACATGAAAAAGAACCTCAGAAGAAGTGCTTCAGATATTTGACTTTTTCATCCTCTATTTGTTGCATTCATGTTTGTTCTTTTAATGTTAACAAGTGTGTGTAGAGAAAAGACTCAACGCATGATATTGGTTGTGTGTGTTTTTTTTAAAAAGAGATTAGCTTTGGTTGTCAGAATTCTGTTTTATTGCACTTTCTTCTGTTTTACTTTGTTATGAAATTAGAATTCAGTTAATTAAATGTATATTCTTGGCAGCAATAATAAACTGGATTCAAGCAGTGCAGCAGTTCGGTAGTTAAACAAATGAGCTAATGCACAGAATAAGGTAATCAGTTGGTTAAGTGTGGCTGTGGACGGGTGGAAGCAAAGCGCCTCTAAAGGGATAGTTCACTTGATTTACTAGCTATTTGTAAGCCTTGAAAGTACTGTACATACTGTAGGTCTGTGAAGAGCACCTAAAGCCAAGCTGATTAACTAAACGTTGATTTTGGAGGCGATGCAGAAGAACCAGTATTTTCTCACAGCATTCAGCACCTGTCTACCAGAATAAGCAAACTGTGCAAAATAATCATTGCGATGTGGTGCACATGCACGTTTCATACTCTAATTAAGCTTTAGTCCAGAATTTCATTGCCTGACTGTCAGTGTTTTAAACGTAACATTCTGCGGGACAACCTTTCATCAAGATGGCTCACTGAAAATAACCAGATAGTTGTCCACAAAAGGCCATACTCAATCAAGAACAGGGATGTTAAAAAATAATCGTGTCAAAGTTTAGCAGGAAACTTCGGAGACTTCGTATGCCTTGCAAGACTGTTTTTCAGAATTCAGCCAGTATTGATTAATCATGGCTGATAACCAGATTCTTTCTTCCATTTGGATTGAAGCTGCCTGTAAGCAATATATTGTGGTGACATTTACAGTGTTTGGATTGGGTTGTTTGTGCATTTGAATGAATCGGTGTGTCTGTTTCTGGCCGGACAAAAGTCCATTTGAAACAGCACTTAGATCACGTGACACTAAAGCTCAGGATACTAATATTCATTAAATATTGTTAAACATGTTTGTGTGGAATTTGATCAAACAATCATGTGATCAATACCAGGAAAGGGCTTGCTGTTGATGAACAGTGAATCATGTGTATTCAAACCGCATTATGCTGGTGGAGAGCATTAAAGGGGTAGTTTGGATTTTTTAAAGTGGGGCTGTACGGGGTGCTTATCAGTAGTCAGTGTATTGCATACAGTACATGTCCGTCAGCACGCCCCCAGTTTGGAGAAGTATCGACACAGAACCGAAGCAATGCACTGCTGTGGATGGGGGCCAGCAGCAAAATTTTAGAACATTTTGATTGCTTTACCTTTCCATCAAACAGCCTGGTCTGATGGGTAAGCGGTAAACATCATCTAAGCCACCAGACTCCATTGACAAAAACAGTAATTTAACCTTGCTGAACACAGGAGCTGCTGGCTTACCTCTGCCTCTGTCAGTTAGTTTGTGCTCTTGTGTAACTTTGGTGAATCAAAACGAACCTGTTTAAACACCAAAGGCACACAATACTGCAAACAAAGTAACTGATAGAGGCAGTGGTAGAGCAGTTGCTCCTGTGTTCAGTGGTGTTAAATCGGCTCTTTCCTCAATGTAGTCTGGCTTTGATGAGAGCGATATAACAACTTCATTTCCAAGCTTGCAATCACTGTTTAAGGGAAAGTAAAGCTGTCAAAATACTCCAAATATAGTGTATGCTTGAACTGATATTTTTGAAGGTAGATAAAATATGTTTTGCTACTGGCCCTGTCCACAGCAGTACATTGCTTAGCTTCCATGTCAGACTCCAGCCTGCTTCTCCAAACTGGTGGCATGCCGACTGACATCTACTGTATGCAGTACACTGACTGTGAATTCAAAAGATCCACACTATCCCTTCAACACGCTGATGCCCATATGATGAGTTAAGTAATTCAAATATTAAAGTCGCTCCCCATATTCTAAAAATCATTTTGCAAGTGAAGCTGTTTGATGGGGAGGATCCTTGTTTTGTATTTAAACTGTTCTATCACTGGTGTTTAGTTGCAGGTATAAGACTGTTTGTGCCATTTCCCAGGCATGATACCACACTGTGCTGGTCAGGTTCTGATCAACTCTGTTCACAGCATCTTAGTTTAAGTGGAAACCCCATTAGACTCCGAAAGGACTGTGACATATCATCAACATACAGCCTTTACCCAGTGCTCGTGTCATCCCTCCACATCTGCTTCTTTGCAGACATGCACATGCTATAATAAGCTATGGATCGTAACAGAGTTTTATTTTCCAATGTGTATTTAATAAACTTTGAGCGAATGCCAACTTGTTCGCCTCTTACTTGAACTGTCATTTCAGACGTGTGCTTCCTGATTATCTTGCAGTGTTGATCTCAGACTGTTTACTTGTTACCATGTGCTCTTTTGGTGTCACTTTACATTTTGTCCACAAGAGAGCATCAGTGCACCAGACAACAGCAGGACATTGTTGGAATGCTTTGTTGTCAGTGGTGCTTGACAATGGAAATTTGTGACACATCAGTGGTGCTCTGGTCTTTAAATGTATTTAGAATCTGCAGAGCATGGCAGGTGTTTCAGTGAAATGTCTGTCATCGACGACTGACACAACGTTATGTGTCCTGATGTGATGCACCTCAGCCACCTGCTGTTTCTGACTGAAGAGAGGGTTGAAAAGTTCACCTGTCATACCTGATATTTGAGATTATTGTGATGCAGCCAGGAAGTATACCAAGATTTAACCTGGGATTTAATCTGTTTTTTCTATTTATGCAGATTCAAGTAAGGCTTGGTCGATTTAGACATTAACCAAATATGTCTTCATTTACCGAATTAGAACTGTAATTATATTCCTAGAGGGTTCATAAAAGCAAGTGCATATATTGAAGACTTCTAGTACCAACCCACGGAGCATCTGCCACTTGTATCCTTCCTTCTGAACTCAATAACTTGTCTAAGATAAAAACTAAAAATACAAAAGAGGAAGCCACTTTATGTTGAGAGTTTCATATGTATGATGTGTGTTATGGCATGCAAATAATTAAAATGCCCAGTCAAAGTAATAGTCAAATTAGAGATGTGGATGAAGGTTCAGAGGTCTGGTGAACTTGTTCCAAATGTCTAAACTTGTGGGAGATACATGTGATTCTCTGATATTTGAGCTCTTTAGTGATTCAGTATTTACTTTTGTTTAATTTTGCTTTTAAAGCACTGCCATAGTCCACTTCCATAATGTTGGTGGACTGACAAGAAACAGCTTTGGAAAAGAATTGGCAAAATCAATGCGTTACAGCCTCGATATCCAGACTTTTGGGTCAAGCCCCCGTAACACTGGGTCCTTCATTTCTCATAAGGCAACTCAACATCTGCCTTGTTCCTGTTTATGTCTTTCAAGGTGCATACCTCACACTTTTTTTAGCACGGACTTTACGCTAAGAACCACAGTCTGAAGATAAGAGGTCACCTTAAATGGAAACTTTGGGGTTTTTTTAACCAAGAAAAAATGGTTAATTTCTCTGTTGGGTCTTTTTCTGTAACGTTGTCAGACACTGATAATCAGTCTAAGCAAGTCGGCAAGCACTTTTAATGGAGGTAAATTGACTGTGCATAATTGCCCGTAGCCGTAGGGATTACATTGAAGCCTGTTACACTGCTGCGACTGCTAGAGTTTTTGCACTAAAGTTGACCTTTTGAATATAAATTGTCATCACTTCATAATTTTGTCTTATTAGACATTTGTATGAAATGTTCTCATAATTAGTGTATGAATTCTTTATTTAAGGCCAAAAACATATTTTGTTATGTCACAGTGACCTTCACCTTTGACCACCAAGTTCTAATAATCTGATCAGCTCGTTGTTTAATCAAAATGGACATTTGTGCCAAATTTGAAGAAATTCCCTGAAGGTGTTGTTGAGATATAGCAGTTATGAGAATGAGACGTACAGACAGATGGACAACATGAAAACACAATGCCTCTAGCCATGGCCATCACTGGTGCGGAAGCATAAAATGGCTGTCTCCATTAGTCACTTAAGCCCTGTTCGGATGGGATTAGTTAAACGTGGACATGACTTTTACCTTGTGTAAAACGGTCTGGAGAAAATACCTCCGGTAATATTAATCCCGTGCGAACGCGATCCTCTGTGAAAATGTATGTAAATATTTCGTTATGTTGTCAGTAAAGATGAGTTGTTCCCCTTATTCTACCACGATATCACAATAGGGGAAAGTCTGGCCTCCCCTGTAGAGTCAGCAAAATTTTGGTGGAAAATAATGGCTTAATGCAGATAAAGTAATATGGTCAACTACGCAGAATGGCAAACACCAAAACACGATAAAGGTCAGGCTGGATGAAAACAGAGAACAGAAACCTGTTGGGAGAGAAGTTATTAAAAAAAACAAAAACTTAAGTGAACATGTCAAATGACAAGCGGTAAAAAAAAGGAAAGAAAACGATGTATCTGGTGACAAGATGAGACATTTTATGTAAAATAAAGTGCCAGGTGATTGTTAAGCAATGTTCCATTTACAGCCAACAGAGAGAAGTGCAAACAAAAATACTGTAAATGTCACAAAAACAGCACATGGTAGCAGACATTTGATAAAAACAGCGTAACAAAAACACCAACCAACATAAAGTCACATATCATAGTGCAAATGAGCTTCTTGAAATTGTACCAAGAATTACAACACACTCATACAGTGCACACATGCAGCACTGTGTAATGCTGAAGGATGAATTAATCCCCTGTCACTGAGTGGGATCTTTGGAAGAATCTGTCAAGATCAAATGTTGACTAAAGCAGCAAATAACTTCATTTTTACTTTCTTTTAGTGCACTTTCACTTTCTCACGCTTTCACTTTGTTTTAGAAAATGTATTGTGTAGTGTAAACATGTACGTTTGAGACACATGATAAAAAGTTCATTTTGGTAAGGAGGTTTCATGTGGCTCTACTGCCAAGACTGGATCCGACTGTCCTGGTGTTGAAGCCTCTCAAACACTCCATATGGAATACACTGGTTCCACATCCTGTGATGGGATGAGATGGAAAAAATATTGTGATGTAATATGGCATGCCAGGGAAGTGAGATAACAATGTTTTGGTTAGGGTTGTGGAGCAGTGAAATATTGTGCCCAAAAGGAGAGGTGGTTACGCACACATGTTTTCTTACCTCAGTGTTTTCATTTTCTTACAGTTTCTCAGACTGGCTGCCAAGCTTTGTGCTCCAACGTCTGTTAGCTTGTTGTACTTCACACTGTCAAACAGAAAACAATTTAAACTTTAAATGTCACCCCAATGTATCACTCACTAAAGATCACCTGATCAACATTTCCTTCTGTCTAATTTTATTTCAGTGGTTCCTCATTTGATGTGTGTGTTTCAATTTCTGTCCGTAGCTTAATGAAAATGATATCCAGTGCAAAGTACAGATACCACAGAGCATTTTCTCATCACTTGAATAAACAAAGAGGTGTCAGATATGAGGACAGCACGTCATTAAAACACACACGTATGCACAGAAATCATACATGTGAATTGTAAACATGACATATATATGTAAGGTCTTACTCCAGGTCAGTGAGCGAAGCCATGTGTGGGAGGACAGCTGCTAAACTCTCTGCCCCTTCATCGGAAATCACGTTACTGTAGAGACTGGAACAAACAAAGGGAGGGGATAGGGAAGTGAAATTATGTGGGTCTACAGTATGTACCACGATGGGTGGTGTTGTGTAGGTATTTATTTATATATATATGTATACATGTGTGTGTGTGTGTGTGTGTGTGTGTGTGTGTGTGTGTGTGTATAATATACCTTAAACAGTGCAGTTTGGGCAGATCCCTCAGTGTGGTTGCCAGTCTCTTCATCCCCTGATCTCCGATACAGTTCTGTGACATGCTAGAAACCGGAAGGAGAGAGGTCACACTCTGCTAAACACACATTCTATACATAAAGACTATGTTGCACAGGTTGAGAAAGGAACACAGTGTACTCACTTGAGTATCTCCAAGGAACAGAGTGAGACTAAAGCATCGGCCAGTTTCTCTGCTCCTTTGTCACCTATCTTACTGTTTTCCAGACTGAAGGAGAAGGAGAGCAACCGTCAGACATTTGAGACAAACACACGGATGCACTAGAAGAACTAGAAGTAAAGGGGTGTGTATTTACTCTAAGTGCTGTAGGTTTTGTAGACCAGGCAGGAGCCCCCACAGCTTGAGAAGAGCAAGTGGACCTTTCTCTGGACCAAGCCTAGACAGAAAGATAAAGTCATTACTGTCACTGTAATCATCAATTCTACTCAAATGTCCTAATCACATCACAGTTCCAAATCAATGTTGTTACTAATTGCGTTACATAAGTTAATTAATCATCTGCATGGGCGGATAGGAAAAGCTCATCAAACGTGCCGACAACAGCGATGCTGTACAGTGCGCCAGTGGAGAGTGCTGACTCCGAGAAGGAACAGGTTGTCTGACATACGACTTGAGAGACTCTTCCTCATGAGGTATAACCACTGCTTTAGTGATCAATACATCAAATAAACTGGACATATCTGCTATGAAACCATGGTTTGTGAGCGAGCAAACTGAGTGAGTTCACTCGAGTATGTTTGACCCGTTAAAAACAGTATGTACGCCATTTTAGTCCCTCGTCATCTAATGGTGTTAAAAGGCCAGTCTCCTGTATTACCTTGTTTCGGCCTCTTGATGTGTTATTTTGAGGCAATTAATATTTATACTAGGTGGTGTAGGTAGTTACAGCCTACTGCAGTGCCATGTTTATTCTCCTATTGGCCCTTGTTTTGTGCCTATATGTGGGCATATGTAAGGTTTAGCATTATATTGTCAGTTGGCAATACGTAACAATGCATCTGCTGCAAAAGTAATCTAACCAGCAGAGTTTTCTACAGGGAGTGATTAAGTAAAGTAATAGATTACTTTTTGAAGTAATGACCCCAACACTGGTCAAATGTCAGATCTACTCACTCAAACTCCAGCTTGTGTAGCTCTTTGACAGCTGGTATTCCCTCTGCCAGGATTGAATCTGATTGGCTGGAGCTAAAAGGAAACATACACACACACGCACATCAGAGGCCAGACACACACAGTTTGTATGTTGCAAAGTATAACTGAGCTTATCTGCATGTGTGTGTGTGTGGGAAGGTGGCGGGTTGTATTACCTGTCTGACAGCCTCTTGTGCACATGTATGTTCACCAGCTTTGCCAGGTGCTCTATGTGACACACCTGCGTGGCTTTCAGAGGGTGGATCTTGAATTTGGACACCGTGCCCTGTAGGAGCCCTTCTTCACCACTCTGCTCTAACTGCTCCCATAAGGTGATGACATCAGCAATGCATGCCCTAGAAGACACCCAAGGGTTGATATTGGTTTCAATGGATTAGTATCATAGCGCTCTCTTTGAACTGAGCACTTTTAGGGTTGTTAAGCTGTGATTGGACAATCACTGTTTGGGGAAGGGGTTTTACAAACTTGATTGTATACCTGTATGTGTTGATGTTGTTGAGCCCAACGAGAGCTCTGAGTCCAGAAATCTGTATCCCCGAATCCTCCAGATCCAAACAGAACCGTCTACCTTCAGTTCCACCCTTTTCGAGAACATGCTGCACAGCGAACACGTCCGACGGCTTAAGTGGAACTCCACGAAATGTCAGAACTTCTGGAAGATTTGCTGCCAGGTGAGCAACTAATTGTGTGCTGCCACTGTCTCTGTTACCATCACCATGCGTGGAGTTCGCCTCAAACACATAGTGACACGCCTCCAGGACCTGGGCGGGGCTCAGGTCACTGTAGGAAAGACCCTCAAGGTGTTTTGTTACTAGAGCCTGCTTGGCGGCGACCATATCTCTGAAGGTTTTCTCTGTGTGTGAGTGAAGCCTCTGCAGCTCTGTTCTGTCGTGGAACAGGAGTCCGACTGCAAAGCGCTGAGCGAACTCAAGCTCCTCCCTTTGGGGTCTCCGACGTCCCTTCTGGCCTGACTGGAAAGGGAGGGTTGGATGAAAGGCACGGTCCGTCATAGTCCTGAGGAAACAGAATGTGGGAAAGAGTCAGGGAAATCCAGAGAGGGAAGGGCACTGAAAGTGAAAGAAAGAAGAGGCTGGGAGTGGTAAAAATGTGCTCTTTCATTTTTAAACAAAGGACATAGAAGATACTATGCCAGCTAAAAAGCTTAACACTCAATCAGCCACTTCTCATTTAATCTTTTTGCCCAAATAAATCTAATAGAAAACATAGAGGAAGACTATTTTACTCTGAAGAATCAAGAAACTTTTACCTTGATAGAGACAAATGGACCCCTGCCAGGTAACTCTGAAGAAAAGGATTGGCCCAAAACAGGATGTGGTCATCACTCGTGTCAGCATGTTCAGTGACTGTCCCCTTTTTTCCATTCTTTCCAGTTCCCATTTCTTCACTATCCTCTCTTCCCCCTCCCTCTGTTTCCCCACTCGGGACAACCTGCCCCGCCCTCAGGTGGCAAGAGAATAAAAGTCCTGTCCTGTGGCCAAACGCTTTAAGTTTGGCTGATATGGTTCGCCCTGTGGGGAGGGTGCAGGTGTTTGCTTTGACTGACTCCCAGGCCAAAGAACTCAGCTGGGACAGCAACTCTTTCTCCTCTGTTCTGTCTGCTTCCTCTCCAGCACTCCTCATCCCCTCCCCATCGCCATCATCTCCCTCTTTGTCCTGTTTTTTTGTCCTCCTTGCTCGTTGGGTGCGCGAGCCAGGGCGAACTTGTGCTCTGGACTTTCTCCGAGTGTTTTTGTGCTGCGTTTTAGTTTGAGAACTACTTGAAATTTCTGTCTGGGCTTCTTCTTCTGTTTGCATAGATGTGTCTAACTGAGATTCAGCCTGTGAGTGCATGTTCTTTCTGTCCATTTCCATTTTCAGTTGAACCACTTGATGGCAGAGTCCAGTTAAAGTTCTCGGGAGGTCCTCTGAACTTTTGCACTGTTCTAAAACCAAGCAGACTAACCGACACAGTCCAGGCTTACAGCAGAGGAGGTGGAGATAGCTGCAATTTTTTAAGCAGTCCAAAGCAGATGCTCTGAGGTCAGGATCAGTGAAGTACTGAGACAAATATGTCTCTATGTCTGTGGGAGTGAAGCCACACACCTCCAAAATGCTGTCTGTCCGCCGGAGTAGCTGGGTGGCAGTGCCTTTTGGTCGTGTCGAGAGCAGAAGAGTGCAGCCTGGAAGGAGGATCCTCTGAAGGATGCCAGAGTATAAATGTCTTACTGTGAAGATCTGTGCTTTACTGTCTTTCTGCAATGATGCTACAATGTCTTTTTCCTGAGTCTGGAGAAGAGTTTCAAAGTCCCGCAACTCGCCAAACCCATCAAAAATGATCAGCACGCGCTTAGGGGCTGCGAGGATCTGAGCGTACACTGCCTCGGGGTCCACGCAGGAAGGAGAAAAGGAGGAGAGGTTCAGGAGGAGGGTCTTAAGGCTAAAGGTCGCCTCTGTTAAAGAGAGCGATTTTCCGTCTAATAGGAAGACAAAGTCAAACTGTGGAATGCAGTCCCTGGACCAGTCGAGACACAGCTTCCTGATCAGGGTGGTTTTTCCCATACCAGCTTTGCCGAGTAGCACTATGTAGCGTTTGGGTTTGTCTCCGCTTGAGCCTTCGAAGATCTGAGTGGACAAAGACAAACATATGGATACCAGTGAGTTGCAGCCAATGATTTCAGCAATGTTTTCGATATAAACAAATCAAAACTCTCATACTTTACAGTACAGGCTGTAAAGACAGAAGGAGTCTCGTAAGGAGGCAGTTAGGTGCGGTGGATGGGTCACAAAACACAGGACTTTTCCCAGGAGACTGGTGTTCGGAAACGTGTGAACTTTCAGTAAACTTTGAGGCATTTTAATGTACATCATCATCATGTTACAGATGTCCCAGATTTTCAATCATTTTCTCAGCTCAAGGAAAGTTTTACAAATATGAAACCTCCATGGATCAAAATTTATTTTTAGAAAGAGTCATAATTGAACTTGCTGCAGTTCAAGGTGTTCCTGGGAGCGTGACCTAACTACGGTAACTTTACTTGCCTTAACCTAACCTTTGCAACTTTACATTAAACACATAATGTTATTCATGGGCTGCAAATTTGTAGGATATCATACGAGCTGTTGTATGAGGATACATTGTATAGTATTCAATTTGGCTTTGTTTAGAAAGCACTACATGATAACTGTTTATCCATCCCATTAAAGTGAAAGTGTTACCTGACTCGGCCCCAACAAGGTCTTTTGCCGATCCGTGTCTCCCATGATGATAAGCTCCTTATCCAGGGTTTTGTTTGTGCTTTTTTGATAACGAGTCTCTCTCTGGCTCACTGGCACATCCACATACTGAGAGGTCAGGCTAAGGCCTTCCTCCATATCCTGGCAGGTTTGACTCAAATGGGCTTTGGCTTCCTGGATGTAGTCCTTTACAACTTCTGAAAAAGAAGCACAATTGTTTGTGAACCTGCTTATCCACAAAACATGATTTGTGTTTTTGAGAAATTTTACATCAAAGCAGAAAAGAGGAATTAGTAACTTACGTGGAATGTCAATGACAGTGGGAGACAGAGGAAGGGGTGACTCCTTACATGTAGACATTTCTGAAATTCAGCATGTCAAGATTTTTGTAAGATGACAGTAACTCCACATGGTAATTTACACAGAAGGAGAAAAGAGAGATACTGAAACTCACCAGTGCTGGGGGACTGGGGTGAGGCACAAGTGGGAGACATGGCTTTGCTAGCGGTTTCCGAGAGAGATCCTAATGGGGATGAACTCATCTGGACTGGCGCAACTGCACCGTCAACTAAAAACACAAAGGGAGAACAATCAATACCCTGAATTCTCACACACGGCAGTTAGTACAGAGAGGTTTCCATTTTGTTTCTTAAAAGACAGAAATGAAACTATACATGTGGGAGTATAAACTACACAAAACTGACAGAATGAGATCTTTGCATATGTGCACAAGAAGTAGAGACAGGCAGACACAAACATGTACATCCAAGATTGAAGAGTTCTTTACTCACTCGGGGAGAGAGGTGGCACTTGCCGTTTGAAGGGTGGTGAGGCAGCAGGAACTGTATAAAAAAGAGGCAAGGCAAGTTAATACGTTCAACACGTTTCATAAACAAAGTGCTTTATAGTGCACAGAATACATTACACTGTAAAAGAGTAATTTAGTATTAATTTAAAGGAGCTCTATGTGAAATTCAAAGCCTATAAGTTTTCCAGACATGGTTCTCAACATGGAAGGAGGCTGAGCTAGCGGCTAGTTGCTAAAGGTGGTAACTCCATAAATGGCACCAAACAACAGCAACAGTGCTGACAGAGCTGAAGGAGCTAACAGTGTTAACCAGGGGGGAATTTAAGGGTGGGCACTATGCTTCCACAACAACACAGTCCCAGTAACAGTGGTAACTTCCATGTGAGCTCAGTGCAAAGCAGCGGTGAATGCTAGCCAGTGGTATACACACATGCACTAACATGCACGCATGGCCAGAACCAGTCGTCAAATTCAGAAATTCATTTTGGGGTTTCAAATAACAGAGGACCTAGGACTGAGCCCTGGGAGACTCCACATCCTTAATGGAGACAATGCGGTTCCAGTCTATCTAGGACATGGCTCCCAACTGGTCCAGCCACGGGTCCAGATTTCTCCTCGGTCATTAGTTCAATGTCCTTACTGCTTAATATATTCAGCGTCATGCTAGCATTTGGCCATATTGTCGAGCTAGTTTGCTGTCTCTGTAGTAGCTGTCCGTTAGTCACTCACTCTACAACAAAAACAGCACCTAAATTGTGCCGGAAATTCACTGAACTTCAAAATAAAGTGGTTTTTTTTTTTTTAAAGCTTGACACATTTGCAAGTCACTTGCAGTCCCTTTTGAATGGACCAGCGGCCCACTTTTGGACTGCGACCCACCAGTTTGAAACCACTGATCTAGAACATGCTTAACTGACTCAAACACAGCATAATATTCAGTGGGACTAGGACTGAAATTTTGGTGGATAACAAGTATCTAGATGAACATGAAAAGTAGCTGCTGGAAAACTTTCTCAGTCACTTCAAACAGAAAATAGGTCAGCGGTTGCTAATTACACCTCTATTTAAGCTACACTTCTTAGAGGAAGCTTGATAATCCAGTTTTCAGAGCAACTGCATACCAACTGAATTTTCATTTCCCCCTCACAATCAACAGACAGGATGTTTCCCAGGGCTACTGCACTGAAACTGGTTAATCAGTGTATGTGAATACTTTACTCACCTAATATGTAAGTAGGCGCAGCAGCTGTGTTGGGGAGTGGAAGTGTAATAACCGGAGGAGAGAGACTCAGTGTCTGAACAACCTGATATGCTGGGTTGTCTGGGATGGTGATGAACTGAATGGAGGGATGGAGATGAAGGATTCTTGGGGGAGTGGATGGGGGGGCCGCCATCTCTGGTGAACTCAGCTCTGATCCTGTGTCAGTGTCTGCAAAAGAAACACAGACAACAACTCTTATCTGTCTGTGCCCACAGGTTTTGTTGACCGTGGGTGAATCAAAAACAAAGGATGGCAGAGGAAAACATGCAGATAGGTTTGCTTCCAAAGGAATTACAAGAGATTAGGACCCAAAGATTTTGTGTCATGCCTGCGACCTTCATTTGAGCAGACTTAGAAGATTTGAAAATGGAATCGAGTCAAGTGAGAACAGAGTTCTTCTTTTGGTTCACAGTGTGATGTCTTATCTGACGACTTCAAAATTAAACTTCCTGTTTCTCAGTCGGCATTCTTGTGCCATGAAGGAACCGAGTCAACCATAACCTACAAACATCCCCTTAAACCATGAGTCTTATTTTTTATTTTTTTTCCCTACTTGTCTGCACTGGTCTTCATAGCTTAGTGCCACAAAAGGGGAGAAGAGGGAGGAAAAACAAACAAACAAATAAACAAACAAACAAAAAAACAGGGGATAAACAGGCAGTGTAGCTGATGTATTGTGGCCTTGAGGTGGTTGTGCTCCATGCAGATTATCAAAAATAAACATATACATGTCTACTATAGTGTACTGAGAAACAGAAACAAAAGAGAAGTCTATACTGAACACCAAAAATGTGAGAGTCTTGGTGGAGGGGGAAAGCCCGACTGTAGAGAAGAGTTGCCAGCGCAGTGTGGTAGGTTTGAGAAGCAAGTGGGCCCCTTTGAAGTGAACACATCGGTTCTTTGCGATGCGTCACGGGGCTGAAGTATCGAACATGCATGCGTGTATTTGAACCCTTCCAATGTGTTTATGAAAACCATCACCAGGGTCCAGGGCCAGCCCCGCGGGGGAAGGGGGGTGGCCCGTCACCCCAAGACTGCAGGAGCGCCCAGACCCCACGACCAGGGAGCCATAGAGGCCACAGGACACCACGCAGGCCCAAGGACCCGGGGCGGCAATGGCCGGCACCCCCAGAGAGCCAGAGACACACCCCAGACAGGCGGGGCAGGAGGGCAGGAGAATTGCTTCAGTTTACAGCAGGAACATGAGAAACGTACCTTGAGTGACAGTCAGCTCAGCCTGTGGCTCTTCGGTTTTTGGTCGACCTGCAAGAGTTGAAGGGTTGTAAACATTACAATATGGTTCTTGGCTAACTTCACAGGAAGGCAGCCACAAAATAAGCCCAGAACCTCCAGAATTATTTAAAGGAACACACCATTGTGTTTGCAAGTTTAAGCTCCTTAAAGGGACAGTTCACCCCAAAATCAAAAGTACATATTTTTCCTCTTACCTGTAGCACTGTTTAACAGTCTAGACTGTTTTTATGGGAGTTGCTGAGTGTTGGAGATATCAGCCATAGAGATGTCTGTTTTCTCTTCAATATAATGGAACTAAATGGCACTCAGCTTGTGGTGTTTAAAGCACTAAAAAAATACATTTGAAAAACTCAACAGCAATGTCTCTTTCCAGAGAGCATGACCCGGTTACTCAAGATAATCCACAGATCTTGCTGCGAGCAGTTTCATGTTGGAACTATTTTCTTTCTACCGAACCACAACCACCAACCATATCACTGTGCAGAAGTGAGTGTGCATCTACTCATGGACGAGAGGCTTGTGCTTGTGGCAGTGTAAGATGTAGATTGTAATGATTTGGGGGTGAATTGTCCCTTTAACTACAAATTTTGTTAGCATCTTAGCATTCGAGGCAGCCATTGGTTTGCATTCATTTCTGTACAGCCTGATTTCATTGTGGGCAGCACGATGGTACAGTTGTTAGCGCTGTCGCCTCACAACAAGAGGGTCTGGGTTCGACCTTGCATCCCAGCTTGAGTCCATTCTGTGTCTCCATGTCAACTTGTTTTTTTGAAGTCCAAAGACATGCAGGTTAGGTTAATTGTTGACTAAGTTCCCTGTGTGAATGATTGTCGCTGTGTGTTGGTCCTGATAGTAGTCTGGCTACAGAACATGGATGGATGGATTTCATTGGACTGCATCATTTCCTAATAGTAATGTATCTTTGAAAAACCTTGATGCCAACTTGATGTCCACTGTGTGACAAAAAGAAAACGTCACATGATTTGATATACACTGATGTGAATGAAAGCAATGGCTCCCTGAAACAGTTGACAAAACACTGAGACTTCCAAAACTAAAGAGGGTGGTTTCCAAAATGATAAAACATTAACTAGGTAATTTGCTTTTGGCAGACATGACACTGCTCTGGTTGTATATTTCACAGTGTCCCACATTTGAAGCCACGTTATGAATACTCGACAAACAGCAACCAAACAGACAGTCAGGGTCGGTCACCTGCTGTTTTCTGCTTTTTCGGCCTAGATGGTGTGTTCTCATCAGTGCGTCGCTGTGATCGGGAAGCTGGAGATGAAAGATATGAACAGAACATGTAAAGTTACAGTTAAAACCCACACATTAATTCAGGCTTGCAGAATTTTGTGGCTGCAATCCAAAAATGAAGTGTTATTCGACGAAGAGGTGACCAGGAGAGTTAGCGACTGTTTTATCTACCTCTGGATCTTTTTCTTTTGGTATTTGTTGTGCTTGTAACTTTGTCCTCCTGTATCTGCTGAGGGCTGTCGAAGCCGGGCAGCTCCATTGGGGGAAGATCACCTAAAGTGCACAAAAGAGGAAGTAAAAGAGTCAGTGAAGCAGCTAACGGACACAATAACCAGATATGGCTCTCATGCATTTCGGTAGTGAACTGAAAATCAAAGCAGCAACACACGTTTCCCCAAACACATTGAAGATTTTGAAGGAAATGGTGGACAGGATACAACTCAGAAAAATGGTTCCTAACCCTTGTGCTTTTTATCCATTGGTTTCAATTTCTTGGTGTTTGGGGTCTTATAGACACCACTGCAGAACGTCTCAATTTTTTTTGCACCTAATATATGTTTTTCTTTTCTACTAACCTTTTAAAAACCCAATATGTAGAAAAGAAAAAGAAAAGAAAACTGGTCTTGCACATTTGCTAAGATGACATTACTACACAAAATGGCCATATAGCATTGTCATTATATTTATATGGAGTATAACATATTTCCTGCCCGGGGGCCCACTGTCTAAAAAAACATCCCCTGATTGTACTATCTAGTAAAGTTTTTTTTAAAGCTTAAGGCCCTTTATTTTTCCTCCTTTACTCTCATGTATTGCCTGTTTGTGTCAGCAGCTGCAAAATCAAAAAGAAGAGCTTCTTACAGCAGGTGATGAGCTCTTCCTCACAGTTGAGACAGGGATCGTCAAAGAGCCCTCCTGTGTCTAAGAAAGGAGGCAATTAGACAAAAGATTGCCTTCGCATTCATACTTGAATAAGTGTGTTCTTGTGTGAGCCATTTGATACACTGAATGTGTGCGGAAGTTTGGTTGCAACTTACCCACAAACTTCCCGAGGTAATCATCATTCAGGAATTCCGTTAAATCATCTAAAACACAAACAATGAGCATTTATTAGATAAAGCATTTGCAACCGTTTGCTTTCCCATCTCTGCTCATATTTGCCAAGGACAGTTTAAATTTCCCAATTCACTGGGTGTGCACGTCTGTTTTTTCGGCTGCTTCCCTAAAGTCTCAGTTATGTTTTTGAGGCATACGAGGACTTGTGAATCAAGATAGGCCTAAAACTAATAGCTAAAACTGTTCTGATAAATGGACGTAATAAAAAGTTGCACACTTGAAGGTGAGTGATCAGGATGCAGTTACACAGGTAGAGAACAATATCTGTCAGCTTTTTCTGACTGTCGTCTTTATCTCCTCCTTTAGTGTAGACAAATGAACCCAGTGTATAGACTACCAGTAATGTGTGAATGTACACTATCTTCACCTTCAACCAGCCCAGATTCTAGACCATCTTTTCGTGATACGGTCATGTTAAACGTGCCCATTAAATTAGATTTTTTTTCACCAGTTAACATCTCTATGGCTGTATTCAAAGCAACAGTAGCTCAGTGGTGATCCTGGTTCAATCAATAGTATCATTATATTAAATTCACTAAATTTCCTTTAAAGCTACAGCTGGTAACTCTTATTTGATTTATTTAACCTTTATTTAACCAGGAAGTCCCATTGAGATTGGTAGCAACCCATCAAAACACATTTAAAATGCAACAAATACAACAAATAATACAAAAATCCACAATAAAACAACAACTGTTCAAACACTGTGGCCTCTCAAGAGAAACAAGAACACGTCTGTATCACCACATTCTGTCACTTCCACACAGTAGTACATGAGACAGTCAATCCGTGGAAAAACAATCACGCTCCTCTGTCTCCTTGTTGTGCTTCTAGTTGCATTTACAAGAATCTACTGCATGTGAAAATAAAATAAAATAAAACAAAATAAAATAAATCAGAGCCGAGGGGTCTTTGATGCACTTGTCGCTCATGTCATGTCAATCATTGCTGGTGAACTGCAATCAAAGTTTTCAAACTAGGCAAACATAAATCAACTGCTCATGTCTCACCTCAAATGTTATCAGACACATATTTTAGTGTACTGTTTAGCTGTAAAATTAGAAACTTTGTGACCTGGCTGCCATGTTTTTAATTTTACAGCTAAACAGTACACTAAAATATGTCTGAAAACATGCGAGGTGAGAAATAGACGACAGACTCTTGATTCATATTTAATCAGCGCTGCCTAGTTTGACAGTTTGACCACAATGGCATTAGCTGCAGCTGCATTAGAGACTCCTCAACTCTGATTAGTTGTTTTCCTTCAGCTGCAGTAGATTATAGCAAACGCCGCTAGGAGCACTTGAAGGAGGAGGAGGAGGAACATAAAAATCTGTCTCATGTTGGATATAGTGACAGTTTCATCAATATGACAAAACTTATTTTCACAGAAGTTACCTGCTGTAGCTTTGATGCTTATCAGTTTTGCACTTTTAGTTTTGTTTCATTCAGTATGCTTCAACACGGTCTGCCTCATATTTTTGGGATACGATGAGGTAAAAGCAGTAACTTTCCATGGCGTCAGTGTTTTGATTCATGTTGAGCCCTTCAGCCTTTTTACAGTCGAACAAGTAATCGCACGCAAACAATACAAACCTGGTAGAACTTCCAAACAGAGAAACGGGTCCTGACTGACGTCCTGCATCTTGGCACCTGATAGGACAGACACACACACACATACATAAAAATGAAATTAAAAATACTGCCAACATGTTGATGCATGAAGACTGAAAGCATATGGGGTTATATTTCCTGTTTTATTTTGAAGTACTAACTAACTCTTGTGTTGTTGCAGTTTCCTGTGTTTTCCTGCCTTTCATCAACCACACCTGCTGCTTACTCACCCCGATTATCCTCTCAAGCCATCCCTGTGTATATACCCACCCCTTTCTAGCAATCTCTTTGTTTGATTCCCTGGACCCGTTTGTAACTTAGCTTGTTGTGGTTTTAAGGATTTTTTGCCTCCTTGTCAGTTTATTTTTTATTACCTTTTCGGACTGAAGTAAAATCCATGCTTTATTTTACCCTACTCTGCTTCCTGTGTGTTCCCTGCATTTGAGTTTCCACCAGAGTTATTACATAATGTGCGTCACAGACAGCATTAGATGAGGGTTTGGCACGTGTTGGCAAGTTGGCGAGTTTCCTCATAGCTAAATGTCACTGTAAACACAAAGCTGCTCTCATTGTTCTCTTAAATATATAAGGAATGTGATGTGCTTGAGTGACGTGACCAGTAACATTTTTCTGTCAGTAGGCTATAGCGTCTTCCTTTGAAGTAGAAGTGACAAAGAGGTATTAGCAGTCCAACGTGCTTACATTCAATTAAAGTCTGTTCAGAGATGAGCTTTCAGTTCTAATATAATTCTGGATATTTTAATAAATGCTAATTTTATATTGTTTTATTTTGTGAGGAAAATCTGAATCTGCAATGCAACCAGTAAAATGTAGTGGTACAAAGTTCTTCCTCGCTGTAAGTCAAGGGCCTTCTATATTTGTTATGTTGGGGCACAGTTAAAATGGCAACATGATTTGATGCTTCATATCTAAACATCACAAAAAAACAAAAGCTGTTTGGAGCTGAGGTGTGTTGCTCAGGAAGTTCAGTGTCGAGTGTGAAGTTGCATGTGTGAGCAGTTCTCAACAAAGCTGCCAGCAGCAATACCACAGGCCAAGCAATCGGCCCCTTCCGAACAGGAACATTTTGAACGAGCACTGCACCAGTTAGATTCAATAAATGCTGACGCTGTGTGCATCTTATTGTAAAGTCTCGGTGTAAAGGACATACTTTAGAGTTCTTCACAACAGATCATCAGACACGGGTCAAAAGCAAAAGAGACATGTTCATGAAGCAACTCATAATCAAGTGCAAAACGAAAACAGTTTGTTTGTCGGGCTTGTTGATGCCTGTGTCAACTCTGCATGTGTGTGTGGTTTATGTCTGTAAGGTGGATGTGGGTTTTCAGTGAGTGTGTTTTTTATTTTATTTTTTTACAATTTTATGATTGTTTCACTTTCTTTATCTTTATTTTTCTGTACAAGTTACACGTTAAAGCACATTGAGTTTGTGTGTATTAAAATGAGCTATTTAAGTAAAATGACCTTGTCTTACCTCAACTCACAGGTATTGTTTTAGAGCAGCTCTGACGTCATCACTTACTGTTCACATGCAGTATACTATACTGACAATCAGAACACAATAGGGCTGAGCTGAAAGCTTCGAGGCTTCGTCCGCCACGGTAACCCATGTCCAAATCAGTATTCGAATGCTCTGTCTTTCTATACCATCGCCCCAAAATCCCAAATAGCCCATTAAATAAATTAAGATCTAACACAATTATTCTCAGACAAGACCATGTAAATGTAGTCATAGGCCTACTTTTGTGACTCCAACAATTTGACCATCTGTGACAGGTTTACAGGTACGCTAGCAAGATGTCCAAAGCCAAGCATCTGGAGTAGTTTCAAATTTTACAAAGATGCCCCCTAAAATGTAAGTGCCAGATATGCTAAGGGAAGCTGGCATATCAAAACTCTAGAAAGGACTTGGCAAGTCACCAGACTATCACAGGGCTGACACATAGAGACAGACAACCATTCACACTTGAGGGCAATTTATAGTCACCAATTAACCTGCAGTCCTTTGGACTGTGGGAGGAAGCCAGAGTACCCCGAGAAAACCCACGCTGACTCGGGGACAAACATGCAAACTCCACGCAGAAGGCTCCCCCACCTTGGGTTCGATCTACGAACCTCTTGCTGTGAGGCAACAATGCCAACCACTGCACCACTGCGCCACCTGATGTTTCTAAGAAATGTCCTCTTGTCTCCAGTCTCGTCATCTTTCAACTCTCAGTGAAGCTTTACTTGCCAAAAACTGGTATGTGAGACAGCCCTACAACACATCTATACATTCAAGCCATGTCCAGGCAAGTATTCATTATCCTCAGCAGCAATTAAGATGCATATGATAACATATAATAAAGGAATTGTACCACCACTAAGCTGCTCCAAAGTGTTCTCCAACATCCAATCACAGGTGTTTTAGAGAGTACAGCTTACAAGACACCAACTTTAAGTTAAATTGTAAATAGCACTGTTCTAGTCTGCCGACCACTCAGAGTGCTTTTACACTACATCACATTCACCCATGCACACACTGGTGGCCGAGGCTACATGGTGCTACTCAGTAACTATTCATAAGCACTCACACAATTTGGGGTTCAGTATTTTGCTCAAGGATACTTCAACATGCAGATTGGACGCGCTGGGGCTCAAACTGCCAATCCTCTGATTGCTCGACGACCTGCTCCACCTCTGAGCCACAGCTGCCAACTGTCAAGATAAAACTATCCTATTCTGAATCACATAGCTCAGTTCAGATATCGTATTATTCATCCCGGCCAATGCTACAGTTTATTGTACAGTCATTTCACAACTCTCTGGTGTGCCTCTGTGCCTGTGCTGCCGCTGTCTGGGATGCTAAACAACTTCTCTAAATCAGGCAGAGAAATCTCCACAGCTCTCTTAAATTTACAAATATCAAAGAGACCCAGGACTCTTACGTACATATGGATATGTTTGTTTCTCAGAGGTGCAGAGCCACAGCACGAGTGTGCCTCAACCTGTTCAATCAAGCCTGTGGGACTGTAAATCTTCTGTGTGACAAAATAAATGTGACAGGGATCATCAGACATAACATTACCTGCCAGAAACAACCTTCTTTTAGTACAGCTTGAAAACATGACTCGAGGTGGTGTTTGAGCCAGCGTTTCCTGCGGTTTTGTCTATCGACGCCCCAGCTAAAATGGGTCATCAGGAAATTTAATGTTTTACTCTACCAACAGTTATGAGTCACCAAAAACAGTTATGATATCATCCACTGATAATAATCTAAGACTGGTTCACATTACATAATACAGCGTGCAACTTGTATCATGTATTGTGTAGGGTGGGTGGTTTCCACAGGCGGTCACTTTTGTCTCGGTGCAGGACTGTTTCAGAGACAGGCCCTGACTCGCCTCACAGACTTAACTCCATCTGATGTCAGTCTGTCTGCTTCATCTTGGACTAAACCTGCAAGCTTAACAATACAAAAATGCACCAAAGTCTTTCCCTCCCCTCTGTCTCTCCTTTAAGGCCAACCTGTCTTTGACTTTGATGGTTTCAGTCAGACACTCCTCAGGCACACCCTGAGTTGTGATCCCCTCTATTTTTTTGTATGAAAAGGCTCAGATGGTGTGCAACAAACTTTCGTTTTAAGAGGAGGCAAAATCACTGCTGACACCAACGTCCCTGATGACTCATAACTTTCAGTACAATAAAACACTAAATTTTCTGATGACCCATTTTATCTGCCTTGTAGATTGACAAAACAACAGCAAATGCTGGCACAAAGACCACAGAGGATGTCAGGAGGATCAGATAATTTGCAGATCGGCAGTTCCTGTGTTTTTGGTAGTGGAACGATTGTAAAACAAAAAACAAAACAAAACAAAAAGTCTACCCAGAAAGCAGTGCCTCTGCTCTGGTCCCTGTCAGGTGGTGTTCGAGGGGTTACACAAGCGCTATATGGAAAGCACCTGAATTTTACTGCTGACTTTTTTTTCTGTCTGATTGACTCTATTTGGACCACTACAAACATTTTAGCAGAAATTTAGCCACAGGCATCAGGGCCATGTAGCTTTTAAAGTTCAAGATCGGCTTGGAGTCCAGTTGGCAGAGACAGACTTCCTTGTAGGCAATTTGTTTGTCTTCTCAGGTCACATGGTGGCAGCTGCTGGATAGGTAGACCAACTTTCTGCCATGCCCAGTTTAGTTTCATGTAGTAACTATTTTCTTTCTACAAGACTACATCCGCCTACCATATCACAGTGCAGAAGTAGCGTTGTGAATGTTCTCATGGATGACAGGCTTGTGCTTGTGACAGTATGAGATCACAGACTGTATAAAATACTAGACACATCACCCATTGGTTTGTGGACTGCCATTTTGAAGCCTCGAGTGCAGCAATTTTGCCATCAGCATCTTGATTTTTTGGAGCCAGAAGTGGCCATATTTAGATGAGAGGTTGGAGGAGCATGGGGTGGGTCTGAGTCCTTGCCGGCAACCTGTCACTCAAATATGCATAACTTTAAGCCGTAATAAAATGTAAAAAGATGACTTGTATGAAAATTCATCTCTGTACAGTTGTCACAAATATTGAAATTACCTCCAGAGACCAAAACCGTCTGTAAACATGTTTATTTCTGCTGTAAACTTAGGCATTTTTTCATGGGGGTCTATTGGGATCGACTCACTTCTGGAGCCAGACTCAACAGGCCATTCAACTTGGCACTTATGCATTAGCCTCATTTTCCAGCCCCAGAGGTTGCTACATGCACGAGATGTCAACTTTCAAAGCATCCTCCTGAGCCGAGCTGTACCATTAGCTAGCAGAAGATGCACGCATCCTACGTTGGGCAGGTGTAGTTCAGTAGAAAGAAAATGGTCTGTGGATTATCTTGAGTAACTGTGCTGTGATTTCTGGAGAGAGACACTGCTGATAAGTCATCTAGTGCCACCTGGTTCCATTATGTGCGAGAGAAGGCAAATATCCTTTATTTCACACACCCACAACTCACACCAAAACAATCTAGAGTGAGCAACAGCACCACAGGTCAGAGGGGAAAATGTGTATTTTTGATTTGGGGGTGAATTGTCCCTTTACGAGTATAAATAATACACCGGTTGTTTAATGCTACTTCAGCCAGTTTTAAATGACACATTAGAGGAAGTGATTTGTCGCTTTATAATACCCAAAACAAAATGCCTCAGCCAAAGAATGAGGAACTTATCAACTTAAATAGGTACAGCACCATGCTGCTTTATACAGCAAGTCCACAAAAACAACACACAACCACATGCAGCTTAACACATGGTCCAGAAAATGCAAACTGCAGGACTGTCAAACTGCAAGAGAAAAGCTTCAAGTGTTTCTAATCATTGATAGTGAATGAGTGAAATTCCTTGTGCCTACTCCTACACACATCCACGCCTTGACTAAAATCACTTTCTTTTCTTTACTGGAAGTCCCCCATAATACCCTGTTCCACTAACACTCCCTGGCAAGAACCTCCAATCTCGTTTACACATGCACCATTTTACACATGGGGGGCTGTTGGAGTAGAGCACTAAACACATGCGTAATGGAGTAGACTCGCCATTTCGGAGGGTAAAGTCACATAATGCATGCTATTATTAGAAATGTAAAAAAAAAAAAAAAAGTATTAAACCCATCTACATTTTTGGGTGGTCATAAATAAGGTTATTTAAAGGCAGAAAATGTATCAGATAACAAAAAGCATTTTTGGAAACGTATTTTTCTTAATGCTGATCACATCATGATGCAAAACTCAGATAAAACTTTTATCACTGCGAATATTTAATTAAAATAACTTGAAATCATTACAAAACGGCGCTAAAATACGTCAAACACAGGGATATGAAAGTTAAAAGTTGAACCCCTCCGGACATCTTTTCCTGTCGATGCATGCGCACTTTGGATAAACGCGCCCAAAACTCCCCATCAGAGCCGGGATTACATTTACCTGCTGGGCCAGCCTCACTGGGTGATGCTGAAGTCCTCTGCACCCCTGCTGTATATTATCAGTGCGATGAACTCCCAGTCTCTGAGTGTACATCAAACGCTGCGTACACCTTCTAACCTTCTATAGAGTACCCGCGGTGAGTGCGCGCAACCTGCTCGGTCTAACGATAGACTCAGCTTTTACTTTCACTTTGCGCATCCATAGCAGCCAAGCCACTGCAGCCAGTGGCGGTTGGGTTGCCACAAATAGGGAGCATCAGTTTGTTTCCGAAACAAGCTGCAGTTTCGGTTTGTAACGGTTTATGTAACTGCTTTAGTGTGAAAGTTTTTAAAAGCCCTTCAACAGTGCGTAAATGATCAGTTGGGCACAGGAGATGTGATGTGCTTATTGATGTCAGACAGCGCATGTCAAAGCTTTACATACTGTACATCACCACAACAACCACAACCACAGGTGTCATTGCTCATGACCATAAATGTGACAGATCAGCTCAGTCAGAACAAAAAATACCGTTAAACAAATACAGAATTCTGATGCCTGTCTCGTGTCCCTGTGCGCTCTGGCCTCCAGTAATTGCCTTTCACCTCACTAGAAATCCAGTCATGGACCTCTCCGGGACTGTCTTGCAGACATGTGGCCAAAATATGTCTCTGCAGACCCCTGGTTCCACCATGCCATTCAGCTTCATCAAATTTCTGTGGTTCTAAAAATAATCTCCCCATTTGGATGTGAAGACAGCTGGCACCTGTGGCATGTTGCTGCCATGGATCAGTTTTGTATCAGTCAGTTTTATTTTCTTATAATCATCCAGGGCCGTAATCAGCTATTCAACATTAGGGTTTAGTCTTACGGGACATGAACACAGTCCTCCCAGGTGAAAGTCTGTGTTTGTTGGACCCATCCACCACCACTCCCACCCTACTCGGACTGCCACTGCCTTAACTTTCGTTCTTGTCCCACAAGAACAAGAGTATGCACTCGTGGAGTTTCAAGAAGGAAAAGATGTTTTTGCCCTTCTTCCAACTCGATTTGGCAAAAGCTTGATTTATCAACTGGCTCTGTTGATGGTGAAGATGTGTCCTGGTGTTTTGTCATGCTGACTGGCTGAAGGAGTTGGTCTGTCAAGGCGAGGACTCCCACCCACTGAGAAGGTTTGGGGTGGCACCCAGTCCAGACTTGTCAGGATGGTCTACCAGGCTAGCTAAACTGACCATTTTAATCCATTTTAAAATCTTAGATCAGAGGTTCACAGAGTTTTGATGATTGAGCGCCATGTTAGGGAGCCAACATATGACTTAATTATGACCTGATTAATGACATATTTAAGGCACACTAACACTTAAATATAAAAACACAAAAAACATAAGTATGGACAGTGATATAGCCTACAGAAAACTCACATTACTTTCAGGGATGTTCCGATCTGATCTCAAAGATCGGTATCAGTGCCAATTAAGGCATTTTTTTTATCTGATCATAATCCGCTATATTCAGTTATATGGAGAATCCGATCCTTTGTTTAGCCTCACCTGTCACACAGGCATTTTTACTCAAAGCTTTAGTGTAGAGACATGCAGAGTGCAGCCGTCTCCAACTCTCCTGCTGTTTTTCTTTCCTTCACTCCGCTGTGCACCTGTGTGTATATGTGTAAGAGCCCGGGTTGAGCCCCGCCCACCGTAAAACACCACACGCCATAAACAAATTTATGACAACTTGTTTAATTTCAGCTCAGTTTGAAAGTATCTTGCACCAAGGCGACAAACACTGGAGAACAGGCTACTCTCTTAATGGGACAGAGACAAGGCCAAAAAGATTAAAGGGAGGGTTTGTCATTTTATACCTAGTTACTTTTTAAGTAATAAATAAAGTAATAAATAAATAAATACATAAAATAACAATGCAGAACAGCTTTGATGCAGGGTGTGAATGTGCACTTTGTAGCTGTATTATCTAGAATCACAAAAGTATCAAATCAGGACTTTGGGCAGCGGCAGATGCTCAATGATAAATGACTCGGATCAGGTGCATAAAATCTTGAGCCGGACATCCCTAATTACTTTCTAGCTTCCACTGTTTAATACATTTCAAAGCAACGAAATGAAGAGACAGTAGTGTTTGACATTGATTGTACCTACACACTGGTCGAAGAATGGCTTCTGCTGAGGTGCGGCAGCACCACTTGGACAAACCACACACAGAACTACAGCACACCATAATGATAGAACCAAATGTAACATTTGCAATTTACATTTGCTCATGATTATTTTGGACAGTGGTGTGTGGTTGCCTTACGTAGCATAGTGCATTTTTTATTCATGTATATATTTTCAACAATATACTTGGGGGGACAAGTGTCATTGTTATTAGGGTGGTCTGTCAGTTTACTGTCCCCCTTTCCATCATGGCCCTCTATATCTGAGATCCTCTTTCTTTTCTACCTGAGCTCTGCCTGAGTGAATGATTCCTAACAGACAGATATGCAGAGGCGGAGCAGTGGCGTGGCTCCTGTGGCTCCTGCCCTGGATGTTCTCTCAAAAGCCCCAAATCCTTTAGGTTTTTAAAATACTTTGAACCATGTCATTCAGATGATAATATATACCCATGTTGGTTAATGCTTTTATATTAAAGAAATCTAATATAACCGAGTAAATGCGCGGAGCATTGAAGACCACAGATTATTATGGCATGAATTCAAATGTAGCAGATCTGTCAGCTAAATATTCATCCGGTATAAAAGTAGGTTTCAAGATTAGTAATGCCTTTACTCCAAATTCTTACCCTACGTACTTAAAAATAGTAACACCAGGCCTCGTTTTAGGTGGCAGGAGTGAAAATTAGTCATTTGTTGTGTTCTTCTCTCACGTTTTTTCAGCTATCCTTATATTTTTTCTCTTCCAAATTTTACAATCTTAAATATATATGCTCGTGTCTAAAATCTACTATTTGAGTTTTTGATTCTCTGTGTGACCTCCATGCAACAGGAAAATAAAAACATCACACACACACTTTAACATCTCTTGCTGTGGACAAGGAAACACGGGAAGTTTTGGGTATGAGTGGAAAGTACCTGTTCTACCTGTTTCTACTGCAGATGAAGCGCTTGCTGTGTACCATGCTGCCGCGCTCATTACATCACAAGATTAATACCCGTTTTGCCACTTAGTTACATGATACTGGCAAACTATTGTCCTCAGAAACAATGGGTGTGTGTGGATGTGCAAGATGGACACTCACACACAAACACACACACATACACAGTCAGTGCAAGGAAATATGGCGGTCTGTCCTGCAGGAGTAAGGAGAGGGAAGAGACGGAACAGTGTGAGCAGGATGATAGCATGCGAGAGGAAGCGAAGACAAAGAGAAGGGAAATGAATCTTTATGAAGGTGGCCTATTCTTATGAAGCTGATTCAGGGACTGTTGTTTCTCTTTGTAACTTAAATATAAATGCGCACAAATGTGTTTCTGAAGCTGTAACACCAACTGAACTAGGGGGAAAAAATGCAACGACTGTTAGCCAAATGCTAGCACATAAATAATGTTAACCTTTGACTTGGTAAACAGGGACCACAATAGGTCACACCCAAATGTATGAAAGCCAGGCTCTGCCCTTTTAATTGAGTCATGTTAGAGGAACTTGCACAGAGCTAAGCATTACGCAGGCCAACTCAACTCAGCTTTGTGTTATGTGAACTGATAGCAGGTTTCCCATGACCAAGCATGGGTGTTTGGTGTAAACCTCAACTTGTACAACAAATACTAACTCTTTATTCCTATTTTTACACTCTGTGTTAATTTCTAGAACTGATTCTCCCAATGGATCACTGACGCTTTAACAAGCTCAAACCGAGTGTCATATTCAAGGCAGTAGTAGTCTGTTCTTATATATGAACTCAAGTGCATGATGAACTGGGGGTTATATGAAAACTGAAGCCACAGCATTTAAAAGAAACATATTTTCTCTCCAAGATCTCCAGGTACTTTCCATTTCCCTTTCGTGCTTCACCATAATAATCACTGAATAAATGAAAGTCAGCTCTGTCACCTGCATGAGATGGCGGGCAGTGTTTATTCACTGCTGTTTTAGGTAATCACCTGGACAGGTTTTGGTGGTTGAGTTGTACCCTACTTTCAGTTTCATTTTGATTCTGCCCCAGACTGCAAAAATACCAAGGACATGGCAACAAGAGGGACCCTTCCCTCAACAAATACACCAACCAAGAGCTTGTTTTTGTCTTATATGACGACAAAGTCATAAAATACAGAGCAAATGTTATTGATACTGTATCTTTAGATAATCAAATTAGTGATTTTTGTTAAGAGGAGACATGATGTGAGGATGCAAACTTACCCCACTGTGAGTCCACCCTCTCCTCGGCCCTGCAAACGTTTTCTACATTGTCTAATGTCATGCTCTGATCCACGCTGGAGTAAAAAGAGTCATCTTGGGCGTCAGTTTGAGTATCTGTTGGTGCACATGGAGAAAACAAATGTGCAATATCTTCTGTAAATCCTGCGTCCGTGCCACATTGTGCGCCTTCCATCAAGCAGAGCAGGTCCACTTCTGTTGTCCTGTCAGTGACCTGGCAGGCATCCAGAATGCCCTGCAGCCTGTCTGTGATGTTTGTGCCTGTTGCTGCACAGGCTTGAGCAGGTAAGGCATTACTTTCTGCTCCGGAGATATTCAAATGATTCAATGCAGTAGTTGCCACAGAGTCACATGTCGAGAAACAGAGGCCTTTTGCTGCTCCGTTTGTACCCAGTGTGAAGCTCAGGTCAGTGATCCCCACCTCTGTGTAGTCAAAGTTGTCAGCGTACAAGTCTAATGTCCTGCAAGCGACTGCAAGCTCTGTTTCCTCTTCCATATTCAAAACAGGGCATTGTGCTTCTCCGTCTCTCGCTGTGTTTTCACTTGTTACACAGCCGGCAGCAGTCATGCTGGCAGGAACCAGTGGCAGCAGCATCTTCTGTCCTCTGTCCCAGTGCTGCCACAGAGGAACAGCTATCCTCCTAGCCGCCTCCTCTACCTGCTCTAACCACTCCTTCTCATCTTCCAAATTCCCCTTAAACACTCTTTCATTATCACTTACTGGCTTCTGCATTAATTCTGCCCTCCTCAGCAGTTCTGTATTTTTGTCATCAAAACTAAGACTGCACTGGTAGTCACGTCCCATGGGGATAGAAAAGAGATTGAAGCGTTCGTCCGTCACTGGTCCTCCCCTCAATTCTTGATTTAGTCTTGGATCAACTTGATGTTCACTAAGAGGATGAATTTTTAGCCTAGACCTCATGCTGTCATGTTCAACCACTGATGATACAGACCTTCCTTTAGACTTTCCTGACCCTAAATTCTTCACCTGGCTGAGCTGACCTTGGTCGAGGTGCCAATGTGTGGTCGATCCTCTCAGATCAGATTCCGCTTTACATGCTGCAGGTGCGATCCCCTCAGTAAGTTGCTGCCAAATCAAGCTCTTGCCGTAGGCCTCCGAAATTATCTGCCCTTCCACCAAATCCTCCAGGAGCGCTTGGATCTCGGTGGGAGAGGCCCAGGTTAGAGCTCGCCGCACTCCGTCCAGGACCTCCTCAAACTGGGTCATGGCGACGATGTCTGCTCCCGGCACATTGATGTCTAAATAAGACAGCTGCTGGCAGAGATGATTAAGTTTTAAGTTGTTCTTTTTATTTTGTTCAGGAGGCGTTTTCATTAGAAGGAGGTGGTGTTTGTGTCACTGAAGGTGGGGTCTGTTTGAAGCATTGTTTCAGTTTTTGCGTGGGACTTCATGTAAGGGTGACTCTAATGGCATGTAGGCAGAGATTTCATTATTATTAGGAAGTAAGGTTGGAGTCTGCTTACATAAGGAAGTGTTTTTCAGCGTCAGACTCAATACTTTCATTACTCTTTCTAAACTCAACCCTGTTGTGTATTCGGCATTATTAATTAGGATTCATTTTGTCTAATGGTGTTCAAATAATCTACAACATTCACATACTGCTTCTTGTTTGACATGCACGTCATTACTTGTGCCATAACACCCTTCCCACCTCTTCTTAACCAAGAAAACAATATTTTCAACACAGCAAATACAGACATTTATTCATAAAAACATAATTATTCCCTTGCTTATAACAGTGTTCACTGTTTTATATGAATGAATGAATGGTTTATTTTGGTTACAATTACATTCACACACTTATCGGTTTGCAGTCAGACACAAAACTGCTGTTCACACATAACTAAGCACTGATAAAAAGTAAGCTCTCTCCTCAAGTTGTTACTGTGCAAACCAGCGTCACCATAAGGCATTAATGTGTCCACTGTGTTGCCTATTTTAGGGTTTGGAACTAGTTTGGCCAAACAACGCATGCCTAACTGTCATGACTTGTAATTGGGGGTTAGATGAAAACTGAAGCCACAGCATTTAAAAGAAACATATTTTCTCTCCAAGATCTCCAGGTACTTTCCATTTCCCTTTCGTGCTTCACCATAATAATCACTGAATAAATGAAAGTCAGCTCTGTCACCTGCATGAGATGGTAGGCAGTGTTTATTCACTGCTGTTTAGGTAAACGCCTGGACAGGTTTTGGTGGTTGAGTTGTACCCTACTTTCAGTTTCATTTTGATTCTGCCCCAGACTGCAAAAATACCAAGGACATGGCAACAAGAGGGACCCTTCCCTCAACAAATACACCAACCAAGAGCTTGTTTTTGTCTTATATGATGACAAAGTCATAAAATACAGAGCAAATGTTATTGATACTGTATCTTTAGATAATCAAATCAGTGATTTTTGTTAAGAGGAGACATGATGAGAGGATGCAAACTTACCCCACTGTGAGTCCACCCTCTCCTCGGCCCTGCAAACGTTTTCTACATTGTCTAATGTCATGCTCTGATCCACGCTGGAGTAAAAAGAGTCATCTTGTGCATCAGTTTGAGTATCTGTTGGTGCACATGGAGAAAACAAATGTGCAATATCTTCTGTAAATCCTGCGTCCGTGCCGCATTGTGCGCCTTCCATCAAGCAGAGCAGGTCCACTTCTGTTGTCCTGTCAGCGACACGGCCTGTTGCTGCACAGGCTTGAGCAGATAAGGCATTACTTGAATTGTGTGCATTCAGCTGACAAAGAATTATTATACATACTTGCACTAAACATTTTTTTACTCACAAATTATTATTTTTTTAACAAGCTCTGTAACCGAAAAAGGAATAGGCTGAAGCCAAGGCTTATTTTTGCCTATCCTGTACAATCCATAAAATTACCCAGGATATCAGTAATACAAAGAAGAAGAAACAAAAAACAACAAAAATATGTCTACAAAACATCTACAATAAGGCGCTCAGGATCACCATATTCCGAAATCCGGTTTGATGAGTTATCGTTGTCACTGATTTAGGGACTTTTTCTGTGTGAAACAATATAACAGGGAAGGAAATACTTTTTTTATTTTCCTCATAAAAGTCCTTCCCCGTTCCATGTTGAGCCATCATGATTTAACACATTCACACACTTATCGGTTTGCAGTCAGACACAAAACTGCTGTTCACACATAACTAAGCACTGATAAAAAGTAAGCTCCCTCCTCAAGTTGTTACTGTGCAAACCGGCGTCACCATAAGGCATTAATGTGTCCACTGTGTTGCCTATTTTAGGGTTTGGAACTGGTTTGGCCAAACAACGCATGCCTAACTGTCATGACTTGTATTCACCGCACTTCATTTCCTTTGTATGACCTGTGCCACACCTACAGCGCCACAGCAGAGCATACCTGGAAAGTTAAAGGGAAAGTTTTAGTGTGAGTTGCTAGGTGTTGGTGATATCAGCCGCAGAGATGTCTGCCTTCTCTCCAATATAATGGAACTAGATGGCACTCGGCTTGTGGTGCTCAAATGCTTTTGAAAAACTCAACAGTAATCAAGACCCGGTTACTCAAGATAATCCACAGACCTTGTTGTGAGCAGTTTCATGTAGGAACTGTTTTCTTGCTATCGACATACACCTGCCAGCTGTATCACTGCGCAGAAGGAAGCGTGCATCTACTCATGGATGAGAGGACAGCTCCATATGTAAATATTAATGGCGTTCTCGTCAGCTGAGCTGTAACGTTAGTGGTGCTAGGTGAGCTAGCAGTAGATGCACTCTTCCTTCTGCGCAGTGACACGGTAGGCGGATGTAGTTCGGTAGAAACAAAATAGTTCCTACATGAAAGGTCATGATTTCTGGAAAGAGACATTGCTGTTGAGTATTTTTGATGACTTTGAGCACCACAAGCCGAGCACCATCTAGTTCCATTATATTGGAGAGAAGGCAGACATCTCTACAGCCCATATCTCCAACACTCTGCAACGCACACCAAAACAATCTAGACTAATAAATAGCACTACAGGTGGGAGGTAAAATATGTGTTTTTGATTTTGGGGCGAACTGTCCCTTTAATGATGATTGAGGGTCAAGACATTGAAATTTGTTGATGCTCATTGGTGTTGCTGCTGATGCTTTTTAAGGCAGGTGAAATAATTTGTTAATAATCTTCAATGTTAAACAGTGCTGCTTTCACTATTCTTATTTGGTGAGAAAAAATATTTTGTACCCTCTGTATAAGGTTTCCTGTGTATTGAATCCTTCAGGTGTCATAATGTAGTAGTTGTGGACACTATAATCTTTATTCTTTCACTCATTAAAATTGCCGTCTTGTATTCTAGGAAGTAAAACTGACTGTATTTTCCTACATAGATGTAAGTGGAGGAAAATATTTCCGTGCTTAAAGACATACTTCTATAACTCAACTGACCGCAGCCGGTGCGATCATAAAATAAAAGTAGAGCTATGTGTGAGAAAAACATCATGCGTGGCTTTGGGCTGCTGTTGTTTTGTCTGTTAGCAGGATGCAGATGCAGTTTCACATGTGTTTTTTAGTGAACCCAGGAGGAACTACGACCATGTAAGGCAAAGTACACACATAGACACTTGTACACGCATACACAAATAACACATGGTGGCAAGACTGGGGTACTACAGACCTGGTGAGACTGTGCTCACACCACTTAGACTAACACTGTACACATAACCAATATTATTATAAGTGGAATATATTGCAATTAGTCTTTGATTGATAGAAAGATAAACAAAAAGGATTCTACATTAAGAGTTTTCATAATTGTGATAGAAAAATCATTAAAGGTGACTTCATGTTTGGTCATTTATTTCATAAATCAGTTAAAGCAAGTACATTATACATCCCAATATGTGTCTGAAACAACTGTGTATAGCAAATTAATAATCTCATCAAAAAACATTTACTGTGAATCAGGAACAACTGAGTTCAGTTTTATGTGTGAAAACATTTTTTAAATTCTGCACAATTGAGTCAGTGGTTCTGAAATGTAAATGAGAAAGTTAAAGTTCCACATACTGTATGCACAGTTTGCATATCTTGGACGGAGTATTCTGTGTAGCTCTCCCAGATTCACACACTCACATTTTTAAAACCACTAGACCTTCTGAAACCAAAGCAAACCATCTACGTTGTTTGAAAGGTTATAATCTCCATAAAGCCTCCACATTTAAAATGAGGAGGCTCATTTTAAATGTTACCTTCATGATACCATCATTTGACTTTATCTCCCTAATGACAACCGATTCACTGCAACCATGCACAGTGAGGTTCAGTGGATACACTATCACGATTCAGGCCTTCAAAATGTCCTTGTAGGAAATGGTTAAATGTTTTACACGACTGCTTGATTTACTACATGATCTGACATTTAACTTCCCCTAATAGCACCTTCCTTACTACAGCATAATGGTGAGAGTCTCTACCTCTTTTCATCGACTAAAGGAACTAAGTGGATATATTTGGTATCTCAGGATGCACCACAGCATCCGCAATGGTCTCATGCTCAGACAAAGAGACAACATAAGTGCATAATACATAACGTAAGATGTCTACATGACATGTAGCGCCCTGACAGGCTGTGGCACTGCTCAGGTCCCCACATATTCTCTAAGATGAAAGAATAAGTCTGGTGATATTCTACATCTTATCGTCAACAAATTCCATGTTGGGACCAAAAGTAACAATAAATGGATAAATTAAGTATTTAATGCCTCATGTAGTTTCCTCCGCATTGCAGAACTCCATTAAAAACAGATCACTGAGCCACCGCTGCACCGAAACACATCTACTTTTGATTTTGAGTCAATCCTGGGTGTGATCCCATCCTGCTGCTATGAACGCTGAAACACCACGGACCCTATTTAAATGATGTGCATGGTCTAGAGTGCATGGTGCAAGTGCATTTAGGGCGTCCAGCTCCGCTAGCTAAACAGCGCATAATGATCCGGGCGCAAAGTAAGGTGCAAGGGGCAGAGGGGTTGTATTTAATTCTTTTATTAATCATGGGTGTGTTTTAGGTGTAACATGACTTCAACCAATCAGTATCATCTCTCATTCCCTTTAAAAGCCAGGTTCGCTGCACCCGGCGCACTGCTATTTAATTGCAGATGTGGCAAATTGGAGAAGCGAGCAGTTTTCTGGTGAGGGAACAGATCTGCTCCTGAGCGAAGTGAAAACCCACAAGTGAACCAGGGGCAGCAGGAATCCCCCAGTGCTACCTGAGGTGCTTGGTGGCGGCAACGCTTAGCGTGTCCTGATCTCCTGGCATCACCACAACAGCCACACAGTGCCAACAGTGATATACCGTAAAACTTTAATTGAACGCCCGGTCCCTTTTACTAGTCTGGTGTAGCTACACATTTTGACAAATAAAGGCCTGTCTCAATTAGACGCCTGGTCTGGTTGCCAAGCAGTTCATTTTTTTTTTTGGATGTATAAAACCAGAGTGTTGACTACCCACTTGAGCTAACATTAATTAGCTGTTTAGATTGCACATACAAATATAAATGTTCAAACTTTTGCTAATATGAAGATGCTACACATTGTCAGCTCAGCTCATTTCATTTTACTGAAACCATGAGCGCCAGAGAAGACGTAATGACGTCAGGAGTCAGAGCAAACAGAAGCTTGCCACTCCCTGTGTGTGTAACAAGTGGACTGTATGCGTGTTGTGAGCCCATTTATGCAGGTGCACCTTACTCTCTGAGTAATGTGCCTTTTAAATAGGACAACACCTAGCCATTCTCACTTTATTAGTAAATGGCATAGTTGCTTTCTGTCTCCTCAAAATAGCAGTGTGCAAACAATGTACCTAACCACAGCTAATTTTAAGACCTACACAGATGGGTACAAATACATTTGCACAACGTGGGTGCTGGCCGGGAAAACAGCTGCAATCTGAAACTAGCAATGACAGTTACACTGCTCTGTGTGGCACTTTGCGTTGGGTGTGAGATAGGGCCCCAAATGTGTATTAATCCGCAGTTGAAAATAGTTCCCAGTAAATCCACTATTTAGGACCATTTGAGTCCATATTTAGAAAAAGTAGAGTGCCCAGCTGTTACAGATTAAGTATATATCTTCAGTGTTAACACATGGGCTTGTCACGAAGATATAGCCTACTGAATGTATACACATGCTGCTTTTGCTTTTTGATGATTATAACAGTGAAACAAAGACCAACCCTGCTGTACAGGAACCAGTGAAGG
Source organism: Epinephelus awoara (assembly GCA_035609425.1). Lineage (NCBI taxonomy): Eukaryota > Metazoa > Chordata > Actinopteri > Perciformes > Serranidae > Epinephelus > Epinephelus awoara. Next base: position 9,007,211 of record CM069311.1, read on the forward strand.
TAAGCAGGGAAACTTTGCTGATATGTAACCAGCTGTGTGTCATCACATTGTGTGCAGATGAATGCTGTTTGACTTTCCCTGAAGATTCCTGCCCGTCTGGCGTCGGAGGTCCAATTCAAACACCGTTCATCTGCACACACTGTGATGCCACACAGCTGGTTGAATATCAGCAAAGTTTCCCTTTATATTCATTGTCTTGTGTGGCGATCTGCAGTGATGTGGTGGTTCACTTTTACACTGTGATCTGCAGCCTATAGTTCGGTGTACAGTGTGGGCTCCATGCTTACTCTGACAGCTTGTTGGACCATCACAAAGGGGCGGGGCTTAGCGAAAGCTCAATTGAGAAACAGCACAACACATTGTTGGGTTTTGGTCTTTTTGTGGAATTTGTAAGACAATAACATAAATAAGAATAATATCTCCAGCTTTATCCCTTAAGATAAACATTTCAAAAAGCCTTATATCAATATATTGATTTTTCCTCAGAGATTTAAAAGTGTATTTTATTTCAGCGTAAGTATAAAATGTCATATAAAAAGTATCTCCAGAGTGGTAGTTTGAACTTATGTGTTTTTCTTTATTCAATTTTTAGATGCAAGCATTCGTATTTACAATTAGGACCTAGTGCTTTTTTTAATAAGCCCACCCATCATTACAAAAGTGTCATTTTTCTGACATTTGTCCAGCCCACCAAAGTGGTTTGCAAGCTGCTGCCTGTCAAGACTGATTATCATGTTGAGATCATTCTGGGAGGCCATTAGCTTTGTGTGTGTTTCTTATTCACTAGTTCATTATTGCGCCCACTCTTATCATGTGATCTCTCTCAGTGTTCTGGTCCAACATGGCCGCCATCAGTGGGTTCAGGCGAGGCTCTGCTCTTCTGTCACACTGTTGGAACAGTAGTCCTTTATACCTGGAGAAGGAGGTGAGAGCAGAGGAGGAAGACAATGATGAGCTTGATGAGGATTCCCAAGAACACAAACAAATACAACTCTGTGTTTTAACGTCTTTGCGTGTGCGTTTGCTTTTCATGAACTGCCTGCTTACAAGTGTGAATCATCTGTTACACAAACCACATTTAACTATTCAACTTTAATCTCATGCTTTAAAGTACAGTTATTGAATTTCGATCTTGCCATCTTCCCCTTTAGTCGACTACTTCCCATTTGTGAAGTGATCACTTCTTCTTTCGTTACATTTAATCGGGAATTGGGATGTTAAGCAAATCATCTAGTCATCAAAAACAACAAGGGACTTCACTAGAAGTCGTTTTTGTGTCTAACTTCCTTTCTCTAGAATGTGACAAAATCTACGATATGATGCGAAAGGTGACAAAAGTGACATCTGAGATGCTCGTGTAAATGCTTGTGTGGTGGGTATGTATTCCCGTAAAACGCTTACTCTGCACAATACTCTGGTAGACTAGAGCAGCAGGAGAGTCTGGCACTTGATTGAGGAAAGACCTGCCCTCGTCGCAGCTTCGTGCTATTCTGGGGTCCAGAGGTATCTTTCCTAACAGGGGCAGATCTAGATCTGCACACATTCGCTCGGCGCCCCCGGTGGTGGGAGGGAAGATCTGTGACGTGTTCTACAACAGAGAGGACAAAGAAAAATCAATGTTTGCACTTCAGATTCTGTGGATCCTAAATTACATAGGAACTTTTTAACATTTGGCACAACATAAAGCATTAACAGCTAATTTTTAGTTCACAAACTGAAGCTGTTTGCTACTTCAAAAGGCCTCATTCTCAGATCTTTTCAAGATGTACACCAGCATTATTTTCACTCAGACAAAACATTCTTTGACAACCTTTTTTTCACGCCAACAACAAAGAGTAAAACTAAATAAAAAGTTACCTTTTAAAACAAGTACTCTGATTAAATGAGCAGCCAAAGTTTGGAAGTGATAACAGTATTCGCTGAGGAGATTCAGTCCATTGTGCCACTGAGAGCACACATGAAGATGTAAACACTGCCTCCTCCTCTAACCTTAGGAGTGACGGGAACTGTAAGTCATATCTGTAACTGCTGTAACTGCACACAACAAAAACTGTGACAGCTGTGACCTCAAAATGCTTCGAAGACATAAAAATGATGCATGACTAAAATCAGAGAAACATTTCATTTACAATAACTGGACTAAAGTAACAAACATTTAATGACTAAACTTTGACCGAAACTTATCTAACTTTTTATCGGACTGAGATTAAAACCAAACCAGGTGCCAAAATTAAAAGCCACACGTGCTTGGAGGCAATTTAGCATTTTACTGTCATTAAGTTGGGTTACTCACGAGACAGATTAAAAACTGAGGATCCAAAGGACAGAGGGACGTCGTATGCTGTAAAGCCCTCTGAGGCAAACTGTGATTTGTGATATTGGGCTTTGTAAATAAAACTGAACTGAACTGAATTGGATGTTATGTTACATTACATGAAAGTTTATCGCTCAGTCACTCACTCAGTCACTCACTCACTCCTTCTCCAGGATCACTCAGAGAGACACAGAGCTGCTCCTCTGTTTAATCTGTCTGTTAATTAGTCTACAGTGTGACATCAGTCTGTATGTAGCATGTGCTATGATAAATCAGTCTGTGAGCTGAAATTACCGCAGCACATGTGCAATGCAGCACTGCGCTACTAGTTTGTGTGTGAGGTTCGATCATAGCGTGTCACCGTTCCTCTTGGTAGTTGGAGTCTATTTTGTGACATTGAGCCAGCACCTGGATGCAGGTGACAGATGTGTTTAAGAAAATTCAGCGACAACTCAGACGTTTCATATACAAGACGTATATAACGCAGACAAAGACAAAGGGTTTTCCCTGGGTTTTTTCAAGATCAAAGCGGCAAAGGCCTGTGGCTGGGGCATCTTGACAGCTGTACTTTTAGATACAGTTGCCCCCTCTATTAAATATGAAAGGAGACCCCCACATGCTTGAGCTTTACACTTGTATAATCAGAACAGACATGTCCTGTGATTTTCAGCCTTCTATGATTATATTTACCCTTTACAGCAGGCACATCCTGACAGCTGAGAATATGACTGTCAGGTATTGTCCCCCCTCACAGGACACGTCTGTTCTGATGATACAAGTCAGCGGTCCTGAAATGTGTGTTTCTCTTCTATAATACACATTCTACATCTCGGAGGTGACGTCTTTCCACATACGGGCTTCCTTCGCCTTTCAAGTGGGGCAGAGCTCAGTGGGAAACAGAAAGAGAGACACAGCCCAAGTGGGAACCAGGATCTGACACAACACCGGAGTGAGAAGCAGGTCCGTGGAGCTGTGACTTGTTCTAAACTATAAAGGATTTAGGCCTACTTGATACTTTAATACTCATGTTATAGTTTTGTGTCCTGTGCTGCAAACCTTTAAACCTCTGTAGCTCCAGTGCTGTGTGCAAAAAGTTAACATATCATTTTCATATCATTTTCATTTACATGTTGTGCAGCTGTATATTTTCAAACAGGGGGGGAAAACCCTGTCTTTGCATTTTATTTTGATCACAGTCTGTTTTTATAAAAGTGCTTATGACATCTCAAATGTGACTTTGACTAGCAGCTGAAAACATGTAGCCAATTTTGTAGAAAATCCCAAGATATATATATAGTGTAACACCAGTCAGTCTGTAAATAGCGAGATATGAATTTCTGGCCATATTGCCCAGCCCTATTCTGTACAAAGTCTCTCACCAAGAATATCATCTCAGGGGACAAAAATACTGTGAAGAAAAACACATCAGACATGAAAAATCAAGGAAGTACATAGGGCTTGGTTGTTTTGTGGGTTTCAAAGGTGAGATGCATGTGGTTGAGAAAACCTGTGCACTGTATGCTCACTCTGCGACTCTTCCAGTCTGTGTGTCACAGTGCAAGATGGTGTTTTGACCTAATTCAGATTTCAAGGGAGGCCAGTATTAACTTGTTTTGCTATAACAGATGAAGTGACAACTCTGTGGTCACGTTGGTTTTACCATCTCCATCATCAACTGCTCCTTTTTGCTGTATGTGTCCTGGGGTCGTTTGGCAAAAACTGTCCAAACCTCTACTTGTATTGCCTTTCATCATATTAGATAGTTTCCAATTTCTTTTATGTGTTTGCATCACTGTGTAGGCGTGTGTGCATCTGTCAGTGACCTTGCATGAAGGACAAACGAAGCCACTCATGTTCTCCACCACTCCGATGATGGGCAGTTTCACCTTCTTGCAGAACCTGATCTCCTTTCGCACATCCTGCAGTGACACCTCCTAGACAGCGAGAAACAGAAATAGAAAGAAAGAAAGAGAAAGGCAAAGCAAGAGAGGAAGGAGAGAGAGAAGATAAGGACGACAGAGACGGGGAGGAGACGAAAGCACTTGTAAACAGAGCGAACACTGCATTCCCTTCCCACACAAGTCATTCCCTTAATAGAAGCAGTTAGCCCCGATAAACTGAGCAGCTCTCACGTGGAAATGTGTGGAAATGTTTGAGTGTAAAAAGAAAACCCTTCTGTCTGATAAGGAGATCAGCAACTTGTCACTTGATATTAAAGCACACAGGCTGCTTTATTTGGGTAATTCCACCTCGTGTGTGGTTAGTTTTGGTTAAGTGAGAGCTGAAAGTATGAGGAAGTGACTCTACTGCTGTCTGACCTCACAAGTCCAGGCCTAATTTAAGCATCAGGAAGTGTTTACTCAGATCACGTCTTTCACCAAATACAGTAAAACTTGAGTGATTTAAACAATGACAAGTTCATTGTGACAAACGCTGGACAGGGATTAAAGACTTTACAATCTACTGCAACTAACAGTCGGTGCATGTGTTTGAAAACTCTTTCATCTTCGTCCAGACTCTTCTTCACAACTCTGTGGCTTTGGCACAGACTGTGAACCTGAACACACAGTGGATTTTTAGCATGTTAAACTATCAGACTTTGATAATAGCTAATTGTTAGCCTCCCATTGATACTGTACATAAACAGTGAAGAACAGCACAGGAATTAAGTGTTAATGTGATGCATTTGCGATCGGCTGTTAACAAAGATCAGGGTCAGAGAGCAGGGACACTGGAGCATCATTTTTACACTGTCTGCATTTAAGACTATATGGGCAAATTTACAGTATGCATGCATATGCAGTATGATGTGTATATATGTGTATTTGTGAGTCTATATGGTTGCTGTGGCACCAGACTTCTTGGTGCCTGTTTCGTAAACACCCCCAGACCTTATACCTGTGTGTCTTTGACGTCGTTATCTAACCTAAGGCCTGTATGACGAAGCAGGATGTGGAGGTAGCGAGGTAACTTCAGAGTTAACTCTGGGTTTTCAGTGCTACGAAGCTGGCTCTGTTTTCATCGGGATAAATCACTGTGGTAACTTATGCTGCTCCGGAGCAGGTAATGTTCATGGTGTCGGATCACAGCCTGTCAACTCCCCGACCTCTGACCAATCAGATCACTGAGAAAAAAAAGTATCCATGGACGAAATGTGTGTGTCAGGTAGAGGTCAGTGATAATAGGAGGTCAACGAACAGAGAGATCTTTGCAACACTACACACATAATTTTAGCAGGATTTTTAACTTACGCAAAGTTTGTTTTAGTCCACAGTGATAGCGCTGCTACTTTTACACTCTGACTCCACCACTGCAGCTCTAAATAACAATAACAAGATGACCCACACACTGTTAATTGGCTTCTGTTATTATAAATGCAACATTTCAGTCAGATAGACCTCATCAGTCATTAACGAGGCAACTTTTCCACCCTTTATTTCAGCAGCAGAAACAGTCTTGCATCACTTTAAGTGATTCATGTGACATATTCATCATAGTATTTTCAATATTTCTTTTATAAGATTACAGAGTATCGTTTACATCCCACGCCACTGACATTTTACTGTCTCACAGTCGCAGACACTTTCAGTACCTTTCACTCGTGTGATATGAAGCCGCCTACTTCATTCATGGTACTGATGATGTTGTTCGTAATTAACACCCCCGCATCTTTCACATGAACACACTCATGGCTGGAGAGGAAAACCCAGAGTTGACTGAGCTAGTTGATAACCAGCTTTTTAATACTGGACGGCAAATGTTAGGGTTACTCAAACCAGATAACAGTAAGAAATCCTGGGTAGTCAGCAGCGAAAGCCTGGTAGTGTTGTGTTCTGTTTATGTGTGTCTGTACAATGAATGCACAGATTTCACACCTTCTATGGCTATTATATAATACACTGGTTTTTTTCTTCCTCCCAACAACTGTTTTGCATTTTATCTACAGTCTTGCTGAAATTTTACTACTTTTATTGTGTTGTGTATATACAAATAACCACTAAACATGCTGGGTTATGGCTTTATATGGTGCATGACAGCTTGTACGGTCACACTGTATAACTGACTTTTTATGGGTTTATGATACAATAGCATCCTCTGTTGGTTGCCATACGGTAGCTGCATTTGCAGATGTAAAAAAGGTGAGAGGGCAACAACAGCTGCAGGTTACTGCTTAAAGGACACACTGGGATTACGTTACTGCCAACAGTTCTGTAAATATAAGACTATACTGTTTAACTGCAATCAAGAATTGTCATACAGCTTCCTCCAGCTTAGCCAAGACAGAACAGAAGTCCTTAATTTAGACCCCGAGAGTATTTCGGCCAAAATATGCAGCTAGAGATGAACAGCTACCAATTTCATGACTGGACTGTAAAATTCCCGGTGGATAGTGTAACTGTTTCAACCCTGAATTGTTATTAATGCCATGTTTGATTACCGCACAACATCGACCAAAGTTAGCAACAGTCTCCCTGACGCAGGTGCAGCATGCAAATTGCTGTTCCCTTGTTTACATAGGGGACCTGCAGCATGCAAACCCAGTGATGCTAATGACTCCATGTCCTCATTTGCAGTGACACAGTGACTAAGCAAAGTTTTCAAAGACAGGCTATCTTTATGTTGATTAATGCACGTCTGATATGGTTTTCATATGTTGACATGGTGCAGGTGTTGGCAGGTGTTCAAAATAAAAGTTGGTGAAATCATTTCAATTTTGAGGTGGATCCTATGGGGAATGGGGAGCCAGTGGAGCTCATGGAGAGGGAGGGTGATGTAGTCTCGGTGTGCGAGAGTGGGTGAGCAGCCGAGCAGCAGAGTTCTGGATATACTGGAGCTTATTGAGGGTTTTTGAAGATGAATGTGTGTATCAGTACTTTCTAGACATGATCAGCCCATTTTAACAACAGCATGATAATACTGAGAGCAGTAATCATGATTTGAAATCTTAATAGTTTCATCTCGACTGGCAGCAAATGCTAATGGGAGTCTTCTTTAACCAACACCTGCATGTAAAGAACGTGGACCCGTCTGGTTTATCTTAACTAAGAAACACACATCTGGAACAAATCTGTCATGTCTTAGTTTCCTTAGTTTCTTAGTTTATAGTAACTCACTGTTCACCACCCTGAGCTCTTCTTCTGTGTCTCGGCTCACCTTAATCCAAAATGTGGCTGCTAGACTTCTAACAAATACATGACGTAGGCCACACATAACACCTGTATTGGCCGTTCTACACTGGTTACCCATAGGATGTTGAATTGATTTTAGAATTCTTTTGGTCACCTATAAAGCGCTACACAGACTGGCCCCACTTTACATTCTTCAATTACTGTGTCCCCTGGCTAAGGTGGGACCACTTAGGTCCCTCGGCCCTTCTGACCAAGGCTTCAGGCTGTCCCGAAATCTTGGCAAAAAAAAAAAAGACCATGCTTTTGCAGCTGTAGCTCTGGAACTGTCTTCGCTTAGATATTAAAAACAGTCAGAGAATATTCTAAAGACGCTGTTAAAAACTCATATGTTTTGTAAGCACTTTTGCTGTGTCTCAAATCGCGTACTTCTGTACTTACACTTGACATTTTGAGTGCATAAGTGCGTTCACACTGAGAAGTATATGTATTGTATCTGTAACACGTTGACTGTTCCAACATTTTTCGGTCATCTCTACAGTACTGACGTGGCAAATACGGTGTGGTGAAGTTTAGGCTGAGGAAATTCTTTGGTTAAGAGTAGGAAAACATGTACTCATTTTATTAGACCCACTATCTCTTAACGTGCCTCATGCACTTAAAACACATTACATTTCCCATCATTGCTCTTCATAACCCCCACAATGGGTGGTGACTTGCTTTATTTAGCTGTAGGTTAAACATGTAGGTGGCTTGCTGTGTTTAGCTGTGGGTAAAACCTGTAGGTGGAGAGAGGACTGGTGACGGTCACAGCAGCAATCAAAGTGAGGGGTTTTCCAGGTGAGATAAAATGAGATCGCACTCCTTAGTCAAAGCACTTACAACTACATTCTGCCATTCTCCCGTTGTGATTGTTGAATATTTAAGACACAGGTTCTTTCTTTAGAAGCATTATAATACTGCAGAGAACATAGGGAGGCAGGGATACCAATTTCCCCCAGCAGCACTGAGAGTGCTGTGTGTGCAAGGTAGCTGTAGCATGTTGCGTTCTGAGTAAAGGGAGCGTTTCTCTCATTTTCTCTATGTTAATAATGTTGTGACTTTCAGTGTTACTATCACTATGACTATTACTCTCTGGAGTTTCACAAAAATGACCAGCTGAATGAACATCAGGTGGCTGAAGATTATTCTGGGAAATGTAGAAAGTTACCGACTGAAGTAGTCAAATCAGGTGGAGTGAAAGTAGACACAGACAGTATTTGATGTTGGAATTCCCCTTCACAGTTGCTGTAAACGCTGTTAATGTTCAGGTTATGTGCAAGTGTGCTACCTGTGGTGTGGTGATGATGACGGCTCCGTCCACGTGGGTGGAGCTCAGGTACTGGATGATCGACAGGTGTTCGTCAGAGGTGCCAGGGGGCGTGTCCACAATGAGGTAATCCAGCTCCCCCCAGTCGACATCCCGCAGAAACTGCTTGATCATCCCTGATTTTAAACAAACGCCACACAGGTTATAAGGGTGTGACATCTTGAAGAAGTTAGATCAATTTTACACACACATGCACACACACAATACCGTTCTTCTTGGGTCCTCTCCAGATCACTGCATCATCAGGGCTGCTGAGCAGGAAGCCAATCGACATGACTGCCAGGTTTTCTTCCACATACTGCAACACACACACACACACACACACACACACATTTATGATACGTGCAACTTCTTAAAGGAATAAAACATTACAAACTACAGCGGCATGGTTTGAACTGACTCACCACAGGAGACCAGCCGGAGCCACTCTGGTGAACCTGTGCACAAGACAGCAGATTAGTGACCTACTCTGAGGTAACAGCTCAACATAAGTGATGTCATATTGCTCACAACTCACCTGTTCTCCCTCTAAACCCATGATACGAGGAATGGATGGGCCGCAGATATCCACATCCAGCAGGGCAACCTAAAGAGAGAGAAAGGGATCAGAAAAAGTATAGAGTCTGTGACTGTCTGAAGTGATTTTAAAGTACACCTCATTTTTGTAATTCTGTACAAATGTCTGACCATTTTTATTCATTAATTTCATTTAACCCATTTTTATCCAGGTAAGTCCGGTTGAGATAAACAATCTCTTTTCAAGGGAGCCCTTGTACTGAACTTTATGACCTTGTACGTCTCTTAACTCAAGCCTGCAGTGACCTCTAGTGGTCTTAAGTTGACGCCAATAGGAAACAGCAACGGTGTTTCGACTAAACCTCAGGTGCAGTGAAAACCGCAGCTTCTGAGGGAACAGCAGATGGGTTTGAGAGCGCCCACTCATTCCACATAACACAGGTTTAAACTCGTTTTGACCTTAAAAGAGGAAACTGTCATGTAGTACACCCCTATAGAAAACTATCATCCAAACGGCCTGGTGGCTTTGATGGTTTTGGTTTTTGAACAAATGGTTGTTGGCTATGTGGTTTACGCAGTGTAAACCAAAAAAAATTAAATGATTACCTCCTTTGTGCTGTCACTCGCCAGGGCGTGAGCCAGGTGAGCGCTGAACGTACTCTTCCCCACTCCTCCTTTCCCAGACAGCACGAGGATCTTGTGTTTGACCGTTGACAGCTTCACCCCAATCTCTGCTATGGCTGGAGATGAGACAGGGGGAAGAGATGCAGAATGGAGAAGACTCTCAAATGAGACAGAACAAGAGTTCACTTAAACATTGGTTATTTTAAAGCTACAAACGTCTCCTGGTTCAATTCAAATCATCCTAACAATCCCACATGCATTTACAGAACTGTGTAAATCGCATGATAATAATATGAAGATGTAGAAACAGTCTTACCAGGGTCGGGGGCCTTGGTGGCTCCAGAGGCACACACTTTCTGGTTGGGACAGCCCTGACATGACGATGTTTTTCCTGCCTGCTCACTTTGAGTGCCTGGGCAGTCTGAAGAATAAAAAATATACAACTTATAAGGCTGTGTATTGGCAAGAGTTTGATATGATAGGTATCATTGTATCACAAGAAGGTAATCCAGGCACTCCCAAAAATATAGAAAACTTTATATATTTTCTTAAGCCCTGACAAAGACCTGCAGTGATCAAAACATGTTGGCTCTTCTAATGGTTTAGCCACAACAATAAAGTCTTTTTAAGACCCCCTTCCTTGTTTTCTATATTTTCGGAGTGCCTGGATTGACTTCTTGTGCGCCCTGTTGTTTCCCATTCTCTATGAGCACCCAACACAAGGTTTTGATCTACAGATTACACAGAGCAACTAGTCATATCTCTCTTTTTCTGATATGTATCACGTTACAGGGGTTACAATTCAATATACTGCGACTACCAACGTGGGGCATTTATCAGACCCCGCAGGTTCTGGTTGCTGGAGTTAAACTCAAGTCTATGGTTGATCTACACACACCAGCCACTTTATTAGGTACACCTGTTCAACTGCTCGTTAATGCAAATGGCTAATCAGCCAAACACAAGGCAGCAACTCAATGCATTGAGGCATTTAGGCATGTAAACATGGTCAAGACGACCTGCTGAAGTTCAAACTGAGTATCAGAATGGGGAAGAAAGGTGATTTAAGTGACTCTGAACCTGGTTGTTGGGCTGCTCTGATGGTCCGAAACAGAGAAAATTCTCTCTGGGTGAAAATGTCTTGCTGATGCCAGAGGTCAGAGGAGAATGGTCAGACTGGTTCAAGATGACAGAAAGGCAACAGGAAGTCAAATAACCACTGGTTACAACCAAGGTCTGCAGAAGACCATCTCTGAAGCAACAACACGTCCAACCTTGAAGCAGATGGGCTACAGCAGCAGAAGACCACACCAGGTGCCACTCCTGTCAGCTAACAACAGGAAACTGAGGCTACAGTTCACACAGGCTCACCAAAACTGGACAATACAAGATTGGAAAAACGTTGCCTGGTCTGATGAGTCTGGATTTCTGCTGCCACATTCAGATGGTAGGGTCAGAATTTGGCGTCATGGATCCATCCTGCCTTGTATCAACGGTTCAGGCTGCTGCTGGTGGTGTAATGGTGTGGGGGAGATTTTCTTAGCACCAACTGAGCATGGTTTAAACACCACAGCCTACCTGAGTATTGTTGCTGACCGTGTCCATCCCTTTATGACCACAGTGTACCCATCTTCTGATGGCTACTTCCTGCAGGATAACGCACCATGTCACAAAGCTCAAATCATCTCAAACTGGTTTCTTGAACATGACAGTGAGTTCACTGTACTCCAATGGCCTCCACAGTCACCAGATCTCAGTCCAATAGAGCACCTTTGGGATGTGGTGCAACGGGAGATTCACATCATGGATGTGCAGCCGACAAATCTGCAGCAACTGTGTGATGTCATCATGTCAATATGGACCAAAACCTCTGAGGAATGTTTCCAGCACCTTGTTGAATCTATGCCATGAAGACCTAAGGCCATTCTGAAGGCAAAAGGGGTCCAACCCGGTACTAGCAAGGTGTACCTAATAAAGTGTCCGGTCCTGATGAGTGCATATTTTCTAACCTCTTCACCCACACTGCCTGCTGGTGGGACTGTCATTTCAAACTTGGATGAAACAAACAGGACTCTTTCATATTCTAGTTGAGATGCTTAAGTTTACAAACACACCAACCATGTCAAGGTGAATTTATAATAAAACTGAAATTAATTACATAGAGAATTAAAAGTAAACCGGATATTTAGGAGATTCTGGGATGAAGAATATATCATCTCTGAATGCAACACAGTAACAGTATAGTTTAATGTGACATAATATCTATAAATACCAGAAAGTAACTGTTGTTATTTTCCACACTGAGTCTGCAGATCTGTGTCACAGTGACTCAGCAACATTTCAAGTGGTGTAGCAGCTCATAAAACAAAGATTTCAGCACTGTGTATGTAACGTTAGTCCTGTGTGTTTATTATGTCTTGTTCGAGCTAAATTGAGCAGCTTCTGCAATATCGATCCGCTGTCATTTATCAAATGGCTGTCACGTTATAAGAGACACTTTATTAAGTGCGTCACTGAACCTCACAAGCGATTTCTGTTTAATTTTCTGTCAAAACAACCCAGTAGTGCCAGTTTGTATGTAACTGTAATGATATTCAAGCTAACTGAAACCCTGTCTGACTGTAGAAACCCTGAAAACTAGCTAACAGGAACATTTAACGTTAACGCTAACAGTTACAGTGTTGCTACAGTAACAGTGATACGTTTGTTTAAAAATGACAACAGCCTTACTGTTATAACAATATTGGATATTACGAACCAATAACATTGTCTAAATGTCACAAAAATATTTAGTTAAAAACTCACGCTCATTAGCGTTATCCGGTACGTCTGACATCTTTGCACAAGTGTCCTCACGTTAAAGTCTTCCCCGCTAAAAGGTTCCGGGTACGCACAACATGAAGCTCTGGTCGCGCAGTAACGACAGTCACGCCCCTTCCTTTCAAAGAGAAAACAAGATATTAAGGTAGAATTTATTACTAAATGATTTACAATTTAAAAAAAAAAAAAAAAATCACCATCAAAAATAGCAAAAGTGCAGACAAGAGGTGCAGTGATTAATTAAAACTATGTAAAATTAAGTTTTGAAATAAGGTTGCAGTCATTACAGGGTGGAGTAGGCAGTGTAAAAATAAATCTGAGAGGTTATACCAGGTTTGTGCTGCATGATACCAAAACTGATTCACCATGTTTAAATGAATGAATAAAGAAAACAAGAAAGAAACAAGAGGAAGAAAAACAACCTAACAAATGAACAAAACAAAATAAATAAAGCCTTAATTTGCTAATACAAATACAGGAAAACTTTCCAAAATAGTTTTTTGTCTTTTTTAAACTGGTGTTAAGTTGCTTTGACGATACCTCAACAGAATAGGCAGGTTACATAAAAAAGTTAAGCTTTGCTGGAGAAAATAATATTTATTTATTTGCTCTTTCACAAAAGCAGATTTATTTATTTTCCAAAAACAGATAACGACAATGATTTCTTCCCAACTTCTTTGGGAACTGTAATAAGCTGAAAGAGTAGCATTCACTATTTCTCAGTGTTGTGTTAAACACATTTATATTGATTATTAACCTGAATTAGTCGCAGAAGTTGGTTTAAAACCAGGGTGATTACTGAGTGAGTTTAAGATGACTGACTGTGTCCACTAGGTGGTGCTGTTGCTTGAGTTATGCCAGCCACAGGTTTAATTCTTACAGACACACTGAGTTGAACTGAACTCATTTATTACAGTGATTGATTTCATATAATGCACATTCTTTTAAGGACATTTCTAAAGCAAAGTATTGTAATTAAGTGCACTGCATCTGGTATCTAAACAGGATTTCCATGTAACACAAAGGTGAGTAGTTCAGTGATTGAGAAGGGCCGTAAAAGTGCAGTGGGTACAAATACTCCAAGGAGGCATCAGCAGTGCAGTTGACATGAGTAACACCATATTGTTGTGTAAACAATTTAAAAACTATATATGGTAACTAGACCGAGGTGACAGTTACCCTGACAAGACAATGCTCAATTTTAGCATATCATCTTTTCTCACTGTGGGAGCTCATACAACAGGTGTGTGTGTGTAAGAAAAGTCTTTGTAGCCCACAGTTGTTTCTGTTCAAACAAATTTAAACTTCGGGATCAAGCTGTTTTATTGGCTCACTGGCGTTATTGGAAAAGGTGATTGGTCGACAGAGTATCATTTGTCGGCATTTGCAATCGAAGAACTAGGGGAAGTGTGTGTATGTGTGTTTGTGTCTGGTGTGTGAGTGTGTGCCTACCCTTCCCCCAATTGTTTGCCGTGTCGAGAGTGTGTAATGTGATATTTTCTTTGTGTTGGCCCATCCGTCATGAACTGACAAACGCATTCACACAAACCTTTTAAAAAAGCTTTACTCACCACTGCTCTTACGTGCATGGTTGGTTGTCAACCAACAGTTGGCCAGATTTGAGGACACACATTGTCCATAAAGAAATGACAATACATTGGACATTTAATGGGATTTCATAGGTTTTAAAGACATTAAAAAAAATACATAACATATGTCTGATGTGTCATGGCTGTATGAACTTGCCTTGGACTTATAGATACAGATTGAGGTTGTTATAAATGGACATGGAGGAGGTGATGTTATTGATGAAAAGTCCTTGAGTGACACATAGGGGGAAATGTGAGATAAAAATAGACATGCAAAAGATAGAGACAGACATATACAAAGACACGAAGAGAGGGGAGCAGCACAGAGAGAGAGAGAGATAGAGAGCAAAGTCTGGGGTGTCATTAGGTGTGTAATTGGTCCCTCGAGGCTACATGAAAGTCTACGCAGAGAAAAACAACAGTGCAGCTGGAGACTTAAGTTTGAAGGAATAGTTTGTGAAATGGCCATAATGTCCTTCCTTTCCTCTCGCTATTCCCTCCCATGCCTCTCCACACCCTTTAATGGAAGTGCTAAAGAGGTCCAATTAGCTCTTTGAACGGAGAGAAAGGACACTCAAAGCTTACATTACCCTGTGTACAATGCTCTGCTAGAATACAAGGAGAAAGTAAACAAATGACGATGAAAACAAGAAAGAAACTAGATTTTCCTTTAACACTAGCGTTTGTTTGAAACGTGCCCAGCCTGAGTGCAGGGTGGAGATCAGTGTTGACACTGCACTGAGAGCGTATTCACTTTCTTGCTGAGAGTTAGGCGAGAAGATCGATCACTCTTATGTCTTTATGACAGCACAGAGACTGGAAACTGTGGGAAACCAAAGGTAACAAGAAGCTCACATTAACACCTTATATCTAAGAAACACATTTGTCTATTAGCACTAAATAGCCTAAAAAGTCAATTCAAGTCAAGTCATTATTTTTGCAGGTGGTCATAACCCAACATATTGGACAAACTGAAACTCATCTGATGATTGTACAAGGAGCTTATCCCAGTTGACACTGGGTGAGAGGTGGGGTCCTCCCCTGGACAGGTTGCCACATAGAGACAGGCAACCATTCATGCTCACATCTACGGGCAATTTAAAGTCGCCATTTACCCAAACCTGCATATGGGAGGAAGGCGGAGAACCTGCCGCCCCCATCCACTACAGTTATGTGAATACTGGGAGTTTGTTCGTTGAAAACAGCCGTAGGTGGAGTCAGTCAGGTGCCACTGCAGAGGCACATGGTAG
The DNA here is from genome assembly GCA_035609425.1 of Epinephelus awoara. Classification (NCBI taxonomy): domain Eukaryota; kingdom Metazoa; phylum Chordata; class Actinopteri; order Perciformes; family Serranidae; genus Epinephelus; species Epinephelus awoara. The sequence continues at coordinate 9,022,819 of CM069311.1, forward strand.
AAGTTTGCTTAGAGATTTCTGGCAGAAATCTATTAATGTTAACCCCAATTATGACTTTCCCCTCACCACTAAGAAATCTTTTGCTGGCAGAAAGCCCTCTAGGCAAACTTCTCCCAACACCAGTGCAGAAGAAGGTACAACGAGATGATATAATAAAAATAGCACCAGTCGAACCTCAAGCAATCAGGATATTAATACTTTTATTTAATTGCTAATTTAACATTTATCTATCCATCCATCCATCTAACCGCTTATCTGAAGCTGGGTCATGGGGGCAGCAGGCTGAGCAATGTATTCCAGACGTCTCTCTCCATATCATTTACAACCACTGGATCAGATCAACCAGGTACCATCATCATTTGACCTAACAAAGATCAAAACTGGTGCGGCTTCTGCAGTGATGCGGGTGCTGCACTGGGTTGTCGTGGTGAAGAGGGAGCTGAGCTGGAAAACAAAGCTTTCAGTTTACTAGTCCATCTACGTCCCAACCCTCACCTTTGGTCATGAACTCTGGGTCGTGACCGAAAGAATGAGATCATGGATACAAGCTGTGTAAAGGAGTTTCCTCCGTGGGGTGGCTGGGCTCAGCCTTAGAGATAGGGTGAGGAGCTCGGACATCTGGAGGAAGCTCGGAGTAGAGCCGCTGCTCCTTCGCGTCAAAAGGGGTCAGTTGAAGTTCGTGCATCTGATGAGGATCCTCCTGGGCGCCTCCTGTTAGAGGTGTTCCAGGCACGTCCCACTGGTTGGAGGCCCCGGGGCAGACCCAGAATACTCTGAAGGGATTACATATCTCATCTGGCCTGGGAACGCCTTGGGGTCCCCCAGGAGGAGCTGGAAAGTGTTGCTGGGGAGAGGGACGTCTGGGGTGCTTCGCTCAGCCTGCTGCCGCCGTGACCTGGCCCTGGATAAGCGGATGAAAATGGATGGATGGATGGATGGATGGATGGATGGATGGAAGATCAAAACCAGGTCTTGCATAGATTTGTTAGCCTAACCTCTACAGTCTGTCTGGCATATAGCAAATATTTAGGCACATTGTCCCAGTTATAAGAAAGAAATGTAATATTAACTTTTGTCTTCTTACAGGCTTTAAAGTTTTTGGTTCAGCAGTTTATAAAAACATAGTCCTGGGTTCTTTAATCTGTTAGTAGTGTAGACCTAAGTGACAAGAAAGCAACTTCACGCATTACAAAGTCAATGAAGAGTGATGAACTTTCTCCTCAGGTGTGGGCTGGACTTAATTGCTCTCTGTCACTATTGCCATCCCTTCAGTCACGCCATGAGCATGGCAAACATTTGTGTGTGTGAAGAAATTGCTCATCATTTATTCTCTGTGATAAATCAAGAGGTTGGTTCAGAAAGGTTGAGCTGCACCTTTAAAACACTGTCCTTTGTCTTCTTCTCTGGTGCAGTAATCATGGAGGAAGTATAGTGCAGTAAGGGAGGACTCACACACACACACACACACACACACACACACACACACACACACACACACACACACACACACGCACGCACGCGCGCGCACACACACACACACACACACACACAGTGGAGTCTGGATATGAAATGTTTCTATTTGATAAATTTCAGGGCTGTAGGGACGCGGAAAATGTGCAAAAGTGCACATGTTGCAAAATTAATGTGTATTATTATTAACCTTCACTGATGGAGACATTTGTCAGTTTTGTGCAAGTACACGCAGTTCATTAGAGCGATGACATCATCTGTCACTCTGTCACACACACACACACACACACAGGCACACACAGGCACACACAGGCACACATGCACGCACACATTCACACACTCACGCTAGACTAGATAGTCCATCATGAAGTCAGGCACATTCTGTCCATTCAGCAAGTGGTCCACACACACACACACACACACACACACACACACACACACACACACACACACACACACACACACACACACACACACACACACACACACACACACACTAATAGACGCAGGTCAGAATTTTGCCACAGAGTTACTCAGCACAAAAGTTAAGCCTTGGCTGCACAAGCAGTCATCACACTGGGAACAATGCCACATACACACAGACACACACTCATGCACACACACACTAGCCTTAACATAACTCACACTTTTTCTATAAGGATTACCATAGGAAGTTTGTGTGTGTGTGTGCTTGAGAGAAAGCGCGTGGCAGGGCAGAGATGTCACACAACTGAAGAGGAAAGAGGAAGTGAGTCGTTTATGGAAAAAAGATGGGTGTGATCTGGACATGTTGCTGCTAACCAACTGCATATGATAAAGAAATGAAGCACAGAAACAAACTGTTTGTGTGTTTGATTTGATTTTACTGATCCAGTATCTTTGATCTTCATGTTCATACATCACTCTGGTGTCTTAGACATGTGAAAAATGCTGCAGCTTATATGGGTGTGTACTATAAAGTAACTTGAATGTGCAGTTTGACTTATTTGCACAGCAGTAAAAGTTGATTGTCAACTTTTTTGCAGGTCGAAATGAGCAGAATGACAGTATCAGTCAGCAAACGCCCCAAAACAACATTTGTTTATGTTGAAGTGACAAAGCCCTCTAGCGACTGTGGTAATTATGATTCTTGTCTTTCTGGGAGGAAAAAGAGGAAGTCAGATGACGTTGGAGAGCCACAAAGTTCACAAAGGGACGCTGGGGTAGATCAGCGGGACAACGACATGGGAGACTGATTTCCTATGAACAGTCAATGTTTTTTAAACTAGAACAACATTTGTTCCTGAACTTAGACGTAGATATTTTTCTAACTTTAAATAAATGCTTAAAGGTCCAGTATATGATATGTTTGTATATATGATATAGGGGGATATATTGGCAGACACTGACTGACTCTTTAAGTATGTTTTCTTTAGTGTATAATCATCTGAAAATGTTGCACTGCCATATTTCTACAGTAGCCCAGAGCAGACAAACCAAACACTGGCTTTAGGGCCATTCACATTTTAGCATCGGCCACCATAGTCAGCAGCCCCTCCGAAACAAGAGCATCAGAAAAATACTCACTTCTCAACGTGAAACTGCTTTATTCAGTATCATTACCGGTTTGAATCACCAGGGCCATTTATTTTGGAGATACGGAGACCTCTGTGAATAATTCCACTCCAGGTAAAAACCACCTGAACGTCTGAATCTTGAGTCTGCAAAACAGCATTGGAGAAACATAGATTTGTAACATGAAACTGCTTTATTCAGGGTGCTTTGACCTCTGTGGATAATTTGTCTCCTAGTAAAAACCTCCTAAATATCTGGATCTTAAGGACTTCTAACCAGGAGAACTTTCATATGGTTGCAATCTGCAGTCCTCATCACACTAAATCACCCTAACTCTTATTCACTGGTCATTTAATTTGACCATAACCATGATCTGTCCCGAGCCCTAATAAAGGTGTTTCTGTGCCTCAATCTAACCAAACCTTAACCGCAGCACTGTAAGATGATAACTGACAAAGTCAAATGATGTCAACAGGGATGTCAGATAAGAAAACCTTTGTGTGTGACATTCTGGATTGCAACTACTTGTTTAATCTAGGGCAGTTTTTGGGCTGAGATCTCTACGACAGCACCCTGCTGTGCCAACAGTGTGTCGTAATGAATGACAGAGTCAGGGTGGCCTGGTGGTTACAGAAACTGCTCCAGAAGCAGCGTGACAGAATGTCACAGGTTCAGTTCTTTTAACAACCACTTCTGTGTGGTTTGGGTTCCTCCTCCATCGTTCCTTTGCCTCTGATCCTCCCCTCTTCCTCCCATCTTCCTCTTTCCTCCCTCTACCATGAAATTCTCAGCTGCTCCGGTCACGTCGGGTCATCCCCTGGGAGACTATTTTAACTGTTTTAACTGCACCTTGCTGGCCGACACTCCGGTGTGTGACCGCACAATATGTGTGTGTGTGTGTGTGTGTGTGTGTGTGTGTAGACAGTGACAAAGATCTTGACATTTGTATTTGACATTTAAGTTCAGTTTTCCCCTAGAAACAGGAGTGTTTGTTACACAGTCCACACCCAACAATAATGCAAAGTAACGCCCGCCCACTATACACAGACTATGCAAAAATATTGCTCACATCATAAGGAACACATTGTGTACATGTGCGTGCATGCATTTTTGTTCGTGCTTTTGTGTGTGGACACTCCCTGCGTGATAACACATGCAAATCTCTATTAGTCACCCATCCACATCATACTTAAGAGTGTTTGTTCTGTGCTTATTTTTCCACAAATGAAGGGTTAGAGAAACAGACTGAGGATGCACACAGACAAAGAAGTCATATGAAACATGGATATGAAAGTGACATCAAAGTCACACATGAAACACTCACATGAGACTACTATCAGCTTAAAATTGGGTCACAGTGTTCTGACAGTATCACCGATGTAATGCAAAGAAAACAAACAAGTAATACTAATTTTCTCTATTTAATCCCTTTTGCTGCATGCTACCTCCCTCTGTTGGAATATGCAGAAAGCAACATGCTTCCCCTCATGCTGCCTGTGAGAAGCTTTAAAGGAGCAGCTCAACATTTTTGGAAATCCATTTCTTCACTTGCTTGCTGAGAGTCAGACGAGAAAATTGATATTATGTCTGCAAGCAATATCAACATTCTCGTATAATTCTTGGAAAGCAAGCGAATAAGAATATTTCTCACATATAAACAGAATAAGAGTAAAACGGACATTCCCATTCAAATCAACAAGGCACAATGGTCACAGTGGCGGCCATTTTTATGTGTACTGTTGCCATTGCAACTGTTGCAGCAGTTTTGTGCCACCACACTTGGGTGTTTTAAGCCAAAACATAGTCATTTCTGAACCACAACCAAATGTTTTTGTGCCTATACCTAACCACACATTCACCACAGGGTTGCTGAGAAACATAAAGTTTCAAATTGTCACCCCTAATTTAACGGCTGTAGTTGTCAATGAAAAACATGCAAACATCCATGAGTCTGTATCCGTAAACCATTCAAGGTACAAATTTTCACCATTACGTCGAGCAGCATACACCTGACTTGAGGTGGCCCGGTGTTGCAGTCAAAAAACTGTGTGCTTCTCCATCTGGCAACATCTTTCCCTCAATGATAGGTTCCTACTTATACTGACAGACACTGATGACAGTACTGTGACCCCTATAGGACAAATTAGCAGCCCATACACATTTCACACTGGGATAGGGCTCCTATACCGGGTTTACAGGAATTTAAAAAGCGAACATTTTTTCTTGCAATTGGGTTGTTGAACTGCAGGGAGTGTGTATTTTTGGAGACATAGCAGATAACGGGTTGTCAGAGAAATGGGTCTTCAAGCCAACATGGAAGTCGCAAAAACTGCAGTTCTGTGAATTATCTACTTGAGGCTGGCTCCAAAAGTGAGTCAATCACCATAGACCCCCGTGTTAAAATGCTAAACTTTACGGCACAAATAACCATGTTCACTGCACTCTAAATCTCTAAAGATAATTTCCAAATTAATGACAACTGTACAGGTGTGAATGTTTTTGTTACTAACTTAAAGCCACGCATAATTAAGGGCCGGCCACATTGAGTGACAGGCTGACTGCAGATAGTGTCTTCGGCTTCTCAGTCAGATCCTCCACAGCACCAGCCTTTAATATGGTCACTTCTGGCTCCAGAAAAACAACATGGCAACAGCTGAAATGCCAAACTCGAGGCTTCAAAACATGAATCCACAAACAAGTAGCTACCTCCATTATTTTTACAGTCTATGGCTTTCAGTCAAATCAATCAGACTAACAGGGCTTTGGAATTTTGGAGATCTGCACTGTCAGTGTGCTCTTCTAGTTCGTTTTCTGTATGTTCTCTGTTTTTTGTTTATATCAATTTTATTTAACTGCCTTATAAACACAATCAAATATCTGTTGAATCGCTATGATGCAGTATCTTTGCAAAAGCATATGTGCACACACGTGCAGTCCAAGTGGAATTTTAGATATCCCTTGCTGTTATTCTGGTCAGGCTGCAGCCAAAGGAATCCCAGACATCAAGTCTATCTTCATGCCTCCATCCCCCAGCCTCCACCTCACAGCCCCAGCAACTCCAACCACTGACCACACTTCACCCTGCTCCCCCCAACTAAACTAATCAAACAGCCGCCCTTCACTCTACAGAAACTAGACTCAGCCTCTGAATGCTGCCATGACTGATGAATGTGCTGATGTTGTTTTAAAGAGGAGGACAGTGTGATGCTGGTGTGTGTGAGTGTGAGATAGTGGCGTGTGTGTGCGGGGATTGTATCCTCACTTGAACTTTGACCTGCTATAATCTTTACACTTCAAACAGCCTCCATGACGAGCCTGTGTACATGTGAACAAACACGCACACACGCAATGTGAAGACGTCTGAGGTCAGTAGAGGGGGAAGGTTGGGTGTTGGCTGATGGGAGGCTGAGCGGCGTCCCCTGCTCCCTCGCAGCTGTCCTGACTCACCGCCTGAACAGAATAACCCCAAAATAACCATCGTTATCTTTCTGTCTGGGTGTGTGTGGGTGGGTATTTGTGTGTGTGTGTGCGTGTGTTTGTGTTTGCGGATTGACAGTCAGAGGGGCAGTTGTGATGACAATGAAAATATCTTTGTTCCGAGGAAGGGAAGCCAGTTGTGTGTGTCCTCGACTGCCAGAGTGTTTATGTAAAGGAAGGAAGATTAGCAAAGCTATCAGCCTATTTTTGGTCACATAGTATTAGATACAAGTGTTTTCCTCCGCAGTGGACAAGAGAAAAAAACTACACAGTATTTCCTACCATAGAAATATTTGCTGTACTTTACCGAGCGATAACTCTGACGTCAAGAGATACACACACAGGAAATTAAGGCTATTTATCCTAAATTTAATTATTCAGTTTTTTTCTTTTTAGCCTTATATGTTGTTGCTAATAATGTCGTATTATTTTGGGAGCTGGTTAAAGGGGAACTAATGTTTTTTTCAACATGGGCCCTATTTTCCGATCTACTTTTGTCTAAATGAGTGAAAGGATGTTCGATATTTGACATTTCTCCAGTATAAAGTTTCTCCTGTTATTGCTCCCTCTCTCTCCTTGTCCATTCTTCAGTTTTAATGAGCTCTGCGTCCGTGTACTCCGTGTTCAAATAAATACGGGCGGTCATCAAATTCAAATGGTTCATCCAGATCCAGTTGGTCAAAATCGGGTAAAAATTCGGACATGTTTGTTGTGGCAAGTCAAATCACTCACTCAGAGAGTGAAAGTCTGGCTCTGAAATCTCACGTCTCGCGAGATTTGAGTTGTTGCAGGAAGTTACCGCTGGAATGACCTTACAAACATGAGGAGTTACTCTGTTTGGAGTAGTCATGGCTGAATATTTACCCGATTTTGACCAACTGGATCTGGATGAGCCATTTGAATTTGATGACCACCCGTATTTATTTGAACCAGAGTACACGGACGCAGAGCTCATCAGGATCAGGATCCACTTTTGATCAGTGGATGACCCGCTCTACCTCCTGAGCCACAGCCGCTCCTATAATAGTCTCTATACAGACTGTATGTAGTCAAGCCCCGGAGATCTTGCCTCCAGAAGAAGAGCGGAAGAGCCCTGGTTTCCGGTTGTAGGCTGTTTGTAGTCCGCGTGATATTGACCAATCACGTTTGAGCCGGCTGCAGTTGTTGCCAGATTAAACGCTCCGTGCGGTGAACTAACGAGGCGGAACATAAAACTCTGAATCCATCGCAATGGTTCAGCATATTTACTTATATATAAACGGAAGTCAGAAACGGAAATTCGCCTCCTCCGCCCAAATCAAACCGGAATGCCAAAAAATCGGGGGTCTGTCCCAGAGGCTGTCGCCGTCTGCCGGAAGTCAGACGCTGAATACAGCCGATGGGTTCCGAGAAGGCCCCTATAATAATGTATATGACCAATGCATTTTCATTGCTAACTATCAACTCATTATTGGCAACCAAACTAATGTCAGTCTCAAGAAAGTGTATGAAATATGGAAATTTAATTTAATTTAATTTAATTTAATTTTTTATAACAGGTAAAAAGGAAAAAAAAACTTGCTTGCCTCTCTGGGTCTCCATATATAAATGTCCTCACAAACCAAATAAATATAATTTTACTGTCTGTTCCTCTAATTACTAAAAGATTAGATTCACAGACAAAATATGCTGATGAAAAACATGTCATACACACACGCGCGGATACCAATCTTATCTTGATCATAAAATATTTGATTTAGTCTATGTGATTAAACAGTGTGTGTCTTAATGAGTGTGCACATGGCTTAATCTGTGCATGTGTTTATTGTAGGTGCGTCTGTGTTTGTGTGTTAATCAGCTCAGAGAGAAAGTGTCGATAAACCACAGTGGCGGTGTAAACTACAGATCCCTGATGGCAGCCTTCTTATCAGTATGGTTCTTGTGCCAGTGGTCATTTCCTTGTTGACTTGTAGGGTTTGGGTGGCTCTGCCCTCTTTGCGTCAGTGTGTTTGCCAGGGACAAACCCTGATATGACCTAAAATGTTACACTCCCCTCCCAGTTTCATTTCTTTCTTAAATGAAATTTTCAGTTTAATTCCAGCGTGCTCCTGTCGGCTCTTCCTCTGTCCAGCATCGTCTCATGTGGGTGGGTGCTTAAGCAAATGAATGAAATGAAAATCTGGGGATGCAAATGCGATGGAAAGTAGCATGTGTTTGTGTGACTGTGTGTGTGAGATCTTTTATCTTTACCACAGCGGTGTGGTTACACACACACACACATGCACACAGAGGTGACCAGGGTTGGGGGTGGAGAGAAAAGGAGAAAGGGAAGGTGGAAGCAGAGCTAGTGCTGAACTTTTTACTTTGTGTTTGCACCTAGCAACCTTGTGTCTCCTCCAGGCTGTTGATACAACTTTGTCACCTGGTTAAATAAGATCAGCTCAATGTTCTTTTTTTGTTTATCTTAATGCACGTCATTTTAGGGCATTTTTCTTCCTCTTTTCAGCCTCTTTTTTAGCCAACATTTCACACCTACAGAGAGTAACTTTGACCACCAGAAAAGTGGATAAAAATGCCTCTAATGTTGTCATGTGTTGGGAAAACCACACCTACTGAAAACACTGTCATTGTTGTATTTCCATCTGCTTTTTAGCCATGAAAAGCAGTTGTTTCTTAACAAAACATCTTTAATGCTGGGATGGTTCCACAAAAATCAGTTCTTTTTCATACCGGGACGAAGCCACAAAAAGCAGTTATTCTGTATGGTGCCATGCTGCATTTTCTGCCAGGATAGTGCCACGAAAAGTGGTTGTTTCTTACTTGCCACTGCTGCTTTTCTGTGATTGTGCCACAGAAAGCTATTGTCTTATCGAGACATTGCTGCATTTTGTGCAAGGATAGTGTCATGAAAAGCATCACTGCAGACATCACGGGGGGACTGTGCCACCCAAACTGGGTATTTTAAGCCAAAACGTGATCTTGTCCAAAAGAACTACATGATAGCACAAATACACAACTGTCATTAAACTGGAATTGTGTGAAGCCTTGCAGTGCGAATGGAAAGCGTTCAGAAAATGTCCAAAAAATGTGAACTGTGTTTTCACATTTGTCTCCATCAGTGTGACCATTGGCCTGACTCGCTCCCTCCCACTGCTAGAGGAGAGGAAGGGAGGGAGGAGAGAGGTGTAGAAAACACTCTGACCGCCAGCATTGTTCCACAATCACATCTTTCAGACTCGGTCACTATCTCGGTTTCTTCCTCGCTGTATAATTTTCTGTATATTTTTTTCCTCTCCAGTAATATTTCTTCTATCCTCCACTATCTTCTATCTCGTGTCGTTGTGTCGTTTTTTTTCCTGTGCTGTGCAGTCTGCCTCCTGCTGATTGCCTACAGTAGCAGGGCTCCGCAGAGCGAGCGTGGACACAGACACACACTCACACATGAATGCTGTGAGAAACAGGAACAGGGGAGGCGGGGGGTTGCTTCCTGTCTGGCTGCAGATCTCTGTGTGTGTTTTCATGTATGTGTGTGTGTGTGTGTGTGTGTGTGCCTGGCATGCATCCAGGTGGGAGAAGTGCTGGAGAAGGAGAGACGGAGGGGAGATTTTTTAATGGTCACACAGGAGGCACTACTGTAGATGAAAGAACTTGAGCAGCAGACTCCAGTTATTGCTAGTGTGCAGTTTCATGAAAATACATTTCTTTTAAACTGTGGAAGCTCCGAAGGGGCTCTGCGTCAAAGGAAAGAAAAATGTCTTAATTGCCTTAAGTGTGCACAAGGTACATATATTTCTAAATGACTGGCGGTTCACCTACGCATATGACAAGTCAGATTTATACATGCCTGCTGAACTGCTGCTCCACACAGGATGTCCCCACAGGAGGAACTTTAAAACTCAGTGACTAATGCAGAACACATGAGTGAAGGGTCCCACTGTGTGCTTCCCATGTATTACTATTGTATTTGTGTCACAGACCTCTGTATACGAACACCACCAGAGTACATGTGTGTGTGTGTGTCTGTTCCACGTTTTTCTCCTCACTGACTTGGTCAATCCATGTGAAATGTGGCACAGTGGTAGAGGGTCATGGGAGGATGCCAATGAAGCAATATTACATCAATTGGCCAAAGGGGGGCGCTATAGCAACCGATTGACATTGCAAACTTTGAATGGGCATATCTCATGCCCCGTATGTCGTAGAGACATAAAACTTTGCACAGAGATGCCTCTCCTCATGAGGAACACATTTGCCTCAAGAACCCATATCTTTCGGTTATATAGATTTTCCACCATTTTGAATTTTTTGAAAAACACTTAAAATCGATCTCTTCCTAGGAAGTTTGATCGATCTGCATGAAACTGGGTGAACATAATCTAGGGACCAATATCTAAAGTTCCCTCTTGGCAAAAGTTGGAAAACTTGCTAAAACTGAGCTTCTATAAGGCAATGAATATTGTGGAGGGCGTTGCTCATCACATAAAGGTATTATTATTATTATTATTATTATTGACCCCATCAAACAAAATGGGGGCGCTTGAGAGCTAATTTCTTATCTAGGCCTAACCGCTGTAGGGATTTTTACTAAACTTGGTCGATATGTAGAACAGGACGCCTCAAGGTGACTGGAGAAATGTAACTCTAATTGGCAACTGGGTGGCGCTATAACAACAGAAAAATGCTAAAATATGGCTAAAATGCGACTGATCACTGTGTCTCCCCCTGTGGACCAATGTTTGTTTGTTTTTTATAATTTTTGGTATGACTGAGTCATGGTATGGTATGCTGTACTCAATGGGCATGGACTAATAAAGAATATTGCATTGCACAGAATCGCATCGTATCGTATGTCTGCCTTCTCTTCAGTATGAAGGAACTAGATGGCAGTCGACTTGTGGTGCTCAAAGTGCCAAGAAATTACTTCAGAAAGACTCAACAGCAATGTCTCTTTCCAGAAATCCTGACCCAGTTACTCAAGATAATCCACAGACCTTATTGTGAGCAGTTTCATGTAGGAATTTTCTTTCTAGCAAACTACACCTGCTAACTGTATCACTGCATAGAGCAAAGCAAGCCATCTGCTGCTAGCTCACCTAGCACTGATGAGCTAACGTTACAGCTCAGCAGTGGCGGCTGCTGGTCTTTCAAAAACGGGAAGCTCAGTTTAAGTTTACATCATGAAATTTGTCATATTGTAGCGAGGCAGTAACTTATAAAAGGAACATTTAATTGAAGCCGTTTTTCAACCACACTGATGCCATAGAACCACAGCAACCTTGAAGATTTTCAGATGGGTTGTACAAATGATGAAAATGAGCTATATGGCTTATGGAAATAAGGAACTCCGGATGGCACTCTGTCAAAAGACTCCACTTGCAAATATCCGCATGGGACTGAGCTCGAAATGCACTGCATTAGGTCTCAGGGAAGCTGAGCCTCCCTGGAAGTGACGATGTTGTCGCATTTATCCAATGACCGTCTCGCTTTGCTACATGAAAAAAACCTGCTCAGCGCTGTCTCATACCGTGCTGACACGAGAATGTATGACAGGGAGGTCGCGTTTGAAAACTGGTGATAAACAGTTTGAACGTCATAGTCGTGATGTTAAACGCATCCTAGCGCACGTTTAATGCAATATAAATTCTTATTGTGATGTAAATTCAATAGTGCATATTTGACCATTTCCTCTATGAAATTTTAGGCGAAGTTCAGCCTCCCTCGTTGTCTCAGAGCAATCGCCCCTGCAGCTCAGCCAAGGGGGACGCCATTAATGTTTACATCCAGGCACAAGCCACTCATCCATGAGTAGATGCACACTTCCTTCTGCGCTGTGATACAATTAGCAGGTGTGGTTCGGTAGAGAGAAAATAGTACTTCCTACAATACTTCCTACAGCACCGCTAATGTTTGATGTGTTCATGCAGATTTGCAGTAGTTGGGCCTCTTCCACTTTTATTACGCAATACTCTTTGCCTCGGGGTCATATACTCCAGAAATGGGAAAGCATGTCTGAGACACTGTGTTTCACAATGTGGGTTGGCTCTGACTTGCTTCTGAGACTAAGGTTATTCTCAGAGTTTCTTTTTCGTCATAAACATCTTCTTTTCTTTTATGTAGAACAGTGTCCCCACAATACGACCCATGGCCAGCAAAATAAGACAGACTTGCAAATTATCTTGAAGGTGAAGTCGTAGACAGAATAGCACACGGCAGCCGTGACCTATCTCTGCCTCAGGTGAGATACTGGTCCGTACTAAATAGCCTTATTACAGGGTGGAGCTGTGCACACCTTATTGTTTCCACCTATAGGTCTTTAACAATAGCAGGTAACTGATATGAGTCTACATGACGTACAGTGTGTGTGGGTCTCCAGTGTTTGTAGTGTGTTAACCTGTGTGGTGGACACCTGACACCTGGCAGAGAGGTTGAACCTGTTCCCAAGACTCCTGTGTGTGTCCCTGTGCGTAAAAGTGTGTTTGGGTGAGAGCAGTGATACGCAGGGTCAGATGCCCGAGGAGCTGAGGATGATGGGGTTGCTTTGTTGTTTAAACAAGCGCTAGCTGCTGGTCTGTGTGTGTGTGTGTGTGTGTGTGTGATTGCAGTTATAGGCAGAGGTGAGATGTTGAAATGTACAACACAAGGGTGACACACAGGTGATGGACAAAATTAAAGACACACCAAGAGTGGTGCTAAGATGTCTAGCTGTATGATGCTGTTTTGAAAAAAAACAACAAAACAACCCTCACCACTCCGAAATTTTCAGGTATGATCCGCCAGAATAGAGAAAAATATGCAATCCTGTACCATGTTATGGATATCTACTAGTCTTTGGCTGTGATAAAACATAGATTAACATATAAAAACACATGGAAGGTAAACAGAAAATGCAAGAAATAATGTGGTTGTGTGTGTGAGTGTGTGCATGTTTGTCTACTAGCAAGGAATCCAATGAGGAAAAAACAAAGAGCAAATGAGGGAGAGAGTCCATTGTATTAAGTGTTACAATGAGGCATCAGCTCAACATACAGATTCCTACCATTCCTCTCCTGCCTGCACAACACTTCATGTGCGTGGGACCTTGGGAATATGCATATGTTATGAGATAACTCCTGTGAATGCGTATGAGCTCGTGCACACTGTGCAAACGTGAATGTGTGCAAACACTCCGAGAGTAATTTGTGGTCTAACGAGAATTTTTGTCCATGGTAGCTGTTCTTACACGGCAACAGGAGCAGGGCATCCTGAGGCTTCCTAAAAGAATCCTAATGGCTGTCTGCTATGAGAACACACAGAGGGGTCAAGCAGTATTATACTGTTTTTTTTTTTAAAGCCTTAAAGTTTAATTTTGAATCTAACACTGGAGCTTAACTTTACAGCATGCCAGTCAGTGAAAATCAAGTGTCCGAAGCACTCTGTAATCCTTTGAAGACACAAACTTTGGTGAAATGTCCCTTATTTTGTTCCTTTTTTCATTCAAAGCTTGGGTAGGAAATTTACTTCCGGCATCATCGGGCAAAAATCCCACATTAATCTTTGACTATATTGTAATTAAAGTGGTTTAAGAGAACACTGCATCCTCACTTGGCTTTCTTTGGGATTTAGAAAATCTAGCCGATGACAGAAGACTTTCTAAAAACTTACTTTTTGAATTGGGACCTGGAATTTCCAAGTTTCCAGCGTGATATTTCAACTAGAACACCTTCTGAAGTCAGATTTCCAACTCGGAAAGTCAAAGGAACCTCATTACCCCTACCCACAAAATCCAAGATGGCTGCCCCATGCATCAACGGTAGTGAAAGCTGTAATAATATACAGTTTATTAGCACTTCTGCCTCACTTATGTCCCCTCAAACAGCCATACAAATAGTCCTGTGTAACTTCTATCTGTGTACATGTTGCTACAGTGGTTAAATGCAGCATAATACACTGAAATCAGTGGGTACTGCTAACAACATCTTGGTTTTCTGACTTGTACTGGATTTTGATCATCTTGGGTGTGACTTCATTCCTATCTCTGACCTCTGACCTCTGACTTCCAAGCTAAATGGAATGCAGCATTGGACCTACCTTTTGTGGCTGTCATTTAAACACCCACTGAGTCTCAGCTGCCCTCACACACCCAGTGTGTGTCCCATATAAAATAATTTTAATTCAAATTGCAGTACATAGGCTTTACATGCCAAGAATTTAAACGGGCAAATTGTAAGCACAAGCAAACATTTACCTTCGATGTTATGTCAAACTGTTTACATCAGGCTGGATGGATTTCTATTTATTCCAGCAGTGATGGCAGTCCCATGTCTTGGCCGCCTGGAAAATGCAAAGAATTATGTGTTGCATACCAAGGCCTGACAATGCCCTCTTCATTACCTCGTGCCTGTCCTAACTAACTGTCTCCTTATGACCCCACCAAGGAATCCCATCCCGTCACAATGGAAACATCGGACCACTGAGCACATGGGGAAAACAAAGAACCTGAGGAGGTCGAAATGTGAACTTATTCAGTTATAAATGTGATCACAGCAAACATTCACATGTTGTATAGTTGTTGAGGTTTCAAGTCAAGTGTTGATTTTTCAGGTATGAGTTATTTGCAAATGAAAGGCCTTAATGGGAGAGTTGTTTGTCGACTCAGCCCCAGAGCTGATATGCCTTTAGAGATGGGTGTGGCATTGTATAAACACAGGCCTTTTACACATTCAACTGTAAATTAGTACAAACTAGACTTTTCTTGGCCTAGCACTGTGACTTCCTGGAGTCTTGTCATGGTGGCAGGCTGATTTTGCTAACTTTGGAAAAAGCCAGTTTCCAGTTTTAATGCTAAGCTAAGATAGCTTTAGCTTTACCAACAACAAGAGAGTGGCAAGAAGCGAGAAAGCCAATATCTTTCTTTCCTAAAGTCCTTTTAATTATCTCAAATGGCACAGAGGAACTTCAGACTGGTAAAAAAGAAAATTAAAATGCATAGCCGACTGTACAAAAACTACAAAACTGTGACGTTTCAGAGAGGTAAAATGATGGTAATGAGACCAAATATGCTCCTGTGTGTCAGAATGTCAGCAGAAAATGCTGTAAAATAAGTTAAGTGCAACAGCTGGTGAGGTCTGGCATGTAGAGGACAGAAGGCAAAACTTTATTCACAGAAAAGCAGCAAGATGAAAGCAAAAGAGTGATAGAAAATATTTTCTCTAATATCTTGATTGCTGATCGTTCCGGCCTTTTTCATGAATGCTTTTTGTTGTTTTGACGTGATAGCATAACCATGTGGAATCTAAAAATGGCGTGTCTTGCATTTCTGGCAGCAGTTGAAAAGAAAAACTATTTTATGTATAATGAGCTGTGACAGCCAGCCAAGAAAAGAGAGCCGTCTTCAGAAACCTACAATGAATCAACAGAAAAACCATGTTTTCTCTTTTTGTTCGGAAGAGAGTTGCAGCTAATAAAAAGGGTGTAACAACAACAAAATGGATGCGGAATGTTGCATTTTATTATCTGTTTTATTAACTGTTTTATGGTTTTGATTGAGTGCTTAATGAATTCAGATAAAATGGGACAAAATAAGATAAAATGAGACATTTTTCTGAAGTGAAATCAGCACATTTTTAAGCTGCCATATAATCACGACTTATGCGACTATATGCCACCCTTTAATATTACACACAGTGAGTCCATGTCAGCCACAACAGATCATTATAAGTCATCAGGCACACAAGCACACACATTTTCATTGTAGACAATAAAGCCCGTTTCCAACAAACACTTTCAGTTTGGTACCTTTGGAACCTAAAGTAACCCTTCAGACCTAGACGCTAGTGTTTCCACCACAAACAGTACTCCTAAATGTGGGCGGGGTTGTTGTCACTCATTGCATTACCTTATTACCTTTGACACAGATGGAAGTCTGCACCTTGTTTGTTGTCCACAGAACGAGGCTGCACGCCGACATTTTCCCAACAAAACAGAACAGGCTGCAGTGAGAGTCTCTCCCCATGGGATATTTAAAAATAGCAGCTTTTTTGCATTTAGTCCTTCTCAGGCAAGCTCAGGGGTTTAGTGTTGCCGGAGCCCACAGGAACTACGCTCCACGACGCTTTTTCTAAGTGAGGATTAGAATATATGCAGTTCACATAACCCCGCCAAAATTAATACATATAAACACTTGAAGATCCACTCATTACTAAAAGTGTCTGTCATGCAAAAACTAAAAGTTGTCACATTGAAATTTAAGGTGTGCTGATGGATTCACGTCGTCAACTCATGCACTGAAGCTAATGTTCCACCTTCCCTGTGAGAGGCAGCAAAACATCCTTTCATTTTATAGTTACAGTTCACTAATAACACTCTCCACAGTATGAACAGTGGTTACATGAGCCTCAAAACCAGACACAACTCAGCCCTGAGCAGAGTGACCGTCCTCTACTGACCAATCAGACTGCAGTGTTCACAGCTCCACCTTTTAGTACCAGATCTGTGTGCTAGGTACCCCAACAGAGGGGGGACCAAAAAAGCTACCAAACTGAACTAAACCGTACTGCTTGGTGGAAACGGGGCTCATGGCACCAAGGAAACAGGCAGCAAAGGAACAGGGAAAGCAGAGCGGAAAAGATGGATGAATAATTAGGTGACATACATGATTTAATGAATGAATAATTGAAGTGATAAATGGATTAAACCATTTGAAAAACAAACATAATTTCTTTATAGAAATATAGCAAAGCTATAACAAGCTCCAATAGTGACACAGTTAAGATTTTTAGGTGCTTTTTTTCTCGGTAATTCACCAAAAACTATCCCAATTTACCTGCCATAAAAATGCAAATAGAGAGGTCAAGGGTTATACACACACAGGGAAATGACTTGTGACTGACAAGGTGGAACAAGGAGAAAATTCATTGATTCATTGCTCCTTTTCACTGCTCCCTCCAGCCTTCATGCCTTCCTCATGGTGACTTCTCATCCCCTTTTATCCCTTTCATTTCCTTTGTGTCTCCCTCTCTCCAGTCTGACCTCTGTCTGTCGTTTGTTTTCCTTTCTCTCGCTCAGTCTGTCTGCCATGTGAGGAAACAGACTTTTTAAACTTCCCCTCTGACTGCCTGCCATAATTATTTCTTTATAGTTACTTTTCCCGCCGAGTCTTAACTCCTTGTCACCATTCACACACACACACACACACACACACACACACACACACACACACACACACACACACACACCTCCCAGCATATTAAATCCCCCAAACCACACCCAGCTCCAGCCCTCGGGCCCTCCCACGCGCGCTCACGACAGCCGGTCCACAGAGCGTGCGTCTTTAACTTTTCTGCGGGACTAGCAGTGAGATCTCCGGCTGCTGTTTTGTCACGTTTGGAGGTTTTATTTCCAAAACTTTTTTATTTTATCACCCCTCAATTTCCCTTTAATTTCCCATAAACACAAACACCTGGAGCTCCCCACAGCTTTGCTTCCTGCTCAGTCAAAACTCGGTGAGTAAACTTTGTATTTTTGTAGTTTGCATGTTGTTTGAATGCTGCACGGAACTTTCTCTGAGGGATCATGTCCAATTCAAATCCAGTGCGACTCTGAAATATATAATAAATATCCCATTAACACAATTATAGTGTCTTTAATGTGAGTCTTGAGCCTAAATGTTCTTATTTACTGCTCTGGAATATTCATCCAGCCTAAAATATGCCTTAAATAACTGTTGGATATTTCTATAATTTATATTTAATAACTAGGATACGTTTATTTAGCTTTATAATTCATGATAGAGTCGTTTTACTTCGCCTTTGCTGCCGTGTTTCCCCCTGTGGGTATTTATACACATCATAACTTCTGCTGAGTGGCTCCAACTTTCAGACGTTGGAAATGAAAGGGGCGTTGTCAGCCACTGTGTGTGTGTGTGTGTGTGTGTGTGTGTGTGTGTGTGTGTGTGCGTGCTGTGAATGAATGTTTGCTGCCCTGAGAGGGAAGATAAATTACTTTTTTTTTTCAATGGATACAGGAAATGTGCGTGTGTGCGTGCCTCATAGGGGCTTTAAGTATATCTGCTTCATAACTTAGAGTTTGTCCTGAACTTGTGGTGCTTTGCATCTGTAAACCTGCACATATAGTCACACTAGATGCTGCTGGAGTAATATATGAGTGTCTGTGTTTTATTGAGCTGTTTAAATCTGCTTAAAATCAGCTCAGGCTCCATGTAAGTGTATCACTTGGACTACAATGCTGAATCCAGCTGCCCATGTCATGCATTGTTGACTGATGAGGCAGGTGATAACTCCTGCATTCTCCCTTCATTGGGGGCGCCCTCCTGTGGTTGAGAACAGCAACGGCTTGGAATGGTTTGCAAAGGGTGGAGGAGTCTTTTAGGAGTAGGATGCAGAAATGGAGACTCTTAAGGCAATGTTTGCAAGGCGGATAATGCAGTCTGGGGAAAGCCCTCTGCAATGGTCTGAAGATGAAATGTCATTTGGAGAGGAAAGGTTACAACAGTGTATCGGACATTAATTTATATGCCCCTGTTCACATCAGGGTTGACAGGTGGATTTCAATATCTACCACCCACTCTTTACCTGCATCTTGCTGGTGGCTGGTGCTAATCCACCCCGGCTAACATGCAGTGATAAATCGTTGCACACAATGCATGGAAAAAGGCAGAGAAAAGGATAACAGGTGGATGGCTAAACCTACACTTGGACTCCCTCAACCTGCTCTAGGAAACCAGTGCTGAACATGAAACTGGCTCCTACACTGATTTCATACATGCTGCTCTTGTGACGCTGGGGGGTCTCCATCTGCAGGAGACGCTTTATGAAAACCAGAAATGAAAAACCTCCAAATCCCTTTAATATTACATTAAATTTGCTCTGAGTTTCAAAGGTCAAATGTTTTGTTTTATGAACTGTTACTGAAGAAAGCCAGTCTGAAACACTGCAGCCCGTCCTCTCCTCTCTTCTCACCCAGCTTTTAATTTAGTTTAATGAGCCCTGCAGTCATTAAATGTGTGAAGTAATGTGTTAAAGAGCCACAAATTAGCAGCTGACATTTAAAACTCGCAGTGTGTAACGTGAAAGCTTTTCCCCACACTTTACGGAAGGTAGTCTTGTTGCAGAGTTTAAGAAACAGTGGGTAAGGCTTAGGGGGATCTAGCAGCATCCAGCAGTGAGGATTGCAGATTGTAACCAGCTGAAACTTCTCCTGGTCAGAATTCCTTCAGGGTTTGCAACGGAAGCTGAATTATCCACAGAGGTCTCCTCCTCTCCAAAACAAACAGACGTGGTGATTTAACCAGGTAAAGACACTCAATAAGCAGTTTCACATTACAAATCAGTGTTTCTCTGATGATGTTTGGTGTGTCGGAAACTGGCTGCTAGCCTAGCACCTTTGTCCTCAGCTTTTTTCTTTGATAACTCAACATCCAGACACTCAGGAGGTTTTTAATGGGAGGCAACCCTGCAGAGGTCTATTTCTCTCCAAAACAAACTGACCTAGTGATTGAAACCACTACAAAATGAATAAAGCGTGTGTCTTGGCCGCTGTAGAAACATGGCGGTGCAACATGGCCATCTCCTTAGACGAGGACACAAACACTTTTTTGATTCAATTTCTGCAGATACATTCCCCTAAATCCAGCACACTGGACTTTTTAAGGCCTGTAACTGAAGTTTGATGCACACAGTGGCCAAATTCTCCTCGAGCAGATGTAATTTTTCTATCTGAAGTATTTGGACACGGCTGCAATCCTTTGCCCTCTTTGCCCTCACTGTTTCAGCTGTGATGTGACACAATGCCCGAACGTTTTCATGGCAGAGCGTCAGTGTTAATTTGAAAGTATTTTCAGCCACTGAATGCAGCATGAGGAGCGAGGTGTGTGATATTTGATAGGAGGGGGATTAGTGTGACGTTTTAAAAGCTGCTGACAGATGAAAACTATCAGCGAACAAGTGTGAAGTGAGAGTAGAGCAGAAAGATGGAAGAGATTGAAGGGATGATAAAGTGATGAGGATGAAGGTGTCTTTTTAATTTTTTTTAATTTTTTTTTTAACCTCTCCATCAGGTGTTAGCCCCAACTTGTCTCCACCATGTGGGAGTCATTACTCAGCGCTGTCACTTCAGGAATGTGTGTGAAAACGTACCCCCTCACACACTTACCTAACAAACCATGTTAGTGTCCAACATGAAAGAATTCCTGCGTCAGAGGGAAGTCTTTAAACCCAGCAGGAAAACAGTTGTGTGCATGTGTGTGTCTGTGTGTGCGTTTGTCAATTTGTTAGGCTCCTGATTCCCGAACAGGCATGTCGTACACACACACACACCCTCACACACACACTGTATGCCTTTGCAACAATGTAGACGTCACTGTGCAGAACAATGATTGTTCTTTCTGTCCTGGTATTCAGCAAAACTCAACATAGCTCACATATTTATTTCAAAGTATCAAAGCAGCCAGTGTTTTATAACTTTTTTTATGAAGAGACTAATAGATTTTGGGGTTAGGGCAAAAGGTCTACAAAATGTCAAGTTATTAGGCTTG
Source organism: Epinephelus awoara (assembly GCA_035609425.1). Taxonomy (NCBI): domain Eukaryota; kingdom Metazoa; phylum Chordata; class Actinopteri; order Perciformes; family Serranidae; genus Epinephelus; species Epinephelus awoara. Next base: position 9,043,829 of record CM069311.1, read on the forward strand.
TGTTGCCAGCAATAAAAAGTCTCATGACCAATGTAAAAACATCAGTTTTAAGCGACAGTGTTGTCGTCGATTTGGACTCTGAATGCATCATTTGTGCACACTTATAATCCATTTTCCACACGTTGAATTTCAATTTAAAATGTACCCTTCTCTTTTTAGAAAGGACAGTCCGTTCCTCTCTTATTTAGAGTGTGGCGTGAGAAGTAAAGTGACTGTGTAGCATCAGGATGTGAGTGTCCTAATAAAATGGTCGGCTTTATGAGATGCTGTATTGTATTGGGTGTGATTTCATCATGACAAACACATAATGTTTGGTTTGCATCTCCACCCAAACATTAGCATGTTAATTGTGAGTGTGACCGCATGTTAGCATTAAAGGTGAAGTACGCCTATTTCCAAAACTCATACATGTTATTCCCACGGTTGAAGACGATCCAAAAAAAATTGGGAACTTAAACATCACTCTCTCTCATATCTGAAAAAAAGGAGTCCTAAACTTAAATTTAAGTATAAAGTCTGGAACTGCTCTATAGCGTGCGTTTCCATCCGACTATTTTTGTGCACATTTTTAATTTGTGCTGTAAAAACCTGACTGGCAACAACACAAATAAAAAACTCTTGAAATATTGCAAAAATGTTTAAATGCAATGGGAAGTTGGAAAAGTTGGGATAATGGCAAAAGGTAAATGCTGGTAAGTGCAATGGAAAAAGATTCAATGAATAAATGATGACAAACAGTCTTAACATATTGTCACTGTGTATGCCACTGCAAGTTTATACAGGGATGTTACCATAGCACCTTGTTGTAATATTAGTTGTTAAAAAAACTCTTTCCTTTGAGGTTTGGCATGCTTTTAATGACGTCATCTTGTTGCACTTATCTTCTCCTGCAGTGGTACCTGACTGCTGAGCCAACTCCCAATATTTGCATAACAGTAATGGATGGAAAAGAACATACATTTGCAGTTCCTTTCCCCAGCTTCCAGAAAATGTGGCTAGAAATTGCACTACATTTGGATGAGAACCTGTGTATAGACAGAAGATTGGGAAAGATTCTAGAGATGCACCGATCCAGCTTTTCCAGTTTCGATCCCGATCTCGATGCTGTGGCTTTGAGTATCAGCCGATACCCGATACCGATCCAATACCATGGTTGACCTAAAAAGCCATATACGTTTACATGTAGAACAGAAAAGGCTAGAGGCATCAGGCACTGATGACGATCAATCCATCTATTTGGATGATATCCGGGCATCCCTAAAAAATTCAGAGTATGTGGGTACATTTTCTGTTTCAGAGCTGAGAACTCTACAACAGAACAATCACAAATATTGATTGAACCATCCTAGGTCATGGAAAAAATATACTGGAATTCTTAATTTAGGTGGTGTTTCCCCTTCATCCAGTGGCTAAGCTCAGCCTATGTACGGCAAATTCTGAAACACTTAGACTGTAAGAGATAAGCTATGTTAGACGGAGATGCTCTAAAATGCCACTGCATGAACGATAAATCTTTGGGAGCAACAGCTGTGGGTCTATTCAGGGGCTGGAAGCTCGAAAAGACAAAGTCAGAGTCAGTGTGAGCCTCCTCCACGCAGGAGATGATCCTAACCGACTGCATTTAGAATACACTGTTTTTGTTCTCCAAATTTAGTGAAAACAAAAAATCTGCATTTCTTTTTTGTATTTAAAGGACATGGATGGAATATGGCCCAGAAATTTGACCTGTGGTGGATCCAGCCCCTTAATTGAAACAAATCATATATGGCTTATCTTCTGGTGACACCCTCAAGCCAAACTGCCAAATATGTGGCTGACTGGTGATAAAGATGTGCAAATAGCAAACTTGTCTCTGCATCTTTCATCCAGTTTTGCTCTCTGCCTCACGAGGCTACCAGCTTGTTTCAGAGTTTACAGGCAGCCACTTGTTGTTTGTAAAATGGCTCTAGTAAATCCACAATGTAAAGGATAAAAGCCGTCACACTGGGCAATCTGGTTATATTTATAATTCTGTACTTGCTCCACTGCCACTTAGATGACTCCGCATACATTTTAAAAGCAAACTGTGTGTGTACATCTGTGCCTGTGGGTGTCCACAGGTTTTGTTGTGCTCTTCCTTAGCAAAGCTTTGTTTGGTCTCTGGCTTCGCTCCAGGGAAGATGTGCCTTTTGTGTTTTCCCTAAAAATAAGCCTTAGCTTGGCTGTTGTTGTTGTGTACACATGTGCGCGTGCACAGACACACACACGGTTACACCATGAGGCCATTCCTGGGGGAAACAAAAAGCAAAAATAAGCATGAGGGTTCATTCTTAACCTTAGAAACTGAGTCTTAACTCGAGTTGCACTTGCTTTGCCTTGCATGCAAGAATCATGGGATCACAAGATCATACGAAAATTCATCTTGTCAAGCTTAAAGTAAGGCATTAGAACTGAACCAGTAACTGTATATAAAAACAGACAGCGTTCAGTTATATCAAGGCTGGAGAGTATATCTTCATTGAAAGAAGTGCAAAGAACTTCTCCTAACTGGCCTCTGTGACAGACGGTGATTGACAGACATTTTATCCAATCACCTACCAAGTTCTGAGTCTATCATGTGATGCAATGGGGCCCAAGAAGACTTTTCCCATAGACTTAAAATGTGAAAGAGACCTCTGTAAATCAGCGGATAATGTTTTTGAGCATCACAACCCCTGGAAATGACTCGTTTCACTATCAGAAATTGATCCATTTTGCTGATAACATTTCTGAAGTCTGAAAAAGCTGCACGATTGAATCATTTCATCCCCATTTGAGTTAGCAGAAGGCTAAACCAGAAGACTTAAGTCTTAAGTGTGCTTGCTCTGTGGCCCCCATGATGTGCAAGATCTGGGTACTACTATATCCGGGAAGTTGAGCTTTTTTGGCTTCATGTGCCAGTAAGCAACTTTGATTAGAACAAATGGCGCCCCACCTCCAATGCTGTATCTTGTTATATTTATACATCAGTAGTCGACACATGACGCAATTGAAAACCGTGCAAATTATCTTGAAAGAGGACAGATTTGACCCATGTCTGAGCCTTGTCACTTTAATTGTTGTTCCCTCCAGAACAGTTTGTTGAACTCAACCTGTAAAAGAATGTCATTCTCATTCTTCAAAGATGGATTGTAGATTTAATAAATTCCATTCGGATTTGGTTTTGACCTCATGGAACAAAGCAAGATGTCGGTAAAAATACTGCATTAGTTTAAACTGGTGTGATGAATGTATTATACTGTCAAGGTTCATGAAAAACAAACGAGGCATTCAGGACTAAGTATCCTCTATTGGTGAATCCCAACAAGTCTGTCAGAGTGAGGGTTCGGAAGAGGAAATGTTGCATATAGCGTTTCCACTGTACGACCTCATCAGGGGCCAGAGGGCTCCACTGGAAGCCTTTTTGCCTTTTCTCTTCCTCAATTAGTTTTTCCATGGCCAAAGACAGAAAGAGAGACGTACACAGAAAGAGAGAGTGGGACAGTGAGAGAGACGGGGGAGTGAGATTCGGAGGCCCAGTTAAGTCTGTGGCTTTGTGTTTTATGAAAAGAGTAAAAAAAAAAAAAAAAAGGACATTAAAAGTCAGCATTTTCCACCAGGCAAGGGAATCCATCGGTGCACACACACTTGCACTCTTGCACAGCAGTCCCCCAGCCTCCTATTATAAGGCTGAGTGGAGAGGAGGAATGGCAGCCTGTTTGTCAGTGTGTGTGTCAGGCGAGGTGGCTGTCTGTCTATGTGATAACACGAAGCTGAAGTATTGCTAAGTAAGATTAGGAGTAAGAGTAAGATTTCTGTGACATCCTGTATAAACAAAAATCTAGGGTGATATGTTTACGGTAAAGTGACATGATGTGGTGTAATGGATATAAAAGCACTGCCTCAGGTTTGGTGTCTTTGATTTATCTTAAGAAAGAAGTTCTGGTGAGACATCAGTGCCGCGAAATCCATATTGCTCGATGTACGGTCAATAATCGTATCATCTCTAACTTGGTGATGAGTACTCTGTTGTTCTGCTGATTGACACACCACAGCTGAGTGAAATACCCCTCTGTATGCATATGTCTATTATGATAGATAAGGCATGAAATATCTGTGTTATGCATACCAGACGTAGCGGAGCTAATGTATACAGCATGCATGTGCTGTGTGTGTGTGAGTCTGCAGCTGTTGCCTGGTGTCAGAGGTGAGTGTCAATGCCTTCACACTTTACTGTGAGCGCTGAGTGAAACGTCTGCAAGGCAACACCGTTCCCAAGGACCCCTGGGGAACACAGGGCTCCATGTCTAGTTTGATGTGTGTGTGTGTGTGTGTGTGTGTGTCAAATGGCAGTGAATAAGAGAGGGAGAAAGAGTGTATTACTGTTATGGACATGTTTTCAGTAGAGAAATGTTTGGTTTATTACTCCACAAAATTAGACACTTCACTCATTTTAAAAGGATTCAATTCGTATATGTATGGATTTATTGGCTGAGATTCGCCTTGTTGACCGCCATCGGCCTATCGGCAAATAAGAACTTGAACTTGAAGAACTTGAATTAATGAGCAGGAACACAATGACTGTTTGACAAATGGGCTGTGTGATCTCACCTATGGGTGACAAGATGACTAGCAGCAGCTGGCGTCTGCTCCTCCTTAGGAGAACAGAAAATCAGAGATCAGAACAGAGATCTTCTGGTTCAGGATGAAGGGGCGTAGTAAACTCACTATAGTCTCACCAAGGGAAGCACCCTATTGTTTGCCTGATTATGCTACATTGTGAACAATGAATTTATATTGAAATCGACAGGAGGAGAGCTAGTTAGCGTTTGCTCCAAGCAGCCACTGGTTGCTACTAACAGCTCATTGAAGTTGCATTGCATTGTTACATTATGATGGGCTCATTCTCTATTTGTTAAAAATGAGTATAGATGAAGGTTAATTGTAACGTTCTCATGATGTGTTCACATCATCAAACACTCACTGATGGTAGTGGCAGATGTTTGTCGGTGGAGTCAGTTCATCACCGTCCCTGTCATCTGACGGTTAATAGCAAGGAGGGCGCGCAATTCTTTGTCTCCCCAGTTGCTCATCTTCACAGTGTCTGTCAGGTTTGCATTTCCCTCTTGCTACTAGCTGCTCGCTAATTCCTGCTATCAGCTACCCTACGAGGCTGAAAATTGGGCACCTCGGATCAACTCGCCAATCCGGCTCTGTGTGTCTAAACACTCGCAGCTTGCCGGCAAAATGGCTCAACATTTATGGAAAATCTGGCAGTGTAAAGGAGCTTGTGATGCGTTCAAACTCTGTTCAGTAAAAATGAGTATGATGTGTTTAAATGTAATCTGGTAAATCTTAATTTTTCATGAGAAACTTGAATAAGTATTCGAATCAATACAGTTGTTTAAATGAGAAATCTATTGAGGTTTTCACAACGCAGTTGTCTAACAACAAAAATAGAATAAACGACAACAAAAATAACACAAATCGCTATTGGCCAAATGTTATTTTAAACATAGGTATCAGTATTTCACAATCAGTGCATCCCTAATTATTATACAGCAATAATATAGTACGTTTTCTCAATTAAATCAAAGCAATGGACAAAGGAATGGTTCATCTTAAACCCATAAGAAGTTGACCTTTAGAGTATTTGTAACATTTCAACAATTCATCTGTTTCATTTTTTTCTGTACATGCTAAACATATCATCTATAAAGTATATCTGACAGTTCATGAACATACCAACATGTTCCTAGAATAACTGACTTGGACTTGAACTGTTCACCCAACCCAAGCAGCAAAAGATTCAATAGTTCAAGTTCAGCTAAATTATTCTGGGAATATTCAATGAGGCTGTTGAAATCTTACAAATACATTGTAAAATAAATCTCTCTTTACCTTTGAATGTGAGAGACAAAAAGTGATGACAATGATAAATCAGCATAATTGTAGTTTTGGGTAATTACCCTTGTATACGATCATTACGGTTTGGACAATCAAAGTGGTAACTCTATAAATAGAAACACACACAAAGGGGCATGTATACATATAATTTACACAAGCGGTATATATTGTTCTGTCAGTCATCACCAGGCCTTCATGTCTGAGGTCTGCATGGTTTGGATTTACTTTAATCATCTCAACTGTGTCTGTGAGTCTCTCATTTGTGTGAGTGTCTTGGCAGGCTATATATCTGCGGTTTTGAGTAGTTTATGTGTATGCGTGTACATCAGTGTGTGTGTGTGTGTGCACGTTTACGCTCTTGTTTTTGTTTTTCTCGCTTCCCTCCATTTCCCTCCAATGGGGTTCCCTTCCTTCTCCCTCTGTCTCCTCCCTCCTTCCCTCCCTCGATCCTCCCCTCAACTTCTCTCCACTGATACGAGAAAGCAGCTGCAGATGGAATCAGATCCAGCTGTGTGTGTGTGTGTGTGTGTGTGTGTGTGTGTGTGTGTGTGTGTGTGTGTGTGTGTGTGTGTGTGTGTGCGTGCGTGTGTGTGTGTGTGCATGTCTCAGAGATTACTTGCCGCTCCAAAGAATGTTCCTGCAGGTCAGATTAGATTCAAATACCAGAAAGATGCCGTGCCGTGGATGCAGTGAATGAACTGTTGGTATTTACCTTGGCTTTTCTGTCTTTCCAACTCCGTCCCCTCCATTTTTGTTTGTCTCACGCTGCGCTACAATTGTTCTATAAGGTCAAACTGACGTCTGATTGGCCACCCCAGAGACACCGTGATTGTTGTGTTATAATAGGCCAGTTTTCTAAGAATCTTTAAAGCTCCGAAGCTGCAAAAGTTAGACCTCCAGCATGCTGCTGCCAGTCCTAAAAATAAGCTTGTGTCTCACATTTCCACCCAGTGTGACCTGTCACTAACACACCATTACACTGTATGTTCACACACATCCTGTACAGAATGAAATTTTTTAAGATCTGCAGCTGTATTTGTCAATACATAACAGTTACAGTACAGAACAGCTAATAAATCCAAAATGCTTAACTGCCTAAGTTTTAGTTAGATGAGCAATTATGATGATTTTTTAGCAGATTATATCCTGTAAAAATTGCATCAGAGATGAGTTTTCCTGATATTTATGGGAGCTTTTTATAGAATTCTTTGCATTATTTATGTTTACATATGTAAAAGGCTTCTTTTTTGAGATAATACGATGACGTCACCAAACTACGACACATCGTAAAGGCATGGATATTCTTCCCAGTGTTGAATCAGGCCTGGGTCCAAACACAACACGCTCCCTGTGATCCTGTGGACACCGCCATTGTTGTTGTTGCTTGCTGGATTGTCAGTGTTGCCAGATCTTGGGAACGAAACAAGCAACCAGGGCTATGGAAACAAGCCCAAAAAAAGCGACTATCATGCGTTCTCATGATGCCCAAAGTCGCAGCTAATAAGCGGATCTGGCAACCCTGCGGCCTGTCCTCCTCACATTTCTTGCCTCTCATTGGCTGATGCTCTTTGTCAGTCGTGTCAGACTTCTCCAGTTTTCTCCATGAGGACTCGTCGTGGCAGACGATCTGCTGACTGACCTCCGACCCAAGGTGGCTCTCAAGATCCACTGCGACATCAAAATCACGGTGAAAATCGTGTAATGTGAACTAGGCTTAAAGGCTCTGTGAATATACTTTGTGTTCAGATCTTCTTTGTAAATGTATGTATTGAATAAAAATCTAAACTTTAAGATTAAAAATTTATTTTAGTCTTCTCAATAGGAATGAATAAAAGGCTGAAATATAGGCCTACTTTATATTATTTCACAAAGTTTTCTTACACCCCTTAAAGTCAAGAAGGCTCTGCAACCCACCCCTCCAGAGGCTTTGATGACTCTGAGTACTTTAAACTACCTTATACAAACCATACAGCATGAAGCTGTCTTGCTGCACATTGTAAATGGTAAAAAAATGTCGAATGCAGGTCTGCATGTGCACAATTTCTGCTCCACTTGTGTGATATTCATATTTCCCACACAAGGTATAGCTCACTTGTGATGTTGCCTCACCTCTTTTAAAAAAAAAATATTTATTTTATTTTACTATGTACCCCCTCCCCCAACTCGGACTGGGCCTATCCTCTGGCACACCCCACAGCCGCATGCTCACACACAAAACTGTGGCCTGCTTCCTGTCAGCGGGGAGAGGTTGTTTTTACTGCGACTCCATTTTGGCGGAGAGGGCTAATTCCTCTGCTGTCTGGCTCTGTGTGTCTGTGCGTGTGCGTGTCTGCCTACACTCACATGTGCTTTTCAACATGTTTGTGTCTCTGCTTTCTCAGCTTCTTTGGTGGGAGTTCATGTGTGTGCACATATGGTTTTTGATGTGCATTGTCCCCACAGGGTGTTTTGGCTGAGCTTGGTGTGTTCAGTGTACACAGTAGTCTTTACTCTACATCCATGTGAAGCTGTAAAACAGCCTTTAAAGTGGTGCTGGAAACATTTTGTAGGTATCAAAATTCTGTCGTGTGTTATTATTTGTAGCAGTATGAATGTTAAACTAAACAGAATGATGCTGACAAAGCATTTTCCTGGACAAACAAACCTAATGGGTTTCTGGCTGTATTTAGTATTTTTAATGGATTTTCCTTTCAAGACAATTCCTTTAAGTGTATGTTAACATAAACAGGAAAGCAACACACAAACAAACAAAAATACTGGATATCCTTACGGAAAGGGTGCACACATAAAATCAAGGCCTCAGTAGATTGTATCTTAAGCGGAGGCTCACGCACACATGCACACCTGTTATGACTGTCAACAGTGTTGTCACTTCTGGGCATTTGGTTTGTGTTGTAATGCTACAGATACCAAGATCATGCTGCAAAAAGAACTCTCACTCACTCTTGGCCGTGTCGAGTAAAGCCACGCCGCAGCGTTTTGTGTTTCCATTGTCACTTTAGACGCGCCGTGCCACGTCGATGGACCTTCTCAGAAGTAGGTCCAAAAGTAGGGCAGCCCGCCCTCAAGCAGGTAGCGGTGACGTCTTACCGACTGCAGCCAACCCTCGACGACCCTGCCTCTCCTCCGCAAACAAGCGAGTGTGTTGCGAGACTGTACTCACCTCTGTCTGCAGGAGACCAAACAAAAGGCTATTTTTAAAAGTTTCTTTTGTACTTTTGTAGCTTCTGACTGTGGTTTGGGGTTTAGTTTCTCTCCTGCACCCTGGTCGTACTTTAGGTATCTGCTTTATTTTACTGTTTCATGTTCACTATCAGCCGTATTAGAAGTTGTGTGAAGTTGCTGCTCAAAAACTCAACAATTCCTTATTTTGCTGCTTCACAATAAAAGTTTATACATAACAAAATAATGAGGGACTTTTATTGTGAAGAATCACAACACACTGTTCCCTTAGTCTTTTTGGTTAATTTACAGTGACCCTTAAACTCTTATGCGTCATTTTTGACATCTCAATATACTAGCAGAAACAGAAGTTGTCTGCTAATGCAGTTATGCTAACATAGCATGATATGGTTTGGTCTGCTCTGACTGAACAGCACAGACTGACCGTTTCAAGATGTAAACAGTCAACTCCTCGCTTTTATCAACAAGTCATAGTCAGGATTAAGGCCTTCAGTCACTGCAGAGTAAACACCCCACTCCCACAAACTGTCCTCTTGCACACACTTCCATACACACTGTCAAACACACACATACATATAGACACAACATACAAGCTTGTATGTGGCATTTTCTGTAATTTGAGGTAAGACGTTGAGACTACAAATATGTCTCTGGCTGTTTCATTAACCCTGCATTCTTCACAGTTGTTTAGAAAGGTTGCATTTTGGTAATTGGTTGCAGATGTAATAGTCGCTGTTGGTGCATATCAGCTCTACTTGGATTGCCTGTACACTGATTCCATCTCTCTGTTAAAGCTGATACAGTTCAGTAATGATGCATGCTTACAGTGGATCAGGGATATTCAGGTTGTTTTGTCTGGTGGCCACTTGTGCAAAATGACAGGTGGCCAGGGGCCGGTCACTGAAGTCCTGCAGGTTTATGCAGGGGCGATTTTACAATTTAAGGACGCTTGGGGCACAGCCTGGACCTCGGCTGGGGATCCGTGGGTTCTTGCCTGGCACATTTTTTATAAAAAAGCTCCATTTTCATGCTTTTTATGCACCTTATTTGTATTAAAAGTTCAAAATAATCCCAATGTAAATCAATGTAATTTAATTATGAATTAGAAAACGGTTGGGGGGGCACATGACACCCTGTCGCAGGCCCGATTTGGCCCACACGCCACTAGTTGAATATTATGCTGCTGTTGTTATTTTAGCAGTTTTTTTCAAAGCATTTAGTGCTGTGATGTTCCAAATGAATCCAGGAAAGTCAAATCAGTACATAAGAATATGCTTCTTGGAGTTCTTTATGAGCTGTGGGTATATGTACACATTTACACAGAACATGTGACGCTGCCAAGCACCGGAAAATAGGTCCTTTGCGATAGCTTTATCTTTGTGTTTGATGTATGCTGATGACACACAAGGGATTAACCTCTCCTGTATTTGTGTGTGTTATTAAAGTATTACATATATGTTGTTCCCAACAGACTCCTTTCATGTGAAGGACCTTGATCCACACCTGCGAACCAGCCTTTGTGACAGTCGGCATAGACACACACAAGCAAACATCCAGCAGCACTGTCATCCACCAAAAGCTGAAACAATCAGCCAGTGAGAGACGCAGACAGCTACTGAAGCAGCCTGTGAGATATTTTACGGGCCTGACCAGACACAAGGGCAGCCATGTTGATCATCTTAGCCTTCATCATCCTCTTCCACCTGGCTGCGGCCATCCTCCTCTTCGTTGCAACCATTCACAATGTGAGTATAAACTGGAATGATCATACATTCAACAGAGCTGGGCAGCATGGGAGATTTCCAGCATTTTAACCCTCTCTGTGTCTGTCCCTGATGTAGGCGTGGTGGGTGGTGACGCCAGTCGGACAGGAAGTGACACACGCTGACCTGTGGTACTCCTGCAACTCCACCTGCTATCCTCTGCAGAACAGCCATACTCCTGATGCAGGTAAGACAGCGTGTAGAAAGGTCCAGTGTGTAGGTTGTATGGAGATATACTGGCAGAAATTAAAGGTAATATAGTAAGTGTTTTCTTTAGTGTATAATCACCTGAAAATGAAAATCATTGTGTGTTTTCGTTACCTTAGAATGACCCATTAATTTGAACATAGGGAGCTCGTCCTCGTTTATGGAGATTGCCATGTTCACCGCCATGTTTCTACAGTAGCCCAAACGGACATGCCACAGAGCATGACTGGATGTTAACTGCTTAATTATACCATGCAGTGCGCCTGTGTGGAAGCATCTGCATTTGTCACGTTTCACAATATAATATAATTTCTTAAATTTGTCACGTGTGTATGTAGCTTATGTGTGGTTACTGTAAGTCTTGTCTCTGTGTATGTAACACCCTCTCTCTCCTCTCTCCTCAGCATATCTGCAGGCGGTCCAGGCTACCATGATCCTGGCCGTCATTTTATGTTGCGTCAGCTTCTTCGTCTTCATCCTCCAGCTCTTCAGGCTCCAACAGGGAGAAAGATTCATTTTCACCGCTATTATCCAGCTATTGGCCTGTGAGTGACACACACACGCACACACACGCACACACACGCACACGTGCGCTTATGTGTTATAAATTTGCATAGCGACTGCCCTCTAGTGGTTGAACGTGGCCACTGCACATTTGGTAGCATCTGTTATCACCAAAACTTTCATTTATTATTACCAGTGCAGCCTCCATTACTCTCGACCAGGAAAGAGGCAAACAAAACACCTACATATGACCCCAAATAACAGAGGTGCCGATTCACACTGGGCTAATATTATCACACAGCCTCAGTGTTGACAATTTACACACGTGGCAGATCCACAAATGATCACAGTCGGTCCCTGCAATTATCACAAATCACATAAGATCCTGTGTGAATAGGGCTTTCACGTGAAATTCCTTCTTCATCTCAACTATAATTTCCCTGGTTCTCTTCTTCTTCTCCTCCTCCTCCCAGCTCTATGTGTGATGATGGCAGCCTCCATGTACACGGCTCAGAAAGACAGCTTCCACTCGAGCGACCTTAAGAAAGGCTCCTACGGCTCCTCCTATATCCTGGCCTGGATCAGCTTCCCCATGACTCTCATCAGCGGCCTCATGTACCTGGTGCTCAGGAAGCGCAAATAGATGTGATAAGCTTGACGCCCGGGCATGAAGATTTTATAGAATGCAACCAGGAACACTTGGACACACATGCATAAAGACATACACTTTTCCTCGACAACCATGCATGCATACATTCTCTCACTAACCATTAGATGTTATAATACCATTGGAGATAAGGAAAAGCACCACAGATCCACAATAATTTCAAATCTCAGGTTCAGAACTAGACAATTCACCAAAGAAAAAAGCATTCAGCGACACATTTTGTACACCGTACACACTCAAAACCCCAAGTAGTCACACACCCTTCTCCTTCCTGATGGCACATTGTTCTCACTGAATGTGGCAAAGGTGCACAAGGACTCTCTAAACACAGAGTGTGTTAAGTTGTCAGGCTGCACTATATACTTTATTTCTGGATTAGAGCATCAGAAACACGGCTGATAGTTGACTGGAGAGGTTTAGGAGGCAGGGCATGACGCAGATCACGCTGCAGTCACGTAGCTGGCTTCGCAATTTGATCATAAACAACAGAGTCTCTTGCTGTTCCTTGAATTCGTCTGACAATTTTGGCCTCGGCCCTTGCTAGAAGAAGTTCCCTTATCTCGTCATCTCTCGTTGCCGTCTTCATGTAAATGACCTTCTTCTTCATCCTAAGATGGTTTCGCACAAGCCTCAAGATAGAAACGTCTTTCAGCTGCCCACTTGCTCGCTGTGAATTCTCCGCTTTATTCACAAGGGGTTCATGATTCATATTTTGTTTGAAAAGTTAAAGCATACTTTTGCCAGCTAGGTGCCGGATAGATTCATTTACAGGAAGCTGAGGTCAAATCTAAGCATTACAGATCAGCACCACACATGCGCCCTGCTGCATTCAGCACACACACGCTGCTCTGGATAGAAAAAGGTCCTTGAGGCTCCTTGCTGCGTTTCGTGAGAACATGCCCTCTCAATCCTCTCCTCCCTTTGCCCCCTAGCCACTACACAGGACATGAGCAGTGTTCCAACATACTGATTTGTCTCCTCGTCCTGCTTCCTATTCATAGGAAGGAACCTGTCTGAAATATCTGATGACAAAGGATAACAGTCGAAGACAAGTGGGGAGATTTGTCTTACTGGGACTTTCCAAGAGGTCCATACTCTTTTTTTGTGAATCTATAGTCAACTGAATTAATTTTGTACATATTTGCTGTGTATGTATAGTTAAGGTTACTGCCAAAAGCTTATTTCTAAGACTGAAATACTAAAATTATATATATAAAAAAACAAAAAAACTGAGAATCTTATGTTAACCATAGCATACAGGATGTGTAGTGAGGCACTAGTTTAGGTATAATATGCAGGATTTTAACTCGTTGTTTGTATTCTTCTGTTACTGACTTGTGTTTTAATGGTGAAAAAGGAACCAATGATGTGCTGTGATATTCGGGATTTGAAATGACAACGTAGGATCACGCAAACTTGAAATAAGAATTTCTTTGTTACTATTATGCTTCTTTGTTCACAGCTCCACTGAGAAAAAGACAAAGCTATTTATTGTTTAGAACCACTGTTGTGTATTTTAGCATCATGTGACTGAGGATGTATAAAGTAATTAAGGCTTGCCATATTTTTTCCCTCTCTGGCCGGGCTACTGTTTATATGGTCCATTAGTGAAACATCTCTATCAACCCTATGCACATGTGTGCTCTGGAATTTAACAACAATAAATGTGCCATTGTACTGTACACTGTAAAATCTGAAAAGTTGATCTTACTTAAAAAAAATCTATATAATCGAACGCCTTTAAAAAAAAAAAAGGGTAAGTAAACATAACTATAAATCTTAAGTCATGTTTACTTTATACAAAATTGTTAAGTTTCCTTAAAATGTAGTTTTATTCACACATCATTTTAAATTGCAACAACTTAATATTGTGAAGTTGTTGCATGGAGTTATGCGAGCTCCATCATATGCCAAATCCTCTCTGACATGATTACGTTATTTCAGACTGAACTGGTTCACCAAGGTTGCTAGAAAGATCAACTGAATTTTACTTTTACTTTTACCTTTACTCTTTCCAAGTTGCATCAACTTAATATTGTGTGTTAAGTTGTGACATTTTAAAAACAAGTGAAATCAACTTGTTCTAACTTGTCATTTTTAAGTTGAAACAATGTCATATTTTGAAGTTGTTGCAACTTAAAAATGACAAATCAACTTGTCCAACCTTATTGTCTAACTTGTGTAACTTGTTCTAAATTGTTGTCATTTTTAAGTCGCAACAACTTAATATTGTGAAGTTGTTGCAATTTACAAACAACAAGTGAAATTAACTTAATCTTTCTAAGGGTTAGCAACTTCAGTAAACCACATTACTGCCTGTTGCAAACTAGTCAGTCATATTTGTATATTCTTAAAAATGTCAGCTAAACAGAACTTAAATACATCTGGACTCTCTCACATAAATCCTTTCTGTCATGATGACACTAAGTCAGACTAGCCTGGTTCACTGAAGTTGCTAGAAAGATCAAGTTAATTTTACTTGTCCTTTTTAAGTTGCATTTGTTGTTGTTGCATTTTAAAAATGACAAGTGGAATCAGCTTTTCGTCTCACTTGTTCTAACTTGTCATTTTTAAGTTGCAACAATTCAATTCTGAAGTGAAAATTAGCTTGATCTTTTTTAAGGGTTAGAAACCTCAGTAAACAGCATTACTGCTTGTTGCAAACTAGTTAAACATATTTGTATTTTCTTAAACATGTCACCAAAACAAAACTCCTCTTTGTCATGATGAGGTTAAGTCACTAACTTTGTTTGCTGAAGTTGCTAACGCTCAGAAAAAGCAAGTTAACTTCACTTTTCATTTTATAACCTGCAACAACTTCACAAAATTAAGTAAATACAGCTACAACTAAACAGTTAGATATAAAGTAAACTTAAATTAAGGCTTGTAGCTATATTTACTTACCTTTTTGAGGTAATGGATTTCCTAGATTTTTTTCAACTTGCATGATTTTACAGTGTACCCGCCACCAATTCCCAGAATTTCCTCTAATGTGAGCCTTTGTGGTAAAATAGAGATAATGTTTGATCTCAAAGCAGCACTGTGTAGACTGTTTTCCTCTTTCTCTGTGTTAGTTTAGGGGTTAAACAGTTAAGGTAGACCAGCGGGGTATTAATGCACATATCTTGGATTTGATGAATCCTTCAGAGGTGCTGCACTGGGTGGCTTGTGATGGGAATATGGTCGTGTCTAGCAATGTTTGGACCACAGAGCCTGGTAACTTACCAGCTCACCGATATTGAAGATTCAGGGAAAAGAAATGGAAGTGAAGATTTTCCTCTGTTATCTCAAGATGATACTTGAAAATGATCAAAACAGCATATCGGAGGCCAAGATTGTGATGTTTGTTCATACGTTTTTGTGAAGTTTTCATCTTAAGAGTGTTTCACTAAATAGTTTTTGTCTTTCAGCAGATCCCTCGTTAACTTTTATTGAAATGAAAAGTAAGTTTAAAAGTGAGATTCTTTAGTTCATAACAGATTATGTAGTCTTTGAAACTATTCGTTCCAGCTTTGATGAGTTAAAAAACGAATCTAAATTTAGAATATCTGAGCTAAAGTTCTGTGCAAGCTGTTGCAGATATTCAACAGAAGCCACAGGAATCACCTCTTAAGAGCTGAGTCATCAGAGCCACTCTTGATTTGGAGTCAGAATGTTTTTGGTTTATGGTTTGTGATAATTTTCCTGTTGTGTGTTTTTATGTCAATGTAGATGTACTGTATCTTAGTCAATGTAGATCCATACAAATAACCACAGGACCACAGTGACAAATGAGCATGAGTTGTTGAAGCCAAATCTGTATTTATGGGGATTTGTTTTTTAAGCATGTTTTTTTTTGCAGTTGAAATGTTTCTAATGCTTTATGAAGTATTAATTCCACACTGATTCAGAGTCTAATGTTGCTTTATAACAGAGACAAGATGAAATTGTCAATGTTGAAGTAGCTTAAATTTAATAGTTTCCTTTCCTGCATAGGATTCATCCAAGTTTTTGGGAGTGTGTCTGCATGTTAAAGGCTCCTTGGCTTTCACTATTTAACACAAACTCAATCACAGCATGCTATTCATTTTGACCTCATTCATCACATCAGTGGCTGCTTCTGTAATCTTTAAGTTCTCTCTGTTTGCATGTAGTCACATCATAAAACTACAACGTTTGTCTGCTACTGACACCCAGTGGACTGGTAGAAAACTACACAATGTTTCGGCGGTAGTTTAATGGTTTCGAGCTCCAGAACAGACCGCTCAGCACTCCTAAAATCAAACTTGTTTTTGCTTGGTGAATCCTGCTGCTCTAATCTCAAAACAACAGATTGG
This sequence comes from Epinephelus awoara, assembly GCA_035609425.1. Classification (NCBI taxonomy): domain Eukaryota; kingdom Metazoa; phylum Chordata; class Actinopteri; order Perciformes; family Serranidae; genus Epinephelus; species Epinephelus awoara. Next base: position 9,060,373 of record CM069311.1, read on the forward strand.
GCAAACTTCCATCAGATTCAGGAAAGACTCATCTCCTCTGCAAGGATTTATAGGTGCTTATTTTTTACTGTTGACCCACCAATCAGATGTAGATCTCAATAAATGTATTTTACAATGATTAAATTTTCTTTGTGTGTGCCAAATCTGTAATTGAGTCAAGTATCCATCAATACTAAATACACACTGTTAGTGCTTGCTTGATATTGTTGCCCCACATCCACTTGCCTGCGGAAAATACCAATAGGCTATTTCCCTCTCTTCCATGCTGCAATGCAAGATCGCCGCTTTCCTGTTTTTCAGTGTTCAGAAGCTAGAATAATCTGGCAGTGGGAAAAGTTTGTCTGACATTCACAGCACTTACACTGTATGTAATGAGACTAATTTGCTATAATTGCAATGAGGAAGTTTTATTTATGACACCCGTAATGTTATCCTTGAGCTCATTTTGTTTGTTGGTGTTTTTATCATGTAACATGAACTGCAAATTAAAAACCAGTGATGTGCCTAGATACCTGCGATAGCCTATACGAATTGAAATAGGATGTCAGCAGCTGTCACGCCAGATTTCAAACTGCTGTCATAAATTCAGTTATCAAGACAAAAATCTGAAAATACACATCTTGCATGTAGACAGCATGGAGATGTTGTTAATTTGTTTTTAACAATGATTGATTTATTCCGTAAGTGAAAAAATGATGTGTAAAGATGCTCTATTCCCATTGACAGCAATGCTTCACATGAGGACAGAATTCAAAATGCTGTCAAAAACTTTAAAACTTTTAATATAAAATTCTGGTATTTGCCGAACATCATCTACCATGACTCCAAAAATGTTGTTAATTTTTTTCATGAACATTGAAAACTTATTTAGCAAGAATTTGCAAGTATATGTTTGCACAGTGTGCAGTCAAAGATCTTGATGCACTGTAGGCTCAGTTTTTGATAAATCAGAAATCTGTGGGGGCAATTTGTGTAGGACAGTCTGAAGATGCTCTGTAGCACGTTTGGTGTCAACTGAGCAAATATTGTGGGAGGAGATAGATTTAAGAAGTTTTACAGTTTTTATTTAAAAAAACAGAGTCATGGACTTCACAATTTGCAATAGGTTTAAATGTACAAAAGTTTCAGTATTGGGGCTACATTTTGGTGAAAGTTGTTTCCTCGGAAGAAGAAGAAAGAACGAGCAGGAAATCAAGAGGGTCCTGGCAGGACTGCCTCTCCAGCCTCTAATAAAAACACAATTTGGCTTTAGCAATAAAAAAAACACTGTCACCATGGTACAGTATAGGTAATTTTAAGTTTTTTTTATTCCGTTTTGCAGATCTATGGATAAAATAATATGAAATTACGGGTCAGACTAATTTGACATATAGTTGCTTAGTTTTTGAGAATTTTTTTTTCCTGATCTCACATTTCTTTGAAATGGCGCTTTTCTTTTGAAGAAACGTGGACCGGAAGTGTCAAAAGAGTGAGCACAGCTGTGCGGAAATAAAACCGGAAGAGCATGAGCTGGTGGGGAATACCGCTGTGTGCCAGGCTTTGTTGTCATAAATTATACTATTGGAGCATTTCAAATCTTTTATAAGGTAGAAACTGTCTGGTTCCGGCATGTTTTGTACGCTAACATTAGATAGCTCACCAGTTAGTCGCTTACAATTTCTACGGTAGCTTGAATATACGAATACTTTGATAAAAACGTAAGCTAACTGTTAGCTAACCGTCTTAGCAGTGTACATCCTTTATCTTGTTGCTCTTTTAAAACAGAAAAACTTATTTAGCCACTGATGTTTAAGTCATTGTTTTCTAATTCACAAGTCAACGCGTTATGCTGCCAGTCAATGCTGCTTTATATATATTTTTAACAAGTTAGCATGCTAAGAAAACAGCCAATTTTGTGAAAATATCTGTTACCTCAGTATTTCCAGTTCCTGCTGCTTTATACCTCTAATTCAGTACATCTTACAGAGAAATATTATGCTTTTTACTCCACTACATTTATTTGATATCTTATAAGTTATGTTGTACATTTACAAAATATGAATCAACGCATGAATTAGGATGTGTTATTAACTACCCAGCAGCACACAAAGTTATTCAAATGAGCTTTACTGACAGAAACATTAAGATTAAGGATACAGTAGTGCATCAATAAATATAATTCAATAATGTGATACATGTTTAGTTTTGATAGCATAATGAGTACTTAGCCTAATTTTGTTGCCAACACTTATGTACTTTTACCTAGGTAAAACTGTGAATGCAGAACTTTTATTTGTGACAAAAGTATTTATACGCCGTGGTATCGAAACTTTTACTTAAGTAAAATATACGTGTACTTTGTCCATCACTGCATCACACTGATTTGTATAGTTGAATTCTCATTTAGCATATTAAGTCGAACCCCGAAGATATGCATTTACTTATTAAGGTGATATGTTTTAAAATGGTCATGTAGGTTAGGAAACAAATGGGTGTTACTTCATCATCAGTTTTTCATTCACAGTCACTTGACATATACTGGAATGGGGAGTTTGCATTGCGAGTTGATTTTATTCAAAATTTGTGCATTTTTCTGTGTCCTGTGTTTCTGTTGACAGAGCAGTTTGCAACATTGCAAAGACGTTAAGGACTTCATTACAGCTCAGACAGCCCGGCAAAGAGGAGCGTAGTACAAGGCAGAGGTGGGACAAATAATCAATATGGCAGCAAATTATATTGTGGTGATTTCACATCTTGTGGCCTCATTGATTAGTTCATCTACACCAATCAGCTAAAACATTAAATCCACTGGCGAGTGAAGTATAACATTGATCATCTTGTTACAGTGCAATGTTCTGCTGGGAAACCTTTGGGCCTGGCATTCATGTTGATGCATCGCCACACACCAACCATCCAAACACTGTTGCAGATCAAGTATCATGGCAACGGCACTCCCCGATGGGGGAGCGGCCCTCCAGGCAGTACAAAGCACCATGCCACACCATAAAAACTACTCTACTGACATGGAGCTCAAGGTCTTAACCTGGCCTCCAAATTCCCCAGATCCCAATTTGACTGAGCATCCGTGGGGCTTGCTGGTAAAGGCGAGTTCACATTACACGACTGGCTGACCAGTCTTGTAATCTTTTGAATGTTCATACCTGCCTCAGTTAACGCGGTGAGGTCGTAAAGGCATGGATATTCTTCCCAGTGTTGAATCAGATCTTCCTCCAGGGCCTGGGTCCCAACACAATGATGCCTTGTTGAGTTCCTAAGGCTGTTGCTGAGGGATTTTTGTGGTGGTGCATGGTACTCTGCAGGGTGGGTGGTGGGTGGAGCACATCAAGTGGCATCCATATGAATGCCAACCCAAGGTTTCCCAGCAGAACATTGCATTGTAACAAAGTGATCAATGTTATTCACTTCACCCAGTGGTTTTAATGGTTTGGCTAATTGTTGCGTACCACATGATGCAGTGATAAATGTGAATTGTTTGTTTATTTCAAACATTTTTATTCTGAAATGTGGCACTCTCTAGAATGGTCTTTTTACATTTGAGTAATAGTTATATTCTTCATATTGTGTGTGTCAAGAAGGCTAAAACTCAAAGCAGTTTGTTATACGGACATTCGTTAAAATCTTGTAAAACTAAAACCCCAATGGAAGGAATTTATTTATGTTATATAATTCACTCCTTTCTGTAAAAAAATCTTTCCATTTTAATTGTTACTTCTGCCTGTTTTGTTACACAGATATCTGGACATTAGAAGACTGTCCTACAATTTAGTATACACAACAAAAGATTGTTTGTGCCATGATCTTGTCATTGTGGGCAGCATATTATATAGTAATTGCATTGCATCACATCAGAGTTACTGAGCTCTGAAACAAAGAGTCCATTGATACAGGAGTGAAACAAAATAACAGTGGCTGTTGTTATTGCCAGGTGATGCACTGGTGACAGTATCAGCCACCCCTCTCAACTTTTACATTCTTTGACGATACCCCACTCAACAAAATGGTCTCCCTGCAGCCTCTGTCTTGACAGCACGCTGCACGTGTGGTAAAATATGGCAGACGCTCAAGATCAAACTCATGGTTGCAAGAGCTCCAAAAGGAAAGCTGAAAAGAAGGGAAAGCCTTCCACCCAACCCAAGAGAAGGAGACTTTGTTCTCAGGGGGGAAGCGGCACACAGAGAGCTCGAGTGGACATTGGTGTGGCATTTGGAAGGTGGCGTGCACTGAAAGAAACAAATGGATATAGAAGTGATGCAGAGGTGGCCCAGAGACTGCTGGATGTGTGAGTTCACCGCCAACAGCTTCATAAATGTTCATTTAAATTGGCTTATGTCTTGATTAGTATTATTGCTTACAGGCAAACGGTGGTTTTTGTTCATCTTGCATCAATGTGCTTTGCTGTGTACTTTCCTATGAGCTGGTCCAGTCAAGCAAATGATTTCAGTGTTGTGTAAAAGATGGATATGAGGGGGTCTCTTAAAGTGTTGTGGCTCTCTTTGCTGGCAAGAGAAAAGTGTCAGCCGAGCTAAATTGTTGTCTGTTACACCATCCTCTGGCCAGTAGAGGGAGCTAGTTGTGACAAGTACTGTATTGTACCAGTGACCATTCTAAATTGTGTGAAAGTGAATATTGAGAAACAGTCCTATAAACCTGAAAATAAATGATAAATCACAGCAAATAGAAATTGTGTCTGGTTAATCCAGTCCTTACATTGTCATACAGTTTAAAAATCAACCTATAGGGTATTGCCTATCCATATTTGTAAAGCCCTGTGTGCTCCATAAGCCAAAGTAATGAATGTGAACTTTCCTGCTAAAATAAATTCCCCTGTGAGCTGTGCTTTTTACAGCACAAAAGAATCTACATGACACATGTTGGCACTTTTTATGTGGGCTTTAAACCTCACTGCATTTTTATTTCGCAGTCTAATGAGTATTGTGAAAGCCACTTGGTTGTGAGACCACAGACAGCCACTTCGGATGCCCCCCCCCCCCCAAATGACCATATGTATATCAGTTACTCACCCTGTGTTAAGTTGAATTCCGGAGGAAAACAGCAAAACTATTTCGAAACATCCCTTTACAAACTCTCACACAGCTGGTGCTGTACAAGTCTCATCTATCCAGTGGCAGTATTTTCCAAACAGAAATCTCTTTCCAACAGGGCACTGAACTAAAAATTAAGCATATTTATGCTCTTGTTAAAGCCAGACTCCAGTAACAAGAACAGTAATATTTGTCTCACTGGACACAACAGCTGCTGGTCTGCCACTGCCTCGATCAGTTAGTTTGTTTGTTTTAATGTGCGTTGGTTTTTTAAAGGGATAGTGCACCCAAAAATGAAAATACAGCCATTATCTTCTCACCCATATGCCGAAGGAGGCTTAGGTGAAGTTCAGGGGTTCGTTTGGATTCACCAAAGTCACAATAACAGAAGCAAACTATCAGTAGGGCAGTGTTAGACCAACAGCTCCTGTGTTCAGCGAAGTGAAATCACTGTTTTCGTCACTGGAGTTTGGCTATGAATAGAGCATAGATAAGTTTCACTTTCAGGTAGGTCCCTTGTCGCAAAGAGTTCTTCCCAAAGTCTGTTTGGGAAGAACTGCCTGTCACATCGGCCTCCCGGCTTGCCTCCAGCTCCACTACGCCTGTCACATTGGCCTCCAGATCCGCTCTGCCTGTCACATCGGCCTCCCGGCAGCCCCCCAGATCTGCTTCACCTTTCTAGTCAACCTGCTGGTCGCCCTCTGGATCTGCCTCGGCCATCTGCTCTGCCTCCTGGCCGCGCTCCAAATTTGCTTCGCCTGTCTTGTCGACCTCCTGGCCACCCTCCGGATCTGCTTCACCCCTCTGATGAGCTTTATGGTCAGCCTACAGAGGTGTTCTGTCCACCTGGTTGACCTCCTGGCCGACCCCCAGATCTGCTCCACCTTTCCAGTCATCTGCTGGCCGCCCTCCCGCTCTCCTCTACCTGTCTGCTCAGCCCACTAGTCGGCCTCCAGTCTGATATGCCCATCATGCCAGCCTCCTGGCTGCCCTCAAGATCTGCCCCACCTGTCTGCAGATTGCTACAGCATCCTTATCATCCTCCTGGTTGGCTCTGCTCAGATGTCCGGCCCTCAGTCTCTCCACCCAAAGTTCTCTGCTCCGCCCCTGTCCAGCCCTCTGGGCCTTCTGCCAGAGGTCCCTTGCTCCACCCTTGTTCAGTTTCCTCACCAACAATTGATCAATAAGCCTCTCCAGCACACACACTCTTCGCCAGATTGTTCTTCAACGTCATGCAAGACTTTCCAGCACTCCTTACCTGCCTGATCTCCTGTTATCGACCATGCCTCCCTCTGACCTGCTACGTCGTCTGTTTCCCGGTAAACTCACCAGCCCTCTGTCCCTGACCACGAGTTCTCCCTCAGCGCGTCTGGTTTCTATCTGCCTGTGACTGTGTGGTGTTTTCCTGCCACAGCGTTTCAGCGTGAGTATTCCTTGTTTTTGTCAGTTGCAGCTCAGAGACTATCTGTGAGACAGCACACACTGCCTTGTGCGTGTGTCCTCCTTTCACCAACATGTCGACCCTTATACCCCAGAGTGTGTGGAATCAACTTACCTTTGTCAGTTCAAGTTTGCTTACTCTGTGTTCAAATAAAAGTCAATACCAACTATTTCTGAGCGCTGCATTTGGCATATGAGAAGAACAAACCTTTCTACATGAATTCACCTTAGCACCAGATGAGTAATTGACACTCACATGATCATTTGGGGGGAGAAGTATTCCCTGAAATTGAAACATTTACTCTGTGACCAGCTTTGCTTTGCTGCTGACCTCTGCCTCTGCATGTTTGTTGCTTGAGCACATTTTTTAGTGCTGTTATGCAAAGTGATGTGTCATTCTTGCTTTGCGACATATTTCCACAAATAACAGAGTACAAAAGATAAAAAAGGAAGTTGTAAGTTCTCCAGTGTAGAGTTACACACATTATGAGTCGAATACCAAGTGAATTTTGACATTCTTTGTGTGTGTTTTTCTCTATATCTATGCATGAAGAATGAAGACGTTGCCCTCCAGTCCAGCTCCTTCCAATAACAGTAATGAAAAGATGATATTCTCCCAATCTGAAGTAAGTGACAGCATTGTGCGATTATTAGATGTACTTTTCACCCGAATGCAGCTCCTCCATGTCCTGATTCTGTGTGATTGTGTGTCCACAGCTGGAGACACTGATCGAGCAGGAGGTTGACACTGTATTTAAAAAGAGGGAAAACAAGCTGCAAGGTTTGATTGGCACTATTCAACAGCTGGATCGCGAGGTCGACTATGAAAGCTCCATGCAAAAACTGGAGGTTGGTGAAAGTAGTGATGCACATTTTTAACTAGCTAGGCATTGAAACGGACAGGGTTTCAACCACAAATTAACAACTCCGTTAATTTTATACTGCCATTTCTTATCACTTTAAACCAAAAGAACTAAACATGAATCTACTGGTGTTTGTTTCGAAGCCAAATCAGTGATAATTGATACCTTAGTCCAAATGAATCTTCACAGAATGTTCCTGTCTTCCTCAGGCTCAAATTAACACCATAACCGAGAGAGCAGAAGCTGCAATTGCCTACATAACAAAGACAGAGAAAAAGGTTTGATGCAGCCAACACATACAATTACAATTTGTAGAAAGTACGCTCAAACACACAACAGTGAAAAGATTCTTGATATAATAATCTTGTTGTCCACTTTTGTAAAGTAACTTTAAGTGAAAAATGTGACGTTAGGTACACTAGATAATGATGTTTAGTTTGAGATGTAAACTCTGCCACATGTGATCTGAACAAAACTGATTTTCCCCTCAGGGCCTCCTGCCATCTCCTGTTGGTAATGAGATCATAAGGTATGTAGAATCAGGTTCAGTCGTGTTTGTCGTCAGTTAAAATGATGAAGGTGTTGATGTAAATTTGTACTTGGTATTTATTTGCACTCTGAGATAATATGATTTAATGTCCAACTCTGCAGGGAAGACTCTGAGAATGAAACCACAGAGACCACGTCACAGTGTAAGAACCCACTGAGTGTATGCATGCTATTGAATATTTACATTTTGGGATTGCATGAGTGTTAATTCTGTGCAATTTTATTTTTTGCAGCTGACAAAAAGAGCACATATTGCATGGACAAGAGTGGAGAGCTCTTCAGAATGACAGTAAATATGCAGTTATATCTTGGAATGAATTGGTTCAATACAAGTGTATAAATCATAAAAATGTCTCCTTGTTTAATCGGCAAAAAAATATTCCCATGTTTTTGTGTCTAAGTGACCACTGGAGACAATTTTTTGTAACTGGTCCAGTATTGGGTAAGGGTGCTGCAGCCAGCTGCCGCAAAACAGGCTTCAGTGTAATCACTGTGGGCATTTTTGTCATTTGACGACCACTAAAAGGGCTTGTTTTTGCCACTGACGGGCTCAGATTGTTGTTTTAAGTGTTTGACAACATTAGGGAAAGGATCCCTACAGATGTCAGATGAAGTGTGTTTTATAATGATAAAATTGCTGTTAATTCAAATCAGGGGTCTCAAACTCATTTTAGTTCAGGGGCCAGATACAGCTAGTGGGCCACACCAGTAAAACCTTTACATAATACGCTATAAACAGCAACCCCTTCAAAAATGTCCCCCTTTTTTTAAGTGTAAAGTTGGTCATTCTGAAAACGTCGATCCATTTGAAAAACTAATGATGAACAGCCTGAGATGTCTGAAGAAAAAATATGTGCAAATTCAACAGTATATCTTGTTTTTTCTACAACTCTCTTTCATCACGTGAATGTTTTTCATCATTCTCCACTAAAATGGAAGCTACTGATGAAGCAGGTTAAGTCGTCCCTCGCCTAACGGACCATTTACAATATGAAGTTTTGTCTATTTGTCTATTGACTATTTTGTATCGACTCGCGTCATACATGCATGAAATCGCTGAATCAATGTAGTTCCATGTCCCCAGAGGATCTCAATGCTGATTTGCGATTGCAGCGCAAATCAGTCGCTGAAGTTTAGATTTCTGAACTCTGGCGAATAAGCACATGATAAGAAATCTCACTGACCACAGGAAGTATTCATCGTTATTTCATAGAGCTGTGCTCTGGTTGGGGCGGAAAGACTCTGAAGCAGCATTTTCTGTGATGCCTCTCAGCCTTCACAGGTGTATTCATATCAGGTGTGCAAACTCATCCAGTGGGCCGGATTGGACCCTCTTGCGAGCCGTGTGTTAGACACCGCTGATTTAAATAAAGTCTGGTGGCTTTGGTGATAGCGATTTCGGGGCTGTTTCTGTTTAAACAAAAATGATCTTACTCTTAAACAAAAAGTTCCTTCTCTGTAGGAATCCTTTCTATAATGTTGGCAGACACATAGAATAACAGACAAAATTGCTGTGTCTATTAGTCACGTAGGCACAAAAACACGAGAACAAAGGATCCAGGTTGAAAAAATACCGAAATTACCCTTTAATGTGGTGGCTTACACTGTTTCCTGTGAACTAAAAACAATGTATACACTGATGTTTAAGTTGGTCGATTTTTTTCTGTCCAGGAAACCACAAAAAAGGCACTTAAGAAGATGCATGATGATAATGAAGGTGAGGTGGTTATACACTGTAAATACAAGTGGATGTTTGAATAGCTGAAAGTTTAAACTGTCTAATGTCGCTTCTGGTGACATCATCTCACCACGCAGTGAGAAAAACTGACACGATAAGCTGCTATAATGACCCAAATTAAATAAAATGAGTCAGTGAGCACATGAATTAATAACCACATCCTTTATTTCTACTCTTCCCTGTCCCTTCCCCTGCTACTTGTCATTGCACATAATCCGTGTTAAGTTTTGAAGGCTGCCATAGCAGATTTACGTGAGGAGCTGCCTCATCCGGTTCTTACCCCTGACGGCTCTCCTGACTGTGAGGTAGGATGCCTCATTTTGCCTCATGCATGTGAAAAAAAAAATTGGGAGTTTTTGCTAAAACCCTACATCACTTATCCTTTTGAGTTAATTTATCGTTAATGTCTTGAGTCGTTCCTTTATTTACTCACAGTGTTACGTTGTGTAATGCAGGGGCTCAGCATGTCAATAAAGGAAGAGCCAGAAAATGAGCAGGAAACAAAGAACAAGGTTGAGGAGTCCAAGCAGTGTGAGGAACCAAAGGCCGGGAGGGTGAACGTAGGTCTCTCGACTGTCGATAATAACCAAGTAACAGCCCTGCACACAGACTCAGAGCAGGTAATACAAACTCCCAGACAAACCCACTGTAGTAATTCACTCGACTGTTTGCTACTAACGTTAACCCCCACTGTCTCCCTGCTTTTCTGACCCTAAGGACAAGTTCCTGTACCCTCCTCTTCCCTCCACCCCTTTCCCCTCCATCCTGAGCATGGAAGCAGCCTCATACAACATTCCCCAGAGACCAAAGGTGCTCCTGGCTCTCATCAGGAACCCTCCTGGCCTCTCTGTAATGTGGGATGTGGAGGAGAAAGACCCCTCTGAGCCACCAATGGAGAGTTACAGGTGAGAAGCAGCAGAGGACTGGGGGTGATTACGGGGTCAAATCCTAAACATTTGACCCTGCGGTGGTCTCTCGTTGTCTATTGTAGTCCAATCTGGAGAGTTTAGAATACTGGTGTCCCTACACCTGACAGTGGTTTTAATGTTGTAGTTGATCACAAAGAGGCGCAGCAAATCCTGCCATTATAGAAACTTGAACTTGAGAATGTATAGATCGAATCACAGCGTCTGTATACAAAAACTTTCAGGTAGAAAATCCTCGTGTCATGTACATGAAATCAAATGGCGGTGAGCAAACTTTGCCCAATTAGTTTGTCAGGCTTTGGGGCCACAGGCTGAATTATCATTGCTCTTCCTCTGAGACAAGCAGTCACACTCAGCCAGGTTGTTTACAGGACTGATATCTTTTACACATCTATCTGAGGAATACACTGCTTATGTCAACACATGACCACCAGATGAAGGCAGATTCAGCCAGTTAGTGGTCTTCACCACAGCTCTCCTTCCCTTTGTAGTCTTTTTTCTTTTAGTTGCTTCGTTGCTTTAGTCACACTTTCTCACTTCTCTGTCTGTCTGTGCTGCAGCATCTTCATGACCATGGAGAAGCAGAAGGGCAACGGCGTCTTTCGAGATTGGACCACCCTCGGTGAGGTGCCGGCCAACCCTCTGCCCATGTGTGTGATGGTCAGCAAGTACAAGCCCGGGCACAAGGTGTGTGTCGCTGTAATAGGCAAAGACAAGTTTGGCCGATACGGACCTTACAGTAAAGTTGAAACCAGAGCCATACCGGACTAGTTGGGAGGAGGACATGGTATCAAGGGAGAGATAACACGTGAGACTACCTCCACCTGGATTTACCCAATTTTCTCATGAAGTGCCTTAAGGTTGATAATGTGGGGAATGTCAGGAGGATTATTTGGCGTACTTTAAAATTGAGTGGAACTGCAGCCAAACATTAACAGGTACTTTATTTATGCCCTCCAGCAATTAGTGCATTTACATAAACATGAATAACCCGCTTATGGGTTATGATCATATTTGGGATACAGTGTTTACATGAGCACAGACGAATCCGTTTTTTTGTATCCCTCGCATACATAAAAATCCTATTCTCTGTCTCAACCACACACACACTTTCACTCCACACTGTGCTGTTCTTGAAAGGAGTTACACTACTCTTATAACACTCCTCCATTTTGACTTGTGCCAGCCTGTTGCTTCCACTACCACTATGTAGGGAAGCAGTGGATGAAGACACGCAGCCTCCTACCAAAAGACAAAACTCAGTTTCTTCATTGCTCCAGAAGTGAGACGTTTTCGCCACCACTATTGTTTGTATTTCTGTAACGTCACTTGACTGAAGCTGCTCCTGTGTAGGAAGTCAGCGGTGCTCAATAACCAGGATCAGGTGTGTACATTGAAATGTAATCCGGTGTCTTGGTAGGGCTGGGCAGTATTATCTATGTTATCACCCATATCGTGATATGAGACTTTGTATTGTTTTAGATCTTGGTTATCGTTTTCTGAACATACCAGACTGTTCTAGCTGTTCTATTATTTGTCTTTCCCTACTTAGTCGTCATATCCAGATTACTGATTACTTTTCATGTCCTTGTAAACAGACTCATTGTTTACGGTTCCAAAGGAAGTAGTGTAAATAGCCATGTTTGAAGCACTTCCGTCTCTGTTTGGTTATCTGCTGTTATAATGGTACAGTCGCTAAAGCCCTACATAAACAGACAACCATGAGATGCATTTCACTGTGAAAAAGTAGTTCACGCAATGTTAGCAATATATAACAAATGATGAATTTTTTAAATAAGATAATAAAGATGGCAATGTTTTAATGTATGCTATATGTATGTATCCTTCAATTTTTGGTTTGAGTTTTTCCGATATGCCTCCAATTGCATAAAATTTTGGATCGGCTTTTGGGGAGTCTGCAAGTCTATACACTGATCAAATACCATGTCATTTATTAATTAGCTTTAAAGGGGTTTCCTACTTGGATAAAACAGTTTTGGGCATTTTCAGGGCTGCTGTTTTAGAGCGACAAAGAAGAATTGATAAATCTGGTAAATGGTAAAACGTTAACCGTTAGCAAAATGTCTCTGCATGTATTTATACATGGATTTATCGTCACATCACATCTGCATACCATTTGTTCATTTGAATTTCAATTAGAATGAAAAAACAATAAAATGGAAAAACGATTTATTTCATTATTTGTATTTTTCAATGTCCAACAAAAAACAGATTTCGACTACTTTTTCAAATATTTCATTTAGTGCGCACGTCCAAAATAGAACATTTAAAAAAGGGTCTTGATCCCTTTTTTTAAATTTTGATATTTAATCTCTCTCATTTTGTGCCCCAGAAGTTATTCAGCCTAGTGCATACTTCATTTACTGTCTGATACTGATAGTAGACTGTCATTTATTATGGCTGCCTTGGAGTTCCAAGGATTATGCGCTTGTTGCTACAGGTAAAATGCTCTAAATTTAGTACAATTGCACTCTACTGATCACTCTCATTTCATCTTCCCCGTATTAGTTCAATTTTTCAGTTCATGAATTAGCTTGAAAATGACTGAATACTGCCATCTACAGGCGTCATGCAACATTTAAAGTGGACTGAGAAATTCCAATTCCAAGTTATCAGAATCAGTATTTGGACAGAAACAAAAACATTTAGGAGCACCTCTTGTAAACATCTCAAACACTGGATATAACTTGGTTCCAACTGTTTCTGTTTCTCCCTTTTTTATATGAATGGAATACTTATTCATTCACATTCATTCAGCCACAAGAGGCTGACAGAGGGAGGTGTGGGCTCTCTTTTTTTGGTTTTTCACCAGCTATATCAAGCTGAGCCTGATGATGTACAGCTGGTTTTTTTGGGTAACACCATGACCTCTCTGATGACACCCTCATGCCAGTCTATACATTCTTTATAAGAACACAGGCCCTCTTGTACTTCACATGAACACACAAAACTGTGGTCGTGGTTTCCTTTTCCTGCTTGATCGAGCTCTGCTTTCTTGCCAGCTGGCAGCAGTCAACAGTCTCCTCACTCTTTCGCTCTGCCTCCAGCTCTCACATTCAGTACATGTAAGTGAAGACGACAGGCCACAATTCCTATCAGTCACAACAGAGGCTTGGCATAGTCACTCAATTGGGGAGACTTGTGAGCTTGCAGACCTGGCTAGACCCTAAAGGGCCAGTTCACGTAGAATCACACACAGTGCTACCCACCCTTACATTCTTCTCCAGGATAAACCTCTAAATAATGATAGTTAGCATCTAGTCATCATATGAATCCATGACGAAAGTTAGAGTTAAAGAAACTGTGTTATATTTTGAATTTTTGAAACTTTTTTCCTCTGACAACTTAAGATCCAGGCATAAAAGAGGTTTTTACCAGGAGCCGAATTATCCACAGAGGTTTCTTCCTCTCTAAAACAAATGGATAGGCGATTTAATCTGGTAAAAACACTGAATAAAGCAGTTTCATGTTAAAACAATTATGCTATGATGCTGCTCATTGCAGAGGGGCAGTGGCTGAACATGAATGGCCCTATAGAGCCAGTGTTTGGTTTGGCTACGCTAGAAACATGGCAGTACCACATGGCGATCTTCGTGGATAAGGACCCTATTCCTATATAGATATAAATGGCTCATTCTTGAAAACACCACAATGCTTTTTTCCAGGTGATTATACACTAAAGAAAACACACATTTTATGCTTCTATATTATGTTTCTGCCAATAAATCCTATGGAATCCTACCCACTGGACACTAAATGTTCTGAACTGATACTTGGAGATAAAATTCAATTATTTTACATTTATTTCCCATTTTGTGTGAATGAATTTTTTTAAAAAAATTTTTCGTACATTTTTTTTTCTCAATGTATTTGATCACTTTTTCTTTATTTTTCTATAAAGTCAGGTTGGTTCTTCATAATTTTGGAGCACACCCATTGAATGTCTGTGGCTGACCATGTGCTGAGGTGCTTGTATACTGGCACGAGTTGACCTCTAATGGCCCCAGACCTGCCTGCAACCCTGAACAGGATAAGCAGGTATAGTAACAAGATAGGGTAACACATTACTTGAAGGTATCTACATAAGGGTGACATGACACTGTCATAACTATGACTAGCCTTGGACCAAATGAACCCTGTTTTTCGTGTGGGGGTGCCCGGTCTAGACCGATTCACGTCTCCATAAACGTTCAAATCAAACATGTAATGTACTCACTTCATAGGCCTCATTCATAGTGTTTGTATATCCGTTATTGTTCAATAAACATGCATTTTATCTTGGATGTCTTGAAATTTTCTTCACCCCTTCTTCGTCCTGCAATGAATGAGTGCACTGGCTTTCTACTGCGCCACAGCGCTGCTATAGCGGTTGGGAGGTGTATTACACATTGGTAGTAAGAGGCTCTACTACCAATGTCCAAGGCTAAACTATGACATGACACTGTCACGAACTTGTCATAAACATTATGTACATGTCATAAACGTTTATGACTGCTGTCATTAAGTGTCATTCAGTTTTTGTAATGACATGTTGACATTGTTTGGGTTGTCTTGATTCTGACAACTTGACATTAATTAAAGTGACATTACCAGTAGATGTCTTTGTCATGACAAGTTGACATTGAATTTGTTTGGGATGTCCTTATAATGACAACCTGACATTACTAGAAGAGTTGACATTAACAAGAAATGTACCTCTTTTTGTGTTTATGACAAGCTGACATAATGATTATTATTGTCATGACAAAGACATCTTCTGTGTCTTCTGTAATGTCACTTTAATTAATGTCAAGTTGTCATAATCAAGACAACCCAAACACTGTCAACTTGTCATTACAAAAACTGAACGACACTTAATGACAGCAGTCATTAACGTTTATGACATGTACATAATGTTTATGACAAGTTCATGACAGTGCCATGTCATAGTTATGACAGTGTCATGTCACCCTTATGTAGACACCTTTAAGTAAAGTGTTACTTATGTCCAGTAGACTGATAAACTTGGCTCCGCCCAACATGGAATGAGATGCACTTAGCTGGCAATGGGTTACTTTGGTCTTACCAGCATTACCCTTCGGAACACATATGACTCCAGAGTTATTGTCTCTCCCACAGGCCAGAGTGTGTGTATAGACTGCTAAATGTGGAACCATTTAGGCTTAGATGTTTCAAAGAAGGTTTGCCTTTGCGTTTGTGCTGTTGGTCTGCCACAGTTTGATATAATGCCGTATATGAAGGAGTGGGAGTGCAACTGTAAAGGGAGTCATTAGACCTGCAGCGAAATCCTGCTCCCGGCATCAGCAATAGTCTGTGTGTATGTGTGTGTCTCCCCTGGACCAGCAGGACCCAGTGGGGAAGCACAGCAGAGTGATGGGCCTCCGAAGACCACTTAAAAACACAAACCCACAATCACACTGACACACACGTACGGGCACACACAGTGGCCTAATTAGAGCTGACAGCAGAGGAGAGAGAGCTTATGAAAAGAGGCCGAGGAAGAGAAAGGAGGAAAAAAAAGATGGTGCAGAGACGCCGGGTAGAAAAAGCAGAGGTGGAGCAGAGAGAGTGATTAGGGAGCAAATGCGTTCTTTAAAGTTTTAAAGTGAAGTGTTGGCAGAATGGTGACCTGCTTCCTCGGTCCCTTGCCTCCTGTAAAATGGATGATGCGTATGGAGTTACCCCTTCCATAAATGTGTTGTCATCTTAATTTTGTGAGCATTTACATTTAAGTTTGTACCTCTACTTTTTCATATGAAAATGAACATAGTTTCTGTTACAGTGGTGTAGCATTTGTTGTCTGACAGACAGGAGCTCAAACCCCAAATTTAGGGCCTGAGGAACTTGTAAGGAGTAAGCCGTGGTTACACTTGGTCTGAACATGTGTCTTGGGTGATTGGATCACAAGAGGACAGCTCTAAGTCTGTCTGTTCACACCTAGCATTAGATTGCGTCTCGAGTGACCATTTGTGATCGGCTCTTACTCCCTGGCTCTATATACAAATAAACAAAGTTACACACAGATGGACATTGGTCTATGCTGAATAGTTTCACTTTACCTCTACAAATGATTAATCAATTTGCAGAGACATTTTGAAACTTCTTATAGCAGTTGGCTGCACCACTGATACTTTATTGGATTGTAGCTCTATCATATAATACAAGGGTGACATTATAATCTTGAACGTCTACTGCAGTTTAATGTTGTAAAATCATAAAGCATGACAAAGTCTTAAAGGTGGGGGTGGGGGGGGGTACATTTTATAGGCACTTGTAAATCTGTGATCATAAGATGGCATGATCTTTCCTCTTACCTTCATTAAAATCTGCTTAGCGGAACAAACACAAGACAACCTAATGGTTTTTAAATGCACATAAACAGCAATATGTGATTTAAAGCAAATGTTGGCCGGGTTAGATGTGAGTCAAAACTTTTGACTCACATCTAAAGTTTTGTGAGTCAGGGGTGTAAAGTGGGGGGCAAATTACCTCTTCCCCACTTTCTATATCCCCAACTTCTGATGTGCTTGCTCAGACCATGCTTTTCGAACACTAACTTCATTTTGATCTTCAGTGAGCATTTGCTAAGTCCCACCTGGGACGCAGACTGGCCAATTATAATGTAGCACCGGGTCGGCTCAGACCAGGGTCCGACAACAACACAGCTGTGCTCCATTGACTCTAATGCAACCGTTTCATATTTCCGTCATTATCAGGCTGGTTTTGTGGATTTGGAGCTAAATGTTGTGTCTGGGGCACGTCGTGTATTAATGATACTCGTTACCTGGAGAGGTTGGAAAAAGATATACGTTTCTTCCCTGTTCCAAAACCAAAATCAAACCCTGAAAAGTGTAGGGTTAGCTAGCTAGCTACTGAAGATATAGCCTACTGAATGTATACACATGCTGCTTTTGCTTTTTAATGATTATAACAGTGAAACAAAGACCGACCCTGCTGTACAGGAACCAGTGAAGGGAAGCAGGGAAACTTTGCTCATATTCAACCAGCTCTGTGTCATCACATTGTGAGACCTGTGGTTGGTGACTGAGAGGCCGTTTACACGTTGCCGGCTATTTTCATAAACGGACATTTCACCGTCTCCGTTTTCAAAAAGATCTTCGTTTACACTTACCCGTGTATATATACACAAGAGCATGCCAAACCTGTAGGTGGCAGTGTAACGAGAAGCTCAAGCCTTCCATGTATCCACTGTCACCATAGCAACATAGGTCGCACTTTTGACACAGGCGCAAGTTCCGCTGCATACTGTGACGTTGGCTGCCTATAACTCCGTTTATCTCCGTTTATCTCAGTTTACATGCAAACACGCAACCGGAGTTTTCCAAAATCTCCACTCTGGCCGGAGTTTTTAGAAAGACTCGTTTTCAGAGGAGAAATCTCCGTTTGCGTGTAAACGAAGGGCGCAAATGAAGGAAGATGTCTCCGTTTATCAAAATCACCGTGTACGTGTAAATGGCCTCTGACTGTCAGCACTCACTGACTGTAGCTCATTTTCCTGTATACCGAAGCCTCTGAAGAATTGGGTGTTGGTATGGGTTGCTGCACAAGTCTTGTGTCATTTAACTTCCCATCTCAAAGATACTTGCCTCATGTGCCATTCAAGTCTGTGTGCATTTTAGGAAGACAGGAACAGCTTTCTTTCTTCAGAACACCAATAACTGTGCAAGACACGTCATACAAACTGAAATAGTATTCAGTGAAATGTCACGTAAAGCCAGTGAAGTACTCACTGTGAACTGCTCATATATTTGATGTAAGTAAAGCAGTGCCGTCATCTCTGTTCATGTCGAATGACTGTTTAGATGGACATTCATACTGTAGTTACCACATACAGTACTAACTTGGACCATGCACCACACTGTGATTAAACAAGCCACAAAATCCCTGGACTAAATGTAGCCCAGTACAGTGAAACTCTGGTTAATTATTAACAAAGAAAAGCTGCCAACTGTCTGGCTTAAATGTATGATATCTGAGTTAGACAACCAGTCAGCCTGCAGTGAGTTTGGACTCAAAAACATGGACACATGAAACAGCCTGAGTGGACTTGGAGGCTGTTGGATTTTGCACTAATATCGGTGATGTGATCTGATGTGCGAGAGCTGTGCAACTTAAAAGAATAAAAAAGAAAAGGTATTAAACTGTTTTGGAGTTTCTGTGCAGCAGCAAGAGCCTTTCCTTTCTCTTTGTCTGTCCCACCCCGCTCCCTTCCTGACACACACACACACACACACACACACACACAAACTTCTCTCACACTCAGTTGGGTCCGCCTACCAAATTTTGGGCTTCCTGTGTCTGATAAAAGCTGTCTTTCTCGTATCGTTCACAAGCTGATACACCCTGTTGAAAATGCAACACGCTCTCATTTCCTGCTGCAGCTTACCGCAGGGACTCAGACTCAAAGGTAAAACAACACATTTGAATGCATCTGTGCCTGTTTGTGTGGAAATAGATATTCAAATGTATATCAAAAAATGCAGTTGAATAGTCCAGTCATAAATCTTACATATTGTTTTGGTAAAATCGAAAGCATCAAGAGTTTTTTTTGAGTTTTGATAAAGAAAAATACAGATCAGACATTGCTTTTACTTTACAGCCATGTGTTACGGCTGTGTGTGTTCTGTGCTGCTGTCCCTTCCCTTCTGCTTAAGAGCTCCTGTGCCAGCAGCAGAGGAGGGAGGCTCTGGTGTGGGGACTGCTGGTCCTGCTGCCTCTCACCATGGGGTTTTTGTTGTCTTGTTTGTCTGTTTTAATTCTAATAAATCCCATGGAGCATGGAGTATTTTAAAGGTGTTTATGTGGTTATTGCTGGGTCAGTGTTTGGAGTTTTGTTCTCCCCATAGGGCCGTCTGAGGGTGGGGCGTAGGGAAGCATGTCCAAAGAAATCTTGTTGACATTTAAATACTTTCCAAATGACAGATTTACTGAGCTGACACCGAGGACACAACATCATGGGGAGCCAGTGTTCTGCGCTCTGTAAAAAAGAAAATGAGTGTGACCAAAAGAAAGATGAGGTTTCCACCACAGTGAAAAGTAGAGAGACGTCTCCTCTCCTGCAAAGAAGGTTGTCTCAGCAGGAGGAGGGAGGAGCCTTAAAGGAGACAGCAGAGGAGGGGACTTTAAGGAGGCAAGAAGAGGAAACTCCCTCTGAAAAATGTAATGATAAGAGCAGCACTCTGGCACATGAATACACTGTCGTTGAAGCTAACAGCCCAAGGTAAGACTTGCATTGACTCAAACACTTATGTGTACATAAATAAAAGTTACCACAAATACTAATAGTTCTAAGCATTATTAATTGATGACTTTTATGTTGTTTTGCCACTTTTCAGTCTTTGCCTCTCTGAAACCCATGAACTTACTTCAGCCAATACGGAGGAGAAAGGTGAGTTTAAGTTTGAGGAGCAAATCTTGATTTGGTGATCATAAAAAGCCACATCACAAAAAAGCCTCTCATTCTGCTGCATGCTTGTAGCCCAGGTACTCTGCTTTGGAAAGATGATTACATGTGCCATTGTGTGTTTGTCATCATTTTTAAAGAGGCTAAGTGGGTGGACAACAACAGGGCCAAGCTGATTCAGAACGTCACTTTAGTGATAACAATAGCGGATGAGATGCTCCAGAGGAACATAATGCACGACGAGATGTACGACAACATCAAGGCTGCCCGGACCAGCCAGGATCAGATGAGGCTGCTCTACAGGACCCTCACATCTGTAAAAGCCAAATCTGCCTTCTATAACATCCTTCGGGAGGTCCAGCCAGAGACATGTGAAAGTACGTGAGATCTTTTTTTGATATGTTGAGGTCTTTGTCTAAAACATGGTAATAATAGAATGTTAGAATGGTTTGCGTGGTAATAAACCGAGGACATCATATTCAGCTATGGAAAAGGAAAATGATTCGGCATCTTCAGGTTTAAGCAAGTAAAGATACTGTGGTAAGATCTAGGAAAAGAAACGTGGTGGCGACGTACCTTAAAATAACTCAAAGTTCAAAACAACTCCACACTGTTCTGAACACTGGTCTCCTGTGGAAAGAGACCCATCCACCACCCCACACTGCCCTCTTACGAGACAAATGCCCTCTATTTTCTCTACTCCCACTGGCGCAGTGGTCACGTGGTTACAGCCTTACAAAATACGTAGGTTATGTACAATATACTGGCTCATCATTATGTAAGATATGTGGGGAATTTGGTGCGTTCCTTTTCATTGGAAAATGTACGAACAGTGCATGAGAACAGGTCATTTTCGCCCATTACTACTACACTTTTCAAAATTTTGCTGTGGTCCTCAAGAAACTGCTTTGATTATGCTCTGACATCACTGCACTCTTTCATTGCAGCTGAAGAAGTCGTCAAGGAAGTCATCAAAAAGCACAAAGCATATCTGAGGGAAAGGTTCAGATATGAGTTTGAAGGCACTGAGAAAGATCCCATGGATGCAAAATCACTGGACAAAATTTACACAGAGCTTCACATTATACAGGGAGAGAGTAAACGTGTCAATGTAGAACATGAGATCTGGGAGATTGAAGATAAGGCAAGGTGTCAGACAGCTGAGGGCACGAAAATCAACTGCAATGACATCTTTAAAAGCACACTAGAAGATGGCGTGTCATCTGAGCAAGACACAGGAGAAGTAAGAGCTATCAGGACCGTGATGACCAAAGGAATTGCCGGCATTGGAAAAACTGTCTCAGTGAAGAAGTTCATCCTTGACTGGGCAGATGGGAGCACCAATCGGGACCTGGACTTCATCTTTGTGCTACCATTCAGGGAGCTAAATCTGGTCATAGATGATCAGTTTAGCCTTGAGACACTTGTGAGAGAATTCCATCCAGAACTTAAGAACATATCAGTTGCAAGAATATTCACTAATCACAAAGTTTTGTTCATTTTTGATGGTCTCGATGAAAGCCAGCTTCAACTGAATTTCAAAACAGCCAAAAGATTGGTAGATGTCACAAAGGAATCATCAGTGGACGCTCTGGTGACCAACCTCATCCGGGAGCATCTTCTTCCGTCTGCTCTTGTCTGGATAACCTCAAGACCAGGAGCCATTCAGCGCATCCCTCGCCAGTATATATACCAGTGGACTGAGGTCAGAGGATTTAATGATCCACAAAAAATACAGTACTTCAGAAAGAGAGTTGAGGACAAAGCAGTTGCTGAGAGAATTATCAACAACATTACAATGTCCCGGAGCTTATACATCATGTGTCACATACCTATCTTCTGTTGGATTGCAGCAAAAGTTCTTGCATACTTGCTGCGAAAAATGGACAAAACTCAAGATGAAGACGTAAAGATACCCACAACTCTCACTGAGATGTACACGCACTTCCTTTGCATTCAAATGCAGGTAGCCACCGAAAAGTACGACACACAGAATGAATCAGTTACAGAGGGGATCTTTAACTTGAATGAAGAATTCATTTTTCAGTTAGGCAGGATGGCATTTGAACATCTGAATGAAGGCAAAATTATATTTACCGCCAATGACCTGAAAAACTACGACATCGACATACACAAAGCTGGAGTTTACTGTGGGTTGTGCACAGAGATATTCAAAGAAGAGAGTGTGTTCAACACAAAGAAACTCTACTGCTTTGTGCATCTGACAGTCCAGGAGTACTTTGCTGCTCTCTTTGTGTACCACAGTTTTGCAAGAAAGAAAATAGATTCTCTAAGCCTCAAGGATTTCCTGCTCAAAGGATCTGAAGAAGAACTCAAGCCTATCCTGGATGCAGATCCAGTTGACTTACCTTTGGATGAGCTGATGGAAATTTCAATAGCTAATTCAACTCTGAGAAAGACAGGAGAACTGGACATGTTCCTCAGGTTCCTTATTGGCATGTCGCTACGATCAACACAAGAACTGCTTCAAGGCCTGATTCAACAAGAAGAGGAACACTCTACAGTTGTTGAGGAAATTAGGACAAGTCTCTTAGAAATAGATTTGGGTGACTGCTCACCTGAAAGATGTCTGAACCTTGTTCACTGCCTGATCGAGCTGAAAGATCGCTCTCTACATGATACTGTGCAGAAGTATCTGAAACCAGATCACGCTCCAGAAAGGCAGCTCTCCCCTGTTCTGTGCTCAGCCCTGGCCGACTCAATTCTCATGTCAAATACGCCTTTAGATGAATTCAACCTGAAGAAATACAGACCATCAGTAAAGGGTATTTTTAGGCTTGTCCCAGCTGTGAGGAACAGCAGAAAAGTAAGGTGAGTTGGTTACTTAAACTGTGGTTTATCTGGATTGCATAAATTTGATTGATTGAAGTCTTTTATTTCGAGCATGGTCATGGATATGAAGCATGAGACAGCAATGAAGGAAAAAAAAAAATAAATAAATAAAATAATAATCAATTACAACAATCACAACAACAATCAATTACAACAATCAATTTGTCACTCACTTATGTACACAAGTTGGTACTCTTTAGCTTGCATGATCGTCTTTTTTCATTTCTGCAGAATCTCAGGGGTGGATCTTACATCTTGGCTTTGTGAAACAATCTCTTCAGGTCTTCGAATGCCAAACTCTGTGCTAACTGAACTGCACCTGACAAACAGTGTCTTTATTGAGAACACTCTTGAGAGCTTCCTTGAGGGACTGCTAAATGCTCAGTGTAAACTAGAAGCTTTGAGGTGAGTAAAACTGTCATTAATTTTATTGTGTTGCTCTTTTTCAGTACATTCTAGTTATGAATTTGTTTAAGAAGTGAAATACATAAAAAGCTAGGTAATTTTGCCATATTTAAGTGGGCTTTGCCTCTCATCCTCGAGGATTAATACACTAAAAATTGCGTAATGTGCACTCAGCCAGCCAATCAAGGATTAGCCCCACAATATGAGCCCTAACAAACAGGGACACTAACTCAACACTTCATCCACTTTTAGTCAGTGTTGTCAACTTGTTTGCTGTGCTAGCAGCAACAACCTTTCAGTTGATCTTTTAACCACTTCTGTCCAGACCGAAACATTTAACCTTCCGCTCATGTGACATTTTTGGCCTGCTTTTGTGTAGTCTTTCAGGTAATGGACACTCACAATCACAGTGTGAAAAGTTGGCATCAGCTATCAAATTATTCATCTCACATCTAAGGGAACTGGAGCTGAGTGCTAATGTACTTCGAGGTTCATTGTGCTCTGTGCTTTCTGTTGTGCTGGTCAGCCCTACACTGGAGAAGCTCAGGTCAGTCTCAATTTACTACTGCTCACATTTTACCACTCCCTCCAAAATTGTAGTATGGATAAAAGGTTCTACATCTTTTTTTATACTTTTTATTTATTCATTTTCTTTCTGATTGATGCTTTCAATTAGACACATCTTTACACAATCAACATAAAAGAAAACAAGCAGAATGCTCTAAAAAAATCGTGTAAAGAAAAAAACAAAATCAAGAAAAAAGGGAGGAAAAAAAGAAAAGAAAAGAAAAACAACAACACAAAATCGCCAGTGCAGAAAATCCTTTCCTCTTTCTTTCCTGCTCCTCTCTCCCTCTTCTCTCATCCTCCCGTCCCTAAAAGGTTCTACATCTAACTTCTTGGCTGTGTAATATGGCAGACATTATGTATTTGGCTACAAAGGCATCATCGACATCGTCAGAATAGCTGCAGTCCTTTTGTCTTTTATTGATACTTCTTTATATCTTCATTGTTGTTAAAGCTCTGTCTCTGTAAGCAATATTTAACATATGAACACTGAATTTAATTATTTTGCAATGTAAAATTGTTTGCTAAACACCCCACTTTTTATCATCCCTGTACCAAAAGACTGAACAGAAATTTTGGGATTGCAAAAATCTGTGAGGTGTTGGTGACGGCGCTCACGTCAAACCCAAGCAACCTGAGAGAGCTGGAGCTGAATGATACCAGTTTGGGAGATTCGGAAATGGAGATCCTCTCTACTTGGCTGATGAGTGCAAACTGCACTCTGGAGGTATTGAGGTATGTAAAAGACTGTAATATCATTCAAAATAGAAGAAAGAAGTGGCGCAACCCCAGCTCACCTGGTACAGTGTGCGCAGCAAGCACAAAGGTTATGTCCTTGGTGCAGCAGCAGCGGGTTCAGTCCCAACTCATAGCCCTTTGCTGCATGTCATCCCCTCTCTCCCTCCCTCTTATACTCTAATGTTTTCCTATCCAATACAGGAAAAATGTCATTATTTATATTTATAAGAACATGTTGTAAGTACGCTAAAAATGCCTGACAAGGTTAATTTTATGAAAGTGAATGGGAACGTTTAGGATATATAAATACTAAATTTTAATATGTACAACATGCTACACAAAGTAAGTATTGTAAACATTCTATTAAGCAATTGAATGACATTTCTACATTTGTCTTTCAGTCTCAGTCATAACAGCCTTACTGAGAATGGCTGTAAGACATTGGCCTCAGCACTCAGCTCTGAATCTTCCTGCCTTACAAAGCTGGACCTGAGCTACAATGACCTGCAGGACTCAGGAGTGATGGCACTCTGTGATGCACTGACAAAGCCACACTGTTGTTTGCAAGCACTCAGGTTAGCATAATAAATAAATAAATAAGCTCATTGATTTTTGACTTTACCAATTTAATATACAGCTTTGTTTTTTGAATATTATGGTGTTTTATAGTAGTCATATCTCCTCATCTGCCCCAAGCACCTGTGGAGTACCTCAAGGCTCCATTTTAGGACCCATTCTGTTCGCCCTGTACATGCTCCCCCTAGGCTCCATTTTTTAAAAATACAATATCTCCTATCATTGCTATGCCGATGACACGCAGCTCTACCTCCTGCTAAAACCCGGCAATAACAATAATAGCACAGTTAAGTCCTTTCTTGACTGCCTCCATGAAGTTAAATGCTGGATGGCCTCAAACTTCTTCCAACTTAACGACAGCAAAACCGAAGTCATTCTTTTTGGTCCCTACCACTCCGTCCAGGGCTTAACCGATCACTTGGGTCCCCTGTCTCCAAACCTCCATGCCTATGCAAAAAACCTTGGTGTTGTCTTCGATTCTGCCTTAAAATTTGACCGACAAATCAATACTGTTGTCAAAGGGTCCTTTTTCCAGCTCCGAAACATCTCCAAAATCAAACCTTTCCTTTCTCCAAACCACTTAAAAAGCATCACAAATGCCTTGATCACCTCCCGACTGGACTATGGCAATGAATTATATCTGGGTGTCCCTAAATCTCTCTTGTCACGCCTGCAGCTTGTCCAGAATGCTGCTGCAAGACTCATAACTGGCACAAGGAAAAGAGACAGCATAACACCTGTGCTGGCATCCCTGCACTGGTTACCAGTCAATTACAGGATTGAATTCAAAGTTTTATTGTTTGTTTGTAAAGCTGTTAAGATCTCCCCATCTGTGGACACTTTTAAGGCTAGACTTAAGACCCACTTTTACTCCATAGCTTTTGAGCGCTCCTGAACTCTTATCCCCCTGTTTTTAGTCTTTTATATTTCCACTCTCCAATTTGTTCCTCTACTTTTGGACTTTTGTACATGGGACTATACATTACATTGCTATGTATCTTGATCTCTGCACTTTGTTATTTTGTGATTTTACCTTTATTGTACAGCACTTTGGTCAACCTAGGTTTTTTTTAAATGTGCTTTATATATAAATTTGATTTGATTTGTAGCAGTCATGGATTTATCATGCTCAACTTTCTGGAACTGTTTTAGAGAGGTGTTTAATCAGCGTAGGTGGTTGTGCTGCTGTGGAGTCATATTGCGTCCTCCTTAATATTTTGTGCACCCTTTTTACTTACCAATAAGGATGGAGTAAATACATACAGTGTATTGGAGGATGACTGTCACATGCAAATTTACTGTGTTATGGGTACAAGTGCTTCGCCTCTCCTTCTTTTGGTCTGCCCCCTGCTCTGAAAATGTCAGCTAGTGTGATTCCTGGTGCTACATGTCAGCAAGTCCAAATGGAGAGCCTGATAAATGACTAATCAAATAGGGTTTGTGTCATGTTAGCAAGTGAAAATTGCTGCTGATAAGGGCATGTACCACACGCCTAAAATGTCAGTTGTTTGGTTTCTGTAGGCTGTCATTCTGTAAAGTGACAGGAGATGGATGTGCCGCCTTGGCCTCAGCTCTGAGGTCTGACCACTGCACCCTCAGGGACCTGGACCTGAGCTTTAATCACCTGACAGATCAAGGAGCCAAGCTCCTGACTGAAATACAGATGGATTCACGCTACAGTCTAAAGACACTCAAGTATGCTCAAACAGGCAGTCTACTCATTTCTACCATTGTCAGGTCAAATCTGCAAAATTCACTTTGTTTGATTTGGTGTGTGAGAATATTTTCAATGTTGTCGTCTGCTGTCACTCTATTTCCCATCAGTGTGGACCAAAATGAAGAATGCTGGTTTGACCTGAAGCTACTGAGACAGTGTAAGCATATAATTATTTTTAATGGAATGCTAACGTTGTGGTGTTGTAACATGCATGCATGTTGCAGAATGTCTGCAAGGTTTTTAAAGGCTTAAAATATAATATAGATATAACAGTGAAAATTCAGAAGAAATGAACAACAATGTATTATTACAAAATTATAGCCAGAAATCAAAAGGCAGAGTGTGATCTGTGATGAGATGGACTATATGTTGTTGTGTTGGTTGTCTCTTAGGCTGTCTTATCTTGCTGCACATATGGCACTGACACTGTTTTTTTCCATGTTGCATTTTAGTATGGTCAGAGAGTCAATCAATGTCTTGGAGTTTACATTTAATTTTTGTAAAGAGCTTTGTTCTGATGTCTTCAGATGTGCTACAGTTTAGCAAGAAATGTTGCTCTGTCTCTGTGGACAGCGCTAACACAGCCTGTCTTCTCTAGGCAGCCAGGCCAACATGCATTCGACATGCGGAGCAGCAATACAAAGTAAACATAGATAAAATACAATAGTCATTATGAAGGTGTTAATACAATGTCAAAACATGCAGTCACAGGTTAGCAATCCCCCAATCCCAAATGGATCACTTACAGACTTGTTGACTTAAAGGCCAAGACAAGGGCTAAGCGGAAGAAATGGAATTGGTCCTAGGTCTGTAAGGGCTTAGGGCTTAAGTCAGTGAGTCTGTAAGGGATCCATTCGGGATTGGGGGAATATGTTCATGTGCACAAATACACAAGCCACATGACACAAAGTTAGCCATGTCGTTCTTAAAATAGATATTGCATACATACCCATGCTGAGTTGGCTGCCTGCTAACAGGCAAAGGATGTAAAGCAAGTTAGTGGCAAGTTAGCCAGAAATAACAAGTGTTTCGGTGAGCAGTGTAGGCAGGTAGGTAGGTAGTACTGTGTTGATTAGAAATGTTCACGTCTGACTATCCAAAAACCAGGTCTTGAGCCTTTAAAGCTTCATTCGGAGAAACCTAAATAGAAGCTTCGGATGTAAAGAAAAAAATGACTTTGGGTTTGTCCCCAGTGACATTTCTCAGCCACTCAGGAATTAATATTTTCTGTGGCTATGGTATATGCTCTTAAGAAGAGACGTGCAGTTCTTCCCACTCTGCATTACTCAACTTAAAATGCAATGAATGACTGATAGAAATAATCAGGTACTTAGCATCCTGTGCAGTCTGGTCTGCTTTCTTTCCCCACTGCAGTTACAGCATTTCACTTTAAACAAGTATCACACCCGCAAAAATACTTAACCAATCTGAACAGCATGCCAAATGCATAGTGCGGTCATTAGCACTATTCGGACGGGATTAGTTTTACATGGGCACGTGGGGTAATGTCACTTTACCACAGGACGTTGGTAATATTAATGGCCGATTTGCACAGGATAAGAAATATCAGTAAAACTACCACAAATGGGAGGGGCAAATCCACTCACGTACCGCCGTCCCCTTCTGTCGTCATGTGCGTATGACATTGCTTCCTGTGCATACCACACTCGAACACAGTTGAATTGTGTTCGTCAAAGGCCCACAGTACCTGAGGTTTCACACGGACTTGTCCGACTGAAGTGCAAAACTGAGTGCTTCTTCAAGAGCCTCCATGCTTGAAAATCTGCGAAAAACCACTTGTAAACAGGATATCTACACACACATTACTGCTGGTCTGTTCGCACGGGATTAGTTTTTCCTGAGGTAATTTTCCGGGACCCTTTTACAGAAGGTAAAAGTCGCTGTAATCTTTACTGACATCGTGCGGTAATGATTACTGACATGGCATTCGGACGGGACTAAAATCTCGGGTAATTATTACTTTACCTCACGTACCTAAAAAACCTGTAAAACTAATCCAGTCCGAATAGGGCTATTGACTAAAAATCATCACATGCTATATAACACAACCTTGTTTCAAGTTTGGTGACGGAACATTTTCATTTTATGTGGTGGGGTTTGATCACGATGTAGCACATCTCTAATTTGATGGTACTCAAACAATCAGAGATTGAGACACACTCATGGAGCAATTGCACTGCACTAATGAATTATTTCTTCTGTTTTGATTGCAGATGCCTGTGATCTGACACTGGACCCTAACACAGCAGGCGTGAATGCAATTTTGACAGAGGAGAACAAAAAGGCGACATATGTTTATGAGAAGCAGCCATATTCTGATCATCCAGACAGATTTGACTGCTGTCAAGTACTGTGTGAAGAGGGTCTGACTGGTCGCCATTACTGGGAGGTTGAGTGTGATTCAGCCAATGTTGGAGTGGCGTACAAAAGTATAGACAGGACGGGAGACTGTTCAAGTGAATTTTCTTTGGGACAAAATGAAAAGTCTTGGTGCTGGTGTGATGACGGCTGCTTTTATCACAACTCTTCCCATCTGAACTTCATGGACCGGAATACATACCGAAGTACCATAGGAGTGTATCTGGACTGGCCTGCAGGTATTTTGTCCTTTTTTGAGGTCTTTCCTGATACATTGACCCACTTGTACACTGTCTGTACAACTTTCAGTGAACCGCTCCATCCTGGTTTCAGTTTTGCCAACGGGTCAATTCACCTCTGCAAACTAAAGTAACCAAAAATCTTTGTGAAAACGTCCTATGTACAACTGAAAGAGCTATACTGCCTTCTGGCTACGTGCAGTACATACTGTATTACCGTTGTCAATGATAAGACTGAATAAAATACAGTTTATAACATATGGGTCTGGGTCTAAAGGTTCCAAACAACACAGTCATTACAAGATCTGAAAAGGTCTTAATAAAGGATAAAACATAAACTGTGACTTTGTAAATACCATAGTATGTATCAAAGATCTTCTTGTTTTTTAAGCAACTTTCAAGCACGTGTGTATGTCTGTTTATTGGAAAACTTATGTACAGAAGACAAAGTGTTATAATAATAATAAAAGTATGGCCAAAAACAATAAGGTTTCCCTCGTCCTTGCACAGCAGATACACAAAAAAAGGAAATCTGGTTAATAAAACAACTGAAACAACAGATGCCACATAGTACATCAGAGTACATTTCACACGGGCAAAATGAGGATTTATCTACATGTACTTCTCAAACTGTATGACTCAAGCTCTGTAAAAAATAATCTTGATTGACTGCATTTCTTCCCACAGCTCTCCTTCCTTATCTTACTGTATCTACTTTCATTTTGGTAGCTGACAGGCCAGAATATGCTGACCTGCAAGTTTCCTGCTTGAATGTGATTTTTATCTTCTTATCAAAAAAAAATAAAATGTTTTGATTGCATCTGTGATGTCTGGTATGTTCAGTGAAACCTGTGACAGAGAGAAAGGCACTCTTCTTCCCTGCCTCTTGAGTATCAGTTCTATTTTGTCATATGTTTGCCTGTGGATACACGCACAATAAAAACAGTATCGGAGCATTTTTCTTTCCCTGTGTGAGTGTGTGTGTATACTGATTCGAGTAAAGACAAAAAGTCTTAAACAGAGCACCCCCACCTTGGCTGACTGTCAAAGATAAAGACGGAATGGTGCCATTGTTTCGAATATGCATAGATAACCACGGTGTCTTCCTCCCACAGAATCAAATGCAACTGGACTTAGTTTTGTCTTAAAAGATGTTTCACCTCTTATCCAAGAGGCTTCATCAGTTCATGCTTGTCTGACTAGGCTGACTAGTTCCAGCCTAGTCAGACAAGCATGAACTGATTAAGCCTCGTGGATAAGAGGTGAAACATCTTTTAAGACAAAACTAAGTCCAGTTGCGTTCAATTCAATTGCCTTGAGATAACTGTGACCTGGATAAATGAGAATATCCACAGGCATTTTTCAATTTCAATTTCCTTAGCCTTAACTGATCTCATAGAAGAAATCACCAATTCCATAGACAATAAGAAATTCGCCATTGGCGTATTCATAGATTTTTTTAAAAAAAGCCTTTGATACAATCAATCATGAAATATTAATTTTAATTTTTAGAACGTTATGGGTTTCGGGGGGTAGTTTTGGATTGATTGAGGAGTTATTTGAAGAGCAGGCAACAATTTGTTAAGATTGATGACAGTGAATCAGAATATCAGGACATTGTGTGTGGCGTTCCCCAGGGATCTGTGCTGGGACGGGTATTATTTAATTTATATATAAATGACATCTGTAAAATATCTGATGTTTTAAAGTTTGTATTATTTGCTGATGACACTAATATAATGGCTTCTGGTGTCAATTTACAACAACTTCTGTCCATAATCACCTTGGAAATCAGTAAAATAAAAACATGGTTTGACAATAACAAGTTAACACTGAATCTGAATAAGACTAACATCATGGTATTTGGAAATTATAACAAAAACGCTCAAATTCAGGTACAGGTAGAAGGTGTAACTCTAGAAAAGGTGCATGAAAACAAATTCCTTTGTGTAATATTCGATGACAGAATTTGCTGGAAACCTCACATCAAATATTTACAATCCAAACTGTCTAGAAGTATTTCAGTCCTTGCAAAAGCGAAACATATCCTGAACAGTAAATCACTCCATATTCTCTACAACTCACTAGTTCTACCATATCTAACTTACTGTTCAGAGATTTGGGGTAACACTTATAAAAGCTCTTTACAATCATTGTATATACTACAGAAACGCGCCATCAGTATCACCCATAATGCCATGTTATTATGATCACACTAATCATTTATTTTTACAGTCTAAAATTCTTAAACTCCGTGATTTGGTGGAATTCAAAATTGCGCAAATAATGTTCAAAGCAAGTAAAAAACTATTACCTGGACACATACAGAAAATGTTTTTTGAAAGAGAGGGGGGCTATAATTTAAGTTAATTCAAGTTAATTTAAAATTTCGCAGTACACGCACAACAAGAAAGAGCTTTTGTATTTCATTTTATGGTGTAAAGTTATGGAACAATTTAAATGTGGAACTAAAACAAAGCCGAAACATAATCCAGTTCAAAAGGAAATATAAGGAGGTTATTTTTACTAGGTACAGGAATATGGATGGGTGAAAAAATAAAAAATAAATGTATATAAACGTGTGAATGGAAGCTAGTAATGCTGATATTTATTTGTGTCTGTATATATATTTATGTATATATATATATATATCCCAGTGACAATGATATTGAGCCGGCATGCAAAGTACCAGGAACCTGAAATCAGAGCAGCTAAGAGGTATTTTATATAATTAATTTAATTTTCAACACCTGTGCTTTTCCCACTGTGACATGTCAAAATGTCTTATGTGAAAAAGGCCTATTGCTGCATTTCATACCTCACACCACCGCCGCTGCATTCTAACTGTGCAACACTAGAGGGGGATGTTTAACAGGATATGGCATGCCGGGGCCTGCCGATGGTGCAGGCATGTTGGTTTGTTGTGTGAATGTGCGTGTGTTTGTATAAATGGCATTTCAAGGCATATCCTCTGCATATTTGTACCTTGATTAGAAGGAGACACGTGGCCTCACAATGCCCTACTTCCACTCTCCCATGAAAATTTCAGGGTTGCCTCTGTGAAAGCAGTGTTTCTGCTGTGTTGTGGTGATGATTTTTCAGAAAGAATGCAGCTTATTTAAATTATGAGAACATTCCTTACCTCATATATCTGAAGGACACAGGGAACATTGAACAACTGAAGTAAAACACAGGAGCAATACATAAAGTTAAGCACCCTTTTAGAAAAGACAGGACCAAATCCTTCACGCATGAGTCACCTTCTGTTTGAAATTATTTATGCATATTATTTATTCATAGTCTCATCTCGATTTACCCATATGTTGTAAAGGTCAGGGTGTATCAACAGTTTTTAGAAGCCTAAAAACTGGAGCTTATCCTAGCTGACATTGGGCGAGAGGCGCGGTACACCCTGGACAGGTCACCAGACTATCACAGGGCTGAAACACAGAGACACACAAACATTCACACTCACATTCACACCTACGGCAAGTACTCTATATATTGAGTGAATCCTGACATCCAAACTACTCATGCCCATCCATTTTTAGTGCCATTCTACTGATGACTGTCTCACTGTGGAAAACCAGTGAACCTAACAAGCCATTTGGTTCCGAGACACAAGAGGTAACAACTGAATTGAAACATTTGAATTGCTGTTAAAGAGTGAGATATCCTATCACATATTCTGGTCTTGTCCATCATTAATTCCTTCCTGGCAGGAGGTTCAAACAGTATTCCAGGTAGACATTCCCTTTAAACTAGAGACCCTATATTTGGGTACCTTGCCTTTGGACAGTGTTACCTCTTATAAGCGATACCTATTTCAGATCACAGGTGCGGCTAGCAGGAAAGCTATTCCCAGAAAGTGGCTAAAGCCAGCAATACCAAGAGTTGAGGAGTGGATTGACATTATATGACATCTTTAGGATGGAAAGGATTACTTCTTCTATTAGTCTGCAACTAGACAAGTTTTTGGAAAGATGGGAAAATTGGATGGTGTACATTTAGCCTGTACATTCTTCATTTGTTCAAGGTGAATTTATGTCCTTTTGTCCTTTTTAATCTTTGTTTGTTAAGTAATTAGAGTATGATGAAAACACACCCCAACATTCTGGTTCATATATGGAGTTCGGTTTCTTTTTTGTATTAGTTTTTCTATGGCCTAAGCGGAGGACGACGAGTACGAAAGTAAGAGTTTTTCCATGTTCATACCTACTTGATCAGTCCATTTTGGCTTCTGTAACCTTACCATAACTCACTTTTATGTTACTTTCTGCTGTAACTGTGTCCTACAGAAGGCCCTGCTGGAGATATGGGGCTATTAGTCCTTTGAGCATGATTAAACTGTCTGATGCGCCTTGAAATAACAAAATAAAAAGGGAATTAAAAAAAAAAGAAAGATATCCTTTGTTAAACCAGAGAGAGGCATTATGTCACTCTCTTCAAAGCCACCAGACTTCAATGGCAAAAACAGAAACTTGCCAGCTGCCAGGTTATTGTGTGACTTTAATGGTACCATTTAAAATTCGACTCTTCCTGCAGAGGTTAGACCCAGCACTGCCGCTGGGCACCAGCCCACTGTGACCCCACTGATGTATAAAGATAATCAGTTGGACTAACCAACAGACCAATGAAGCGGCACTCTCTTCCCTGGAGCAACGCCACAAGTGTGGCCAAATATTAAGCTGCAGCTGCTTTACTCATCAGCCTCTTTGTATTTGGCTGTTGACAGTGGTTGCTTTCATCACCAGACAGTCATGCATACCTGCCTGAGGTCGAACATCTGGCATTTCTAGTCAGGTTATGCTGTTCATGGTTCTTGAAAAACCCTCTGCAATGCCATGATAACAACTGTTGCTTACTGCCTGTTATATACATCGGAGTTCAGTTTTTCCAAATGGTTACACTTGCAGTGGCAGTTGTGTACAAAGTGAAAGGAATGGGGTTGTGAAAATGACTCCCAAGCGTGTACCCTTCCCAGCAAGGTGACAGGTGGGAGTGGGAGGGAGGTCAAGAAAACAAGTGTGTTCCCTTTAGCTTTCTCTGTAATTGCTCATTTATAAAAAACAAACAAAAAAAATCGTTAAAGCAAACTGCACAATACAGGTGTTGCTGCTAAGCTGTAGACTTTGCAATCGTAAAATAATGATTTGATTGACACCTGAGTGCAGCAGCACAGGAATAACTGTTTACCCTGGGGTAACATTAAGGTAGCATTTATGAGCCACAATTAAATTTATGCTTCCTAGACAATAAAATATGTAAATGAGAACAGCTAAATGAGTTCGGCTGTATAAAGACACAGCATAGGTGATTACAGTAAGCAGGGCAGGTCTGAACGGAGGTTTAATGAGCTGAAACTCAGCAGTTAACTGGGCTGCACTTGTAACTTCACCTACGAAGACGTGTTTTATATTATTACGACAGTGTTTTACTATATTGTCATGTTTTGCTTAGTGGGCCGCGATCACTTGTGGCTGCCCACAGAAGGTGTTATAGTTTTTAATAAATGCATTAACACGTACACTCCCCGACCACTTTATTAGGTACACCTTGCTAGTACCAGGTTGGGCTCCTTCTGCCTTCAGAGCTGCCTTAATTCTTGGTGTCATAGATCCAACAAGGTGCTGGAAACATTACTCAGAGATGTTGATCCATACTGACATGATGACATCACACAGTTGCTGCACATCCATGATGAGAATCTCACGTTCCAGCACATCCCAAAGGTGCTCTATTGGACTGAGATCCTTTAGTCCACCTTTAGCCCACCTACTGTCTATCTAGTCTTTTTACTTCTTTTGGAGTTGAGGAAAAGTCTTGGGTCTCATCTAATTCTTTGTGTGTGCAAGTGCCCATCGTCTATGTATCATACTAAGTGTGCAGGGTTCTCCAGTGCTATCCCCAGCAGCACACATGCTTGCTTACACGAAAACTTTCCTTTCTTACATGTTATTTTTCTCCCTGTCATTATCTGTTATTTGCGTTCACAGCCAAGTGCTCTGGCCTGGATTTGAAAAGACAGTTTCTTTTATATAGCTTATACTTGCCACGACATTACTTTCCATGTCTGGTTACAGATGGGGGCTGTGTGTGTGTGTGTGTGTGTCTATATTGTACTTTTATGCTTGTGTGTGGCTGACTATAAGTGGAAGTACTTTAAAGTTGGCTCTCATGTTTTTTTAATGGGGCATATATCGCTTCCTCTCATGTTTATAACTTGATCATGTCGTGCACACTGTGGAGACAGGTGACAAGTTGTGAGAGGGGAGCGGTTGTGTATTTTTACATGCGCTTGTGCATTATTTAGAGCGACAGGCTGACTATCGGCAACACAGCATTCGCAGCAACCGCGTCGACGGTGGCACACATCTGAAAACCCAAATCATATGGCTCATTTCACCTTTTACCTGCACATGCACACATACAATGTCTCTTCACACACACATACGCTGACATGCTAACACACACGCTTTAGTGTTTTCTCACAAATAAGCTTTCATTGTCTTTTTATCCTTCTTGAATTTAAACTTATTTGAACATTCTGCCAACACATCTTTTCACACATCAGCCATCATGCAGCATTTAGCTGCTGAGTAATTCCCGTCCAACTCATTTTAATTAAAATTTCTTTTTACTGTGTTGCTCTCGCACCACCTCCATTCAGCCTCTGGAACAATTTACTGTAACACAGACGGATGTAATTATTTTTGAAAAATCTAATCTGTTTTAAAAAGCATTGGTCGATTGGGGAAAATTGTGTGTTGTGTGTGTTTTGCAAAACATTAATTGAGTGTGCAGAGGTTTTGTATACAACTAAAGTATTTTGTGCGTGTGTATTTGTGTATAGGGATGTGTTTGTGTGTGTGTGTGACAGGAAATGGTTAATTCTTCATGCATCAGGCTCCTCTCTCAGGGCACATTTTTTACGGCCACCCAGTGAGCCATATGAGCCATTGGCACTACAAATCTTATTTTCACTGCTGCTGATGATCCATTGCTGCTTCATTAGGCTGTAATATACTGTGGGCCATATTTATAATTATGAATGAGGATAGGCCACTCACACACATTTATACTTTAGACATCCATGCAGAGGGAAACAGACAGACACGAAAAAGTCAGCAGGCCATACTCGTCAGCTGCAGTGAAAACGGATTTTGGTTTACATTCGGTGGACTGAAGAAAGCAATGTTATGTCGCACATTATTACATTGCAATGGTTTCCTGCCAGTTGGCGACACCCACGTAAAGGAGCATTATCGCCATCAAGTGGGCTGGAGTGTGCAACGCTTCAGGGTCAAATGAGCGATCAAGCAGAAGGTTACACATGGGTATGAGGCAGCTGAAAAAATAGTTCCACAATTGAGATGAACAGCGAAAACACGGATGGAAACCACAGTTTGTCAGAACATCAACGGACACCACTGACCACTCGGTGAGTTTCATGGCTTTGAAAACAAACGTTGAGGGTGGTTATAGGTCAGGTTCACACATGGCCATAGGCAGCAGTGTTAAGCCAGGCAGGGGAAAGCCAAATTCTCTGAAAATTAGCAATCCTCACTTAGCCACTCTATTTCATCATAAACAACCCAGAAATGGGGCTCAAGTGCAAATTACCGGACTTCTCCTTTAACTGGAAACCTCCCTTTGCCTCCCTTTGCCTGTGCACTTCTAAGATTTGATTATATTATGTGACTGAATCTGGGTGTCAGGGCTCTGACCTTTCAGCTGAAATAGATTGAATCTGTTAGAACTCTTATTCATCTGTTTTATCACTTTATCAAATAACACAAACAGACAACTTGATCATTTCACTGCTTATTTGTTCACTTCTGCCACAACAGGATTCTTATCCATAGGCAGTATATTACGTGCAGTGGATGGCGGACAGAAGCAGGCTGAAGTCCGACGTGGAAGCTATGCAACTACTGCTGTGGAGGGGCTCAGGAAAATGAAGCCGTTCTCTCTTTTCAAAGCCAGACTCCATTGAGAAAAAGAGTAATTTAACATTGCTGAACACTGGAGCTGCTGGTCTATCACTGCGTCAATCAGTTATTTTGTTTGTGTTGTTGTGTGACTTTGGTGTATAAAAGAGTTTGTTTGGATTCACCAAAATCACACTAACGAACTGATTGAAGCTGCGGTAGACCAGCAGCTCTCACATTCAGTGAGGTAAAATTACTGTTTTTCTCAATGGAATCTGGTGGCTTTGACGACAGCATAGATGGGGAACTGAAGCCGTTAATGGTTTCCCTGTCCAAATGGGCTGTCTGATGGAAAGGTAAAGTGGTGAAAATACCCTCAATGTAGCAGACACCTCAACTGATATTGATTTTTGTAGGTGGGACTTATTTTAGGTGGCTAAAATACATTTTATTACTGACACCCCCATCCACATCAGTGCATTGCTTAGCAACCATATCACACTGCAGCCTGCTTTTCCAAACTGGGGCGTGCCACCTGACATCTACTGTATTTAATATACTGTCTATAGGTCAGTACCCCATATAACCCCACTTTAAAAAATGAACTATCACTTTCAGATGAGTAAAAAAACTACTTATTTTAGCCCGAACCATTATGAAGTAATTTGGTAACAAAACCTACAAGTTTATTTTGATAGGACACTATGCATGTATCAAGCAGAAATTGGCAAGCTGGGGGGACACTAGGACCCTGCAGGCAAACTTTGGCCAGTCAAGGTGAGAGCACCTGAGCTGCTAAAAGGCTCATGGAGCACAGGTGTGTGAGCCTTATATTTGATCTGTGACACTCCTGTGCACATGCTTGCCTGGTAAGATGAACAAACCTTGCAGTTTTAAATCGATTTTATCGTTAAGGTAGCGTAGGGGTGCAAGCACACCCTGAGGTATTGGTTTTTTAAGTTGTAATATTGAATTTGTTGTATTTTTAATTGCAAAAATGACATTTACAAAATATGGGTCTGTCTACAACTTATTGTTTCTTTTTGTAAAGGCTCCTAACAGTCCAGGGGTGGAGGGAGAGGAGAGAGATGACTTTCTCTTAATATTAAACAATGTTTGCCTGTGGTGGATGAAGATTAACATGTGTTGTGTTTACAGGGAAAGTGCTGATTGTTGAGTTGTGGTGATATAATTTAAGGTCTGGTGTGGCACTGGTAGAGGTTTGGGTGTTTTTCTGTTGGAAAAAGGGGTTTGTATTGTGTGTAGTCTTTAATGACGAAAACTCTGTCTGTGTGTCTGTTCCACGTTTTTCTCCTCACTGACTTGGTCAATCCATGTGAAATGTGGCACAGTGGTAGAGGGTCATGGGAGGATGTGAATGAAGCAATATTACATCAATTGGCCAAAGGGCGGCGCTATAGCAACTGATTAAAATGGCATACTTTGAATGGGCATATCTCATGCCCTGTATGTGGTAGAGACATGAAACTTTGCACAGAGATGCCTCTCCTCATGAGGAACACATTTGCCTCAAGAACCCATAACTTCCGGTTATATAGATTTTCTGCCATTTTGATTTTTTTGAAAAACCCTTCAAATCGATCTCTTCCTAGGAAGTTTGAGCGATCTGCATGAAACTGGGTGAACATAATCTAGGGACCAATATCTAAAGTTCCCTCTTGGCAAAAGTTGGAAAACTTACTAAAACTGAGCTTCTATAAGGCAATGAATATTGTGGAGGGCGTGGCTCATCACATAAAGGTGTATAACATCTCAAGGGTTTCACCCATCACCACGCAACTTTGTAGGCATATGACCACACATAATCTGAGGGGACCCCTCCATTATTGACCCCATCAAACAAAATGGGGGCGCTAGAGAGCTCATTTCTTATCTAGGCCTAACCGCCATATGGATTTTTACTAAACTTTGTAGATATGGAGAACAGGACGTCTCAAGGTGACTGGAGAAATTTAACTCTAATTGGCAACTGGGTGGCGCTATAACAACAGAAAAATGCTTAAAAATGGCAAAAATGCGACCGATCGCTGTGGCTCCCCCTGTGGACTAATGTTGTTGTTTTCTAGTGTTTGCTATGACTAAGTCATGGTATGGTATGCTGTGTATAATCATGGAAACTGTCAGTGTGTCATTCTGTCTGTCCCATGTTTTTCTACTCACTGACGTGGTCAATCTATGTGAAACTGCACATAGGCATTGAGGACTGGCATAGGTAGAAGGTGACAAAGCTACCAATGGGTATGGACTAGATTTGGTTATCCAAGTATAGTACACTTCCAGTGCACTGGCCTATAGGTTGATGTGCCACGACCTCTGCAGCAAGACGCTCCAACTACCCTGAATTTAATAAAAGCCTGTTCTGGCATTTTGACCCACACTGACTGACTTCGTTATTGAAGTTCACCTGTAGTTATATGAAAGTGAACTTGGGTGTCACAAAAGGAACAACCTAGAGCATCATAGTCTGAACTGTAGGGTTGCAAGCTGCTGTGCAGTATTTGTTGAGTTGGGAGTGAGAACGTGTTGGATTTACCTGTTACCTTTTATTGCATTTAATTTTGTGAGCCTTATTATTTTTCAAAATGGACTATGTATCCCCTCGTCTCAGTTGTTATAGTTGTATCTCATTTTAGAAATGGAGCTCTTTAGATGCCTACAGGGAATCATCTGGTGGTCTATTTTAATCCTGCCGTACCCTACCTGCTTTGAGAAAAAATAAAACACAAACAGTGGGAAGACGAGAGGCAGTGGGCAGCAGCAGGCTCCGAAGGTGACTCTGTTAAGAGTGTTAATGCAACATCCTTGTTTGACAAGATTTCGCATTAATATTTCAAAAAGTGAGCTTTCAAAAGTTAAAACGGTAAATGTAAAAGCCTTATTTTTTCAGGTTCCCTGAGCAAAGAGACATGGGCATGGAAATCAAAATGTCAAGCCGGGTTCCTGACAGATAATACACAGAGGGGAAACCAGTGATTGAGTTCTGTAGTTGTGCTAAGAAAACACAATCTGTGACAGCACAGTGAACAAAATGAATGAATCATCAGCATTATTCCAGTTTATTACTTATGGAAGGAAGGAACACGCTTGTTTTCCTGAGGTCAATCCACAGAAAATATCCTGCATTTCCTCCTTTTAAGACTTAGAAACAACAGCAGTCACAGAAGACTATACTGTTAGGACATATAGGGGTTATGCACATATAGGGTTATATTTTTTCCCTCGTTCTCTATTCCCTACCACACAGTAAGTGTGTGTGTATACACTGTGGTGCTGGAAGTAGGCTTGTAGAGTTTGATGTTTCTTTTCTTTGCTATCATGAATATTTGATTCAGCTCACCATCCCCAGAAGGTTCCATCCAAATGAAAGCTAAAATAACAGCTCCAACAACAACTACAAGAACAGGGACAGCAGCAGCCGCTGTGAGAACATGCAGCCAATCACCTATAGCCTGACAAGGGGTGATGTCTGTGTGTGTGCATGTTAGAAGCGTCCATTGCTCCTCCTGTCACTCACCCTTTCTAGCATGAGAGAGTCGTTGGAGAGAGAGTTGCAGAATAGTGAGGAGGACAAACACACATCTAGAAATATGAAGAAAGAAGTAACATGACCACATTGCAATTTGATGAGTAGTGGTATAAGTGGAGTATCTGCTGTCATATAGAAACACGCACACACACTCAGAAAATGGAGGGAAAGTGAGGTAATAGGAGCAGTGGAGCGCAGGCTGGATAATGACATCAAAGATAAAAGGAAGATAGTAAAGACAGGAGCAAGACAGTCATTCAGGTGCGGTGCCGTACCTCCTATAGTCGTGCAACTGTGACATGTGCTTGATGATCATGTTTGTGTGTGTGTGTTGCTTATATTCATACAGGATAGTGTTTGTTTGGTGTGTATGTGTATAGAACCTGTTTTATAAGAGAGAAACCAAAAGCTCCACACAGGGCTTAAATTGCAGGGTGTGGACGAGAATGATTTAGTGTGGAAGAAGAGTTTAAGGCTGCTTTCAGACCTAGAGGTGTCTCCTTTGGTCTGAATCAGGGACTCATTTTGTTACAAAGTTGTGTAACTGCCTAGAGTTGGTTCGTGTTCTGGAGACAGCCAAAGCATCGCTCCCTCACTTACACAGATCAAATAAATGCTACAGTACAACAACATGTTACACCTTCTGCAAGCCATTTGTGTTGAAACCGCAGAAGCTGCTTTTGTCCTGTATTTTAGAGTAACTTCAGCTGGCCTTATCGTAGGTTGTGCACATAACACCTGGGAAGGTGAAGATTACATTTGTGTCTTTGGGCGTTTTTTATATCCGGTATGATTGATTCGTACTGTGCCCAAGTTCATTTGCCACCCTCCTCTCCACTCCCCTGACGCTCAGCCTTCACATTAGTAGTGTGGTCCGTACCCAAGTGCACTT
This sequence comes from Epinephelus awoara, assembly GCA_035609425.1. Taxonomy (NCBI): domain Eukaryota; kingdom Metazoa; phylum Chordata; class Actinopteri; order Perciformes; family Serranidae; genus Epinephelus; species Epinephelus awoara. The sequence continues at coordinate 9,102,220 of CM069311.1, forward strand.
GTGTCATCATCTACGTGATACGTTGTTGTGCTACAGTGTAGAGCTCTGATTTTCTGCCTCAGCTCGACTAGGCCCGCCCAGACCCGCCATGTTCAGCCCCAGCTGGCTGTAATTTTTCATTATTTCCCCCAAGCTTGAATCAGGTCGAGTTTGCGCCAATTTGTGTGCTTTCTTTTTGTTTTTGTTTTTTTTAATGACACTGGCAGTACATTGCAGGAGTGTTAATGGATTTAATCAAGGCAGAAAGGGAAACTGATGGAACGACAGAGCATCACAGTGGAGAACGGGGGGAGAGAAACAGTGCACATGCCGAGAGAGGGACACAAAAGACAGAGGGGCTGCAAGGCGACTTGTTTGGAAGTGTTTGCTTCTGCCTCCTCAGCACTGGGAGAGATGTGTGTAACATGTAGCAAAGGGACTGGGTCCGTGATGTGAAAATTATACATACGAGCTAAAATGTGTTGAAATTCAGTCCCTTTCTCACGTTTCTTGGATGCATTTACACTTGCTATTTAATAGTTATCGCTCGTGGCTGAGTATAAATGGGGTAAAGTGTGCCACAACCTGAACAGGGTTCAGAGGTGCTGCTGCACACAGGTGAAGGGGCGTGGCCAGGAAATGTTTGGGGAAGATTTTTTGATTCTGTTTGCAGAGGAGGGAAGGAGGACTGCGGTGGAAGCTGGACAGCCTGTGTTTGAGAAAAATAAACCTTAATGGACTCTTGCTTTTGGAGTTTCCTCGACCAGGTGTGTGGAGGACTATTAGAGGCCTGAGCAAACTAACAAGTAGGACCAGATTGTTTCTTTTCTTGATTCCACCCTGGAGAGCCTGATTATTTTTTGCAATGCATTGGCTTTTCCTGGTTCCTATTTTTCATTTTAAATACTGGACATTTCCTTCTCACTTGGATTATCTTAAATTGGACGAAGTAGATAATTGTTAAAGCGGACATTCCTCTGTTTACCTGTTTTATTGATTTTTTGTCTCCTGTTTTTTCATTTGGGGAGGGGAATAATATATAAATAAATCATGTTTGAGCCTATTTAAATTTCCGTTAGTACCATCTTCTGCTGGTGTCTGTAGGGAGCCAAAGGCACGCCCTTTATTTTGTCAACCCTCCTCCTAACCAAGTTAAGTAATCACTGTAGCTTTTGAATTTAACTCTTTAAAGGTAAGCTGATTGTTATAAGTTTGTTTTGGGAGAACTTGACTACCTTGGGAATTAACACTCTTGTGGTTGAATGGGAGCAAACCCCTGCAGCTAGGTTCCAAAGTCAGGTGGAGAGCCTTCCCAGGAGACTGTTACAGCAGTATATTACTTCCCACGGCCTAGCAATAAGAGTCACATAAAAAGTCACATGTGGGTTTACTGCTCAGGTGTCCCCATACGTACATACTTCCCATGCCGTGCTCAGGGAAATTGAGTCACTGTGACTTTCTAAATCTAAATGATCTTGTCTCATGATTCTCAGAGACCTCATTAACAGCTAGGAATCTTGTGTAAATGATCAGCTGCTGGTGGAACACTCAACATGTAGAATCTCTCGTTAAGCTCTGAATCAGGACCTCCCGAGTTCGCAGCTGTCACTCTGTGAAGCAAACGTGAAGCAGATATAAATTATATGCACATTCAACAGTATGTCTCAGTTTTTCCACATTCGGTCAGTCTGCTGCTCACTTTCATTACGTGTGACTTTTTGTCCAACTGAAGTGGAAGCTATTAAAGGTTAATTCATCCCCTGCCTTACAAGCTGAAGTTTTGTCAGTGCCTCAGCAGCAGGGCTCCACCCTTATCGTTTGAAGATAGAAATCTGATACAGATTCTTTTGTACTGAAGCTGCTTGTTGACAGTTTTAGCACATTGTTCGATGTCCTAAAATTAGTGATGGGCAAAGCAGCTCTTTAGATGTTACTGAATCACTAGAATCAGTTCATTATTCGTGAATTATTCGTTCAAAAGATTCATTCACCGATCGTTCAGTGCTTGGTGGGAGGAGCCCTGACTGTGTACTGCGTAGTCCGACTCAGTCTCTCTCCGTTGCTGCTGCTGCGTCTGCCCTGCACTGGCGAGTCTTATTACCGGCCAGCCTAACGTTTAAAATTTGTTTAACTGGAAACTAAGTCTGTTAAAAAACAATGGGGAGGTGTGTGATTGTGTTCATGTGGCTTGACTCCTGGCTACATTAGCGGTTAGCTTGGAGAAAACCCTGTGAAAGTGCATCACTGAGAGGAAATGATTTGAATCACTCAGGGATTGGGGTTACGTCGTTCACCGAGTGATTCATGAGGTGGTAGGCAGTCCCTCCCTGCACCCTGGCTGCCTCGCGACTCGTGAGTGATTCATCGTTTGCAGGGACCGAATCTGCAGTTCCACTCCCCTCGCTGCTCAACTGAACTGAAAAATGAACGAATCAGCTCTGGAAGTGATTCAGTTCAGTACGTTCACTCAACAGATTCGTTCTTTTGAACGATTCGTTTGCGAACGACACAAGGCTACTTAAAATATGACCACAGAAAGTATTTATTGTTATTTCAGAGAGCTGTGTTCTGGTCAGGGTGGAAAAGCCTCTGAAGCAGTGTTTTACATGAAGTATCTGCTCACTGTTTAGATTGCTCCTGAAACCTCTCAGCCTTTACAAGTGCATCAACATAAGGTGTGCAAAGTCAGCTGGTGGGCTGGTTCTGGCCCCCGTGGCATATGTTTGACACCCCTGTGCTACAGCATTAACGGATATGATTTAGTAGGGTGTCTGTGAAGAGGATTAGAGTAAGGAAATGAAAACTAAAGCCATCCAGGGTGCGGTACAAAAAAGAGAGAAGAAGGTGAAGTTGTATTCGTGGTGTTTCTCATTCACTCTTGTTCTTGTTTGTTTTGGCTGATTTTTTTTTACCCTAGGGGGACAAGGGGAGGTTGCCTAGGGCGCAGAATATCCTCGGTCTGGCACTGAGTGTGAAGTCCTTGGGATGTAGACATCTGGATGTCCTCAAAAAGTATAAAATATTTGTTAGTGTTAAGGCCGTCTGTAGCTGAATTCTTGGTTTCTCGGTATGACTAAGTTTTAGAACCCTGATGCATAAAATAGCATCTCTTAGATTTGCTGTGTCTGGAGTGGAAAATAAAAACAGGACCCTTTAAATCCAGGATGTTTTGTCTTAACCTGTTTACAAAGCACTGTTAACCAGGATGGCAAGCACCAAACTGCACTTATTTCACACATCAAACATGTGCGTTTGTTTTAGCCGTGTTCATAAGAATCTGCTGAGTGTGTGTGTGTGTGTGTGTGTGTGTCTGCGGTTGTGTGTGAGCTAATATGTACTTACTGCGGTGTCCTAGTTTTTGCCTTGCAGTCTTTGAGGTCAAATAAGGAGCAAAGTTTCCACATCGTGTAAAGAAGAATAATACCCACAGGCACGCAAGCACACACACACACACACACACACACACACACACACACACACACACACACACACACACACACACACAGTCATGCTGTCAGGATACATTTTCATAGATGCAATTAAAGCAACATCATCGTCCACGTAATCAATGACAACCACAAAACAAACAAGCTCCCACTTTCCACAGGTCCTGCGGGCTTGGAAAAACACACACACACACACACACACACACACACACACACACACACACACACACACACACACACACACTGATATTTACACATGAGCCTAAGATTGTCCACATTTGCAAAGTCACACATCTCTTTCAACTACTGAGAGATAATTTAATGCACGAGAATTCTAGAAAAGTGTTAATGTGACATGAAATTAAGAACACACACACACACACACACAGGCAGAAGAGAGAGGGGTGTCACAAACCATCACCACAGACAGGTCAGCGTACGATGACACAGCCAAGATGGACACCACAGCCAGCAGGCATGCTGTTACCCAACATACATGCGCACACACAAACACACAGACACACACACACACTCACAAACAATTTACTGCAAGTGAAGCGCAGACATCATGGAACCTGACGTGGGCCGGGGGTTTTCATCTGATTGGCCTTCACATGCACTCCGGTTGTCGCAACAACGTCTGTCCCTGCAGGACACTAGCAGGCCGAGCTTGGCATGGAACTGAGCTGTGACACTGATGAGGGAGTTGGAAACTTTTGCAGCCTTCATGTGGATTTCACTACTTGAAATTCATTTTTACCCGCTGTTTAAAAAAAATATCTCCCTTTAGGACCTCAGCCGTACTGGACATCTGACAAGATTAGGATACATCATTCTCAACAATTTCTCAAATGTGAAAGACAACCTAGAACAATGTCATTCAAAAACCAGATCGCTGCAAATGGCAATAATTGGGGCTGAGCTGATTTTCAAGCGTTTTGGATGCTCGTTTCATATTAACCCCACGAAACCTAAACAATTTAGCTTGGGAAGAAGGCAATGAGCAACAAAAGAAGAAATGGCCCTTAAAAAATTGCAAGAAATTAGTAAAAAAAAAAAAAAAAAAGAAAATAATTTTTAGAATAGGGAAAAAAGAAACTTTAAAACAAAAAGGAAATGACCTGGACAAATAGCTTAAAAAATTATAATAAATCTGTAACAAGTTGGTCATTGCCTTTTTTTTTTGGCATGTTTAAAAAAAAATAAAATAAAATGCACCAATTTGCTCAAGGTTCATGGGTTTCAATACTTGTGAAAGACGTCTGAAAGCATCACAAGAAAAGCGATGATGCTCCAGGTTTCAAATGGTTAAAGACGACAAAAAGCAAAGCTCTTAATCTGTCATGGTCGTCACTAAATGCTCACACTCTGAAGTATGTGAATCTAGTTTCAGTACCATTTGAAGTAGCTTATGACCTTCAGTGAAGACATGTTTCACGATGCTTTGTGGCTATTTTGATCAAAACTGATTGGCTTGTATACTTGAGAGAGAGAGAGTGGGATTGCTTTAACAACTCCTATGATCTTACTGCAACTCATTTTAAATATGGCTCTTTTCCTGCTCGCAGTCCTTTGATGCTGCAGCTGTGTGTACATCTGTCACCGCCCCTGCTGCTTATGGTGAGTATACATTTGGTGTTGCTGTTAATTTTCAGGCTGTCATCTTGTTTCATGATGTCAGGCTGTGAACTGTTTGAGGCCGATTTACTGGCGCAGTCCTCTACACCGTCGAACACCCGGCACAGGGCACAGTGCGCGGATCGCTGCCCGTCATGAAGATACAAACGCAGAGATTCTGGAACTGTTAAAACCTCACAGAATCACTGCTGCTCCAGGCTTTGAGCTCTCTCGGCTTCAGACTTTGGCTACCAATGTTGTCTGTGAAACTCCAGTCTGGGGTGAGCCTCGTGAAACCTTTGGCAATAACTGCAGGTGGGAAACGCGCAAAGAAAACTCACCGTCCAGCTTCTCAGGCCAAGCACAACGACGTCTCTAAAAGCTCGGCTCACCCCTCTCAAGCAAAAGCTGTCTCGCATAACTCAGAAAACGCACTCACATCATCTCCTCAGTCTCTTGCTAAAAGAGAGACTTTATATCCATTATATGTGAGTGTATTCAAGGATGAGGCCGATCAGAGTTCTTTCGTAATGCACGTTTAATTATGAGCTTGGATCAACATGGCTACGTGTGAACAGAGGGAGACACAGCTTATAGGATGGTGGCGTGTATACCACCTAAAATGGTGCCTTGACACATTTAACTTGACCTTGGGCCAACTAAATTAGTCTAACTTGTCCATTCATCAGTAAGCCTAGCACTTCTGACGCCATTTTGCCTAAGCTTTCCGATGAATGGCCAAGTGAACACTGACTAGATATCGAAAATAGAATTTGGAGAAATTTGAGAAGCAAATCCCAAAATTTGACATTTTTAGAGCAGAAGGCCAGTGGAGCAAAGATGGACTGAAGGAATGAAATGATGAAATAATTTTGACTCTCAGCTAAGCCATTTTTGAGATAATTGTGAAAATGTGAACTTGATTAAAGCAACACTTAACCTTTCTGGAAATGTTACGCTTTTCTTTGTTTAGGTTAAAATGCTGTTAATAAGCTGATGGCACACTAAAATGTAAGTGAATTCCACCAGAAATAAAAACTCATAATCTTACCTTTCTTGAAATGCAAGAAAGGTAAGAGTAGCTTTAATACAGCGTCACCTTGAGGTCAGTGTGTGTGTTACATGTGCCTGAGTAGTGGGTGGAATTTGCAACCCACCTGCCAGTTTTGGTGACTTTTGGTGTTTTGTTTTTTGCATGAACACCTTTTAGAGGGGGAAAATAATCACAATAGAAGAAAGAATAATGAGAAAACAATGCAGTAAGCGACCCTGCATGAACCCCTAAATAGTGTCCTCTTTACTCTAAGGAACACACCATGGAGGTGTAGTTGGGGTATTTCTTCAATAGTAGTAGTCCCAATGAAAAAACTGTAACTTCATTATTAATTTAGGTATAGTACTGTGTGGATGTGAACTCACATATCTCCCATCAAAGCTTGCTCAACTTTTAACTTGAGCAGTGTCATCATTCAAAGTAAATCACACTTATGAGGAGCAGGACCTTGGTCATGGTCAGACACCATTTCCTGGGTGCCTGAGAGGAGGGAGACGGAGGAAGTGTCATGAAAATGTGTCTGCACTCAAACATACATAAAATAATGGGCTGGAGATTAAAACTGTTATTGTGCAATAAGTTTTTCCAGTCATCGGCAAACAATCGTGAGTCTTCTATGTGACCTTTTTCACAGTTTCCAGATGAGCAAAATGAGCAGAGTGTGCAATAATCAACATAAAACAAAGAAACTAATATTTTTATGCAAGTTGCTTAATATTTAGTTACTTTCATAAGAGTATAGAAAAGGTTGGCTGTTAGATGCCACAATGTATGTGATATTTCTTTCAGTCACACAAAGCCACGTCGATTAAAAAGTCAGGGAGCGTTTGGAACAGAAAAATACAGTAGGTTGTACATGTACTTTTACACAACTATCACTAGTAATAAAGTTTATGCAGCTTTCGGACCATAACTCTCTCCACCTTGTCAAGTTTGTAAGTGAAGAAAATGCAGAGAAGTAATCTTTTTTATTTAAATTGCTGAAAAACTAGGCATGAATGTAAAAAAACAAAGCAAACTAAATAAGGATAATTCTAAAGAAACAAATAATAGAAATTATAATACATGTACATATGGGAAAGTAAGAAATGAACATGTGATGAAAAGGAAGTAATAGAAAAATGACTAGAAATAAATTAGAGGATCTGGCAGATGTTAAGGTCTGTCTACTAGGGATGTGTAGGTGCGTGTACGTGGGGGCATCGGTGTCCCCGGCAGTAGGAGGAGGCAGTTACCAGATTATCCATCCATCCATTTTCATCCGCTTATCCGGGGCCGGGTCACGAGGGCAGCAGGCCGAGATAAGCACCCCAGACGTCCCTCTCCCCAGCAACACTTTCCGGCTCCTCCTGGGGGACCCCAAGGCGTTCCCAGGCCAGATGAGATATGTAATCCCTCCAGTGTGTTCTGGGTCTGCCCCGGGGCCTCCTACCAGTGGGACGTGCCCGGGAGGCATTCTAATCAGATGCTCAAACCACCTCATCTGACCCTTTTTGAAGCCAAGGAGCAGCGGCTCTACTCCGAGCTCCCTCTGGATGTCCGAGCTCCTCACCCTATCTCTAAGGCTGAGCCCAGCCACCCCACGGAGGAAACTCATTTCAGCCACTTGTATCTGCGATCTCATTCTTTCGGTCACTACCCAGAACTCGTGACCATAGGTGAGGGTTGGGACGTAGATGGAGCAGTAAATTGAAATTGAATTCAATTTATTGTTTTCCGGCTCAGCTCCCTCTTCACCACGACGGACCGGTGCAGCTCCCGCATCACTGCAGAAGCGGCACCCACCCGCCGATCCATCTCACGCTCCATTCTACCCTCACTCATAAACAAGACCCCAAGATGCTTGAACTCCCTTTCTTGAGGCAGTAACTCTCCCCCAACCCGGAGAGGGCAATCCACCGGTTTCCGACAGAACCATGGTCTCACACTTGGAGGTGCTGACTCTCATCCCAACTGCTTCACACTCGGCTGGGGAGAAATCACCAAGTAGACATACAGAGGTTTTGATGGGCAGTGTGTGTCATTGTCTATCCCATTTTGTGTAGTTCATATTGTGTCAGGTGAACTCTGTGTAGAACTTTGTATTGAAGAGGTTGCAGATTGGAGTTATGGGTCATTGAGAAGAACCATGAATTGATAGCAAAGGAGACAGCTAAATCTTTTTCCCAGTCTTATTAAAAGTTGATATATTATATATTATATCCATCTCTTCCTTTATAAGATACACAATGACCATCCACTGGGCTTTATCCGACAAATTCTGCTGTATTTTTGGGGCAAAAGTGTCCACTCGTTTCTTTACCAACAGCACAACCAGCTGAAAAGTTGTCCTGATGCCTCTGTAAAGAATGTGTTGCATTATTGCTGATTGTAAATGTCTTCTATCACTTGAGTGCATGTGTGTGTGTGTGTGTGTGTGTGTGTGTTGCCTTATCTCATTCCTTTCCATTTTGCTGAAAATAGTCCCATTAAAAGGTGATTCTGCTGCCTCAGTGTGTGATTCTCCAGCTTGGATAATGAAGCCGCAGGAGACACACATTCAGAGCACAGTTAAATCATTTCACACTCTCTCTCACACACATACACACGCATAGGAGACACACAGTCTGCGATTGGAGTTAAATCACTTGACCTCTGACCTCTCTCTGGACCAATGAGAACATCCTCGACACTGGGGTGCAGCCCCGACGACAGCCTATAAATAGCAGGCAATTTAGAACAAAAGAGGAAGGGGCATCTCAAAGATTAATGACTCCTCTCTGCATGCATTTTACTACTTTTTGTTCTATCCGTCTTATCTCCTCTCTTTCCTCCCACCTGCTCCATTTTGCTATCTCGCTCACTCTTTTTGTGTTCTCCCAGCACTCTTACTGCCTCCCTCTCTCCTATTGTCTTTGTGTATATCTGTGTGTGTGTGTGATGGTCTCATGGTAAATGCAGTTACTGCGATAGGCAATTTCCTCGTGATTCAAAACCAATTCTCTATACAGTCTCTTCTCTACTTTCCTATACGGCTGCACTCACATCGCTGCTGATTGCAAGGACAAATAAGATGTTAATCTTCTAATACTTTCCACAACACGTTTCCCCCCCCGCTAGAACTTTCTTTTTTCTTTCTAAAATTTGATTTACTCAGGCGAGGTTTGCTGAGCATGTAGCCTGCTTTTTTTTTTTCCGCACTCATAGACAGACACATTCACACCTGGGAGCTGCACCTCACTGTTAATAACAAGTAGCTCAGCTGGAGCAGTTCAGAGCTAAGTGCTTCACTCAAAGGCACCTAAATAACACGGGGGCAGGCGGGGAGTGGAAAGGATGCCCCCACACACACACATGCACACACACACACACACAGGATTCAAACTGGCAATCCTCCAGCAATTTCTGTTTATATAGCCTTTATTCTCTGTTACACTCAGGCCTCACATTATGAAAATAATACATGAAAACAAGCTTAGACCCTCATCTGAGGGCAAGGAAAATCTCCTTTGGGTATTACTATATCTGGAAACTAATGGTGACGTTTTGTGCAGCCACTGGCTGTTTTCCTTGAACTTGCAGCACTGCATTCAAATCACAACCTGATTGCTCTAACCATTTATTTGGACACATTGAAATTGGATGAGTGATGTTCAGTGACGCAATCCTTTCTGGGTCTCTTCACACAGTGTGCAAAAACCAGCCCAGTCACTGGATGAAAATGTCTGCATTGCACATCTCTGCAAACCATGAATACAGAACATTTGCACATTTCATATGGAGCATATAAAAGTTATGTAGCATTAGCTGATTCTGTAATCGGGAGGCAGTGGGGATGGTGGATGGTGTGTCACCTCGGTGAGATGCCTGCAAAGCTGCACTGCAGACCATTGCTCGAGACCAACAAACAACAAAACAGGCTGTTTTAGCTGTGTTTACATCAACTTTAAAGGCTTCAAATGTGGGTGTATTGCATTGCCCTATTTTTTGTTGATCCAGTAGCTCTAAAGGCTCCAAATGTAGGTGTTTTGTGTCACTCTATCTTTGTTGATCCCGTGTCTTTAAAGGCTCCAAATGTGGGTGGTTTGTAGCCCGTTGGTGTGTTTCCAGTGGCTTTTAAGGCTCCAAATGTAGGTGTTTTGTATCACCCTATCTTCGTCATTCCAGAGGCTTTTAGGGCTCCAAATGTGGGTGGTTTGTAGTGACCTGTTGGTGTGTTTCCAGTGGCTCCAAATGTGCGCATTAAGTAGTGACCCATCACTGTGTTTCCATTAGACCAACAAACAACACAACAGGCTGTTTTACTTGTTTTCACCATCTTTATATGCTTCAGATGTGGGTGTATTGCATTGCCCTGTCTTTGTTGATCCTGTGGCTTTAAAGGCTCCAAATGTGGGTGGTTTGTAGCCCGTTGGTGTGTTTCGAGTGGCTTTTAAGGCTCTAAATGTGAGCATTTAGTAGTGACCTATCATTGAGTTTCCATCAGCATTTTAGGCACCACATGAGTGTGTTATGTTGCAACCTGTCTGTGTATTTCTAGCAGCTTTTAAGGCTCTGAACTTGAGTGTTCTGTAGCAACCCATCTTTGTTTTTCCAACAGCTTTTTAGGCATTACCTGGATGTTTGAACTGACCCATCAGTGTTTATCCAGCAGCTTTTTAGGCTCTAGGTGTTTGTGGTGATCCATCTGTGTTTTTCCAGCAGCTCTTGAGGCCCCAGACATGGGTGTTTTGTAGCGACCCTATTTTTCCAGCAGGGATAGTGCCACGAAACACAGTTGATTTTTTTTTTTCTGAAACATTGCTGTTTTTCCTGCTAGGATTGTGCCCACCCAACCAGGTATTCTAAGCCAAAACATTTCCAGGGTGAAACATTGGTGCAGTGGTTTGGCAATGGTTCGAGCCTGGTGAGAGGGGTTCAGGGTGGAGAAGCCCCTCATGTCCTGCAAGTCCTCCCCTTGTCAGCTTGGGTTTTTTTGGGTACTCCTGCTTCCTCCCACAGTCCAAAGACATGCAGGATACTTGGTGACTCTAAACTGGCCGTAGGTGTGAATGTGAGTGTGAATGGTTGTCTGTCTCGATTTTGTATTTGAATTACTGAATAATGATTTTTTCCTAACCACAACCAAGAGGTTTAAACCTAGCCACAAGTCAGCCATAGCATTATAGAAACATATATTTGTAATGTATCTGCTACATAATAATGAGCTAACATATCAATGTTTTGCAGACATGTACAATGCCAACTTTTTTCTGGCGACTGGGTTGGCAAGGACATTTAACACTAGTGCAGAGTTCACCTGAGAATCTTTTTTGCTCATTCTCAGTATTGTATTCTTAATGAGGGGAAGTTGTTTTTTGCTGTGTCACCACATGCACTATCTGACAATATATGAAGAGATGAAAAACTTTAAACCCAATAAATACGGAAACAAATAGAAAGAGACACAAATGTAGGGTGAAGCTGTATCGTTTCTTTGGCTAAAATGAGTTTTTGGTTACTGCAATTTCTATTTAGACACTATTTTGTGATTTTGTTGATTGTACTGTTTGAGGAGTTTTGAGAACAAAGCATCATTTGGAGATTGTATATATGATTTCATAAACTGGAACTCTGTTTTGGATATTTATGTCAAATCTTTCAGCCACTGCACTGGAGTTAGCTGTGGCTGGGAGCATTCTGTATTCAGGGTTGTCTGTCTGTCCATCCATCCGTCCCATTCTCATGAATGTGACATCTCAAGAATGCCTTTTGGGAATTTCTTCAAATTTGGCACAAACGCACACTTGGACTTGACGATGAACTGATTAGATTCTGGTGGTCAAAGGTCACTGTCACTGTGACCTCATGTTTCCCATTCTTGTGAACACAATATCTTAAGAAGGCCTAGAAGGAGTTTCCTAAATTTAGAACAAATGTTCACTTGGACTCAAGAATGAACCGATTAAAATATGGTGGTCAAAGGTCAAGGTCACTGTGACCTCACAAAACATGTTTTTGGCCATAGCACAAGAATTCACATGAAATTATGACAACATTTCACACAAACAGTATGATTCAATTATGAAGTGGTGACATTTTATATCCAAGAGGTCAATGGTCAGCTTCACTTTGGCATCATAATGTTCTGAAAAACACTTCTCTGGCCGTATTCAATGTCATATCTCAGGAACAGAAGCGGAGACATTCAGTCAGATGCTGAATTGGTGACCTCTTCTTGGGTTCCCAACGTGACACTGCGCTGACTGTATAGATCTCCCCAAGGCAGTAATTCTAGTCTTTATTTATAATAATGCACCTGAGCATTGAAGAAAAATCTGTCACATTTTAATAGAAGTCACATTATCAAATATAAGCCGTCTGATCCACTATAAAAGAAAGTGCACTCAGCATAGAGGAACTCAGCCTGTTACGCATTATTTTCTGAAAGCCACACAATCGCGGCACTTAGGGTTCAGTGCATTGCTGGTTTTTAATTCTGTGAGGTGGCTAATTCCATTAACCTGTTGTCCTGGTTGAACCATCCCTGATTAGACAGCCAAAATGAAAACAACTCAGCAGAATAAAAAATGCGGCAGCACTGTGGCCCCGAGGACCTGATTTGTGGACCGATGATTCAGACAAACCAAAGGTGCCATGCCCGAGGAGCCCTGGCTGCTCTCCAGCTGCTAAGGTCTCTGCAAATCACAGACCTCTGACCCTGCGAGCCCAGGCGGTGTGAAAGGTTAAAACAAGTGCTAAATACATCTGCAAGCTAACGCAACATATTTGAATGGGAGAGGCTCAGGGCATGATTTGCTCTGTGACTCAAATTGAAGCATCAGTTCACCCAAAGCACAACAAAACTCACTTATTGGTGGCAGCTAGCTGTGCAGATAGTTTTGGTGTCAAGTGTGTCGTAAGTTCTGCCAACACCATCGCCTTCATTTGTGGAGAAACACAAAACACTGAAAAATGAAAATTTGGAAAACAAGTCAGAAGCTCACAAACACAGGTCAATATATGCTTTTTTCTCTTCTTTTCTGGGGCTGAAAGCCTCAGGATGGAGGGATGGAGGATGGAGGGATGGAGGAAGGGATGTCAGAGACAGTGGTTTTCTGTCACCTTTGTTTAATGTGACAGGGACCTTTTTATAATGCTTTTTTGTGTGCATGTGTGTGCAAAATGTACGTGCATGTGTGGCTGGCTGTACTTGTGTGTGTGAATGCACTCCGGTAGGTGCTTCGGTAAGTGTGTGTCTGTGTGTGTGCTTACGTGCATGTGGCTCCTTGCACCTGCCCTCTGGCCACGGCTTCATTAAACATTTCATTAACGTCAAACACAATTTGCACCGTCAGATTAAACTAGCCCAAACACACACACACACACACACACTCAGACAGAGACCCACCCACATGCACAAACATCAGTAAAAACCGAGGTGACACGCTCACAAAGGGATGACAAAATTAAAGCTATGCCCTGTAAATTGCAGTCTCACACACATCCGCACAGAGGCACAAACCCATATCAACAGAGTGATGTACATACACAGAGACACATGCCAAACATAATCTGTATCGAGAGTAGGAAAGAAATGAGTTTTGCATTGGGTGTCTGCATGTATGCATATTTCTGTAAATGTGTGTATTACGTTCTGTGTGTGACTCACTTCTACTGTGTGAATGGAGGAGAGGGAGAAGAAAGAGGGATAGGAATCAGTGGTGGATGGTTGGGGCAGAGGTTAAGTACACTCCAAGATAGCGTCTTAAACATTAACAGTGATTCATTTCCCAAAGGAGGAACAGGGAGGGAAAAAATACCGGGCAACAGAGACGGACAGTTTCAAGTAAAATGCAGAGAGATGGTAAAAGACAGAAAAGCAATAGAGATAGGAGGAGAAGTTATTAGTTACTGCAGCGATTCTGCCTATTTGACTCTTAACATCATCACAGTATTGATCCTTGAACATGTGTCCATTCAGTGGATTTTTATTCATAGTAGATACACACATTAACTGGCTCATTAAAGCTGTAAGAATCAATATTTGTACATCAACAATAACCATGAGTTCCTCTATATGTAAGGGTGGGCTTCACAGCATTTTTTAGACCTCTTTCAACGTCCAGGGCTGAAAAATGAAGCGCACGTAGAAATGCTAGAAACAGCAGTGGAGGCTGGCTCCAAGAGTGAGGAAGCAAAAGGATTCCTGGTTTGATTCCCCCACCTTGGGTTCAAAACCTCAGGTGGGAGAGAACAGAGTTTGCATGTTCTCCCCGTGTCAGTGTGGGTTTTCTCTGGGTACTCCAGCTTCCTCCCACAGTCCAAAGACATGCAGGTTAACTGGTGACTCTAAATTGTCCGTAGGTGTGAATGTGAGTGTGAATGGTTGTGTGTCTCTATGTGTCAGCCCTGTGATTGTCTGGTGACCTGTCCAGGGTGAACCCTGCCTCTTGCCCAGCGTCAGCTGTCCCCAGTGATCCCTGACAGGATAAGTGCTTACGGAAAATGAATGAATGAATTAATCACTCATTTCAGTTCTATTAAAGCTTAAAGATCTGCATTATTAAGGGCGTGTCGGCTTTGAGTGACAGGTGAGAGTCATCCATTGACAAGTTCCTATTACGACGACAACACTGAGTAGGCAACTTAACCAACTTAACCCCAGATTCAAACTAAAGTTGTAGCCGCAGCTGCTGCTATTTCAGTGTGTTTTAGGTTCTTGACAGTTAATTGTAAGGTTTTGGTTGCCTAAAAAAAATCTTGCTCAGGATTTGGTTGTACTAAGACCCTCCTAGAATGAACACCAGTTTTTCTGTTAAGTAGTCCCACTGGAAAAATTGTTTTTAATGGTTTTAAGCCTGTTTTGAAGCCCGTTTTCAAACACTAGCATTAGCATGAATATTATTGCAGTTAATTATAGCCGTAAACGTACAATGCTAACTAAGCTAGCAAAGGTTATGAAAAACCAAGATGGCGACGGACAACATGCTAAACTCGAGGCTTAAAAACAGGTGTCCACAAACTAATGAGTGATGTCATGGGGGCTACCTCCATTATTTTATACACTGTATGCTTTCAGCGCATTGTTTTGTTTTTTCGGCTCACAACTTTACTGTTTTGGTTCACTCTAACAATCAATTGTATGCTGCATGCCCACCACCAAATAACAGACAGACAGAGTGAGTGACAAGCTGGTGAAAATAGTGAAGCATTTAGCAGCTAAAGAGCCAGATATTACATCAGTGGGTTAGTGGAGACCAAAAACAGAGATAAAAGAGAGTGAATATTGAACTTAAATTCATCGTGTGGTCACAAACACAAATGAGTGCTAATGCTTCTGCTAAAAAGTTTGCCATATCAACCGTATGATTTGAATATATATCATTTTTTGTTTAGAGTTCACTTTCAGCATCCTAAAGTAGCTAGAAAAAATCAGTTATGTCAGGGCTAACCAGTAACTCAACAACAGGCTGAAAAGCGGGGGTCTGTTCAAACCTGTTTCACCTCTGATAACACCTAGTGTCCCAGTTGGGTCTGATCAGAAGTGTGCTTTGTTGAACGAGTATTGAAAGAATCTACCGTGCCTGAACAAAAACAACCAATCACAGCCGAAGATTTTCTAACACAGTTGTCAATCACTGCTTTTGAACTGAGGTCAAGCTAGGCAGCACTGATCAAATGCAAAACATATGACATTGCCTATTTCTCACCGCAAATGTCTTCAGAAACATATTTCAGTGTACAGTTTAGCTGTAAAATGAGGGAGCTTGCGTCCCAGCCACTTTTGAAAACAGTTGTACCAAAACCAAGTGTCGTTTTTTGGTGGGCGGGGCTTAGCTGAAGGCAAGACAGTTCTCCACAGACATTAGTTAACGCTAGCTAGCAAGTTTTATTGGCTTGTTGGAGACAATGGAGGAAGATGATAGGAGTGATGCTTTCTGAAATATTCATTTTAAGTGTCGGAGTGCAGTCTGGCAAAAACTGGACTGTTTGTATTCAGAGCACTGTCTTAATGTACCATTTGGTTATCCAAAGCACCGCACTCTTGGAGTGGCAGAGTGCTTTCTGGGCAGCAGAGCACTGAGTGGAGTGAATGTGTGATTAACTTAACAGCTCGTTAATTCGTACAGAAATATAACGTTCTGTTTCTTCGGCCAACAGGGCTCTCATTTTAGTGTGGAGCATCAGACTGAATTAATGACGCAGCGTGTCAGGTCACTCACTCTCCGGGACTGCGAATATTACTTGAATAAATAAACACTGACCAACGAGAACCCGTATGCTCTCACTCAGTGGATGGATAATTTGACAGAATTGAAATTTCAGTTTTGAGCCATGACTCCTATTCCGGCTCCCAATAACACAACGAGATGACATTTTAAGACTCCTATGTAGCCTACAGCCGTGTGGTGGAGAGTCGTGCTTTGCCTCCAGCAAACAAACCGACGTCATTGTGACGTCAGCTCTAAAAGGGTCCATCGGCAATGCGATAACAGAATCTTGATTCGCTGCTGCCTAGCGGTGATTGACATATCGACAGCTGCGTTATAGATTCCTCGACTCTGATCATTTGTTTTTGTTCAGATGCCATTAGGAAAACTAGAAGGAGGAAGAAAAACATAGTCTGCGATTAAAAAAAATATCTGTCTCGTGTAATGCTGTGTGGATATTAGGAATCTGAGATAATAGACTTACCAACAAAAGATAAGCAAAGTCAGAGAAAACAACTCTAGTGACATCACATGGGTGTATAAGCCACCCTGCATTACAGTCTGCTGGCACAGAGTTTAAAAGACATGGCTGTTTGCCAATCCGCCTTTCATGAGTACCCCAACATTATGTAAATCTGGACTGAATCACTGCAGTGCTCTTTTAACATTTGCTTGTACAAAGTTGTTCCTCACGGACATGAGAATGATTTCGGTGTCAGTCCTCCTGTGATGTATTGATAACTTAATGAGAGCCCAACTCCATCCATTTATGAACTTGTCATTTGTCACACAGTTTCCACCGCGTAAGCAGGGACACAGAGATGGAAAGGCCTGACTACAAACTTTGCAATCACAATCATGTGTCTTGGTGACACGAATGCTGAGATACGGCATTGTCTAAAAAGTAACAGTTACACCTCTCTTACTTACGTGATGCAGAGACAGCAGTTTAAGAGGACTAAGCAGGAAAGCAGAGTCAAAACCAGTCAGATCTTACGTGCACTCAAGAATAAAAACGTTCAATCACCACATACATTTACCGAGCTACATGGAAATCCTGGAATGGCTCAAAAATGCCAAACTTCACCCATAAATGATTCAAATCTACAAGCAAGACATTTAAATTGGCTCTGCTAAAACCAGACAGGATGCGAAGTGCTGAAGTGGCAGGAAGCCCTAATGAGGACGCTGGTGGCAAGTGTGTGTCCGTGTGTGTGTGTGTGTGTGTGCGCGTGTGTGTGTGTGTATGAGAGTGAAAGGGAGGATTTTTGCTACGAAAAGCCAATTGCCAGAGCTTTCATCATTGAGATGGAGTAAAGCCTCACAGAGGACCAAAGGCTTGAGTATCTGAAGTCTTAACACACATCAGTTTTGCAGAGATCCTCTCTTGCTTTCAAATTTCTTGGAAAGAGGAGACCTCGTAGTGATAGAGACAAGATGTATACAGACGGAACAAGATGTCGGCTAATCAACAAATATGGTTTATTTATCTTTTTTTTTTTCATTCTGTGCGAGAGACAAAAAGAGAGAGAGGAGTAAGGTTGAGGCTTATTGGGGGAAAAGAGTGAGCTCAAACAAACGTGCACAAACGTATGGTTTCTAACTAGGGCTGGTGCAGCAATGCATACAAATGACCGGATGTACTGCCCGTGCTTGATGGACCTATGTCTCTACCTCGCTCCATCTCTGCGTCAGGTGAATGAAGAGGTTAATTTTCCACTCCAGTACCACGCTCAACTGATGACAGAACATCTCCCGGGGATTTTCTCGCCCCCTTGTGCCCTCCAGGCTTTATTTAGTATTTAGCATTAGAGAAAAGTGCTGTGATTAAAGGGAAGTTGGGGTGGATTTGATTAAAGGGGACGTGGAGTGGACCTGACTCAAGGGTTTATTTTTCTTTTCTCCCCCCCCCCCTATACTGATTAATTGGGATATTTCTCATCCCACTCCTGAGGCCATGGCAGAATGCAGCGTCAGACTTTTTTTTTTCCTTAAAAACCACAACCCACAGAAGTGAGATTTCTGAACCATTTAGGTGCCTTAAGTGTAGCTTAAATGCAATGCTGAGCAGATGAAGGACAATCAATAGTGGAAAGGAGGTGGTGGAACTGGGAGACATCCAGATTCACTAAGTGAAGCGAATGTTCTTAAAAGTACCATGATACAAATATAGTAACCACATTCTTTTCTCCAACACCAATGTAGGAACAAATACTGTCACATAGTTGCTAAATGTTAGGTCCGAGGGAAGAAGAATGTACCAAGATGCAGCAGTTGATCTGCCACCTTCTGTTATTATTTCGCCTCTCATGCTTCCATAATAACTTTGATGTGTTGTGATGGAAACCATTTACATGAATGCTAAATACGTGTCCCTCTTTTTTCTCTCCAAGAAAATGTTACAACATTTTTGATTTAGTTTGACCAGCTAACTAGTGGGGTTTCCTTCCACCTATTTTTATTCACATTTTCAAAAATTGCGAAAAAAAAAAAATTGGATGGAAACGCCAGAAATTCGAAAAAAGGCAGAAAATTCGAAAAAAAGTTTTTACCCTTGGAGGGGGTGGATTTGTCAGCGTATCGATAAAAGGAAAATGCGACTTTTTTCTATGGAAACATGTTTTGCGAATAAACGATGACGTACCGGCACACAGATCCTCAAATGTGGCCCTTGACATATGGAAATGTTTCAGCCAGAGTTCGTGAGTGAAATGCTGCTGGACAACTACTTCCCAGAAGTCCATCACACGCCTACGTTCCCATACACACGGAGAACAACGCGGTGGTCTCCTTCCAGCTATTTCCAACAGTACTTTTAACATTAAACTTCTTCTTTGTCGTCTCTTCTTCAAGAGGGTTAGGTACACTGTGAACGCTGACAAAATGCTAACCAGAGTTCTTCCAAGAGCCGACAGGTTTATCAGGAATCTGTCCAGTGTCAGTTGAGTGTGTTGTTGTTTACAGTGGGCATAAGACGCTCTCTTATGATGTCATCTGGCGCACTTTTCTTCTACGGGGGTGTTTTTATTTTGTTCATTTTTCACGAGAAGCGCCACCTACTGCTCTTCCTGTTGACTCCCAATAATTGCAAAACAGTACCGAATGGAAACGGGCATAAATTTGCATTTTCTTTTGCGCATTTTCACAAAATTCGCTCAAAAATTGCGATACATTTGGATGGAAACCCCACTACTGATAATTTGATAGCTAGCTCATGGGTTGTAGCTAGCAGAGTGATATCATGGCTCAGAGGAGTTTGGGTGTCAGATGGTGAAAACTTTGTCTACATTTGCAAAAGAGCACAGTTTGAGTTCTAATGTATTAATTCTTTCCTCACCTCCTCCACCTGTTGATCTGCCAACACTGGTGAGGGAGGTGGAGGCTGAAGCTAACAGTCTGCTCCCACTGTCACTAAAGCATGCCCACTTTGAGTGAGCCAGTTGGTCGATGTGCTCTTGTCTAACCAAATTTGCACTGGTCGGACAATCGCTGGTGTTACTTTAGTGTGTTTCCACCAATGGCAGCTGTGGCTCAGAGGTAGAGTCGGGGATCGTCCACCAATCGGAAGATCAGTGGTTCGATTCCTGGCTGCATGTCGAAGTATCCTTGAGCAACAGACATGTGAATGGGTGAATGTGACTTGCTTTGAGTGGTCGGATGACTAGAAAGGCGCTATACAAATGCAGGTTCATTTATTTTTCCTGCTGTAAACAGCACTTGTATTTGTCCTTTTGTGATGGTTGGTATTTGTGGTATTTCTCCGTCCCCTTCTCCATGGTGATTGCACAGTGCAGCATTTTATCCAAATTTCAGCATTTTATGACTCAAAAGTTTTGTTCAGCATCAAGTGGCGAGGCAATCTGGTGCACAAAGCTCAGGAGCAACAGCGTATTGTCAGATAACACACTTATTTTTCCCTTGGGACATTCCACTTGTCCGAACACAGAGTTTAGTTGCCCAGGGGAAGTGTTAATTTCAAGCACTGTGACAGAAAAAAAAATGCTTTGGCTGACACACAATGCACAAACTGTTTGCCTGATGCCGTCTAGTTACTGAAATGTTGCAGCATTAAAATCCTTATTTTTGCAAGTCAGGTTGTGTACGGGGGTTTGTGCTCTCCTACGCAGCTGTTTGGAAATAGATGTGTGAAGTAGTGTTCCTTTATTCTGGGACACACTGTGCTACCAGGTAGAGTGCTCTCAGTGTATTGTGGCAGATTTTGTTAATCTAGAGATGACGTGCACATCTTTTTACTGTATCGACCAGTCCATTGGTTGAAGAGAAGTTTTCTTTGGTTGAGTGCAGCCCTGAAATGTGAAGGATTTGCTTTAAATTCCTCTTGTGTGTCTACAGCTCTCACATACTCTATCTTACCCTAGACTGTAGTTGTAACATGAGGGTCTATGAGGATTGATTTTTATTCAAGTATAGCGGAAATTTCCCCGAGTAAGACAGTATATGTCACAACTTGAAGATCAACATTGTGATCCAGTTGATGGATAATTGAAGTAGAGTGCATGAACTTGGACTGGCATTGCATGTAAATCATGAGGTGTGGAAAGTTTTAATGAAATGCAGTTCCTGGGGATACTGGACTGTAGATCAATTAACGCTTAAGCTCTCCTCCAGTGTGACTGCTAGTGGGAATAAAAGACCATTAGTAAAGAATGTGCTTATGTGAAACAGCACCCACCTGTTGACCTGTATCAAATGTTTAAAAGAAATGTTTTAGACAGTATCATAAACTTTGGTACGAAGGAACTCCTCAAGTGTGTCCTGCTTTTGTGAATTACTTTATTTCCTAGTTATTTCCTTTTTCCCTCTCTGCATGTATCTGTATTTCTAATAATTGTGAGAGGGGAGTTAAAAGGTCAAGCACAGCAGACTACTGCACAGCAGACCCAACGCTCATCCTGACAATGTCTGAGTCGAACAGTCCATTAGAGCCTTAAATATCAGAGGGCTAAGCTAACATTTAGAGGGCCGAATTTATGCATGAGTATGAATGAACTGACCTTCAGCAGGCGTAAAAAATATCAGTGAGTCGATACTCGTCACAGAAGAGACAACACAAAAACTATCTGGCTTTAGAAAAATAGTTGAAATGGGCAAATGCTAACTCTGTTAAGGCTTTATATTGATGTTTGCATGACATTTTGATTGTTGTTTATGCAATGAGTATTGACTGTATGCATTTCAGTAATCAAGAGTCCAGGCTGAATCACAGGCCGCAACATTTTACGATAACACAACAAGAAGAGTGATTCCTTCCTGTTGTGTGCTGACCCTGTACAATGATTATATGAATTTACATCCACGCTTAGTGCAGGTGATATTGCACCTTAAGGCTGTAGCCATGGAGTCATCATTATGGGGCATGGGTGGATTATGAGACAGTGGGCCCCTGAGCACAGACACGCAGAAGGCCCGCCGATCCTATATTGGAGCAAGACACGCAGATTGTATAGACGTTTAGCCTCCTTTTCTTGTGGCTGAAGGCCTCTTTGTAGTCGTTATGCATCATTTTGTGGTTTTGTGTCTCTTTGCAGTTGTTTTGTGTCTGTGCTCATTTTGTGCCTCTTTGTAGTTATTTTGTGTCTGTGCTCATGTTGTGCCTTTTTGCAGTTGTTTTATGTCTCTTCGTGGTTACGTTGTGCCTCTTTGTCACTGTTTTGTGTCTCTTAGTGCTCATTTTGTGCCTCTTTGTAGTTTTGTGTCTCTTTGTGCTCATTTTGTGCCTCTGTAGTTGTTTTGTGTCTCTTTGTGCTCATTTGCGCCTATTTGTAGCTGTTTTGTGTCTCTTTGTAGTCATGTAGTAGTAGTAGTAGTTCAGACCTGGTATTAACATGTGTTTCAGGGATCCGAACAAAAAGTGGGAGTGAGACACATCACTGTTAACTCCTGTGCCCAGCATGTATCTCCAGCTGACCACTTGTGTTCAGATTACATTACTGCCCTGTGCACAGTTATTGTGACCACACTTTTGCTAGCTGTTCTGCAGCATGCTCGCTAGTCATGTTAGCAGCTGCGTCAGTACAGCTGGAGACATCTCTGTCAGCAGAATTCAACACTCGAAAAAAGGGTTTCACTCAACTGTCTATTTGTAGTTGTTTTGTTTCTTTGTGGTTACTTCGAGTCTCTTCCTGATCAGTACGTGTCTCTTTGAGGGACATTTTGCAGGTGGAACCAAAATTTTGAGCATATTAGAATACTGGGGGAAATGTGTCCCCTCCGGATATATATTATAATTAGTGCCTTATTGCAGCTTGACTGTGGCCACAACTTCACATCAATTCATTAGGGCCCGACCATTTGTCCAAACAACAATAGGCTAATGAGACAGCTGGTCTTGCTGACTTGAACCAGCCACACTGAATTAGAAGCCAAATTTAGAGGAAAACAAACCTGTCTAGACCACCAAGGATGTAAAATGAGATTTAGGGAAAAGCCAACACATACTGGGTGAGTCATGAATTTCAGACGCTGCTTAACATTAGAGCCTGCAGGGTGTCACAAGACAGTAGGTAAATATGTGATAAACCTAAAAATTAAATATTAGAAACCAAAACAAATGGTAGGTTCTCACAGAACAACACAGAACCCAAGACGACCAATTAGATGAAAACACCAGAGAGGAAGAGCGAGCAGGAAACAGGAGAGATAGAAACAGGGGCTAAATGTTGAATCTTTAATTGGTCTGAAGTAAAGAGATGTGTGGTTGCATGTGTGTGTGCCAGCTCGTATGTGCAACAGTAAAGCAGAGTAATTAGGTCTGAGAGAGCCCCTCATTATAAAAGGCTCTTGCAGCTGTTGGTAATTAAAAGCAGCGGTCTTCCAGAAAGTGCTACGCAACAGTAATGTCACCAAACACTGGCTCTCACTATGTATCAAGTTCATGTGCAGTGCAATGAGGGGACAGTGCCCCTGATCTTTTTAAGAATGCCATCTAACATGTCACGGAAAACCACACACAGACAGCGCCACCAGCTTTCATCACCAGGAAGGGGACGCTTTAAATGGCAAACAGAGGTTGGTGACATCTTATGTACTAATTGCAAGGGCGTGTCTGCTCCTGTGGGAGATCATTTATCATTCAAACAGTGTGGGTGGTGCCGCAGCACTGATTTTCTGAAAACAGTTTGGCATGTCACAACATGAAAAGCACAGGTGTAAATAATAGGCCCGGCTAATGACTGAATGACTGAAATCTATCTAGCTGTTTCAATATCAGGGTCCTGGTGTTGTTCATGCTGGCTCACTGTCACAGTTTATTGGGACACTTTAACAGAGCTTTTGTTAATGTTCTGACTAACACCTGTGCTTCTCCTGCTGTTTTGTGATTTCTAATATCCTTTTATTTTCAAAGTTTGTAAGGCTGCTCTAATCGGGATTTTTATATTGATGAAATGACTGTGTAATGTGACAGGGATCAACGGTTTTCACCAGACCCTGCAGTTCTTCTCTCCTCTTTATAGTATTTTAACATATTTTAGCTTGTTTTGATTTTACAGCCACAACTTTACTGTTTTGTTTCACTCGCTGGTGGACATGGTTGAGAATTTAGCGGTTAATTTCCTTCAGGAGTTTGTAGAGACCAAACCAGAGCTAAAAAAGAGTGAAAAAGTTTGTGTTACTGTGTGACTTTGGTGTTTTAAAGGGTTCGTTCGGATTCACCAAAGCTACCAATCAAGGCAGTGATAGACAGGCAGCTCCCATGTTCAGTGATGTAAAATTACTGTCGAGTCTCAGTTTAATTTTCCATTGGATGGAGCTGTCTGTTTGGGAGGTACTGACCATATGACTAGATTAATGAGGCTTAGATTAGACTTCTTGGTCACCAAAGGGAAGCAAGAAAAATGAAACTTTCTTTGAGTTCAGCGTAACCCAAGGTGAGTAATTGATGTACAAATGGTCATTTGTATACAACAGGCAGGATGCAAATGTTGCTTCAGGTCTGTAAATAGGCACTGTTTTCCAACACACAATTATAAGGGGACGATAATATGTCAATGTTGTCTATAAAGCTAAAAGCTAAAAAAAAAAACAAAACAAAAAAAAACTAAATACTGCAGGTTTTAGCTTTATTGAACTTTTTATATTATTGCGTCACTGATAGATTATTTTTTAACCCTTTGAAACCTAAGCAAATTGGCTTGGGTTCTTTCAAAAGCATGGGAAGAAGGCTATGAGCAACAAAAGCAGAAATTACCCAAAAAATGAGCAAGAAATCAGTAAAAAACAAACAAAAACGAAAAAACAAATATACAATATACAAGGAAAAGGAAAAGGAAAAAGGAAATGACGTAGAGAAAGACTTTTAGAATTATAATAATCATGGAACATGATTTTAAATGTATAATAATGAAAACTAGTTTTAAAAAAAGATAATTTTCCAAATCAATCATTTTTTTCAAATGTATGGAACATTTTTACCAAGTTGCTCATTGCCTTTTTTCCCCATGTTTTTGAAAGATATCCCACCAATTTGCTCAAAGTTCAAAGGTTTGAATACGTGTGAAAGGCTTCTGAAAGCAGCACAAGAAAAGTGATGTTGCTTTAAATTTCAAAGGGTTAAAATCATTTAATCGTTATTTGAGTTACTGAGGGGCGGCACAGTGGTGCAGTGGTTAGCACTGTCGCCTCACAACAAGAGGCCGCTGGCCAGCTGGAGCCTTCTGTATGGAGTTTGCATGTTCTCCCCATGTCAGCGTGGGTTTCCTCCGGGTTCTCCGGCTTCCTCCCACAGTCCAAAGACATGCAGGTTAATTGGTGACTCTAAATTGTCCGTAGGTGTGAATGTGAGTGTGAATGGTTGTCTGTCTCTATGTGTCAGCCCCGTGATAGTCTGGCAGCCTCACTAGGGTGTTCACTGATCTACAACAATTCCATTTTATCTCCAGAGGAGCTATATGTCATCAAAATGGAGCGCATTTGTTCACACACCTGTCCTCCACCCAACAACTGTGAGGATCTGCTGAAGCTGCCACCATTACCACACTGTTATGCACCATATTGACGGCATGCTAAATGTAAAAATGTAGGGTGATATTTATAGACTGCTGTCCCCATCCGCTGGACACTTAGTGCTGTTGTTCCTGTGCAATGTGTCAGAAATGTCACTGTGACTTGTCATTTTTGTTCCTGCAGCAATGTCACCAACACACATCCCCGTGTATTTATTGCACTTGGCAGATAGTGAGGTCCTGGTCTCTAAATTGCTACAGCAGCTCTTATATATAGACATACAGTATTTTGGCCCAAATCCCCTGAAGCAATGCAAAATCCTCAAGTCTGTAGGACTACTGCTGAAATCACACTGCTGGTAGGAGGATGCTGGTGCTGAGTTTTTCTTACAAATATTGCACAAAAGATCCTGTCGGTAACAAGACTGAATGGTGGACACTTTATAAACAACATAAAGACACAGTGAATGGGAGGAAATTAAGGACACTTTTTAAGCTTTGCCTTTCACGTTTATTTCCTCATTACCGGTGACAGAGATGGAAGTCTGTGTCTTGTTTGTGGTTCACAGGACGAGGCTGCATGCTGACATTTTCAGAGCAAAATAAAACAGTCTCTCTCCATGGGATATTTAAAAATACCGGGTTTGTGCATGTAGTCCTTCTCAGGTAAGCTCAGGGGTTTAGTGTTGCTGTAGCCCACAGGAACAACGCTCCATGATACATTACTAAAAGTGTCTGTCAGATAAAAACTAAAGCGATGGTCAAAGTTGTCACAGTGAAATTTAAAGGCGCCGTATGTAAGATTGTGGCCAAAACGGTTACTGCACTCAAATTCAAAATACTGCAGTGAGTCGTTCTTCTCCGCTTTCAACCGTCTCCACCGTTCAAAAGCATCTCGACCCTCTCTTTGCCTCTAGTTATTGTCTTGGCGTTGGGAATCATAACGAGGTTTTTTGGGTTTAGTCGGCCGTCAGCCATTGTAGCTCAGTCGTAACTGTAACTGATGGTATGGAACAGCTCCATTGGTACCATCCACAACTTTTCACAGTGGGAATGGAAAAAAATGCATACAGAACAGGCTTGATTCACATCAGCTGCAGTGCCATGTATCAGGGGTGTTATTTTAAACCTCCTGTCACCTAACCTACTTTAGCTATGTTAGTGTGTGTGTATTCACAGAGGTCATATTGTGCGTTTGCATTTTGTAAAACATTTGTAAAGGCCCCATGCCATAAGAAAACACTTACCTCTTTTATCACGTATGATTTAAGCTCCCGCACCGATCTTAAATTCATGAGTATACATATATTATTATGGACAAACACTTATGCATTAAGAATGCTCCCAGAGATTCACACACTTCCTCTGCTGTCATCGGAGCATGTGGCATATTGCCAGATAGTTGTAGAATCACTACAGAGTTTTGGGAGCAGTGTGTGTGGGTGTGTGTGACTACACCTGTGAATAGGAGCAAACACTGAAGGCATGCATGATTTAAAGTGTGTGAGCTTCATGTAAACTGTAGTATGGAAATGCAACATATTGATGCTGCTGCTCAATAATATATCAACATGTGCGAGGCATTAGGTATTCAGGTTAAAGCAAGGCCGTGTGTGAATAGTTAACCAGTTGTTTTAGTGCAAAGGCTGCTTTTAAGTGATTTTGCAAATACGTGGAATGAGAAAAGATAAAGAGAGGATGGTAAATGAGAGTGTGTGAGGAATGGAGGAAGACAAATATGTAGAATAACAGGGAGAGAATGATCAAAGGAAGGACAAGAAGAAAGCAGAGGGGAGATGGAGGGGAAAGATGAGAGAGATGGAGGAGCAACTGTAATTACAGCAGTATCCATGTTTTACAGTAAGTGCACAGAGGGGAAGGAGCAGTGACACACACACACGCACGCACACACACACACACACACACACACACACACACACACACACACACACACACACACACACACACTCAGCAGTCACCGAGCTACAACACATGTTCCCTTTTAACTTTTAACAGTCCCTTGTGAACTCCCGGATGATACATCGTAGAGTGCACTCGACCTTGTGAGCGTGTGTTCATGTGCGTGTGTGTGTATATGTGTGTGTGTGCTCTCCCAAATACAGGCCACCAGGGTGTGGTTAATATAGGATCAGTAGAAGGTTATGTCAACGTTTGGTCTATTGATTTCTCCTCAGGCTTGCTCTCTCTCTTCTAACCTTTCCACTTACAGCCCCTTTAGGCTCCATCGCTCTCCTCTCCTCTCCTCTCCTCTCCTCTCCTCTCCTCTCCTCTCCTCTCCTCTCCTCTCCTCTCCTCTCCTCTATCAGCAGCATCAGCGCGCTCAAATGCACAGCTTTGTAAAACGAGCAGTTCATGAGTTTATCAGACTGTAAATGTGCCATTAATTAAAATCATTGTCAAATAAAAATGTAACCCTGTTATCACTCCTCCTTAATTACTCTGATTTGATTATTCAATTAAAAGTCATTAGCTGTAAACACATCTTAGGTGTGTGTGTGTGTAGTACTACATCCATAAATTATTGACATGGAATAACACTGTGAAACATGGTGACACATCTTGTAGATGATTAAAATTAAAAAGGAAGCATCAAAGAGGAATTTGTTCAAGAGCCATCCCCATACATTCACACTGTTCAGTCATAAATGTAATGCTATAAAAATCATTTGAATCATAGGCTGCAGGGTTGCAGAGTGTGTCTGTTTGATGGAATTGAAATAATGTTTGGATTCTGTTTGAAAATAATTTAAGAAGGCGAACTAAACATTTTCTACAGCAATGAACACCTGACTGTATCAGTTAGTAGGGGTCTGCAACACCCACTATTAGAGTGAGAAAGCCATCATCAGGCCAGGAAGTGAGACTCTCTGAAGCCATATAGGGCTTTTATGGGACTTTCTCCCATGTGTGAGAGTCTGCATATGGGGTGAGTGGAAGCAGTGGTCAATAGGTCACCACAGAACTTTAATTGAATGGGCTGATAATGGCTTTCTGACCCATATCTATAGCTGCGCGTACATGGATAATATTCCTTCAGTCTGATTGAAATCATTCTGTTCAGAGATTCCAACATCACTGTTCACATAGATGCTAAATAAATTGATCCAATAAAGTGTGTGTGTTTACATGCCCCAAAGCATTTAATCAGAATATAGCTGTTTTGGACTGAAGTGATTCTTCCCGCTGCAAAGCGACACGTCTGCCAGATTGCCAGACAAACGTGTGCAGAAAGACCTTATTTATTCCAGCTAGAAAAACAAGAAACAATGGGATTATGCATTTGATTGGTTAATAGGTGCTTACATTTTCCTATTTAATGTATAATCAAAGGTTTACACCACCACTTCCAGCCTTGATTGAGAATTCCTTCAGAACAGGCCAATCTCTTCCAACTGAGGTGGTTACATGAGGTATTTTTATTCTGATTGGGTTATTTCTCTGATTATTTGCTTGATATTAGAGTCCATGTAAACACACGTTACAAGGGTTTAACCACAAATAAGTGTCATTTAATGGGCTAATAACATCCCAGTTGGCACAGTCATAACTACGTGGTTAGAATTTTGTCCTATCACTGCAATTTTACCACAAATTTGACTATTTAAAACAACAGCATCACACTGCTAATGTTACCCAACAGTTATTTTTAGGTTTAATGATAAGTCAAGCCATTTTGCTGTCAGTGTGAGATTAACGGCTCAGTGTTGGATGTTAACCTCAGCTGTGGGGCGTCTGCCCTAACAACAACATACTGTATGACAAGTAGAAATGAGATCACTTTGTGCAGGGCAGTGTTGGGTGAGTTCCTCTAAAAATGTAACATAATACGTAATACTAGTTACCATCATCTGAAAGTAATAAGTTACTTTACAATATTGCTTTCTGTGTAGAGTAATAAGTTACCTATTACATTACTTTTGCAGCCTTTGGACGCAAAACCAGAATGGGATATGTTGTAGACATGCAGGTATATTAATGGAAACACACTGAACATGATAACACACAGCAGGCTACGGGATGACCCAGATGTGCCAATTACTGGTGGCAACCTTCTTGTAGTGTATAATAAAAATAAAATAACATATAACAACTTTTGGGGGATATTTTTTCTGCTGGCAGAATGGAGCAGTGTGGATGAATGAAAATGAAAACAACAAACAGTTGATTTTGGGTGGTAACGTGTTACATGATATTGTAAATATAATATTACCTGAAATCCTGTTGGAATATTACTTCATTACTGCTAAAATGTTAATACGTAATATGTTACTGTAACGTTGTTGTTTTTTTTACTTTACTTAACTCATTACCCCCAACTTCAGTGCTATGTTAGCTATCCTGGCAGTGTCGAGCAGCAATAACAGCTCATTGCGGTGATCAGCGACCCCTTACCATTAAGAACAGATTCTAATGCTGTGGGAAACACTGAATGCTCATAATCAAACGCTCCTAATCCAAGGCAGAATTACAACTCTTTTTGCAATTCTAAATTGCCCCCCAAGTTCGTTGCCAAAAAAAAAAAAAAAAAAGGCAGTGAAATCAGCATTTCAGGAGGCAACATTCACAAAAACTGCGACTGAAGTCCTGGAGGGGCTGATTAATGAAAGTCCCATGTACTGTTGACCAATAGAGACACCCATATTATGCTAGAGGGCTTTGCTGCTAATGTAAGCAAATGTCATTTTGGACATTTGCCAAACAGACTGATGCTGTTGTTCCTCTTGAGCGGACAGTCTCCATCCCTTTGCCATGTCCTTGGTCATATGTGGTTGTCATTGGGGGGATAATAAACCCTTTCCCTGTTTAAGGATGGTCACTGGTGTCAAACGTGGAAGGCCTCTCAGAAATGAAGCTTTTGAAAATGGTCTTTTCTGGACAACTACGTGACTAAAGGGATCTGCTTTAAAAACAGTTACGGGGAGATGCATCTCCTATGATGTATTCAACGTGTCTGAGCTGTTACTGAAAGATAGCGTACAGTAGAGGTCCTGGGTGTTCATCAATCTGTCATCATCGGTTCTGTTTTTAGATGTTAGTATAATTACTATAAACAAGTCAGGCCATCAGTGACACAGTAGACTGCATCTGGGTTTCTTTATGCTTTAAATTAGAGTGCCGTGCTCCTCCATCCAGGCAGAGCTAATTGTTCAGTGAAGCAAAAGAAAAACAAATGCACACGAGGGTGTCAGGGAGAGGGGGGGCATGGGTACTTATCTATCCATCTATCTCGTCTATCTATCCATCTATCTATCTCATCTATCTTGTCTATCTATCTATCTCATCTTTCTCATCTCACCATATGTTGTGTGTGTTTGTTTGTGTGTGCGTATTCATCCTGTGCTCTCCCAAACTATTACTCCGGGGTGTGATGAGAGATCTTGTCTCAGAGGAAAACAGCAAAATATAATAACGGATGTGAAAGAAGGACACAGGGTATTTCATAACAGCTCATCAGCGAGCCTCTGAGAGATTTATGTTTTGACGATGCAAATGTCCTGGAAACAACAGAAAATAGGAAAGAGGTCAGCCGTGAGGGCCGCTTTCACATCAATTGAGAAGTCTCTGCTGTTGACAATCAGCCAGCGAAAAGAAACTGTGTAAAAAACAAGGAGAAAAAAAAGTATTTAGGAAATTACGTGGAGAGAATTTCCTTAACAAAATGAGCGTCCGCTATACAGTATGTGTTTGTGTGTGTGTGCGCCTGTGTGTAAGTGAATCTTTCACCCTAAAGGCTTAGATGGGAACTGATGGACAAGATAGAGGGAGCGATGGGAGAATGAGGGAGAGGCGTCAGGGTGTGAATGCTAATAGTCTCCTAGCTAAGACATCCACAGCATCTCTCCATCTCATCTATCTCTTATCCTTGCCTGACTCCCTCCTTTCCTTCCCCCCTTCTCTTTTTTCTGCCACCAACTTCTCTTCCCTCCTGCATCACCTGCTCTTCCCTTCTCTCTCGTCCTCTTTCTCCCCACCCTCACTCAACTGCATCTTTTTGTACCTCTCCTTATCTCCTTCACTTCCTCCTCCGTCCCCACAGCTTCTCTCATTTTCCTTCAACTCTCCGCGGAAACAAACACATTAGCGGAGATCAGAGAGGGAATCACGTCATCTCTGAGTCCTGCACCCCCTGCTGTTCCCCAGCAGGGCACCTCAGGGCGCAGTATTTGTGTGTCTGTCTTTGGGTTAACACATGATTACGCATGTGCATGTTTATTTGTGCCTAAAAATGCAGAAGTTACAAATGCAAGTGTGTGGGTCGTATGCATTTCTGCATTATCTCTCTGTGTGTGTGTGTGTGCCCTGAGAGGAGGCTGTACAGCACTCTCCCATGCTGCAGGCACTGAACAGAGTGGGGGAATGTGCTTGCCACTGCAGTAAATGAGAAAAAAAGGGAGGAGGGGAAAAAAAGAAGTGCTGTAAAAGTTGCTGAGGCACACAAAAGAAAGGAGAGAGACAGAAAGAGTCTCTTATCCTTAATTAGAGTTTCCGCCTCTCCCTCTTCTTTCGGAGAACCAAAGCATGAACCCCCTTTTGCTTTTTTTCCTCTCTCGTCTTTTTAAAAACATTTTCTCTATCCACTCTGCGCACATCAGACTTTTTTTTATCGTTTCCCCTCCAATTACACATGCACCCTCTTCTGATTTGTCATCTTTTATGTTCCCTTTGTCGTCCAATTTGTCTCTCAAAGAGCTTTTTTTTCCTTTTCAATTAGTTTTGTGTACATTAAAATAACGTTAACTGCACTTTCTAGGCGTAATCAATTGGAGAAGTACAACACGCACACACACACACACACACACACACACACACACTCACCCACATGCTCACCCACATGCTCCGTGGCTCTGACAGTGAATCTACACCCCAGCTCTCGTCTGCGGAGCGTGGCAGCTGATGGCTCATTACTGTGAAGATATATAGGATCCTACACCTCCGAGAGATTAACCTTGAAGGAGTTTGAGATTTATCATGTTTTAGTCTGAGATCCTCCGTGCGGCGCTGCACCTGTTAGACATGCGCAATGAATCATGGAAACCACACATGTAGATACAGGGACGGGGGAAGGCCTTTGTTAACACACGGACACACACAGAAATATGGATACATACAGTAAGCAGATGCATGACCACACATGTAAGAGTGATCCATTCTTCCATTTTGAATAATATTAATAAAATATTAATAGTACTAAGCAACAATCATTCTGAGTTAAATTAATAGTTTCCACTTGGCCGCTTCCCGGCCGTTCAAAGTGAACAATTTATTTCCATGTCATCGGGAGAAATGTAAAAGCTCCTTGAACACTCTATTAAAAATCTATCTTTTGTGTATCAAATATGCAGCCCTTTAGGCTTGCAGGGCAGCTCTGAGAAGGTTGTAGCATTCTCCTTCATGGAGGAGAGCAGCCGTAGTCGGTCTAAATTCACAAAAGTTACAATGGATTCCAATTGTCACTGTAGTAACGGCGAAACAAATGAAATAGAGGTGTCCATGGAAACTAGTCGAACCTTTTCTTCAGCATCTCTGCTGTTGATTTGTGTGTTCAGAATGTTTCAAATGCTTTTATAGTATTTCCCAAGTGGCAACCTCCAAGTGAAGCCAGTGGTGATGTGCCTGCAAACTCATAGCCAGCAGGAGACGACTCCACTGGTTGCAACAAAAGTCAGACTGAGCAGAAGTCTTTGGGAAAATGACCCTACTTTTCTCTTCCTTTTGTAAATTATGGTCCCATTTGGAGTACATTTAGGAATTGTATATTTTAGGGTATGGCTTCTTTGTCACTTTCAGTTTGATTTATAAATCCCAATATCAAATCACAATTTGCTTCAAAGGGC
The DNA here is from genome assembly GCA_035609425.1 of Epinephelus awoara. Lineage (NCBI taxonomy): Eukaryota > Metazoa > Chordata > Actinopteri > Perciformes > Serranidae > Epinephelus > Epinephelus awoara. The sequence goes on from CM069311.1 coordinate 9,135,307, forward strand.
TGTACAGCATACAATATCCCTCTGTCCTTGGACCATCACAGGGGATAAAAAAAAAAACCTTTAAAGGGACATTGTGTATCATTTTCAGTGTTTATTGGCAAAAATTGATGTCTGCATTCATAAATATGTCATCATTGGTGTATTATTACCTCCACCACCAATTCTCGTAAAAGGAGAATTTTGGATTTGTTTGTACATTGTGCGGGTAAGTCGTCTGGGGGGTTTCATAACGTTTCGCCATTTTGCCATCTTGAGAATACATCCGCCAGCAAGGGACATACAGCCCTGCCTTCGGCGTTTCCGTTGAGAGCCAGGCCAGCGCTGCGTGACTGAGAAGCTGAAGGAGAGGAGCAAGAGTCGCTTCGCTACTACCCCGGCACTACTGCAGCATAACAAAGTCCCACTCTTTGAGCATAATGCAGGATCATGCATGTGCAGCATCACGGGAGACGGAATCCACGTCGCCAAGACAGAGCAAAAGGGAATCAAAATGGTGGAAAGAGCTGCTGAAGGAGAAAGGTAAGGGGAGGGATGAGGTGTGTGAGGTTGAGATGACATACCCCTTCACACCAGCAGCCAGCATGGCGGCAAGCTCAGGTTCCCAGTCAGATCCACCCCTCGCTCCTCCATGGCTCCACTCTCTTGTTCAGATATGGTCCAAGAGACCAAGATGGTGACGGCTGACATGCCAACCTCAAGGCTTCAAAACTGTAGTCGACGATCCAATGGGTGACATCATGGTAGCTTTGTCAATAACTTTTAAATAAACTATGGTTTTATGGCTAAATACACAACTTTCTAGAGCTGTACCCAGCGAGTTACGCTAATGGAATCAGATTGGCTGCTCAATACAAATATTAATCTACTCGTTTGACAGTCTGAACAGGATTTGGCAGGATGTTCAGGGTGACCGTGACGTTCATGTAATATAGAAGATGAACTAATTGCAACAATGATGGATCAGAAATGTGCCGACACTAGATATCAATCAAAATCCAGAGACTATATCGTATTAAGTTTCTGTGAGTTGTAAAGTCACTTCTAAGCACAAGGCAGAAGATATTGTAACCTTGGAGCAAAGGTCAAAGCCTCTCTACCTCCGGGCAGCTGCCTCTGTGTCTGCAGTTTCCTTCCTGGACCGAAACTTCCCTAGAAGTGCACTGCACACTGATGACAAAAAACAAACAAGCAAATGAATGGCTGCTCGACTTGAAGTTATCTCAAGTGACTACTACTTTCCTGATATGCCACAGACTCCTCAAAGACTCCAAAGTGCCACTAGAAGAAGACAAGTGGATTATGCTGCAGGAGTGCTTTGAGGCACACTTTCAAACATCTGGATGCATTTTGGCTCTGGGTTCCACCGTCACCAGCTGTCCTGTTCAGACTGACCAGCCTGAGAAAAGATGCCTTGACGATTTAATAGAAAAAAAAAAATCACAAGAAGTAATTGCTTTATTAGATTTAATCATCTTCAGGTTTCTTTAAATGTGTTTTCAAAGTTCTTTTTAATCTTTCAAAACCTGAACAAGGCTACTCCTCAGGAAGTCATTAAAAGTTCTGTCTCTCTGATTAAAAATATTTTCGATTTCTGTTACTCATGATGGCCAGTGTTTGAGTGCAGTTCACTTTGGCTAATTTCCACATTTCCCAGTCAGTTCAGGAGAAATTCCAACACCCTGCGGGACTATAAAAACCCTGTAGACCTTATACAGGTCTATAGTTGATGGTTTGGAGATCGGACCTCTAACCTTGCCGGCGTCTGTGTCAGGGTTTAGAGACCAATGCACAAAACACTGTGGTCTGACCGTGGAGTCGTGCTGCAAAGTTTGCAGAGCTCCTGTATAATCTATAACCGTGACACTGACCCCTCAGTGTGGCTGCTGTCAATGCGCGATTGACGACCTAAGCTTCTGTGTTTATCTTAGAAGAGATATGGCCGGCTCCATGTTCGGGTCACCTCTGTCTGCCTTGTCAGCTCGCGTGTGTGTTTGACAGGTGCAATCTCCTCTAATCACAGCTTTCGGACCCCACTGTGGACTTAAGGTCTCTATTAATCACCATGACAACAGGGGTGAATACGGTGGGACGAGGCCAGAAAGACAGACAGAGAGGCTGGCTTTGTTTTCCTTTATCCGTCCCTTTGATCGCCAAGGTCAAACTTCTGTTGGTCTTTCCACTGTATCTATCTTTCATATACAAGATATTTAGTTCTTTTTCTATGAATGAATAGCCCACTGGGGGCTAATTATAAAATGGCAGGACACTCGGTACTTTATGCATGTTTTGGTAACCTTACCAGCTACTTAATTAACAGCTTTTGGAGTAATTTACATTGGATCTAATGGGCTAATGTCAGGTCTGGGGAACGCGAGAGAGAACGCAGGGAGGGAGAGAAAAGGCAGATAGCAGAAAGAGTTGTAGCTAAAAGAAGAACAGAGGCGAGTCAGAGGGGAAAGGGGTGGGTGTTAATAACATGTCAAGTGTAATACGCCTGCTGGTGTTGAAGGCCTTTGTTGAAATCTCATATTTTAGAAGTGGCAATTGAACTCTTCCCTACAATTAAATTTATCAGCAACGTGTGAATCACTCCTCCTCTGTCTGTGCGTGAGTGGTTTCATTAACTCCCTATTTTCACTGTGCAAGATGTGTCACTATACTGTGGACCGAGTGCTTATTGAGTAGACCTGCCAGGCTCTCTGTCTCTGCTGAAATTACTCATAGTGAACTATTTCCAGACCATTATGCAGAATAAGCTCAAATGTCTGCGGCTACAGTAAACTGATTTAATTTTCAAACCAAACTGTCATTCCCTCTATTCTACCTCAGGCAGAGAGAGACATGCTCTAAATGGATAGAGAGAAACACACACACACGCACACACTCATACACAAACATAAGATGATTCATCAGCCCAAACTCTACAGATGGTTAAAATGCTTGAGTGGTGTACTACACGAGCTCAGACATTGCGGAGGCGCTCTCATTTAGACAGGACTACCTTCCTGTGTCACGATGAAACATCAGTGTTGAAGTCCTGTTGGGATGGGATAAAAGTTCACCATCACCCGTCCAAAAATATTAAAAAGTTTATATACACATTGTATGGAAGTTGTAGAACTTAAGTTGGAGTAGAAAAAAACTGACTTTAGGCTGTCATTCTGCTCTGCACCAGTCTACTGTATGCAACACCTGACCCAAATCTAATCAGATTATATCAGTTTTAGTTTATGACCATATTTGTGTGAGAATGTCAAACCTTATTAATCAGTTATGAAAAAAGAGTCCCCTGCCCCAAAACCAAAAGCAAGGACTTTAAATTCTCCCTGGTCAGGCAATTGCTACCATTGAGGCCTTAACATGTACAATAACTCGACAACACACTATTCAGGCTAGAGTTATTTTACCAAGGCCGCTAAGAAATAAAATACAAAAAGAAAACCCCTTGCTCCCTCCCCCATCCCCAAGGTCCCACTTGGTACAGTCCACATTGCCAAATCCTGCAGAGAGCGGCATTCTTGTGCGCGGAAAGTCGATCTCAGAAAGAACAATTACTAGAAATTATAGCAAACAAAAAATAAGACAAATACCTGAATGAAAACATACCAAATCAGCTTAAGTGGATCCAAAATTTAGGACGAGAAATACAAGCCACATAATTATGGACTATAAAAAATAATGGACAAAGTTATCGCACTGTCACCCATTGGTTTGTGGACTGCCGTTGTGAAGCAGTGGAGCCAGAAGTGACCATATTTGAAATTGAGGTTGCAACTGTGGTTTGAGTGAGAGGTGAATCTGACTCATAGACTGTAGCGACACCCCACAGACAACCTGTCACTCAAGCAACCCCACCCTTAAGTATGCATAACTTTAAGCCTAATAAATGTGAACAGGTTATATAAAAATCCAGGCCCCATAAAGTGGTCATAAAGGGGGTTATTAGCTATAGAGACCAAAACTGTTTTTGTACTAGGCTGTAAGTATTTTTATTTTTGTTGTAAAGTTGGGCATTTTAACATGGTGGTCTATCGGGATTGCATTTCCCATCTATATACAGTAGCTGTCTTATCTAAAGGACAAAAAAGCCCAAAAATATTTTTAGAAAAGACAATCCATGGCATCTACACTGATTTGGAAAAACAGAGTAAGCTTAAAAACATCTTAAAAAAAAAAAAAAAAAAAAAAAAAAAAAAATATATATATATATATATATATATATATATATATATATATATATATATATATATATATATATATATATGTATATATATATTTATTTAGAGTTACAACCTTGAAGACTTTTACATAGTACTTGCAAATGTTGTAGTTTGTTTAATATGCAGCATTTACAAAGCTGAAGTAAATCAAATTTTACATTTTAAAGGTCCAGTGTGCAGGACTTAGTGGCATCTAGTGGTGAAGTTGCAGAAGTGAAACTTCTTCTGTGTTCCAAGCATGTAGGAAAACTAGGGTGTACACAATGGCCTTATCCACAGTGTTTTATTTCTCTGTTCTGAGCTACTGTGGAACAACATGGCGGATCCCATGGAAGAAGCCTGTATGTAGATGTAAATGGCTCATTCTTATGTAAAGAAAAAACACAATTCTTATTTTTTTTGGTGTCTATAAACTAATAAAAACATAATTATTAATATGATTTACTATTTCTCACAACAGATTCAATTCAAATCTACACAATGGACCTTAAATGTTAATAGCCTTAGGGTGCTTTCACACCTGCCCTGTTTGATTTGGTTCAATCAAACTCAAGTTCGTTTGTCCCCAAAGTGTGGTTCATTTGGGCAGGTGTGAACACAGCAGTCACACTTGGATGCGCACCAAAACAACCGGACTGAGACCTTCTTGAAGAGGTGGTCTGAGAGCATGAACCAACTCTAGGCAATTATGCAGCTTGGTAACAAAATTAGTCCCTGATTCAGACCAAAGAAAGACAACTCTAGGTCTGAAAGCACCCTTACTGCACATTTGCTGTGGCTGGTCCTGCTGTCCTAAAGTGAAAAAGTGCAGTCTGTCATTTAGTTGGTGACCTAGCAGAGTTGGCAGTACTGTGTGTCTTTCCATTAAAAAAATCCATCTCATTATAGATGGATATGTTTGCATATACGCAATAGTAGCACAAGGAAAGTCCCCACTGTTACCCTATAGCATCAATCATAAGTGTCATTACATCACTTTGATACAAGGTTATTTAAGGTGAGGGTGCCTTGGGGGGGGACCCATCCTTCTCCCTCTCTCACACACATATACACAAATCTGTCAAATGCCTGTGGTTGCTGCAGGCTGTGGGGTGTAAAGACAGTGACATACTGCAGACAGCCCCCAGGATGATAAATTTGTCACCACAGATGTAAACTAATGCCCCACACTGTTTCACCACCAGTCCACACCATGGAACAAGGCTTTGGACTTTATGATGTCAGTCTCCTACAGATGATTTTAACATCATTTACTTTCTGCTTTTTACTTTCCAGTAACTTAGATTGTTCCGCCATTTCTGCTATGACTGTAAGTGCAAAGAGCTTACACTGATACTCTTTGTCAGCTGGAGATTGCAACTGATATCTACAGGAAAAATACAAAAGCACTATCCTCTTCCTGTTTTGGTTGAGCATTGATACACTTCCTTGGTGCCTTAAATGAAGCCTTCATTTTTTGCAGTAGATCATACCCTTTACGCACGACTCCGCACCCACCAACAGGTATAAACTTCATAGAGATGTGTAAAAAACGAGTACAATCTGTTTAAAAATGAAAAAAATAATGTGGATCTTATTGTACTTTAGGCAATGCGAAGCAGCAGAGCAACCTTGTGTACATTTCTCAAGTCAAATCAATGCATCCTATTGTTAAAATGATCCAGTTAATTAATTCAGTAGCATTTAATATAGCCTACGCTTCCAAACCTTGCATAACCAAGTGCAACGTATTTTAATTTTATAGCCATACAATTGTGCATTCAACATTTACTTTTCATTAACAAGTTAAAGCACAAAACTTGTCTATTTTCGATAAAATTGGTTTGAAACTTGTCTTCATGCTGTAGCTTTTTTTCAACTCAAACAATAGTATTTCCCAAATTTATTGTACACTTTGTGGTTGCACTTGTGGAGTCCCTCAAGGATTGATTTTAGGACCACTTCTTTTTACAAAAATTAAGTGTTGACCACATTATTGTGTAAACTCAGGGAGCACATTGGTCTGTCTGAAACTGCTTTAACTGGTTTGTCCTCCTATCTTTCTGGCAGAAAGCTCTTTGTCTCAATGATAATTCCCAAATGTATTAGACACTTTCACTTGTGGAGTCCCTCAAGGATTAATTTTAGGACAAAAACTAGGTGTTGACCTCATTATTGTGTAAACTGTGGGAGCACATTGATCTGTCTGAAACTGCTTTAACTAGTTTCTGGGAGAAAGTTCTATGTCTCAGTATATGATAATTTACTAAAGCATTGCAAATGGCAACTTGTGGGGCTCCTACTGCCTCTCTGTCATGTCTTGTTGAAACAAATTAAAACACACAGCAATTGTTTGCCCTTTGATGAACAAAATGAAAACAACTTCCAGAAGACTTTATATGCAATACTGCTATCATCAAATATTTACTATTTATGGTCAAAGAAGAATGCAACATGTCAAAGACACTGAGCTGGTGTCTTTGGAAGATGGCACTGTAAAGCTTTTTTATTATATTTTTCATTTATACCTCAGGGCTTACCTATTATGTATGCAGACAACAAAAAGAGAGCACAAAAAGCAACCTGATATCAGGTGTTTTATGTCACCAGTCAAATGTAAGATAGGTCACTTTCAAGCTACTGGCTTTGTAGAGCTGCCACCATCATTTACAGTCGTGGAGCCTCTTGTATGCAGCTGCAGCTTCACGTGGAGAGGCCTTTCATACATTTGGTGATTAAAGCACATCATCGTCACTTAAAATGCTCAGCAACAAAAGAGACAAAAGAAATACTGTTCATAAAAAAAACATTGGTAAAATCATTAGTACAAAGAATGCCAAGTCAGTAACATCTAATTAGCATAAATAATAAAATATAAATAAAAAATACATTGAAAAAAGAGGCAGTATTCATGTTGTGTAAAACAAAAAACACAGATTATGATATGAGTTTGATCATTTAAGATGAAAAGAATGGGTAGTAAATGGGGATATTTTTTAATCTTCTGATGAAACATCCTCTTCCCTTTGTTTCTGCCAAAACTAAAAATAACCTTAAACAGTACCCTCGACACATTCCCCCCTCATTGAAAAAAGGGAAACATCAGATGTTGGCATTTCTTTTTACCCTCTACGGAGTTTTGTGTTGTCTGTCACTTCTCAAGGCCTTAATAAATGATTGATGATCCCTCCATCAATATTTATTGATCATCAAGAGGCTGATAAAAGTTTAATCCTCCAATCAAAAGCTATTCTGAGTCTTATCTTTCTCTTGATAGAAAAAGGAGGGAAGTGTCCCCCTAATTATCTTCTTCTGAAGCACGCATACCCTCTCCCCAACACAAACATGCAGATATTGTTGCACACAAAACCTCAACTGCAAGAAGACAAATCTCTAAAACATCAAATTTAAATCAGATAATTAATTCCTCTTAACTGCAAACTGAATTACTGGACAATGTCACATGTATTTGTTCATCCATTAGTTAGTTTCTGACCTATAAAGCAACATTTGCATAAAGGTATACTATGCAGGAATGTCAGTTATTGGTTATAAATATGCTCACCCACTGAAGTGAAAGTCAACCCCAGATTTCCTCTCTTGTGGCATTTCGCCTCGCTATATTTGCATCTTTTCAGTGCTGTGTCTCTTGGATGTGTGCTGCTTACAGTCTGGAACCTGTTTGCTATGTTTTTATAATACCCTGACCTCATCTGAGCATGGTGGACATACACGCCCACAAACATCCTGAACACAGAAAATAAAAAAAATACAGTCAGAGAACAGAGTCTCTGCAGAAAAATACACCACCACACCAACCTGGTCTCACTCCCAACTCGTCAAATACGGACTCTGGGTCAGTTGCCCTTAGCGTTAGACACTGATGCACCAAGGCATCCTTTAGTGGCGGTATGAGCCGCATCAAATGGCCACGTATTTTGACACTGCAGGCAACTAGTGAAGTTTAAATTGCACAAAGGTCCGCAGGGTGGGCGTGACGGGAGGGGGATGGGTCAATCATACTCCAGACTTTCACCCGGGACTCCGCTGTTTGTGTCCTGTGTGAAACCAAAAGTAGTTATTTTAATAACAAGATACCTATTTTAAGCCATACCATGATGTCATGTTCTAAAACCAACCATGTGTTTTTGTTGCCTAAACCTAAGGAAGTAAATCTAAAAGTGAAGTGTTTTGCTTACATTGTAACTTTATTTTAAAAGAGACTGTAAGGAGCAAAAACTGTACATTTCCTGCGAAAACGGAAGTTTATTTTGAAAAGAGACAATACATGTACAATGCATAAATTAACACGCTGTCTCTGAACTTCCAAAACTCATGCAGGAGAGGAATCTAGCGTGTCATATTTTGACATGTAGGTCCACCAAGCTTCAGTATTTGACGAGTTGGGAGTGTGAATGTGTTGGCCACACACATCTAGTGGGTCATAAAGGCCCAGACACACCAAACCCATTTCACAGAACTAGCGGCGATGATGAAGGCCACCTGCTGTGTCACCTGATGTCGCTGTGTCTTAGCCAAAAAGGTTGCACGCGAACACATTGTAGAGACTACAGCCGACGGTCAACCTTCACGTACGTTCTGCGCCTGTGTGCGTGGAAATAACTCTCCACACCAGCAGAAGGTGGTCGTCTAAAATCCTTATTCAAAAAGGGAAAGCTAAAGACCGTCTTTACGCAGGGCAACAAGGGGCAGCTATGCCGGACGCACTGCACCCACGAAGGTGAAAAATGCTCACCAATGGCCCGACTTTGACAAACGGTCAACCGTCGGCTTGGTAGGTCAGGACCTTAAGTGATGATTAAGAGGGATTATTTCTGTATGCATTCTTTTTAAGGAAAATCCTGCATAGTATACCTTTAAGGTTGGGTTAAACCTCTGGTACGAAATAAGAAATTGATAATGAACACTGACTGAATCCAGCTTGTCAGAGTTGAAGGTAAATTTATTACCTAAATACTGCTCAGATGTGTTTTATAATGTACACCAGGGGTCCTAATCATTTCTCAGACAATAATCTAAATGAGTCAGCCTCTTGTTCCAGAAGGTAAACTATGAAAACAATTTTCAAATTAGGAAATTAGGAGTGGGAGCTTTGTGCTTAAGTGAGTTGTGGGCTGCACTGTGAACTTGCGTACCTTCCATTTAACTGTCAAGCAGATGGGGAAATCAACTCCAAATACTTAGAAAAAGACATAGTGAGTATACCTGTCTCACCCATTACTAAAATACCGCCAACCAAATCACTGAATTATGGATCCCAAATCATATTTAATTAGATATATGCCAACATTTCATTTGTCTTTGCCCGAATAACATTGTTGTACACCTTATGAACTGCACATTAACAATGCACTTAATGCTTTGCTCTGTTTTATATTTCATTTGACTTGCTATGAAAAGTCAACAGACTGTAAAATGAAATAGCCCAACAATGTGTTCTCAAGGTGATTCATTACATGCCTGGTAATGTGCATCATGCTTAACTCGGTCTTCGAGGGCGCTTGACTCTTTACACACACAGCACTAAGACATAAACACAGGCTCACAGAACGCACCTCGCCACCTACAGTTGCATTTTGGATTGAATTTGCATATGCCCTTGAGACTGCCTCCACACCCTGTTAATATTCTCCTCGCCATTAAGAGCCTTATTGCATTCACAAAACCTTCCTCTCCCTCCGTCCCTCTCTTCATCCCACCGTTCCCCTCCTCCTTGTTTAAATAAGCGTTTCTGGTAATAACTCTCTGTTCTGCACGGACTAGCTCTTTTTGTCCTCAGAGAGCAACCGCTCGCGTTCAGGTACGTTCATGTTTGTGCGTGTGTGTGTTTTGTCTCATTGTATACATATTGTGTACATGTGAACATTTAGTATTCCCAGCTCTAATTACTTGTTTCTGCTGTAGCGGTGGCCTTGTTGGGGATAGTTTCCAACCTGATTAGCTTGAACACAGTCAGCTATACTCGAACCTCAGGCTGACGTCAACTCCCACACTTAACTTATTAGTCCAGCAGGGTTAAAAGTGTCTGACAGACGCAGCAAGCCAGACAGGAAGTAATAACGAGGGCAGGGGCGGAGGAGGTGGTCATAATTGACCGACCCCTGCTTCTCTGAGCGTTGGGTTGAAGTTGCTCTCTGTCCTCTTGCTCCTTCTGCGCCTCTTCACTCCTTCCTTCCTCCAGAACAGCCAAGCCAGCACTTTGAGACTGCAACTCTGAAATGAGGGCACAAGTTTACCAAACAAAGAAGCACTCTCTCTATCCATCTATCTGGCTCTTTACCCACTAAGTCTGACCTCTGGGAACAAGCGGAACAAGACTTGAGTCACATCCTTACTTACTGGGAATTGCACTTCAGCAAAATTCTCTAATAGCCTAAACAAAGGTGTAAAGAGATGGGAATGGACAGGCTGAGAGAAGTGTGGGTGTGAAAGCTTGCTAAAAGTTACAGTTGACATCGGTGAGCTGCATCAGTCAACAGCCAGTAAACAATATCTCTGACAGTTTGTACTGATGTGAATATCTCACACAAACAAGGATAAGAGAACATTTAAAAGAAGACAATGTGATACTTTAAAACAACTTGACACTTAACCAAGAATGAACCAGAGAATCGTGCACAGTGTCAGTGACTTGTTATTAACTGTCTGTACGTTACTCCCTGAGAAAAGTAACTCAAGCACTTTAAAAGTAGCCTGGTTCCAGACCATAGACCCCGCCAACTCAACTGAGTATGCGGCTGGCTGGCACATGAACACACACAGTGACTCAAATAATAGTTAAAGTAATAAAAACAGGACAAGAATAACCCGATGACATCGGACACGCCGTGAAAGACGACTGGGGATAATTGGTGAGTACCAGCGTGTAGCGTGTACCAGGCATAATGCAAGTCCTGAGTGTGAAATATGTCTGTCAGCGAGTCCTACTCCACCTATTTAGACTCCACCGTAGACAACAGCAGCATTTCTCCGACCACATAGCGAGCCACAAGCTCCGTGGCTTCTTTCAGACTGATAGGTTTAACGTCATCTCCGTTATTAGCACCAAACGACAACCGTTGCTGTTTCGGAGCTGAAGGACCAGCGTTCTAAAAGTAACGGAAGTAACTGATGTCTTGTTTGAAAATGTACTTGAGTATTTGATTACTCAAACAGCAAACTAACGCGTCAGGTTACTCGTTACTGCAAAAAGTAATCAAAGTACTCTAACGCTTTACAAAGTTATACCCAACTCTCTAATGAGAGGAAACATAACATGTACATGTAAGATGTGATGGTTTGTCTTTGTCACGCTGTCTGTCATATAACATTTGTTTGTTTTAAGTGTAGCAACCCCTGCTGACTATTTCTGGACTTCAGAGTACAGGCACTTAGAAAACTGCCTCTTCCTTATTTTAATTGGTTAAAACAAACATGTGACCTGGGTCATAGTTCACGTCAGCCATCTTTGTTTTGAATGCGTGTTGGAGAGGAGCATGGCCTTAAGAATCTACCTCCATCTGTTTGTGTGAGAAGCATCGTTTGTAAGTGAACTATTCTTTTATATTGGATGACGTTACTGATAATCGTGATTTGTTCTTACATGTGAAGCATTGCTTTGTAATGCTTTGTTTATACATATATCAGTCTAGAGTTGTTGTTTTAATTCTTTGTCCCCGTCAATAAGACTTTATCTGTGCAAAAACTTTAAGTTCCTAAAGGCTGACGCACGAGCACAAGTCATCAGAACGGGGAAGAAAGGTGATTTATGTGACTTTGAACGTGGCATGGTTGTTGGTGCCAAACAGACTGGTCTGAGTATTTCAGAAACTGCTGATCTACTGGGATTTTCACACACAGCCATCTCTAGGGTTTACAGAGGATGGTCCCAAAAAGAGAAAATATCCAGTGAGCCAAAATGCCTTGTTGATGCCAGAGGTCAGAGGACAATGGCCAGACTGGTTCAAGATGATAGAAAGGCAACAGGAAGTTTTTCCCCACTAACAACAGTAATAATAATAATAATATAGATAAGGAAGAAGATACAGGAAGATACTAAATTGTAATCCCAATATTGGTTTAAAAAAAATTGCAATTAGATTATTTTTCCATTTGCTCCAATACACACATACTCACACATACACACACATGCCCATGGACTTTAATTTTCTCCATTATTGAAGTGACCAAATTAAGTGATCAAAAATTAAATGACCCAGATTCTCTCTCACTATTTTTCCCTTCATGCATGTGCGTTTGTGTTTATCTGTCTTTTGCAATGTTTCCGAGTCTAAATTGGTTTATAACATATAAACACTAGATTTCATTTGGCTATGTAGTGTTCAACCAACAAGCTGAATCAGTTTTAGGTGATGTGATGTATGAACGTATAATGTGAGAAAAAAAACACTTATTCCTCCCGACCGACTGTAATCATTCAGCTTACTTTTGAAATCCCTGTCCTCCTCCAAATTGCCGTACTTGTCACTGTCTATCTGTCTCCGTCTCTGGCTCCCTCGTCTCTTTCCCTCAGCCTCAGAGTGTGACACAGTGTTGACACTGGATGGTTTGACACAGACAGACGAGCGATGAGATGAAAGTCAGATGTGATGAAAGCCGATCGAGCCAACAGCAAACTCATTTACAGACCAGTCCCTGGACTTCTGGGAAGACCTCCTTTTATCGATGTTTCAAGAAGTATGACGTATTTAAAAATGTGTTCAGCTCAAACTGAAAGATTGATCTGGATGTTAAAAGTCCCATAAGACTCATTACACTTAAAAGTGAAATTTTTACTTGCAGGAAATTTAAAGCCCAAGCCGTTGGTCAGTATTTGTCTGATGAACTAAAACATTGGGGCTAAAAGCTTCGTCGCTCACACTCTTCTGAGGGAGGCAGTGCTGCGAGGTGTTTTTAGGTGCTTGTGTTTGAGGTTGTGTGCTTGTGTGTGTTTCCTTTTATGTCTTCAGGCTTTTAAGTGAAAAGTTCAGGGATGATATTTTCGTCAGGTGTCCATTATCACCTTGTTGCCTCAGAGTTTACATGCAGCTGTCACCTGAAATTGAACTCAGACACTTGAGTGGAATTCTAAACTGACTTAACTGTGTTATGTCAGAGAAAACCCAACATTCTAGATGTTTATTGATTATTTTTTACTTTCATGTCAACTTATGCTTATTAAGAACTTCATTGAACATCACATGAATAAAACTACCGGGTTAGGAAATCAAATGTGACCTTATTCCTACTCGTTATATTTTAGCCCTGGTGTGACTATACCAGGGGAAGCCTTGAAGGGCTCAGCGGTTGATTTGACTCACGTGACCAAGACGGTGGCGGTGGTACGGCATAGGACACAAAACTACTTGTTTAGGCGAGTAGAGAATAAAATCATGGTTCAGGTTAGTCATGCGAGTTGACTCTTTCTTTGATTTTTCTTCTTGTTATGCAGCATATCTGCCGCTATTCTTCATGGGGTTGGGTACATATTGTTACAAATAGATTAACATAAAATAATTTTTTGTTTTGTTTTGTTTTTTAAAATCCAACAAGAAACAATCCATTTTCAAAGCATCTAATAACTATAATAAAAACATGATAGTAATTTTGGGAACACTGCAAAATATTTCCAGGAAATGACAATATATAACTGTAATATTGCACAATAAATTACTTTTGTTTTTTTTCATCATCTCACAGGCTTTTACTGTGATATTTAACATAATGTTTTATAATTTAACATTATTTAAAGTAATAGTAGTTTTTAAAAAGTTTAATTGTTAATAATTTAACATTATTTAAAATAATAATAGTTTGAAAAAAAAAATCCAACCAGAAACAATAAATTAAAAGAAAACCTAAAAACTATATATATATAAAAATGGTAGTAATTATAGGTACACTGCAAATTATTTGCAGGACTTTGAAATATGTTTATCACCTCCCAGGCTTTTACTGTGATATTCAACCAAATTCAGTATTTTATTGTGAAATTCATGCAGGTAAATATAATAATTTCCCACAGGCAGTTCAACTGTCAGATTACAGTGAAATACAGTCATTTTACAACAATTCACTATAAAAATGTCACAGTAGTAATTCACTGTGAAAATGTCACAGCAATACACTGTGAAAGTAATGCAACTTCTAGCCAGTAATTTACTGTAAATGTACAGTCAAATATTTTACAGTGTAGTTGTAGGATAAATCAAAGTACATCTGCTTTGTTACATGTCACAGGCACATCAGTCAATCAGACACATTTTACTTTGTCACAGACCTGATTGGTTCCTACGTTTTGTTGTATTTATTTATGAGATGCTGTTTTACAATAATGTGAACAGCATTTTACGTCTTTGCATGTTTAGCGTATTTACAGAGTGAATTACATTCACATATGGCTCACAAGACTAACGAGTGATTAACAAGTGACTAACAACTCCCTTGATGCTGACTTTTAGATTTACACAAGAAGCCTGATTTCCATAGCACCCATCCACCTCCCCTTTTACCCACCTTGAGCCGACTTTTACTCACTTTATACCACATCCATTTTGCTGAATGTCTAATAATGATGTGCATAGGTTTATATTGGATTTGGTTGAAAGCCTGATGCACCTCCCACAGATACTAACCCGTACCCCCAACATCACTATAATGACGCCAGGGACACCACCCAAGTAGTGTATTTGGCACAGTTGGAGTGTGACCAGGCTGGGAAATCAACAGGCTCTCTGATGTACTCCCACATCCCTTTCAGATGAGCTCAAGTACCCTTCACTCACACTGTTAATTATACTAAAGTGAATATTGCTGCAATTAGTTTTCCAAATAATTACACTGTCAGTATTTAGGATGCTTTGGCCAACCATATCACTGTGCATAGGGCAGCACGCATATACTCATGGCTGAGAGGCTTGTGCTTGTGACAATATAGGCGTTTCTCAATACCAAGTACGCCAAGTTCGGATTTGCACACTTGGGAGTTCGGACTTGGCAAGTTCGACTCGGGAGTACAGACTCCCAAGGACGGCTGCCATTGCTGTTGGTCTGTGGGAAATGCATCCCAGATGGAACGGGCAGAGCAAGACATCCGGGCATTTGGACTGTACTCGGCTGGATATGGACTTTGAATCGGAACAGTACTTTGGCTGCGACTGATGACGTTTCACAAGTCCGCAAGACCACAAGTACACGCAAGAATGCAGATTGAGAAACGCCGAAAGACAAGTAAACATTGATGCCATCCTCCTCTGCTGAGCTGTAACGTTAGCTAGCTCAGTGGTGCTACTTGAAGTTGAATGCATGCTTCCTTTTGCATGTGGTGATACGGTCAGCGAAAAACAGTTCCTACATGAAACTGCTCACAACAAGATCTTTGGGTTGTCTTGAGTAGCCGGGTCATGATTTCTGGATAGAGACATTGCTGTTGAGTTTTTCAGATATGTTTTTAGCACTTTGAGCACCACAAGCCGAGTGCCATCTAGTTCCATTATATTGGAGAGAAGGCAGACACCTCCACTGCCGATATCTCCAACTCTCTGCAACTCACACCAAAACAATCTAGGCTGATGAATATCCCCACAGAAAAGAGGAGATATATGTATTTTTGATTTTGGGATGAACTCTCCCTTTAAATGTCTTCAGCATTGATCTTTACAGGAGTGCATGAGAACCAGATTCTGGATTCAGCTGCTGGTGGTTTAACTGAGCTCAGATTGTTTGATCTTACCTCCCCTCTCCAAAGACATGAACAGTTTTACATCAAACCATATTTCTGTTGCTATACTGTGCTTCAGTAACAAGATGAGCAGGGTGGTTTTGGCAGCAACATCAGTTCAAAGTACAAACTGCCCCACTATCTTTGCAGTGAAATTGATCAAGCATCTCACATCGTCCATGGGGCCATTATGGCTTCTTATTTTCTTACCGTGCTTCCTCAGCCTTTTTAGTGTGTGCTGGAGTGTTTCACTGCAGCAAGGAGGAGGAGGAGGAAAAAAACTGTCTTGTTGTCTAGTTTTGCCAGATGGAAACACACACACACACACACACACACACACACACACACACACACACACACACACACACACACACATACACAAAGAGCAGGGGTTTCTGCATCAGTGAGTGGTTTCAGTGAGCAGAGACATGATGTGTGTGTAACGTGTTTGTTCTGTAAAGCAGAAATAAATTTGGGACAGTGTGCGAATGTGTGTTACGTGTGTGTTTATCTCAGAGAGCGAGAGAGTCCGAGATTGACAAAGGGAGAGAGAGGGCGAGTTTTCACATCATGCTGAAAATTTAACACCTGTTTCTTTTTCTGTCCTTTGGTGTCCAGACCTTTATGCAGGCTAGTCTTTCTGCCTTCTCTTTTTATGTGTTCACTGTGCTCTTTGCCTTAATGTCACATCACAGCTCCGGCTGATCCAGAGGCAGAGCCCTTCTTGGTCATTCCTCATCACCCTGAGCCATCCTAACGTCCTGCTGGAAATCTAATTCAATGTCATCAGATTTATTTTGCCTGTAAAGCATTTTATATCTCTGCCTTGATGTATTTGTTGCAAGTAAAACACCATATTTGAAAAGGAGTATGAGCGTATTAGAACATTTTGTGTCCCTCCAAGCTATAAGCATTCAGTTTATTAAACTCCCACCCTGTTATCTTTTTTCTTTGTCCTTTTCTGCATAGCTTATTGTAGCACTGCTCTATCACACAATATCATTGCCAGGACCCAAGGTGCACAAACACATTAGAAAACATCAGTTTTACTTTGCATTTCTTACCCTAGCTTAAAATGTCAGCGATGCAGGAATTCACGCGTTTCCTTTGCTCGTGCATGTAAACCCCGCTGCATAAAAGCTTCTGCAAAACACCTGAAATATAAATGTAGAATAAAATGCAAAAGGAAGTGAGGCAAAACTGTGGGGGGAAAAAAGAGCGACCTCTTCCATTCCACTTCCCAAATTTGACTAATTTGGATGTTTTCCTCTGCTGCTTATGTGTACTGTTACATCACCAGGGGAAATACAGTGTGTTTTACCCACTATGCTCGCTACAAGACCCAGTTTGGTTTTGTCTCTGTTGAAGAGAAAAGCAGATGTGGAGATGCAACAATTTGTCAGTCCAGTTTGGATGTCACAACGTTTTTCACAGATCTAAAATTGCCTCTTTATCATCCAGTAAAAACAGAGGAATACTGTCGTCACCCAAATATGTAGTAGAAAACTGTTGATTCAGTCTGGCCTTCAGCCATGCACAGTACTTCTTAGGGTTGCAGCAGTGTTCCAGTTTCAAGGTAAATCATAGTAGGAAAACTGAAAGGGACACTTTTTGTACATGTTTTTATTAAACAATGGTTTCAAGATTCAATTTTATTCAATTATATATATTTGCTTTGTTGAGGTTGTGGATGCATGAATGGGTTCTAGCTTCCCTCATATTTTGTGGTTCCCTTGAAACCCAGATAATGCACAGTATGTTTGCCCCCATGTGATCTCTTCAACACTGCTGTCAGTTTTGTTTACAGCTACATTTTTCACTTCCATTATCTGGACTGCCGTCTTTCTCTTTGGTGAAGTCTTCTCCAGTCCCTTCAAGTTTCCCCTGCAGGGACAGGATGAACATTTCAGGATAAAATTGTTCAATCTGAAACCTTTTTGTCAGCTGTTTGAATACAGTAAATGATCTGCGTGAATCTATTTAACACAACGCAGGATGTGATGTCGGGGGCTCTTTGTGCTTAAAAACCCAGCATTAGCTCTCTGACAGGCAGCACAATATTTATCCCTTTTCTAATCTCAGTGTTACATGGTTGAGTTTGTGAGTGTTGTTGTTGTGTGACACTGGGGTGATCCTTCCATCGCAGATGTTTGATTTAATTAGGCTCACATCACCTCCGGAAGGCTCAACAGTAATTTCTGCTGTCCCAGAGCCGGCCCCCTCCATGCCTACTCTGAACAAAAAAATAAAGCTACAGTCACCACCACTGCTCCGTACCTACTTGGAGACGACACATCGTAAAGGCATGAATATTCTTCCCAGTGTTGAATCAGCTCTGCCTCCAGGGCCTGGGTCCAAACACAACGCACTCCCGTGATCCTGTGGACGCCGCCATTGTTGGTGTTGCTTGTGTTGCCAGATCTTGGGAGAGAAACAAGCAACCAGGGCTATGGACAACAAGCCCAAAAGAAGCAACTATCATGTGTTTAAATAAGTTATTAGATGGATATATATAGAGAAAGGTGACATTTAGAGAGCAAGCCCAAATAAGCAACTCCACTTTAGAAACAAGCCCAAAGTCGTGGCTAATAAGCAGACCTGGCAACCCTGCGGCTTGTCCTCCTGCGTGCTGACGTGGGACGTATCCCGCCTCTCATTGGCTCAAGTGTGTGCACAAATGCATATCCAGTCCCAGTCGCAGACAAGAGGGCGACTTGCTCGTAGGCTTGTTCACACATGAGGACTTGTCGTGGCCTTGTCGTGCCGACTCACCTCCGACCCAAAGTGGCTCTCAAGATCCTCTGCGACGTCAAAATCACAGTGAAAATCATGCAATGTGAACTAGGCTAAAGTGAACTTTGAGTAATTTTGATACACTGACATAATGTTTCTTTTCCTAAACCTAACCTTTAATATGTACATGACTTTATGTGTGCAGCTGACAATGAGCAAGAGGTGGGGAACACCCTGGACACGGGGGGAACATGCACACTCCACACAGAGTGGCCCAGCCAACCTGCAACCCTCTTGCTGTGAGGTGACAGTGCTAACAACTGCACCAGCATGCTGTCCTTAAAAAAGAGATTTGCAACCCAAAATCATCTCCTGTGATTCTGTGCCACATGGGACACAAAAATTCAATGCCTTACTTCCATGAAAATTACATTACCTGACCCCCTCCAGTAAAAGTTATCGTGTTCCGACAGGGCTAATGGCTTCACTTTCAATTGCACTAATCCACCGGCGGGCTCATGAATTAGAGAAAGGACAGACTTGTCTGAAAGAAAAGTGAGTTTGGCAGAATATTGCACTCTTGAACCTTTGAAGCCGACTGAATCCCAAACCGAACAGCTGTATCTTTCCTTTTTTGCTGGAGGCAGCAATCCACTCCTCTTCATCAGGCAGCAGGGTGGAATGTTTTCACCCAATGGGTTTTTGGTTCAAGTCACTCCCATGAGAGCAAACATCTGCTCTGCTGAAGTGTCCTTGAGCAAGACACTGCACCCTTACCAGCCTCATGGATGGATGCTGTTGTGCAGCTGAGCCACTCAGACATATCAGTGCAGAGAGATCAATATTGTGTCACAAAATGCGTCACTATTTATGAGAATTCATTGAGGTTGGTGTCCCTGCTGTGGCCTTTGCCCTGTCGGAAAATGATAGAGGATATGCTCTTGTTACCAGAGGTCATTCACTTTCTAATGGCCATCAAATGCAGCTGTTCTCTGCAGGCACTGGCTCTGTAGGCCCCCATCTGGAAATCAAATGGAAGCGACTGTGTGTGTTCCTAATTTCCTTCTCCGGCTAAATGCCCACAGTGTGTTCAAATCGCTGTGAAAACATTTGGATTATGGTGACAACACAGAGGACCACACATTTTTTATGTGGCAACATGTGGTTTGATTTCAAGCAAACTTGCTTTTCTTGCAATACACGTCTCTCTTTGGTGAATCTTAAAACTTTCCACAAGAAAAAATAAATAAATCAATGATGAGCACTTGTGACATCTCCTGCGCACTTGTGTGAATAGATAATAAGGTGTGTTCGATTTCCCTGTACATAACTTTTCTAGCACAGTAAGCTGTTTTAAATGGAAGTGTCAACTAAACGGTCCAGAAGGTTTTTCATCCAGGCTTCTTTATCAACAAGAATGCAGCTGCATGAAGCAAAATGAAACGCAACAACCATTAAGCATTTTCAATTGGCTGCAACCTTTTTGTAAGCAACAAAGAAAGAAAGAAAGAAAGAAAAACCTTGAACTGTTTGCTGGTTTACTGGAGGAGTGGAAGAGAAGGGGCGCAGTACTGCAGTTTGAGCAGTAGATGGCAGTTTGTATCACTGTTTTCTTGAAGAGGAGGAGGGAAGCACTGCAGTGAGGGAGGAAAGAGTGACTACAGTGCATCAGAGGGGGGGACAGAAAAAAGCCCTCTGAATCTAAGTCCCCAGCGGAGCAGAAATACTGGCATGGCCAAAATCAAAGGGCCTCTTCAAGGTCGGCTGCCCAACCAGACTCATTGATACTAAATGAAAAAGCAAGTACGTGTGTGCACGTGTGTGAGAGTTTTTCAGGAAGAGAGAATCAGTGAAAGATAGCGATCTAGACAGACAAACTGGCAGCCCGAGAGGCAAATGGTTCATCGGCCAAACGTACAGCTAGACTGACAAATCAACAGCGGGCCATCCGATGAGCCGGGACCGACTCAACCTGACAGCCAGGTAGACTGAGACAAGGACCAGAGAAAGACTGCAGGATATAAGGAAGCATTTAGATTTCCACATCTTCAGGGTCGCTGAAGAATCTCCTACCAACTATAGATTTGTGCAACATTTTTCATGTGTCTCAAACATTCAGCACAAACAGGGATACATCTGCCTTTCTAGAACAAATCTGCATAAATTAAAGCTGCACTAATCAATATTATTTATATAACCAGCTATTAACAGGACTGTGTAAAGTGAAGGTGTTGCTAGTAGTCTAACATAGTTTCTCGGTCCATAAACTGGTTTCATCAACTATGTTTCCAGCCGAAGCAGAGAGAAAGCTAGTGACTTGCTGGCCTTCTCAAGTTGGTGGAGACCAAAACAGAGCTTAAAGGAGAGTAAACACATCTTGATTTTTTTGGGGCCAAAAGTGACCATATTTGGGTGAGAGAAAGCAAGAGAAGCTGAGGACACTATCAGCCTGTCAGTCAAAGTGACCCACCCTTAATTATGCATAACTTTAAGCTTTGATAAAAAGGGAATGGGTGAGTTACATAAAAAGTCATCCCCAGTACAGTTGTCAGGAAGGGGAAAATTAGCTATAAAGGGCGAAAAAGTTTTTGGACCAGCAAAATTAGGCATTTTAACATGGGGGACTGTGGGCATTGACTGGCTTCCAGACCCAGGCTCAAGTGGACATTTAGGCCTTGTTCAGACTGCCAGCCAAAATCCGATTTTTAGCCACTCTAGATTGGAAGCAGATGGCGCTTATGAAGCCTGAACGGTCATAAATGACATGAAATCCGATTTTTGCAAACCAGATTGAAACCACAAGAACTGCAGTCTTTGGCACCTCCATGTTGGCTTCATTTTTAAGCCCCGGAGGTTGCTTCTTGCTGAAAATAGAATCAAAGCAGTAAAGGCAGATCCTAAATACTCTAAACTAAAAATATTGCTCAAGCCCCCAAAAACACTGAATCCTACAATTCCCATAATGCAGCTGTATAGCATCTTTCATTAGACTTCCTCCTAAATGCCCACTACTTTTTAACCCCACACCTCGAGTTTGTAACAAGAGCTTTCTGGTAAAACCTCAAGCTGAGTTAACCCTGATGACATCACAGTGACATAATCAGGGTTATTCTTTCCAAAAAAGACATCATTGTGGAGTCAAATGGGACATCATACAAGCCGAATAGTAATTTGACAGAGATGCAGCTTGTCAGCAAATTCCTAAAATTCACACTGTGGGATAAAAATATCGCAATTGCCCTTGTTGCCCTGCATAACCCTGTAATATAGACGCTGGCGATGATGCTCACGGTTGGTGTGAAAAACACCAATCTGCATTCTGTATGTCAGGCCACGGACCAACTGCCTTACAGCGCCCGCGTGCGTGTATGTGTGTTCTCTCCGTTCCTTATAGCCTAGTTTCCACCATCTAGGTCACATCATGTACAGTGCCTCACCCATAACCTCCGTCTGCTGCAGAGTGTGTGTGTGTAAGAATAGCATTTAGGTGGGTGCATGGTACAAGCTGCGTTCACAGTGACCACCTATTTATACTCACTGTCCTGTCCCCAAAAAAAAGGCATGATACTGGCCTTATAGCGCTCCCTCTTGTTCCTCGTCCCCTCCTTCCCATCTGCCCTGACTTTTCTTTTCTCTGTGCTGTATTTCTTTTCCTGTCCTTCGCTCTGTCACTCATTGCGTGGGTAGCTGTGTGCTTGACAAAGAGTTGGATAAAAGAAATACTTGCAGAGAAACAGAAAACAGAAATTGGAGGCGATGGAGAAAAGGTTTAAGATACACTATACATGAAATTAAACATGAACCCATCCAGTTTTCTGGAGATAAAATCTCTCTGTATGGGTGTTTTTTTAATACCAGGGAGCTGGTTCTTCGCTTCAGGTTCTATTTTGTATTTCTCATTCTGGCACTAACCTTTCTCTTTGTCTTTTTTTCCACTCTCAAACGCCCTATCCATCTCTCCATCTTTTCACATTATATCAGTGTATCAGTGTCAGAACTCTATTTCTTTCAGTTTATGATAAATCCATTGCGCTCTCTCAATTTCAGACGTGGTGAGTTGAGCTGAAACCCTGCGTCTCATGCATTAAACGCACCAATCAGTGCTCCTGGGGGGATTGGTGATGATCTGCTATTGGGCCACAGAGAGAATAATGTTTAAACATTAGCTAGTGGCTGTCGATCATGCATGTGATTGAATGTACCGAGCCAAATTGCTTGTGTAGTAAAAAAAAGAAAAAAAGGAAGTGAGTGTGTGTGTGCAGGGCAAGGCTTTGTGTATGCCTGGCAAATCTTGATGCCAAAAACTGTGTTTTTATGTTTGTGGGGTTCCTAACTTCTCCTGGTTGAGGCTGTAACTGAAGCAATAAGCTGTTTTATTCACAAGGATATGCACTCTACATAATAGTGTTGCAAAAGCTGGATTTAGACAAATGGATGTTGATCCTAGAACAGCGGCACACAATCCCCAGGTGGCAGCATTTCAGAAGAAAACTGCATAAAATGAATCTCTTGGGACAACCTAAAAAGATTCCCTGTGGATCACTGTACATTGTTTGCTGTTTGAGTGAAAGCAGACCACACATTTTGGGGCATTTGGTTCTCGAAATAAACAGAATGGATTTTTTTTTCTCTGTTGTAGCTCGGGCCTGTCAAAATGCATTTAATTTTTGTATAATCAAAAATCGAACCAAAGAGTATTGGATCGTCTGAGCAGGACAGAGACAGACCCCTCGTCACAGCATTACATTCTGCATTAAAATTAGTTTGGCTCTGATCTAATTTTGATATGTCCCATACGTCTTAAAGGCAGCATGGGGATCATTCACTGTAATAGATATTAAGTCATATTAAGTATTAAAGGGACCAGTGCATAGGATTTAGGGGACTCTATTGGCACAAATGGAATATAATATTGGTAATTATGTTAAAGCATAAGCAGCAGGCGTCCAAAAGACACAGCAGTAGAAAAAGGCAAATAAAACAAGAGTGAATCTTGAGTTGCTTTTTTCCCTTTCACCCGCGAGCATGTTTACCAGCAAACCTTTAACTTACTTTGGCCTTTAAAGGAGCAGCTTGCCATTTTGGGAAATATGCTGAATCACTTTCTGGCTAAAATTTAGATTAGATGAAACAATCAATATTGCTCTCACATCTTTACAGTAAACGTGAAGCTACTGCCTGCAGCCCATTAGCTTAGCAGAAGGACCGGAAACGGAGAGCAAACCTGGCTTTGTCCCAAGGTAACAAAATACGCATACCAGCACCTCCAAAGCTCATTAACTAACATGTTGTATCTCATCTGTGAAATGTGCACAGAAGTGTAAAAACAAAAATTGCTAATTGCATATGGGGTTATGTGACTCTAGTAGTTGCCAGGAAACCAGTGAAGCCTCTGGTACTCCAAGTTAAGAAATGGGCTAACCTAGTTTCACAGAAATGCGTGAAATTACTACGCCCTTTAAACATTATGTGGTGGTGGTGTTGGTGGCACATAATGTGTTAAAGTTACATGCTGGCACCACTGACACAATACCAGTGGAAGATCAAGTAGGATCATTCGTCGTGGTGGACACCCATGAATTCCCTGGTTCAGCAATGCCAAGCAATGGGCAGTGGTTAATGTTCCGAGCATAAAGGTAATATAAAGAGCAAGAAAGTCCGCGTAGGGAGGATGTCGAGGTGGTGGGTGGGTCAAACAAACACAGGACTGTCACCCAGGAGACCACTGTTTGTGTCCCATGTGAAACTAAAAGTCAGTGTTGAGTTCTTTTAACTCTATGTACTTATGTCTTCTATTATGTAACGTGACATACTTAAGTCTCTACATAACAAATGTAATTACTTTAACCAAAAACACGATCTTTTTCTAACCAAGTAGTTTTGGTGTCAAACTCAACAGTGCGACCAACACATAATGTGGAGTTAGGAGGTTGTGGTCATTCACATATTTATTTGAGACCATGTTGAATAGGTTGATAACCCCCTCTAGAACAGTGTATTTTCATGAATTTTATACTTTGGTCCATCCATCCATGCATTTTCAACTGCTGATCCAAAGCCAGGTAGCGGGGGCATCAGGCTGAGCAAAGCATCCCAGACGTCCCTCTCCCCAGCAACCCTTTCCAGCTCCTCCTGGAGGACCCTAAGGCGTTCCCAGGCCAGATGAGATATGTAATCCCTCCAGCATTTTCTGCCCCAGGACCTCCTACCAGTGGGACATGCCCGAAACACCTCCAACGGGAGGCGCCCAGGAGGATCCGGATCAGATGCCCGAAAACCTCAACTAACCCTCTTCGATGCAAAGGCCGCTTGTATCCATGACCTCATTTTTTCAGTCATTACCCAGAGCTCATGACCATAGGTGAGGGTTGGGGCTTTCTCTTCACCATGACGGCGCAGTACTTGCATCACTGCAGAAGCCACAGCAAACTGTGGATCTATCTCACGCTCCATTCTACCTTCACTCCTGCACTAGACCCCGGGATAGTTGAATTCCCTCGCTTGGGGCAGTAAGTCACTCCCAACCCAGAGGTCTTTGTGCAAATTACATAAATTAGACAAAACATGGTAAGTAGTGACCTGTAGAGGTGCTGGTTAGCTTTGGACCGAGCCAGTTAGCTGTCTTCCCCTGTTTTCATTCTTTGCCCTAAGCTAAGGTAAGCAGCTGCTGGCTTGAGGCTCCATATATAACCCACAGATATGACGGTGGAATTAACTAACTCTCCTACAGAAAGCTAATGAGAGTATTTCCCCCCCGCCAGGGAAATTAATGTAAGTGCGATATTGCATTGTAATGCAAATGACTTTGTAACAAAAGAAACACCAAGGTAAGAATGTGTGCAACTGTGTTAAGTATGTGACTGATAACGACCATGTTCGGTCTATCCACTTTGATTTGAAAAGTCAGAAAGATTACATGCTGTGTGGAAAAGTAGCACCAGATTTCTATCTAAATGGATTTGCTGAGAATGACGTGTTTTACTGAAAGTGGTGGCTGATTCTGATGTGAATTTTCATTTGTCTGAAAATGACTTTGACAGAACTTTTTGCACTCACAGCTCCACAGGAGATGAAGCGCAGTTTACCTCCAAGCTCTGCTGCCCTGGGGATACAATGTCACTGCCCATATTGAGACTATTTTTCTCCCCTGCTGTCGATAGCATCTACCACATGGCAAAATAACTTGAAAAGTCTGACCTTGGGTGCAGAGGTAAACACCTGGGACTGCTTTACTGGGACTCTGTCAGAGGAATATGATTTTCACTACAGGTTTTAAGAGTAAGACAGAAAAATATGTTTTCTGTCCTCTATTGTGCAAATTATACACTACTGTACTTCTCTGTTCACCTTCTCTGCTCTAATGCTGTTTTGTTGTGTATAAATGTGTGTGTGTGTTTGTACTTGCACTTGTACTGACAGATTTGCTATGTGACCAGAGAGCAGTGAGTCTTTGGCTGTTGCCTTACCTGAGCCACAGTGACCTGATAAAGTGTGTTAGTGTGTGTGTTTTCCGTGTCCAAGGTGAATTGAGCTGATGGCTGATGGCAGGCAGAGTGCTGACAAGACAAACGTTTCACCTTTCCCTTCTTCACTTTGCCCACTGTTTCTCTCACCCCTGTTGCACCAGTGCCTTTCCATTATCCCCTAGACACATACAGTGGCGTCCCCAGAGATTTTTCATAGGGTGCCCAGAAGGAGCCACTGAAAGTCTGTTCCTAGAACACCAAAATCAAGTCATAACTAAATTTTAGGAATTTGCTAATGCTGTTCAAGTGGGCTAGTTGAATTTAAGAAATTACATACAAATTTACTTTAGTTACTTTAGTTTACTACTAATTATCCAAAGTGCATAGTCTAATACTCTTACAGTTAACATTTTGAGTTCCACAGCAGTCCTGTTTTAATGTGTTTTGTATCAGGATTCATTATTCAAAATCAAGCCTTGTCAAGTTTAGGGGAGAATCGTAGGTACCTGTAGAACCAATGTTACTGAGATGTCTTTAGGTGAGGGACCCCTTTGAAAATGGCCATGTCAGTTATTTTCCAGACAAGCTATGCCAGCATGGTTGGTACTAATGGAGGTCTTAGGTTGTCTAGTTTCAGAGGATACCTTCACTCTAGTATAAAAAGTGAGTGCACCACAGCCTGTTAAAGGGATAGTGCACCCAAAAATGAAAACTCAGCCATTATCTACTCACTCATATGCTGCGGGAGAATCTGGTGAAGTTTTAGCGTCCTCACAACACTTGCGGAGATCCGAGGGGGAAGTGGGTAGCAGCATAACTGCACACCTAATGGCTGACGGTGGCCCAGATTAAAATGTCCAAGAACACAGAATTGAAACCATAAAATATCTCCATACTGCTCGTCCGTAGTGATCCAAGTGTCCCAAAGCCCTGACATAAAAAGTTGTTTGGAAAAGCATCGTTTGAACTCTGTTTTAGCCTCATTGTAGCCTGTAGCTCTAACTGCCTCTGTGTACTCTGCGCTGATGTTTGTGCAGTTGTGCTGCTAGCCACTTCCCCCTCGGATCTCCGTTAAGTGTTGTGAGGCAGTGATGTTGGCCTCCACTTATTTTTGCCAGGGGGGGCAGTAGAGATGCCAGCAATTAAATAAGGGGGGTTATATACAAAGACGGCTGGAGGTTAAATCTTGTTTCATATCTCATCCTTACTCAGTCGCTCTCTCAAACTTGGTGCCGAGTAATTTGAAACAAAATGCAACAAGTGCTGCTTGGACAGAAAGTGACGATATTTCGTGGTGGACCATCACTACATCTCACCAGCAAAGGGGCAACAGTTCAGTTCAGTGTACGTGACCTGACATAAACTTATTACTCTGATGTGACTGACGCCAAATGATCTGGTGTTGATTTAAGCCAAATTTGGTTCTGTGAGGAGAAGCAACTGTTCTTGGAGCTTGTCCTGGTCTGAATAACTGATGCCATGATGTATTAATTCTTTGGCTTTCTTGTTAGTAAACCCTCAAATGTACAACTCCATGTCTGAGCCTCTCTTATTTTAAGTCTGCTACAACAATATTAGCATGTCGACGCGAGTGTCATGTATGTGTATGTAAATGTGTGTGTAGATTCCTTAGCAGTGTGAACAGGCAGTCTCCTTGACTGGAGAGAAAGGCAGAGCTCATGACAATTATCTATCTACAGTCTCTTTTTTTTCTAATCTGTTAGTCTCTTCCTCCGTTCTTCTTTCCCCACCCTCCCCTCTGTCTGTCTTTCTTTCCATCGCCCGCTCTCCTTCTGTCCGATAAGACCAGATGACATGATTTCATGCTTGGTTGTCGGAAGATATTCTGGTAATTACTGCCGCAAGAAACGAAGGCTAACAGATTCCTCTTCTCTCCCTTTCTCTCTCTTTCTGCTGGTCACACACAAAATTAATTATGCAGAAAAAGATGGCGATTAATTGGTTGTTAAACAGTGTTTCATGCATAAACAGCAGGTGAGCGGCAGCATGAGTTTAGGTAGGTCTGAATGCAAATTGTTGTTTAATATAAATTTAATTTCCCCCCCTTAATTGCTGACTTCTAGGAATGTAGCGGCATCACTTAAAAGATATCTGACAAGGCAGAATTTAAACTTCAGCAACTATTTGGCAAACTTTGTTGAATTTGAATTTGTGTATGCACATACACAATTATTCTGTGCGATCAGGGATTACCTGTCAGGTGCCTTCAAACAAAAGTGCTCAAGATAACCTGGACAGATTGTTGGCATGTTTAAAACTTGTCTGATTATCTCAAGTGTTGTGTTTCATGTTCCTTCATATTTTGTTTTTGCATGGCAGCTATTTTGGTGAGAAAATGTTACAGACAGACTACAAAACCAGGTGATAAAGTGGAATTATCCTTTAAATTCACATTTCTGTCACTTTACTGTCTCTGTTTTCCTCCTCCAATAATCCTCTTCTACCTGCTTTAATTTTAGATTTCTCTTTCTCTGTCACACACACACACACACACACACACACACACACACACACACACACACACACACACACACACACACACACTGCCTCCGCAACTTTTGCTCACTCATCTTCTTCCTCTCTCCCTCTCATCCTCTCGTTCCCTTGGCCACTCCATTAACCAGAGGGTCACTTTTCCAGCTGGTTAGCCCAGGCCAGATTTCCATCAGGTCGCTGACGTACGAGACTGTCCCGCCATCTGTGTGTGTGTGTGTGTGTGTGTGTATGTGTGCTCAGATAGGCAGGTTCATTTGTCAGTTTTACTCCAGTCTTGTCCTCTGGTGTGATGTCGTAATGACCCGAGGCGGCCCAGACAGAAGAATGACATTTAACATTACCCCTCAACTACACACTCACACCCACACCCTCAAACACACACACACACACACACACACACACACACACACACACACACACACACACACATATACATCACATGCACAGAAAAGTGATACATAACTAAGATGCTAATTTAAAAGATGATGTTGGAGATGTTGGGTGTGGTGTGAACTTTAAGTGTGATTTCCGCTTGATGATTTTTGGGTCTTGTGCCGGTGGCGTTCTTTCCTTGGTCTACACATGGCTTCTCACACTAGTGGCGTTTATATAGTCCAGATAAATCTGTGGAAGTTCCCACAAAAGATGTTAAACAAAGAAAATGTTAACAACTATAGAAGCGTTGTTTATTCAGTGATATTATTTTGTTATCATTATCGGTGTGTTGGGTTGTGACGACATCCATCTCACCATCATTACAGATTTTACTCTTATGATGGATTTGAGCTTTCCTTTGTCTTTGACCATTTTACGATACTTTCATACAATCTTAAGACTTATTTAAAATGCATTTTGGTTGTCATACTATAAGATGATATTTTAATACTGTTTTGGATATCACACTACACTATACTATTGCTTTTTATGATATTTTGGACGTCATACTATACTATGAATTTTTTAGGATATTTTGAACGACATACTATACTATGAATTTTTTAGGATATTTTGGACGTCGTACTATACTATGACTTTTTTATGATATTTTGAACGACATACTATACTATGACTTTTTTATGATATTTTGAACGTCATACTATACTATGACTTTTTTATGACATTTTGAACGACATACAATACTATGACTTTTTTATGATATTTTGAACGTCATACTATACTATGACTTTTTTATGACATTTTGAACGACATACTATACTATGACTTTTTTATGATATTTTGAACGACATACTATACTATGACTTTTTTATGATATTTTGAACGTCATACTATACTATGACTTTTTTATGACATTTTGAACGACATACAATACTATGACTTTTTTATGATATTTTGGACGACATACTATACTATGACTTTTTTTAGGATATTTTGAACGTCATACTATACTATGACTTTTTTTAGGATATTTTGAACGTCATACTATACTATGACTTTTTCATGACATTTTGAACGACATACTATACTATGAATTTTTTAGGATATTTTGGACGTCGTACTATACTATGACTTTTTTATGATATTTTGAACGACATACTATACTATGACTTTTTTATGATATTTTGGACGACATACTATACTATGACTTTTTTATGACATTTTGAACGACATACAATACTATGACTTTTTTATGATATTTTGAACGTCATACTATACTATGACTTTTTTATGATATTTTGGACGTCGTACTATACTATGACTTTTTTATGACATTTTGAACGACATACTATACTATGACTTTTTTATGATATTTTGGACGACATACTATACTATGACTTTTTTATGACATTTTGAACGTCATACTATACTATGACTTTTTTAGGATATTTTGAACGTCATACTATACTATGACTTTTTATGATATTTTGGACGTCATACTATAACTATGACTTTTTTATGATATTTTGAACGTCATACTATACTATGACTTTTTTATGATATTTTGAACGTCATACTATACTATGACTTTTTTATGATATTTTGGACGACATACTATACTATGACTTTTTTATGACATTTTGGACGTCGTACTATACTATGACTTTTTTATGACATTTTGAACGACATACTATACTATGACTTTTTTATGATATTTTGGACGACATACTATACTATGACTTTTTTATGATATTTTGGACGTCATACTATAACTATGACTTTTTTTATGATATTTTGAACGTCATACTATACTATGACTTTTTTATGATATTTTGAACGTCATACTATACTATGACTTTTTTATGATATTTTGGACGACATACTATACTATGACTTTTTTATGACATTTTGAACGACATACAATACTATGACTTTTTTATGATATTTTGAACGTCATACTATACTATGACTTTTTTATGATATTTTGAACGTCATACTATACTATGACTTTTTATGATATTTTGGATGTCATACTATACTATGACTTTTTTATGATATTTTGGATGTCATGCTATACTATGACTTTTTTATGATATTTTGAACGTCATACTATACTATGACTTTTTTATGATATTTTGAACGTCATACTATACTATGACTTTTTTATGATATTTTGGACGACATACTATACTATGACTTTTTTATGACATTTTGGACGTCGTACTATACTATGACTTTTTTATGACATTTTGAACGACATACTATACTATGACTTTTTTATGATATTTTGGACGACATACTATACTATGACTTTTTTATGATATTTTGGACGTCATACTATAACTATGACTTTTTTTATGATATTTTGAACGTCATACTATACTATGACTTTTTTATGATATTTTGAACGTCATACTATACTATGACTTTTTTATGATATTTTGGACGACATACTATACTATGACTTTTTTATGACATTTTGAACGACATACAATACTATGACTTTTTTATGATATTTTGAACGTCATACTATACTATGACTTTTTTATGATATTTTGGACGTCGTACTATACTATGACTTTTTTATGACATTTTGAACGACATACTATACTATGACTTTTTTATGACATTTTGAACGACATACTATACTATGACATTTTGAACGACATACTATACTATGACTTTTTTATGATATTTTGGACGACATACTATACTATGACTTTTTTATGATATTTTGGACGTCATACTATAACTATGACTTTTTTTATGATATTTTGAACGTCATACTATACTATGACTTTTTTATGATATTTTGGACGTCGTACTATACTATGACTTTTTTATGACATTTTGAACGACATACTATACTATGACTTTTTTATGACATTTTGAACGACATACTATACTATGACTTTTTTATGATATTTTGGACGACATACTATACTATGACTTTTTTATGATATTTTGGACGACATACTATACTATGACTTTTTTATGATATTTTGGACGTCGTACTATACTATGACTTTTTTATGACATTTTGAACGACATACTATACTATGACTTTTTTATGATATTTTGGACGTCATACTATACTATGACTTTTTTATGATATTTTGAACGTCATACTATACTATGACTTTTTTATGATATTTTGAACGTCATACTATACTATGACTTTTTTATGATATTTTGGACGTCGTACTATACTATGACTTTTTTATGACATTTTGAACAACATACTATACTATGACTTTTTTATGATATTTTGGACGTCATACTATACTATGACTTTTTTATGATATTTTGAACGTCATACTATACTATGACTTTTTTATGATATTTTGGACGTCGTACTATACTATGACTTTTTTATGACATTTGAACGACATACTATACTATGACTTTTTTATGATATTTTGGACGACATACTATATGACTTTTTTATGATATTTTGGACGACATACTGTACTATGACTTTTTTATGATATTTTGGACGACATACTGTACTATGACTTTTTTATGATATTTTGGATGTCATACTATACTATGACTTTTTTATGAAATTTTGGACGACATACTATACTATGACTTTTTTATGATATTTTGGACGACATACTGTACTATGACTTTTTTATGATATTTTGGATGTCATACTATACTATGACTTTTTTATGATATTTTGGACGACATACTATATGACTTTTTTATGATATTTTGGACGACATACTATACTATGACTTTTTTATGATATTTTGGACGACATACTGTACTATGACTTTTTTATGATATTTTGGACGACATACTATACTATGACTTTTTTTAATGATATTTTGAACGTCATACTATACTATGACTTTTTTATGATATTTTGGACGTCATACTATACTATGACTTTTTTTATGATATTTTGGACGACATACTATACTATGACTTTTTTTTAATGATATTTTGAACGTCATACTCTACTATGACTTTTTTATGATATTTTGGACGTCATACTATACTATGACTTTTTTATGATATTTTGGACGACATACTATACTATGACTTTTTTTTAATGATATTTTGAACGTCATACTCTACTATGACTTTTTTATGATATTTTGGACGTCATACTATACTATGACTTTTTTATGATATTTTGGATGACATACTATACTATGACTTTTTTTTAGGATATTTTGAACGTCATACTATACTATGACTTTTTTTTATGATATTTTGAACGTCATACTATTCTATGACTTTTTTATGACATTTTGAACGACATACTATACTATGACTTTTTTAGGATATTTTGGACGTCGTACTATACTGTGACTTTTTTATGACATTTTGAACGACATACAATACTATGAATTTTTTAGGATATTTTGGACGACATACTATAACTATGACTTTTTTATGATATTTTGAACGTCTTACTATACTATGACTTTTTTATGATATTTTGGACGACATACTATACTATGACTTTTTTATGATATTTTGGATGTCATACTGTACTATGACTTTTTTATGATATTTTGGACGTCATACTATACTATGACTTTTTTATGATATTTTGAACGTCATACTATACTATGACTTTTTTTTATGATATTTTGGACGACATACTATACTATGACTTTTTTTTATGATATTTTGAACGTCATACTCTACTATGACTTTTTTATGATATTTTGGACGTCATACTATACTATGACTTTTTTATGATATTTTGGACGACATACTGTACTATGACTTTTTTATGATATTTTGGACGACATACTGTACTATGACTTTTTTATGATATTTTGGATGTCATACTATACTATGACTTTTTTATGATATTTTGGACGTCATACTATATGACTTTTTTATGATATTTTGGACGACATACTGTACTATGACTTTTTTTAATGATATTTTGAACGTCATACTATACTATGACTTTTTTATGATATTTTGGACGACATACTGTACTATGACTTTTTTTAATGATATTTTGAACGTCATACTATACTATGACTTTTTTATGATATTTTGGACGACATACTATACTATGACTTTTTTTAATGATATTTTGAACGTCATACTATACTATGACTTTTTTATGATATTTTGGACGTCATACTATACTATGACTTTTTTTATGATATTTTGGACGACATACTCTACTATGACTTTTTTATGATATTTTGGACGTCATACTCTACTATGACTTTTTTATGATATTTTGGACGTCATACTATACTATGACTTTTTTATGATATTTTGGACGACATACTATACTATGACTTTTTTTAATGATATTTTGAACGTCATACTCTACTATGACTTTTTTATGATATTTTGGACGTCATACTATACTATGACTTTTTTATGATATTTTGGACGTCATACTATACTATGACTTTTTTATGATATTTTGGATGACATACTATACTATGACTTTTTTTTAGGATATTTTGAACGTCATACTATACTATGACTTTTTTTTATGATATTTTGAACGTCATACTATACTATGACTTTTTTATGACATTTTGAACGACATACTATACTATGACTTTTTTAGGATATTTTGGACGTCGTACTATACTGTGACTTTTTTATGACATTTTGAACGTCATACAATACTATGAAATTTTTAGGATATTTTGAACGACATACTATACTATGACTTTTTTTAGGATATTTTGAACGACATACTATACTATGACTTTTTAATGATATTTTGGACGACATACTATAACTATGACTTTTTAATGATATTTTGGACGACATACTATAACTATGACTTTTTTATGATATTTTGAACGACATACTATACTATGACTTTTTAATGATATTTTGGACGACATACTATAACTATGACTTTTTTATGATATTTTGAACGTCTTACTATACTATGACTTTTTAATGATATTTTGGACGACATACTATAACTATGACTTTTTTATGATATTTTGAACGACATACAATACTATGACTTTTTTATGATATTTTGAACGACATACAATACTATGACTTTTTTATGATATTTTGAACGTCTTACTATACTATGAGTTTTTTTTAGGATATTTTGAACGACATACTATACTATGACTTTTTTATGATATTTTGAACGACATACAATACTATGACTTTTTTATGATATTTTGAACGACATACAATACTACGACTTTTTTATGATATTTTGGACGTCATACTATACTATGACTTTTTTACGATATTTTGGACGACATACTACACTATGACTTTTTTCATGATATTTTAGAAGACATACTTTACTGTGACATTTTTGTCATATTTTGGACGACATACTATACTATGACTTTTTTATGATATTTTGGACGTCATACTATACTATGACTTTTTTATGATATTTTGAACGTCATACAATACTATGACTTTTTTATGATATTTTGAACGACATACAATACTATGACTTTTTTATGATATTTTGGACGTCATACAATACTATGACTTTTTTATGATAGTTTGGACGACATACTATACTATGACTATTTTATGATATTTTGGATGACATACTATGACTTTTTTATGATATTTTGGACGACATACTATACTATGACTTTTTTATGATATTTTGGACGTCCTACAATACTATGACTTTTTTATGATATTTTGGACGACATACTATATACTATGACTTTTTTCATGATATTTTAGAAGACATACTTTACTGTGACATTTTTGTCATATTTTGGACGACATACTATACTATGACTTTTTTATGATATTTTGGACGTCATACTATACTATGACTTTTTTATGATATTTTGAACGTCATACTATACTATGACTTTTTTTTATGATATTTTGGACGACATACTATACTATGACTTTTTTTTATGATATTTTGAATGTCATACTCTACTATGACTTTTTTATGATATTTTGGACGTCATACTATACTATGACTTTTTTATGATATTTTGGACGACATACTATATGACTTTTTTATGATATTTTGGACGACATACTGTACTATGACTTTTTTATGATATTTTGGACGACATACTGTACTATGACTTTTTTATGATATTTTGGATGTCATACTATACTATGACTTTTTTATGATATTTTGGACGTCATACTATATGACTTTTTTATGATATTTTGGACGACATACTATACTATGACTTTTTTATGATATTTTGGACGACATACTGTACTATGACTTTTTTTAATGATATTTTGAACGTCATACTATACTATGACTTTTTTATGATATTTTGGACGACATACTATACTATGACTTTTTTTAATGATATTTTGAACGTCATACTATACTATGACTTTTTTATGATATTTTGGACGTCATACTATACTATGACTTTTTTTATGATATTTTGGACGACATACTATACTATGACTTTTTTTTAATGATATTTTGAACGTCATACTCTACTATGACTTTTTTATGATATTTTGGACGTCATACTATACTATGACTTTTTTATGATATTTTGGACGACATACTATACTATGACTTTTTTTAATGATATTTTGAACGTCATACTCTACTATGACTTTTTTATGATATTTTGGACGTCATACTATACTATGACTTTTTTATGATATTTTGGACGTCATACTATACTATGACTTTTTTATGATATTTTGGATGACATACTATACTATGACTTTTTTTTAGGATATTTTGAACGTCATACTATACTATGACTTTTTTTTATGATATTTTGAACGTCATACTATACTATGACTTTTTTATGACATTTTGAACGACATACTATACTATGACTTTTTTAGGATATTTTGGACGTCGTACTATACTGTGACTTTTTTATGACATTTTGAACGTCATACAATACTATGAAATTTTTAGGATATTTTGAACGACATACTATACTATGACTTTTTTTAGGATATTTTGAACGACATACTATACTATGACTTTTTAATGATATTTTGGACGACATACTATAACTATGACTTTTTAATGATATTTTGGACGACATACTATAACTATGACTTTTTTATGATATTTTGAACGTCTTACTATACTATGACTTTTTTATGATATTTTGAACGTCATACTATACTATGACTTTTTAATGATATTTTGGACGACATACTATAACTATGACTTTTTTATGATATTTTGAACGTCTTACTATACTATGAGTTTTTTATGATATTTTGAACGTCTTACTATACTATGAGTTTTTTTTAGGATATTTTGAACGACATACTATACTATGACTTTTTTATGATATTTTGAACGACATACAATACTATGACTTTTTTATGATATTTTGAACGACATACAATACTACGACTTTTTTATGATATTTTGGACGTCATACTATACTATGACTTTTTTACGATATTTTGGACGACATACTACACTATGACTTTTTTCATGATATTTTAGAAGACATACTTTACTGTGACATTTTTGTCATATTTTGGACGACATACTATACTATGACTTTTTTATGATATTTTGGACGTCATACTATACTATGACTTTTTTATGATATTTTGAACGTCATACAATACTATGACTTTTTTATGATATTTTGAACGACATACAATACTATGACTTTTTTATGATATTTTGGACGTCATACAATACTATGACTTTTTTATGATAGTTTGGACGACATACTATACTATGACTATTTTATGATATTTTGGATGACATACTATGACTTTTTTATGATATTTTGGACGACATACTATACTATGACTTTTTTATGATATTTTGAACGTCATACTATACTATGAGTTTTTTTTATGATATTTTGAACGTCATACTATATTATGACTTTTTTATGATATTTTGAACGTCATACTATACTATGACTTTTTAATGATATTTTGGACGACATACTATAACTATGACTTTTTTATGATATTTTGAACGTCTTACTATACTATGACTTTTTTATGATATTTTGAACGTCATACTATACTATGACTTTTTAATGATATTTTGGACGACATACTATAACTATGACTTTTTTATGATATTTTGAACGTCTTACTATACTATGAGTTTTTTTTAGGATATTTTGAACGACATACTATACTATGACTTTTTTATGATATTTTGAACGACATACAATACTATGACTTTTTTATGATATTTTGAACGACATACAATACTACGACTTTTTTATGATATTTTGGACGTCATACTATACTATGACTTTTTTACGATATTTTGGACGACATACTACACAATGACTTTATTCATGATATTTTAGAAGACATACTTTACTGTGACATTTTTGTCATATTTTGGACGACATACTATACTATGACTTTTTTCATGATATTTTGGACGTCATACTATACTATGACTTTTTTATGATATTTTGGACGTCATACTATACTATGACTTTTTTATGATATTTTGAACGTCATACAATACTATGACTTTTTTATGATATTTTGAACGACATACAATACTATGACTTTTTTATGATAGTTTGGACGACATACTATACTATGACTATTTTATGATATTTTGGATGACATACTATGACTTTTTTATGATATTTTGGACGACATACTATACTATGACTTTTTTATGATATTTTGGACGTCCTACAATACTATGACTTTTTTACGATATTTTGGACGACATACTATATACTATGACTTTTTTCATGATATTTTAGAAGACATACTTTACTGTGACATTTTTGTCATATTTTGGACGACATACTATACTATGACTTTTTTATGATATTTTGGACGACATACAATACTATGACTTTTTTAGGATATTTTGGACGACATACTATACTATGACTTTTTTATGATATTTTGAACGACATACTATACTATGACTTTTTTATGATATTTTGGACGACATACTATACTATGACTATTTTATGATATTTTGGACGACATACAATACTATGACTTTTTTAGGATATTTTGGACGTCGTACTATACTCTGACTTTTTTATGATAGTTTGGACGACATACTATACTATGAGTTTTTTTTAGGATATTTTGAACGTCATACAATACTATGACTTTTTTTAGGATATTTTGAACAACATACTATACTATGACTTTTTTATGATATTTTGGACGACATACAATACTATGACTTTTTTTTAGGATATTTTGAACGTCATACAATACTATGACTTTTTTTAGGATATTTTGGACGACATACTATACTATGACTTTTTTATGATATTTTGGACGACATACTATACTATGACTTTTTTTTAGGATATTTTGAACGACATACTATAACTATGACTTTTTTAGGATATTTTGAACGTCATACTATACTATGACTTTTTTTAGGATATTTTGAACGTCTTACTATACTATGACTTTTTTATGATATTTTGAACGTCATACTATACTATGACTTTTTAATGATATTTTGGACGACATACTATAACTATGACTTTTTTATGATATTTTGAACGTCTTACTATACTATGAGTTTTTTTTAGGATATTTTGAACGACATACTATACTATGACTTTTTTATGATATTTTGAACGACATACAATACTATGACTTTTTTATGATATTTTGAACGACATACAATACTACGACTTTTTTAGGATATTTTGGACGTCATACTATACTATGACTTTTTTACGATATTTTGGACGACATACTACACAATGACTTTATTCATGATATTTTAGAAGACATACTTTACTGTGACATTTTTGTCATATTTTGGACGACATACTATACTATGACTTTTTTCATGATATTTTGGACGTCATACTATACTATGACTTTTTTATGATATTTTGGACGTCATACTATACTATGACTTTTTTATGATATTTTGAACGTCATACAATACTATGACTTTTTTATGATATTTTGAACGACATACAATACTATGACTTTTTTATGATATTTTGGACGTCATACAATACTATGACTTTTTTATGATAGTTTGGACGACATACTATACTATGACTATTTTATGATATTTTGGATGACATACTATGACTTTTTTATGATATTTTGGACGACATACTATACTATGACTTTTTTATGATATTTTGGACGTCCTACAATACTATGACTTTTTTACGATATTTTGGACGACATACTATATACTATGACTTTTTTCATGATATTTTAGAAGACATACTTTACTGTGACATTTTTGTCATATTTTGGACGACATACTATACTATGACTTTTTTATGATATTTTGGACGACATACAATACTATGACTTTTTTAGGATATTTTGGACGACATACTATACTATGACTTTTTTATGATATTTTGAACGACATACTATACTATGACTTTTTTATGATATTTTGGACGACATACTATACTATGACTATTTTATGATATTTTGGACGACATACAATACTATGACTTTTTTAGGATATTTTGGACGTCGTACTATACTCTGACTTTTTTATGATAGTTTGGACGACATACTATACTATGAGTTTTTTTTAGGATATTTTGAACGTCATACAATACTATGACTTTTTTTAGGATATTTTGAACAACATACTATACTATGACTTTTTTATGATATTTTGGACGACATACAATACTATGACTTTTTTTTAGGATATTTTGAACGTCATACAATACTATGACTTTTTTTAGGATATTTTGGACGACATACTATACTATGACTTTTTTATGATATTTTGGACGACATACTATACTATGACTTTTTTTAGGATATTTTGAACGACATACTATAACTATGACTTTTTTAGGATATTTTGAACGTCATACTATACTATGACTTTTTTTAGGATATTTTGAACGTCATACTATACTATGACTTTTTTTAGGATATTTTGGACGACATACTATACTATGACTTTTTTTCATGATATTTTAGACGACATACTATACTATGACTTTTTTTCATGATATTTTAGACGACATACTATACTATGACTTCTTTATGATATTTTGGACGACATACTATAACTATGAGTTTTTTATGATATTTTGAACGTCTTACTATACAATGACTTTTTTATGATATTTTGAACGACATACTATACTATGACTTTTTCATGATATTTTGGACGTCATACTATACTATGACTTTTTTATGATATTTTGGACAACATACTATACTATGACTTTTTCACGATATTTTGGACGACATACTATACTATGACTTTTTTATGATATTTTGGACAACATACTATACTATGACTTTTTCACGATATTTTGGACGTCATACTATACTATGACTTTTTCATGATATTTTAGACAACATACTATACTATGACTTTTTCACGATATTTTGGACGACATACTATACTATGACTTTTTTATGATATTTTGGACGTCCTACAATACTATGACTTTTTTACGATATTTTGGACGACATACTATATACTATGACTTTTTTCATGATATTTTAGAAGACATACTTTACTGTGACATTTTTGTCATATTTTGGACGACATACTATACTATGACTTTTTTATGATATTTTGAACGTCATACTATACTATGAGTTTTTTTTATGATATTTTGAACGTCATACTATATTATGACTTTTTTATGATATTTTGAACGTCATACTATACTATGACTTTTTAATGATATTTTGGACGACATACTATAACTATGACTTTTTTATGATATTTTGAACGTCTTACTATACTATGACTTTTTTATGATATTTTGAACGTCATACTATACTATGACTTTTTAATGATATTTTGGACGACATACTATAACTATGACTTTTTTATGATATTTTGAACGTCTTACTATACTATGAGTTTTTTTTAGGATATTTTGAACGACATACTATACTATGACTTTTTTATGATATTTTGAACGACATACAATACTATGACTTTTTTATGATATTTTGAACGACATACAATACTACGACTTTTTTATGATATTTTGGACGTCATACTATACTATGACTTTTTTACGATATTTTGGACGACATACTACACAATGACTTTATTCATGATATTTTAGAAGACATACTTTACTGTGACATTTTTGTCATATTTTGGACGACATACTATACTATGACTTTTTTCATGATATTTTGGACGTCATACTATACTATGACTTTTTTATGATATTTTGGACGTCATACTATACTATGACTTTTTTATGATATTTTGAACGTCATACAATACTATGACTTTTTTATGATATTTTGAACGACATACAATACTATGACTTTTTTATGATATTTTGGACGTCATACAATACTATGACTTTTTTATGATAGTTTGGACGACATACTATACTATGACTATTTTATGATATTTTGGATGACATACTATGACTTTTTTATGATATTTTGGACGACATACTATACTATGACTTTTTTATGATATTTTGGACGTCCTACAATACTATGACTTTTTTACGATATTTTGGACGACATACTATATACTATGACTTTTTTCATGATATTTTAGAAGACATACTTTACTGTGACATTTTTGTCATATTTTGGACGACATACTATACTATGACTTTTTTATGATATTTTGGACGACATACAATACTATGACTTTTTTAGGATATTTTGGACGACATACTATACTATGACTTTTTTATGATATTTTGAACGACATACTATACTATGACTTTTTTATGATATTTTGGACGACATACTATACTATGACTTTTTTATGATATTTTGAACGACATACTATACTATGACTTTTTTATGATATTTTGGACGACATACAATACTATGACTTTTTTAGGATATTTTGGACGTCGTACTATACTCTGACTTTTTTATGATAGTTTGGACGACATACTATACTATGAGTTTTTTTTAGGATATTTTGAACGTCATACAATACTATGACTTTTTTTAGGATATTTTGAACAACATACTATACTATGACTTTTTTATGATATTTTGGACGACATACAATACTATGACTTTTTTTTAGGATATTTTGAACGTCATACAATACTATGACTTTTTTTAGGATATTTTGGACGACATACTATACTATGACTTTTTTATGATATTTTGGACGACATACTATACTATGACTTTTTTTTAGGATATTTTGAACGACATACTATAACTATGACTTTTTTAGGATATTTTGAACGTCATACTATACTATGACTTTTTTTAGGATATTTTGAACGTCATACTATACTATGACTTTTTTTAGGATATTTTGGACGACATACTATACTATGACTTTTTTTCATGATATTTTAGACGACATACTATACTATGACTTTTTTTCATGATATTTTAGACGACATACTATACTATGACTTCTTTATGATATTTTGGACGACATACTATAACTATGAGTTTTTTATGATATTTTGAACGTCTTACTATACAATGACTTTTTTATGATATTTTGAACGACATACTATACTATGACTTTTTCATGATATTTTGGACGTCATACTATACTATGACTTTTTTATGATATTTTGGACAACATACTATACTATGACTTTTTCACGATATTTTGGACGACATACTATACTATGACTTTTTTATGATATTTTGGACAACATACTATACTATGACTTTTTCACGATATTTTGGACGTCATACTATACTATGACTTTTTCATGATATTTTAGACAACATACTATACTATGACTTTTTCACGATATTTTGGACGACATACTATACTATGACTTTTTTATGATATTTTGGACAACATACTATACTATGACTTTTTCATTATTTTTTAGACGACATACTATACTAAGACTTTTTTATGATATTTTAGACAACATACTATACTATGTCTTTTTTATGATATTTTGGACGTCATACTATACTAAGACTTTTTCATGATATTTTAGACAACATACTATACTATGACTTTTTCATGATATTTTGGATGTCATACTATACTATGAGTTCGTCATATTTTGGATGTCATACTACACTATGAGTTTTTTGTTGATATTTTGGATGTCGTAGTTCCTTATCACGTTTTCACAACATCTTTGATGTTATTGTTCCGGTCTCATCAATCAGTCAAAGGCTCAACTGTAACCGGAACATATTAAAGACAACAGACACAGTTTGCAGGGGGAAAACAGCCCAAGTTTCATTATTTACAGAAAAACGAACCATACATGCAAATCAAAAAAGGTAATAAAAGAGGGTTGGAGATCCCAGCCGAAAGAAACAAAAGATGGGGGAGTCGCTGGGCCTATACCACGCAGAGGCCTGTCTGACCCAGCTCATCCCCCTAAGTATCGAAACCAAAACTAAACAAAACCTGAAAACTGAACTTCCAGTACCCTCCAATTCAAACTAAAATAACATAGCCCAACCACGTATTCCAGGCTGGGAACAGTAGAAGA
This sequence comes from Epinephelus awoara, assembly GCA_035609425.1. Classification (NCBI taxonomy): domain Eukaryota; kingdom Metazoa; phylum Chordata; class Actinopteri; order Perciformes; family Serranidae; genus Epinephelus; species Epinephelus awoara. Next base: position 9,179,657 of record CM069311.1, read on the forward strand.
AACCCATTTCCTCGTGAGCTCAGTGCTGCTGCTGCGGACAGGTGCTGCAGGGTGCAGGTGACTGTGTCTGTATCAGTATGCTGAGGTCTGTGTGTGTCTTCCACTCCACCCCTCAGCTCCATTTAAAACTCTCCTCCTCAATTGCTGTCAGGTGTTTCACTGCTGTGGAAAGACAGGTAGGGAGGAGCAAAAGAGACAGACAGAGAGACAGACAGAGAGAGCAGGAGGGGGAAAAAGGCAAGCAGCACACGCATGGGGTTGCACAATACAACACAATACAACAAAGCATGGCCACATGTAACAGTTTTGCTATACTAACACATTTTTAATGACGTTTTGGACAACATAGCCTACTATACCTAGACTTTTTTTATGATATTTTGGACGACATACTACACTATGACTTTTTTTATGATATTTTGGACGACATACTATACTATGACTTTTTCATTATTTTTTAGAAGACATACTATACTATGACTTTTTCATGATATTTTGGACGTCATACTATACTTTGACTTTTTTTTTATGATATTTTAGACGACATACTTTCCTGTGACATTTTTGTCATATTTTGGACGACATACTATACTATGACTTTTGTATGATATTTTGGATGTCATACAATACTGTGCTTTTTTTATGAGGTTTTGGATGTCATAAATCACTATGACTTTTTCATCACATTTTGAATGTTATACTATGAGTTTCTGGATGTCATACTATATTATGACTGCATGCTGTGTAGCAAGATGAGCCTTCTGCACCCAAAATGCTGTCAAGACTTGTTACAACCCAGCTCGTAGGGGAAAGGGAAGCAACACAAAAACCCAGATGTTAAAAGGTAAATGTAACTTAAATTAAGGAAAACTGGTTAACAGTAAAATAAAAACAAACCAAGGAAGAGGGCCGGTGAGTGCTGTTGACTGAAAAACAAATGTAACAAAAAGAGGACTCACTCAGAGCTTGACCTATGATCTAACTAATGAAAAATGAAAGGAAAACAAATTCTAACTACCTAATTTGGCTTTTAACACACCACAAACAAACAACAACAAAACAGCACCCCTGAACCTAGTGTCTCTATACAAATAACTAAGTGTGAATGAGAAAAGTCTGGAATCAGTCAACATGGCAACAATATCTAACAACCTGGCCACACTTCAAAGTTTTCACAAAAGTTTATAACAAGCTACGAATGCTACTAGTTGGCTTTCTGTCACAACACACTGCTCTCACTCAAACAGGCGAGTTGCCACCAACAGTCAGCCACTCCAAACTCATGGGCTGGCAGGACACTTATAGAGGATGGGCCTTGATTGAGTGGCGGTCAGAAACAGCAGAGGCCGCACCAATCAAGACAGAGGGGTGGAGCTCCTGAGTCCAGTGGAGGTGCAGGCAGACGGGAAAAGTTAGTCAGTCTCTCTCTCTATACTTACACACATGACGAGAGGTCGCCAAGTTACACTAGTCCCATGTACGTTACAGTAGCTTGGCTACTGTCTGCTGCAGTAAGATTGCCCTTAAGGGTCCAGTCACTTTATTTATTTTACTTATTCATGTCTCAATAAGATTGTCATCATTAAAATCCATGTTAAACTATGAATGAGCCACTGTGGTTTTTTGAGCCCTCTACTTTCACTTGTTATTTCTACAGCAACAGCAGGTATGTGTAAATAAATATTATATATTTTATAAGGAAACCAAATCAATACTTTATAACCTCTCTGGAAACACTTGCTTTTGGGGCATCCAGCCTAAGCTGCAGGATCCACATGGCTGTTTACAGCCTGCTGTCTATCAGCTAGCCGAGGCTGATGCTTTTAAGTTATGCTGCTGAGTGAACCATCCCGAGGTGTGGGGATACACACATCAGTTACAAACAGCTGGAATATTTACTGCTAAACCACTGAAGCAATCTGCTGGGTTTAGTTCATGGCAGCGTTCGTTAACAAAGTTTGGTCTTCTCTGTAAGGGTGTATTCAAATGTAATGAGGATATAAAGTTTAATATTTTACTGCCTACATTTTCAACTCCCTCCCAACTTGTCATATACCAACCATTAGTCAGTGGCCCTTGGCGTCAGATGGTGATGCGCAGAGACTTTCTACGCAGGAGCATTTTCTGGAGGACTGTCTATTTTTGCGAAAGCCCAAAATTCATAAGCCCTGTTTGTCCGAAGTTGTCCCATTGCTCCAAAGTCCTGATTCTCCAAAAAATACACACTACCTACAATTAGACAACCCAATCACCATAAAAAAATGTCTGCATTGTTTGTTTCTGTAAACCATGGATAAATCACATTTGTCACTGTAAATGTATGGTAAATGTATGATTAGGTTTAGGCACAAAAAACACTTGGTTATGGTGAGGAAAAGATCATGTTTTAGCCTAAAACACCCTTATTTAGTGACACAGAAGTTACTGGAAAAGTTGGAGTCAGTGAAAACACCCAGGTTTGGTGGCTCCAGCGCTGCGGGCAAGTGCTGCAAAGGGTCGGTAAAAAAACCTGGGAATTGTGGCTTAAACACCACTTAGTAATGTTGTGAAGGGTCAATAAAAACACCCAGGATATGTGACTCAAATGCTGCTGGGAAACTAAAACTAACTGCACGGAGTTTGTATTTTAGTAGAAATGGAACTTTGGAAGAATAGGCTTTTGGTCCAGTGGGACTTAATTGGACACGTGGGGCTTCAGAATTTTTGGATGTCGAAACAGTGGCATATAAAGAGTGAAAAGTACATGTGGCAGGTGGGAGGGAAGGTGGATGAGCAAGCTCCAGACTTTTACCCAGGAGAAAGCTGTTCATGTTGATGTAAAACCAAAAGTCAGAGTTATTTTCAAGACAAGATGCTGTGCTAGTATGTGTAGCACACTATGCCTTTGTGATGTTATATGATGTTAGTAACAAACATACTTATGTGAGGCATGACCATGATTTTTTTTAACCCTAACCATGTACTTCTGGTGCCTAAACCTAAAGACCAGGAACCTTTTTCTCATCTTTATTTCCTGTTAGCCTACACTTTGGGCCGTCGCAAGATGAAAACGAATATACCCCACTCAGGGCCGTTTGGTCTCAGGGGCCCAAAATCCATCTTTTTTGGGACATGTTTCTGCAAAATGAACATGCAAATATTAGGGCACTGTGATGGCATACTTCCGAACTTGATAAGCCTCAATTTGAGCTCAAGTTGACCTTTCTATCTTCAAAAATTCCACTTGCTTTGGCCCTAAATTCTATGCCTCAAATCAGAGACAATTGAATTTTCAGTCACTTGCCTTCCAGAGAGTCTAGTTGCCAGCAATGTGAGCAATGTGAAGTGTTGAGGTTCCCAAAGTTTTATGTTAGAAATGTACAGAATGGGTCCCCAGCATTTAGAAACTGCAGGATGCTAACTTGCTATGTTGAGAAATTTGCATAATTAGCATTGAAGTTAAGAAAGTACACCTAAAAACAAAAATAGAATGAAAAAGTTTCCTACTTACATTATAGGTTATTTCAGAAAGAGACTGTATGGATTGAGCAAGTTTAAGTTTAGAAGTTTATTTTGAAAATCCATTATCCATGTAAAGAGCGTAACTTTACACTTTGTTTCTGAGCATTGAAAACTGACACTGAGAGGACACCTAGAGCCTCATAGTGTGTCGTATAGAGCCACTGACCAAGGGTTGGTATTTGATGAGCTGGGGGTCAAGAATGTGTTGACATTTTAGTCTTTACTTGTCTTTGGCTGTGTCTGTAGTCCGATGGCGTTCACGTCCATGATTAGTCTGCCAATTGCTTTTGTTTTGTCTCATTTACTTTAATTTAATTAAGTTCATTTTGCTCCTGAGATGAAGTGCAAAACTATACACACCAGCACTAATATCAACTGTCCTCTCTATCACTCTGCTTCAGTTACCTCTCCCTCTGCATCTGTCTTTCTCTCACTCCATCCATCTTTCCTCCCCCTCCTTTCATCCATCCTGTTTCAAATGGATATAAGTTTACCCGCAAGCAGAACAAAAATGATTACTATTATTAATGACTGTGTGTGTGTGCGGGAATGTATGTGTTGGTGGGAGGAAACAGCTCAGTTAAAGAGAGACACAAACACACATAAAAACCTCTCGATACTGAAGGTCATTTTTAGTGTTTCATTAGAACTCTGAAATTAGAGATGCTGGATAATTACACCCTAATGAATGTTGGAATTTTGTTACATTTGAGGAGTTTTCTTGAATTATACTTAGTTCATCATTTTTTCGTTTCTCTAAGTGTGTTTGGTTGTGCTGCAATTACCCACAACACACCAAACTCCAGCCACTTCTTGTATTCTTATTTTCAGAGATCATTTAAAATTGATCAGAAACCATGACCCAAACAAGCTTTAAAAATACATAATTCTTTTGCAGCATCAAAACAATTAAGTTTTTATGTTTTTGGCCACAAGATCTTTCGCCTCACTCGTCCCTTTGTTGTCCTTGTGTATAAATCATCACCGAGCCCGATGTGATGACTGCACCAAGATGTGAAGTGTCCCAGTGCAGCTTTAATATGAAATTTATCAACAGTTATTATCTGACTCTGCAAAGCATGAGGTACAACAGTAGCTGAGAGGCTCTATAAAGAAAGCAATCTAGTGGCCATAATGTTATCTCGCAGCAGCTGGGAGACTGTGGGTGAGGGAGGTGAATGAGGAAGGTGCCGGCTACTGAATAGCCCTTTAGGTAACGGAGCTTGCTGTCATCTCCCATGTGTGAACGTGTGTAACTGAGGGCGCTGCTGGAGACGAAAATAAGCACACTGCAAGAAATACAACATACAGCTGCAGACTGCAGTGTCATCATTCAAACACACTGATGATCACAGTAGGTTTTAACTGTTTGACTGATTTAGATTCTTTAAGCGACTTACCACATAAAGAAAGAAAGAGAGAGAAACTGAGCTCAATAAACATTGTTCCAGGAGTGAAGTCATCTGACATTTAAGAATCAGCCAGCCATGGCCAGCAAGAGTGGTGTGTGTGTGTGTGTGTGCCTGTGTGTATTTGTGGGCGGGCAGGAGAGCCCAGAGGGCACACAGCTCAGACAGAGTCATTATTTAGTGACACACAGATGACGGCGTGGCCTTAACAGGAACTGCAAATGTACACAAGCATGTGCACGCACACACACTTGTAGACTCACAGAACACTTACACAAACCTTACATCTATAAGGCCTGAGGTGTCGCACTTTTAACGAGAAACATCAGTAACTTTACCTGCTGCTGATATTTCTCTTTTTCTTGCTCTCTGCTTATGAAACAACAAATGTGAGTGTACGCTTGTAACAGTTGCAGTATCTAAATTTTCACAGTTATTACCACTTCTCTGCGGTCCTTTTGTGCCCTCACCATATTCCAAACATGCAGTATCTGGATAAATATGTTGCACCCATGTGCAGTGAACAACCAAAGTAAAATGGTGAGCAAGGTTGCAAAAGCAAACTTAGGCTTATTAGAGACTGCTTATCATTTCATACTGCAAATAGTTTCATGCACTCTATGATCTTCTAACATTTAAGTTATACTGTCTTTTCCTTCTGTCTTCATATGTTCAGGTGTGCTGCTACAGTTACCCATGACCCACCAAAGCCCATCAACTTCTCGCATTACATTAAAAATTGATTAGCAGCCATGACTGAAACCAGCTTTAAAGATGCATAATTCTCCTAGGGTTGGGTAGCAATTCTCAGATTTTCATGTTTTGGCCACGAGATCACTCACTCACCCCTTTGTCCTTTTGCATAAATCATCAGCAAGTGTACAGCTGATCACAAGCAGCATCTACAACAACCAAGGCTTCGCTAGGCCGCACCCCTTCCCAATGGTCAGACAAGCTGGCGAAGTAAGCATGGAGCCCACACTGTAACTAACTGCACTCCCTGAAGACATATTATCATATTTTTGGAGAAATGAAGAAACGTATGTCTTTTTCCACCCTAACGAGTATCATTAATACACGACGTGCCCCAGGCACCATGTTTCCGAAATTTACAAAACCAGCCTGAAAATTAAGAAAACCTGAAATTATTGCATGAGAGTCTGATGAGAGCACAGCTGTGTTGGTGTTGGACCCTTGTCAGAGCTGGCTGATGCTACGCTATGATTGAATAGTCTGTGTTCAAGGGGCGGGACTTATCGAAGTGTCAATTGTAAGAATTTTGGACAGAAAACTAGTAAAATTGGCGATGCAAAGGTTTTTATCATTTTGTTAACTATACCAATCTTAAAGGGATCTACAAACGCTGGCAAAATTGGGCTCCTCATGTGCTCAGTGACACTTTTGTTTCCACTTTGAGCTTCAGCCTCTGTTACACATGGAGCATCCAGCGTGAAACAATGTACCTAAGGCGGCACTGGTTTATTCTACATATCTGTCCATGTACAAAAAACATTAAATAAAAGACATGCAGTACCCACTACTGTATTACAATTGGCCTTTGACCAAAATATCAGCTGGAACCCAACAATCCCAAGCTTGAGATTTTCCTGTGCTACATGAATAACATAATTTAATTACTTGTATAGTACAAATGCACACAAACTGTACAGATTACAGAGAGCATGTCTTCTAACAGAGCCCTCGGGCCATGTGTATTAATAAGAGAACATTAAAATCAATTATAAACCTCTCTGAGATGACTTTCTTTAGGGCAAACCCTTCATCTGAATAAAACAATATTACACACCATTAGAAGAACATGGCTTCAGAGGAAAGACAAAACCTTTACACCTTTTCACAAAATCACATTGCAAACACCTCCAAAGCCCTTGACATGGGTCCTGTGGTGCCTCATGTCTCTGATGTTGTAATGGGGCCGTTTTCATGGCTCCACATGCTCCTCTAATGAAACAGTCTGTTTGTGCTTTATTATCATAATAATGAGATTATGCATGAGCCACCTCCTCTATTGGCTGGATGCTTTCCCCGTCTCTTCCATGAGCATGTCATTAATATGAATTAATATTCATACTTAACAGGATATGAACTCAGTCTTAAACTAGGGGAATGGATTCTGAAAAGAACCGCTTTATTATAACCTTAAAGGAGAAGTCGGGTATTTTGCACTTTGAGCCCCATTTCTGGGTTGTTAATGATGAAATAGAGTGGTTAAGACCAAAATTGTGAAGATTGCTCCTTTTCTGAGAATTTGGCTTTCCCCTGCCTGGAATCCCCCCTTATAGGGCCCCCTACTAGCTGCTGCTTGCAAGTAGCTAGAGGGGGCCTCCCAGAGACTAACATTTGGTCCGTAATCAACGACACAACTTGAAACCCCATTAGACACTGCAACAATGACACGTTGGGAGACCTCCCTAATGGGGCCCCCTACTAGCTGACTTGCTGCTGCTGCCGTTGCCGGGCAAAATGAAGCGAACATATCCTTCAGGGCACGCAAAAAGAAAAAAAAAGCAAGAGGAAGATGAAAAAAAAAACAAGACAGTGGTAAGTGAGAATGTGTTACATTAAACGTAGTTATAAGAGAACAGGATCAGCATAATAAATTAACAGTAATCCCTATGACACAATGAGACAGAAAGAGACAGACAGAGATGCAGGACAGACAGTAATGACAGTAGCTTACAACAACATTAATGAAAGTAATATTAATTATAATTATAGTTCTGGTTACTGTGGTACAATATGTTGAAAGTATATATTAATATCTGATAGTATACATATTTGATAATAATCATATGTGTATAATAACAGTAGAAGTATGACTAATGATAACAGCAGCAGCAGGAGGCATTTGGCAGGACCACGGCAGCAGCACAACCACACACGTCACACTATGCAGGCACTGCTGTGATATGAAGCACCACAGTTCCTTGAGAACTGCAATATCAATTTTGCATAACAATGTTACTTCATAAATTGATCAGTTATCAGTCACTTTATTTGGGTTCAACCTGAGAACTAATTGATTTGATGTGATAATAGACCTACATCCAGCTTTAAGGCTACTTGTAGTGGAGTATTGCACCAGCATTGCATCTTACGTCTTGAAACAGCCCTGTGTAAACGTCCTGTATGGGATTCATCTTGCTGCTTCTCTGCATATATTGACAAAGGTATGGCAGCTTTGTTTCAACTGCTGTAACATGGACGTGTTTGCCTACACAACACAAGCATCTCTTGCAGTACGAAGACTAAAAGTTGGGTGAAAATCCTGATCAAAATAAAACCAAATGTTAAAAAAATGTACCAGAGAACTTATCCAGAGAGTGCAGCTGTGTAAAGAGAGTTTTGGATGTGCTGCACTCACAGCACACTGGTGCAATGTTCAGGTCTGTGTGTGTTGGGAAGAGATTTTGGAATGTATTAGTGAAGGAGTCTTATCCTTAGTTTGACTCTATGACCTAACCCTGGGAGAAACTGCATGGTAAAATGGCAAACACACACACATGCGCAAACACACACACACAAACAGACATCGCTAGTGGCAGTGGTTGATGTACACCACTCTGTGATCGTAAGCCAAAGGGGTAGGAGGGAGGACGAGAGAGAGGGAGAGAGAGAAGCCCAGAGAGTCAGCACAGCTAAAATTACAGCCCTGTCACACCAAATCAGCGCCGATGACCGTGTGTGCGCGCGCGCGCTTGTATGCAAGTGAGAGAGGAAGTGTTTGGCTCTGCCTACAGACATTGGGAAAAAGTAAACAAAACAAGCATGCACATCAACACACATGCATACTGTACACACTCCTATGCACCAGTGCCCATGATGATGTTCTGCAGTCAATAGAGATTATATGATGGGAGGATCAGAGCAGGGGCAGAGTCAGTCAGAGTGCGTCTGGGCCTCTATTATCTTCTAAACACACACACTTTGCGGTCGATTCACTTATAATCCAATCAGCTCCAAATGTACATTCTGAAATGGCTTTTTATTTGCTAATGAGTATTCGCTCTCAAGTATTTCTTAGCAGGAGTGATGTGCTATAATAATAAGAGTCAAATTCTATTGCCTGATCTGAACTGAATGAGAGAGGAAGCCAGACCTCTCAATCTCCATCTCTGTCTGTGTGACGAACACAAACACACATGTGAAACAAGAATGTATGTACACACACATTGCGAGCTAATGTGGCTATGGCGCTACCATATGCTGGAACAGGTGGTTGCTCTCACAGCGTATCTCACCGCATTTCCCAGTTAGCATCAAAGAATGGCTCTCGCCTCGCAGTTCAGACTCACGCTAACTGGGAACCATTAGTCTGTTTCCTATTGGTGTCGCTGCACAACAGACCCCGTGTCAGCCTGTTGTTTTTTAAACCAAATGCCATTTCTGCATGAATACAAAGTCGTACAATGCTGCTATTCTAAAAAGTGAGATAAAATAGCAACTGAACCTCGACTGCCTCATAAACAGAACATACAGCATACAAATGTTTTAAGTCATCCATCCTGTCTGTTATCCATCAGCCAACTGTATCTGTTTTCCTTTGAACATGTAATCTCAGTCTTGCAGCCCCCTAATAATAATTTTGTCGGTACAATTAAATAATCACAACTGTCATTAGCTCTGTACAGCAGTTTTGCATTGTTGAAACCAAGAGGCAACCTCCAGGGTTGAAAAATACAGCCAGCGCCGAAGAGCTGACAACTGCAGTTCCTCTAATGGCCACTTGAGGCTGGCTCTGAAAGTGAGTCAATCCCCATAGACCCCCATGTACAACAGAAATATATACGTTTACAGGTGGTACAAAAAAAAGTATCTAATTTCCTTATTCATGACAACTGTTCCGGGAGTGGATTTTTATATAGAGTGGTGCAGGAATGAGTCCTTAAGCCTGGAAATGAGTTGGCATTTTAGCACTCACGGCTCCCTTGTCTCAAAGTCAATGGATTTTTTTGAATGGCTTTTGGTGAGATGGCTGAAATAAGGACTTTGGTTAAAACAAGCTAAAGAGACTTTTACATTTTGTCCTACGGCATAAAATATGTCCGTGAACACCCTACTTGTGGAAGAAAAAAGGTGGTTGCTAACAAGTGGCTCAATGAGACTACAGAACATCATCCTGCTGAACATAGCTTTACAGCTTCAATGTTTAGGCAACCTTGAAGTCATGCAACTGTGATATAGTTCGTTTATAGCCTAAATGTTAGCTTCTTACCTCTGGCAATTGCATTTAAGCATTTCTGAATACTTACTGTGTAAGTATCAAAAACGTTTGTTTGCCAGAGAGAAAATTTTCTGCAAGAATCCAAAATCCAATGGAAACATCCCCAAAGTTTTTTGCTGAGGGAACCAGGGTGATGCTAACTTCCGTGTCGCCCTTCAACGAAACATCATCTCTGCAGCGCTCTGTTACTCACCCTTTTAAATTTTATTAAGGCTTAATGTTATGTAACCAATGTTATGTAACTGATGGACTCTAGTGCTGAGTCCCAGACTGTGGATATCTTTAGAGGCGAGCTCCATTTATTCCTGACAACAGGTGGCAAAAATAAAAACCTCCATTATACACAAACCATACAAACTCCAGCCCCTATACAAATTAAGCAACACAGGATAATGTTAGTATAAAATAAACTTATAAACATAACAGTGCTAAAACATGAAAATTACTACCAGAGCAATGTCACTTACCTCACCCATGAAGCACAGCAGCATAAGGGGAGAGGTAAGGCAGTAGACCCTCAAAGGTGAACGTAGGGGTACAGAAACTGAGTATCAAATGTTCCACATATTGAGTACGGAGGCCTAGGCATTTCAGGAAATAACAACTGAAACAAATTTAGTAACATAACAACCAATATCAAACAACAAATCAGCAAACAAGTTTACATTAGATAAAAGAAAGTGCAAATAGTAGATATGTGTGGCTAGACAGATGGGAGTCAAACTGAATAGGCTATGTTAGTGTGTTCCAGTTCATGAAAATGAATCATGATATTTTGGTTGCCTAAAAAAGCAGCATTTGGTTGTACTAAAAGACCTTCTGAAGGCTCATTTATACTCCCTTTATGTACGCAAATGTTGTAAACGTACTGCCCTCCTACTTCCATGCGTCCTTTATGATGTCATAGGACAGATGGCACTAGAGGGCGGAGTCAGATGTTTCACCAAGCAACAATTGAGGCGCCGGTGAAGGAGGTTGTAATATTGTACCTTTAAATGGAGGTGGGGTTGCAGACAGCAGTGGTCTGTGAGGCCATTGAACACATCCTGACATTTGGACAGAGAATTTCAAGCGAGATACTGTCGTATCTCGCTTGAAATACGCCACACAAGATGCTGCATTTGAGTAAAAGCTGTGTCTCTCTCTCCCCCTTGTCTTCTCTTGCTCATCTGCTCATTGTTCACAAAATCTTGACATATTCCTCAAAGTAATGTCATAGCATTTGCACCATAATTACTGTAAGAGCAGCTGAGTTGGAAAATCTGTTCGCATCAGATAAAGAATTTCTGACAGCTACCATAGCTCCCTCCTGGTAAAAAGTACACGTTCTGCCAGCATGGAGTGAATGCAAAATCATGCTCAGATGTAATGCGCCTCACTGCCAATAGCATTCTGGGAAATGTATTATGTAGTATCTATCAACCCTTTCATTTATTTTCTTCCTGTTGCATGTGGCCAGGCTGCACCCTGAACCGACTGGTGGAAAAATAAAAACATTCATCACTTGAGGCTAAGTGGCTCACTTGTAGCAAGATTTCCGCCTTCATTCAACATGAACCAGGTTCAAATCCTTGTGCTTGCAAACAGCAACACTGCTGAAGTGCCCTTGAGCAAGGAATCAAGAACCCAACTAGCTTCAAACAGTCAACATCTGACCCTGACCTCTCACTTCTGAGATGGGAGAACAGCAGAGAGTCAACTTAGCTCAAGAGGAATTAAACGACTATTGCCTGTCTTGTGTGTGTGTGAGTGTGTGTGTTTGAGAGCGTGTGGGGTTATGTTTGTATGCGTGTCTACTCTGAGTGTGAGAGAGTGTGTTGACATTGATGAATGAGCCCTACATCAGAGCAATCTGCTACCACGGCTCTATAAAACAACCACAAATCACTTCAGGAAACATGTTTTTGAAGGGGGCCTCCAGTGTCAGATGCTGTCTTGTGTGAGTGCATCTGTGCATAAATCAGCGAGGACAGGCTTGTTTGTGTGTGAGTGTGTCTGCGTATGTGTTCATGTGCGAATGACATGCATAATGTGTGTGTGCGTGCATCCTTGCATGGTTTCCAATGTTCCCATATTGCGTAGGTGAGTCCAGCATATGTGAAAGGGAAGGATTAGTCTCTAGCACCAACAATTCTCTCCATTCAGGTTGGCTGAATGCAATTCACCTCGCTTAAATCTCCCGTTGAGACACACATTTAGAGTATTGTTTTGCTGCATGTTAAAAGCTACAGTATTTAGCTTATCACAGCATGCAACCAGTGGGAGCAAAAATCAGTCTATGAACCCTGATAATATTTATTGTGTCAGCAAAAGAAATAATATAAATATGCTCCTGAGTAAATGTTTGTTTGTATTTAAGCTGCACAAATATGATTTAGATTAGGTGACAATGAACTTCCTCCACTGCCTTCATGAGGTTTATATGTCTTTAATGAATTATCTGATAATTACTGGAAGTCATGGTAATGTTGTCACACTGCTGACAGATACATTAGTGCTCAGCAATAGGTATAAAAACAATAGCATTGTGTTATATACAGTATCTGGCTGTTCTCATGCACTGTTCATATGTATACCTTTGTAAAGTAATACACTACAATTCATAAATATCTCACAGTATATTCCAAGTACCACACAGGCTGCAATCAAGTGACCAATGCACTTACAGGAGTAAAGAAATACGTAGTCTAAAGACCAAAGTCTATTAAAGGAGGTAGGTTGGGGTCATTGATGGGTCAAACAGCAAAGGACTTTACCCCAGGACACCAGTGTCTGCCATGTTTCTTTTACTATACCTAATGTTATGTCTCCAGTGTAGGGGAAACTAGACAAAACATGCTGTGACTCCCCACTCTTCCCACTCTTCCCACTCTCAAGGAAGGCCAGTTACACAGCATTTCAGTATTTCAACAATGTAAGTAGTTCATTTGACTGCAGAGTTGATTAGTGCAAACAAAAACATATTCATGGACCCTGAACTTCCTGAACAAAAACAAATGTGAAACAAGTTTCTAACCTAAACATCCTACCAAGAGAAAAGAACATGACAATGCCAAACAAAAAGGGTTCCTCACTCTCACTAAAACTAATAAGTGTTAAACAAAACTCAACTCACCTTCTCAAAACTGACCAAACAACTTTCCTAAATAACAAAGTTATCAGCAAAGTTAAACACACCAGTTTACAAAGTCAGATATTTTTGCCTGCAGGTACTCACCAACCAGTCTACATTCACCATCTAAGTACTGGCTTTGTTGGAAGAGTGAAAAGGAGGGAAGAGCATCCATTGGCTGGCATTTCAAATCTCCTGTCATGCACTGGACCAATAGGGTGACAGCAATCTCTTTGAATGGTCCAATCAGCAAACACCACCTGCCTTGCATCATCCAATCAGACTTTACCATGTGTACACACTCTGAGGGGAGGAGAGAGACATCAGTGACAGATCACTGAGGAAAAATACAACCATATATGCACAAAAAAATGACCTGGGTCAAAATTCAAACCTTTGTAACTTCACTAGCCTAAACCTGAAGACACCCAACCACGTCTCTTTTTCTAACCCTAACCAAAGTAAGTTTATTTGCCTAACCCTAACATACATTAAATATGTAATGTCATTTGTGAGGCACTAATTTGTTAGATGTCATATGAACAGTTGTATGTGGATCCCTTGTGTACACACACACACACACACACACACACACACACACACACACACACACACACACACACACACACACACACACACACACAAATATATATAAAAATGTTGCAGTGTTACAAACAATGGCATCGTCCATCATGTTCTCAAAGTGACAAAGATGTTTCCTTCCTTACAAGCCTCATTCATGGTGGTGACCTCGTAACCCTCTACGGTGGCCTGCAGGGCATTGATGGGGTTGATTTCGGTGATGAAGATGCAAGCTCTGAAGAAGAAGAAAGTTCTGCAACACACATTTCTCCACTTACACCCCAGGAAATCTTTATTTATCATTCAGTCATTATTGGAAATTTTATTCTTAATATTTGACAAACTTTGACACATTTTGAACGTCCAGTTCACCACAGTCCTCTTGACTAAAAGTCTCATAGTTCCACAAGGTTACAACTGAGCACTCGCTATTTATGCACAACAATATCAGGATGTCATCCATATCGGCCGATATAGGCTTTAAAATTAAGTATGAGAATTGGTCAACACGCTTTTTTAAATATTACACAATGTATGAATATTACATACTTTGAAAAGCACTGTATTCTGTGTCTCCATCTGCTGGTGGGTCATGATAAGAGTATGCATACATAATAACTCCACTACAGAAGAGACTTGATGATCACTAAAATTAGGTGGGAAAAATGTCGATATATAGATATCAGTATTGGTTAAACAAATAGTTATGTATCGGCATATTGGATAGTGACAAAAAATCCAATATTGTGCAATATATATATTCCACATAATTTAGTTACTGGTCACTTGAATGAACTATTTTGCAAAACTTCTCACATATTTTCATTTAATGGTACAACTGCATTTTATCAAATGATAGTACCATCACATCGTAACAATTTACAATGAATGTAAGTAAACAATAATATTGAATTATCGCCCAGCTCTTGACTGCGTGTGTGTGTGTGTGTGTGTGTGTGTGTGTGTGTGTGTGTGTGTGTGTGTGTGTGTATGGGGTAAATAAGGTCCACTCTGACAGTTACCTTCACTGTGTGCTGAAGGGCAAATGCCCAGCATCGCTCGGCCCCGTGGGAAATATTCCTGTTCTAAACCTGGAAACAGAGCGGAGATTGTTCCTTTCATCTCCCTCACTCTCGCTCCCTATTTTCTCCCAACTCCTTGTTCCCACTTTTTACAATCTCTCCCCCGCTTTTCTCCACTCTCTAACGCTCTCTCATCTCTCTCATAGCACCTGTAATTCCTGCTTTCTCCCCTAATCAGATCCTAATAGGAAAAAGCTTGCAGATGTCAGCACTAGTTAATTAACACTCTTTTCCTCTTCCCTTTCGCTGTCTACCTCAATCTCTCTTTCTCTCTCTCTCTCTCTCTCTCTCACTCACACACACACACACACACACACACACACACACACACACACGCACACTCTTATTATTTCATAGCGAGAGTAACTTCTCTTATGCAGTCATACAGTAGAATCTGAAGGGCAGAGATGATTACTGTTCAACCATTAAGTTCTAGATCAGTCATTTGAATTCTGTAGTCAACTTGTTTTTCTTCTCGGACTGATAACCTTAACCTTTTGTATCTGGAGCAATTTATTTAGTTTGCTAAATCTTCTTTAAAGAAAAAAAACCCCACATAGCGTCATATACAAACTTCATGATCTGCACCATATTTTACATGGATAAATGGAATAAGCAAATATGACTGCACATTCTAACATAAGAGCAGTCTTGTTCCTTTTGCACAGTTTCTATAAATGTATTTCCACATACCATTAAAAAATAATCAGAGTTTCCCACCCATTCATTTATTTGTAGTGGCCTGCCACGATTACAACATCTGCCGCCGCAAAAAGATCTTCTATTGTTAGAGTTGGACCATTCATTAGGAGCACTACTGGAATATATACACTATTAGGTTATTTAGCGCACCACACTGTCGGAGCATAGAGCATACTCTGGGCGGAAACAGAGCAGCGGAACATTAGACAAACGCTGTCATTTTACGTCCACTAAAAGTGCTCGTTTTTGCCACTGACAGGCTGGGATTATTATTCTAAGTGTCAACATCTTGAAAAGGATCCCTACTAAGATAGATCTTTTTGTTAAAGAGTAAGATCCTTTTTGTTTAAACAAAAATTCAATTCAATTTTATTTATAAAGCCCAACATCACAAATCACAATTTGCCTCACAGGGCTCCTACAAATAGGATCTTACTATTTAAGAACAAGGTCTATCTTTGTAGTGGTTCCTTCCATGATGTTGTTTAAGTTACAATCTAAATCTGTCAGTGGTAAAAACAAGCACTTTTAGTGGACGTAATTGACAGTGTACAAATACCCTGGGTGGTTACATTGCAGCCTGTTGCAGCACTCTCACTCAATACTGGACCAGTTTCCAAAAGTGGTGTTCCCATGAGCCACTTAGACACAAAAACATATTAAAATAGGGTCCAGGGTTAAAAAATTCACCCTTTAAATAAAGTTGCAAAAATGCTACACTGGCGTCTCCTACCTGTTCGATTACAGTGTATGTATCATGTTAAAATACAAGCAAATTAATTGATATTTTTAGAGGCAGACTGCAGCAGTGCTGTTGCATTTAGGAATATAAACAAACCCACCACAGCTGCTGTAAACTCACTTTCAAAGCCTGTTTCATAATTCATCTTGAAATTCTGCGTTAACTCTGTGACATTATGCAACCAGACAGTTTTGGGCTGTCATCCATCCAAACGGCTAATGCTCGGTACAGTATGAAATGTTAATGAATGAGTGTGATGTTATTCTCTGTGACCCTTCCACAGTCCTGCTTCATGATTGCCCACAGTGTAGCCCCTGCTAGATGCATGTGTGCATGACGTACACACTTGCCCAAGAAGCAAGAGACGTATATATATATATATATATATGTACAGTATGATATACATTTACAAATATCACAAATGCACGGACATACACACACACAGAGGGGAGACAGACACACATGTACACACACGCTGCACACACTCATGGCTGCGGCATCATTTAATACATCTGAAACATGTCTTCTGTCTGTAAGAAAGTCCCAGTGAGGGCTTTTAACAAAAATATGTTGCTTTGTAAAATTAACAAGGAATCACATTCTCTTTGTGAACGTTAATTCCACTTCCACAGCTGGAAGTGTTTGACTATGTCTTTTTAATGACAGCATCTGCCAAAAGCTGGTGTAACTTTCCATCTTGCTGCCTCCACAGCTCCCTGTCACATCTTGCTGTCCTCTCCTCCCACGTCTTTGTTGGATTTTTTTTTTTTTTTTTTCAATTATTCTCGGTCCTCTCCCTCAACTTATCCTCTCTTTGTCTCACACACTACATGAGAAAAGCAAGTTTCCAGTTGGGTGTGGAACCATCAAACCAGCATTTCTAGAAGACTGGCAATGTGAAAATCAGCACATCTACCATGTAGTCTGATCACAGTTTGGAGACACCCATCACTGCTGGAAAGTTACTGCTGTAGTCAAAAGTGAGAGTCACAAAGTGAGAACCAGTAAAATACAGTAGATCCACAATAATTTATGATATTGCAAAGAGAATGATTTTTTGATATAATACCTGATAAATTCACAACCAGTAGCCTTTTTTTCACCAAATGGATTTAGCATTTGAAATTATAGCCTTCGTGTGAGACATTATGCATCATTCAAGTCTTCAAACCATCAAAATCTCATTATCATCATTGTCTTTTATGGGAGAAGGAGATAATTTCTGTTTCTGTGATTAGCTTGAAGAGCATGGCAATTAAATTCATTTACTGTAATGGTTTATTCAACTTCTGCAAAGTTTGCGACCACATGTAGAGTCTCTGAGTGGTTCATGTTTCACTCTTGTGCAAACTGTCAGGCAACACTTCTGTTCTAGTCTCTGTTTTTATTGCACTGTGACTCTCAGTGTAAGTGAAGGTGTGATGGTGCAACATGTCAGTATGTGTTTTGACCTGAGTTTGTGCCTGTGGTGTGAGTGTGTGTGTGTGTGTTGGTGTGTGTACAGAGAGAGTCCCAGGCCATCCATTTAAGCAGACGCAATACAACCAGTAATAACTAATAAAGAGGAAGAAGACCCATGGAGGTCTTCATGTAGAGTGAAGCGTGGAATTGACATTTCCTTCTTATTGCATCACAAATCACTACCTTTGTGTGTGTGTGTGTGTGTGTGTGTGTGTGTGTGTGTGTGTGTGTGTGTGCATGCTGCTCACCATAGATTAATTTATGGAATCTCATATAATCACAGCTTATAGAAAATTACCTGCAATTCATCACCCATGTAGCCCCTCTGAACCACACACACACACACACCCTCTCCCTTGTGTGATGTCTACTAAAACCGTTATCTGCCCTGTTATTAGAAAGTGATGGTGAAAACTGATGGATGGATGGATGGATGGATGGATACATAGACAAATCAGCTCATTCTCATTCCCAGGTCATCAAAATTCGTCCCTTTGTCCTGCTCCTCAGCATAAGATACCGTTGCTTAAGGCACCCTTTAGTGTTCTCATGAGATACATCGGGCTCTCAAACTCCAGTGTAAACCCATACGCTGTAGACCCTCAGAGCTTCCTTTCGGTCTTGGCTGGTGGGGCAATCAGAGGCCGCTTGCTGCTGTCGCTCTCTTTATTTTCCATATCGAAACTTGTGTAGCTGAATCGCTCAGGGCCTTACAAACCGCTTGTACTTTCAAATGCGGAGGGGGGTTGGGACGAGGCGGGACGAGGAGCAGAGGAGTGTCAAAATGGAGCAAGGGGATTGGACGCAGAGTAAGAGAGAGAGAGTGCAAATTTGAGCAAGGAGTAACTCCCATGCGGACTGGGTGGCTGTGATTGGTCAATTTCTTTGCAGGCCTGCAGCTGCCATAGTGCGTTTATAGAGACCATGCAAACTATACATTTCCTATGAAGAAGGAAGTGTATTTTGAAAGAAGACAATGCATGTAACAAGGAGATCTTGACATGGCGTCCCAGTACAACAACAACTAACACACCCATGGTACCTTGCACGCCATAATTCCAAGTGGAAAGTCTATTACCAAATGTTAATATGTGACGAGGTCAGAGTGAGAATGTGTTGACATACAGACGGTAAAGGTGACCGGTTGTGCTCGTTGTCGGTTGAGAATGTGATGAGAATGTGATGGATGGACAAATTAATTGATAGTGCACACACATGAAATGTGACAGAGGAATGAAATTACTTTCACCACACCTCTTTCTAATTATTCTCTGTCATGTCGGCTTTCATTCATTTATCTATTCATGAGAGGGCGTGTGTGTGTGTGTGTGTATATGTAAATGTGATATGACTTGGCTGAGCTAGATCGATATATAGATTGATGTCTGTAAACTTTGTCCATGTGTTAACAGCAAGTTTCACCCAGGAGACAACTGTGTGTCACACGCAAACAGTAAAGGGTGCTTCTCATAGAGATGCATAAGGGTGACTTCAGCGTCAGTATCGCACACAAGCGTCATTTTGATGACCTCGTGTGATCCTGGTGTGAGCAGCCAGGCAACTGTTGACGGGCGGCTGCGTGACAATTAACATATCGGGGCATTTCTGCATCCAGTGTGATCATGGCATAAGGGGGACACAATCATTCTGCCTTCAGTACATGTTGTGTTTTCACCCCGATATACTGCAGCCTCACAGGACTGAGCCAACCCAAAGAATTATTTTGAGGTCCTCTGAAGGCACTGTGCAGACTGTTTCCTGTCCACACTTATTAATTGTGTGTGCAAGTGTGTTTTTCCGTGGTTGTGCATGTACAGTATGTGCGTGTGTGTGTATTTGCAAGTTGGGGAGCAGAACTGCTTCTAAGTCTAAGTGACAACTGTGTCCAGAATGTCAAGCAAATTGTCGCAGGGACAAAACCTCAGGGTCACTCAGCCATCTGCTGTTGTTCCTCATGTATATGTATGTGTACGTGTGTGTGTGTGTGAGGGGTGTGTGCAATACACTTTTGATGTGTAGGTGCACAAAGTTGTCTGTTTGTGTTAGCGTGTGTGCAAGGATGCGACTGTTTTAACCTGCTCACTGTATGTGAATTTACAAGTTACTGTAATACTTCTGTGGTGTGTTTGTGAGCGCACATAATAGACGTGCAAATGAATAACGCTGACAGTTTAATCCTTTACCGTTAATGTGTGATCTGCTATTACAGCATAATGGCCAATCATTCAGAATAGGATCTTAATGTGTGTGATTGTGTGCGTGTTCGAGTGTGTGTGGGTGCTGTTTGACAAGGAGCTAAATGGGAATGAAGACTCTGAATTGCCTTTGCAGTTCCAGCTCTGCTGTTTAGTCAGGTTATGATTAGTACACTGATGGTGTTTCTCAAAAAATCATCTCTAACATGACGCAGTGAGTCTGCCGTGTTTGTCTGTTTCTTTTGGATATGCTCGATAGTTGTATACAAAGAATGACTGCTTGCTAAAATTGCTGCAGATCTACATTCTCAAGGTGAAATATTTGCTGCAGACTAATTTCTCACTGTAATAACGACGATAAATTAAACATGAGTTCTTATGGAGTCATTCACCATGCTCATTAGTTGATTGACTGGCAAATATTTCAATTTCAGTAACATCGAAAATACCCGCAAATCTCTGCCTAAACGGTGCATAGAGGTAAAAGTCTTAATTAGCTTGTGAATTTATTGCCGTTTTGATGCCGACACTAGACGTTCAACTCTGCTCCTGGTTCAACCACAACAAATAAATCCTCAACCTGTGGGCAACACTGATGTCCTTCATTTTACTGATTTCAAACCCCACCTCTGTGAACATTCAAGGTGTGAAGCGTGAAACCAATTATGACGGAAGTAAAGGTTTTAAAATGTAGCAAGAGTAAATTTAATGCATGTCATACTTAATTACCTGGTGCAGTCATTGTTTTCAAGTGTCAGTTCTGTTCAATTACACACTGGCAGCTTTCCATGGTACGTCAAACCACCTGCCTGGGAAAGTGTTTTGATTTCCCCGTCCAGAAGCAGACGGATGTGACCAACCGTTCAATCCAAAGTTACGTTTTGATTACAGAAAAGAGGGACCAGAGAGATCACGCCTATACTGATACTGAGTTCATGCTGCACACAGCCAAACACTTTTAAACACAATATTTAATATTTACAACCCATCAGCTGAAAAAAAACCCACCTTGGGACAACTGGCATGGGACCAATGTGGAGCCCATATAGGACCTATTTCCTACTACCCATATGGGCCCCACATACAAATGATGGTTGGGTATGTCAAAGCAGCAGTAGGAAATATTGGGTTTGTGTTAACTGTAACTTCACAAAGATTACGCCAATAGAGTTATAGACTGCAATCATTTGATCATTTGGATGGGAGGAATGAGGGTCGCAGATAGGTGGAGGTTGGAATCTGATGGTGGTCCAGAGTCGGCTGAAGGGAGGAGGGTGCTACGGGAACCAGGGAAGTAGAGACGGAGTGGGGGAGTCATCTCTTTGCCTGCTCTACCCTGGTGATTCCTGTACTCTGTGGAGAAAGAGAGAAAAGGGAGAGATAACAGCAAAAAGAAATCAAGGGATGTGAGAATGGAGTCAAGGGGGAAGGAAACAGATAACATGTGCTTAAATACTTAGTTATAAAACTTCCTTTGTTACAGCTCCTTAAAATTGGGCATCTTATCAGGGGCCCATTTGGGTAAACCCACCCAAGTGGACATTTGGAATAGGGCCAATGTGGAACCTTTGGTACAATCCTATATAGGGCCCATTTTTCTGTCCATTTACTACCTATATGGCTCCCACACACAAATGTCGGCTGGGTATGTCACAGCAGCAGTAGGACATATTTGGATTGTGTTAACTGTAACAACAAAGACAAAAGGATGGAGGGGTGAGGGTTGAGGGAAGCAGGGAAGAGGATTGAGGGATGTGGGATGAAGGGATGAGGGTCATGGGATGGAGGAATGAGGGGATGTAGGGACAGGGAAGGAAGGAAGGAAGGAAGGAGTCCGCTGAAGGGCCGAGGGCGCAACAGAGCCAGGGAAGTTGAGACGGAGTGGGGGAGTCATCTCTTTGCCTGCCCTACTATGGTTACAGCCCCATGCTGATTCCTGTGTTCTGTGGATAGAGACAGAAAATTGAGAGATAACAGCAAAAAGAAAACAACAAAAGGGGTTTTGGGGGAAGGGATATAAGAACGGAGTCAAGAGGGAGGGAAACTGATATGATGTGCATAAATACTTTAATTCTTTGTTCCTGAACCTAGTTTATTTATTACAGCTCTTTTTCTTTTAATATAAACTTTGAATTTTCCAAAAAAGAATAACAACATTTCATGCCACAAAATAATTTGTTGCTTAGTCTAGTTAAAGGGGATTTAAAAAATTCTCTTCACTGCCTCGCTGTTTGTCATTTCCCTCAGCTGCATGTCTTTATCTATAGACCATTTTGTTTCTTTTTTTATGTCCTTGCCAGACCAAGTCAAACTCTGCTTTTTTCCCTCTTCCCTGTCCTCATCTTTACTGCCACCCCCCAAGTGTAAGTTAATGACCTTGCAGTAGAAAGAGAGCAAAGACAGCAAGAGTGAAATGGAGGGAGGAAGAAAGAGGGCGGAGGAGGAATGCCAGTGATGCAGGGACCTGACTTTTCTTTATACGTTCAAGAGCCCTCTCCACATCTCTCTGTGTTTCCACTTTATCTCTCAGCGAACACAGATGTGCTGATTTGCCTCTTCAAACAGCTCGCTAACTATAGAAGATCATCCAATTCAAAGCCACGCATTTATATGCTTGTCACACCTGCCCCCTGCGTGTGTTGTGTATTAGTGTGTACACGCACTGTACATGTGTGTAGCCATGCAGAATTAAATGTCAAACAGGTGTAAAAAAGAATCCTCCAAGAGTGTTTTGTCACGGCAAAAGCCAGAATGTAGGAAAGAAAATAAGGGAAAGAGGAGAAAGTGGGAAACAAAGGAAGAGATTTTTCCCTCCTCCTTCTCCTTCCCCTCCTCTCCCCGTCTCTTTGAGATGCTCCAGAAGATAACAGGGTCAGGGATGGAGGGATGCACAGTTGGAGGACAAGAGAGAAGAAGAAGAAGAAGGGTAGAGGAGAAGAGGAGGAGACAAACAAAGGTTGACACAACAGTGAGAGAGTGACATTGCGTTTCCCTGCGTGAGAACACTTGATGGTGTGTGTATGTGTCAGTATGTGCATGTATGGCCTTTTACGTGTTTGCACACATCTGCGTGTCCTCAATGTGTGTGTGTGTGTCTTTGTATATATGTCTCAAGCGTTGTGTGAATGTAGGTCCTTACATGTCCTTGATATATATGACTGTTATATATGGATGCGCCTGTATGTGTGTGAGACTGTTGAGGGAATCACTGTGGTCAGCAGTGTGGAATGAACAACGTGTGTGTTTACTGTTTGTGAGTTTTTATTTTGGATTCAAGCGTGTCTTTTCTGTGTGCATGTGTACGTGTGTAAGTCAGCGTACAGTAGGAGTGTGTGTTCGTGTTTTCCTCAGAGTTATTTTTAACCGCGCGTCACAGTGGGAGCCGGAGTTTCACTCCAAGTAGGTCACAAGTGATGATCTCAAATAAGGATAAATAAAAGACACTGACACAACAATGGGATGTTGCTGTGGGTGTGTTTAGGTGTATTTGTGGGTACATGTGTGTCACATGATCAGATACAGTTGTATTTGCAAACATGCATGGAGGACACAGAGAATACGATGACACACACCAACGTATCCTCAAATAGGTTCATGTGATATCTAACAAATTAGCGCCCCTGCTGGTTAAGTTAGGTAAAGGAAAAGAATCATGTTTGGGCATCATCCCTTTATGTACTTAATGTAAAGTAACATAGGTAAGCCTTAAGACAGTAAAGTTTAAGTGACGTGTGTAAGATTTAGGGAGGGTTAGTGGTGTCTAACAGTGGGCACTGCAGATTGCAACCAGCTGAAACTTCTCAGTGTCCAAGTGTCTGAGGTGCTATATCGTAGGCAACTGGACCTGCTTGAGTTTCTGGAAGATGTTTCACCTTTCATCCAAGAGGCTCCTTTAGTTCTAACGACCTTCTGCACCAGTCCGTTAGAATTGAAGAAACCTTTTGGATGAGAGGTGAAACACCTTCCTGAAACTCAAGCAAGTCCAGTCACCTTTTCATAGCACTTGACCTGGATGACTGAGAATTTTCACCAACATTGCTCAGGAGGTTTTTGCTGGGAACCGAATTATCGGAAGAGGTCTCTTCGTCTCCAGAGCGAATGGACCTGGTGATTTAAATCTGTAAAAACACTGAATAAAGCAGTTTCACATTTCAAATCAGTGCATCTCTGACTCTGTTTGGCATGTCAGAGAGGGGTGACTCACCCACCACATGCTAATGTGTGTTCATCTTTTTTCTCTGATAACTTAAGATCCAGACGTTCGGGAGGTTTTTACTGGGAGCCAAATTATCCGCAGAGGTCTCTGGCTGACACAAACAGGCAAATAACCATATCTTGGTTTGTCTGCTCTGGGCTACTGTAGAAACATTGCGGTGAAACTGCTAGCTATATACAGCTCATTCTAAGGTAAAGAAAACACTAGGAACACTAAGAAAACTGTAGGTTAGGTGAAGGAAAAGAGTCACAGTTGGGCATCATGACATTACGTACTTTATGCAAACTTATGCAGGCTAGGGTTAGAGAAGTAAAGTTATGTTAGGTTTAGGAAAGTAACCATACGTAGCTTAGGTTTAGGTAAGTTATATAGTTCAGATCTAGGACAGTAAAGTTAAGTAGGTTAGGTTAAGGAAAAAGACCATGGCGACATCCTACCTTTAAATAACTCAAGGTTTACTTGGTTTCACACGGGACACAAACACCTGTCTCCTGGGGAAAAGTAGTGTGTTTGTTTGACCTATCTACCACCCCAACTTTCCTCCTCACGTAGACTCTCACTCTACTGACTTCTTCCGTCTATACTCTGGTTATCGCATTCGTCACATGACGGCAGCCTTCATGATTACATGGGTTAGATACAAACTGTGGTGCGCTAGTTATACATATGAACACTGCATAAAAACAACCTGCACACACACAAGCTTGTTGATATAAACTGCAGCATACACACACTGTGTAACCACAATCACACATCAGTATCATGCTGAAAAATATGAATGCATCACCAGTCTTTTTCTGTTTTTTCACTGTTTCATCACTTTCATGTTCTTTTGATTTGTACTTTTATTATAAAGCAGTGTTTCGGTGTTATATCTAATATTCTATGTTCTCAGATGTTTCATTATTGATGGTCCTTTCTGATGTTTGATGATGCCGGAGATATCACTACTGAAGATGGTTTACAGGAACATGTGTGATGAATTAATGATGCTATGGGAGCCATAAATAGCTACAGATATTGGAGGGCCCTGCCAGTGTGACACTGTGACAAGTGCCCCTTTTTTCTGTCGTGCTTTTCACTGACAGGTCCAAAGGTTGGTGTAAAAGATATAAGTATTGATGTTTGAAACTGGAGGGCTCACTCCTATGTGTTTTGTGGACTTCTGGTAGGTGCTGGGTCGGCCTGCCATTGATTGTCGGTGTGATTTTCATGGTCAGAATCTCAAGGCCTTGCAGAGTAGAGGACAGTTTGGTCACCTGCTTTTTGCTGATGATGTAGTTCTGTCAGCTTCATCAGGCTATGACCTTCAGCTTCGTTTGCAGCTGTGAGAGTGTAAAGCAGTCGTGAGAGTCAGCACCTCTGACTCTGAGACCATAGTACTACTGTTGAAAAATGGTGGATTGCCACATTTAGACAGGAAGCTTCCTGCTACCTGTGAAGGTAAGATGGAGTGTGAGATTGGAAGGTGGAAGAGGAAGTTGAGAGGGTGATCCAGTTTGGCTGGGGATCTCAGAGGAGGAGCTGAAAAACAATTTTCTTGCTGTAATTATATTTTGTGTGGGTGTTTGTCCTTTCATTTAACAGGAACTAGCTTCAGCAAACTTATATGGTGGCAGGTCAGGGTGGAACAGAGGTTTTCTGTGCAGTAGACCAGAGTTCCTGCGCTGTGTGTGCATGCATGGTTTCACCAGTGTGTCAAAGATTACCGCTGTCCCACTGGGTCCCCTACATTCAGCCATTCACTCTGCTCTGGAGGGAAGGAAAACATAGCTGCCATGGCCTAGCAAACAATTTCCAAGCTGTCTTAGTCTCACTGACCTGGACTCAGATCAACAACAGATTGGATTGTTGCATGGAAATGACATCACTTTCAACAGCAGGACTTGTTTACCACTCTGTCTTTTGGGAATTAAGTTTTTGTTGTTATAATTAGTTTCTCTGGAAAGCTGCTGCACTTTCTCAAGTCTCATGTAGAACATTTGATTTTCATAATGGAGTCTAGTGTATGTGCATTTACTGTTCCTTTTTGTTCAAGGGTGATGCTGTTTAAAATAAATACAGAAAAAAATAGTGCTACTGAAATTTTACATCGAGGCTTCAAAGACAGAGAGGGGCTGCATTTAATGACATAAAGTCTTTTTTTTTTTTTTTTACAGAGCACAAATCATCTGGCCTTCATCAGTGTCACAATGCTTCCCGCTTACTGCCATCATCTGCCACTGCAAAACATCACTGACTACAGCTGATTGAGAACAGCTGAATGATGGATTTTAATTGGAGAATGTGACCACAGCTGATTGAGAACAGCTGTTTGAACAGAACCTTTGTGGATTATTTTGTCAAAACCCTGAAAACGCCAGCATCCCCTGTAGAATGCTGGTATGAAATGATGCTGCATCTACATGTGCATCCACCTCCTTATGACATCTAACGTGTCAAACAAAGTAACATTTAAAATATATATCTTATGCCAGTGTGGATACAGCCCAAACTGTCACAGTCTGTGTCACCTGCAAATTGGGTTGATTTCTTTTAACAACATGGGAAAAAGGCAATGAACAGCTTAACAAGAAACGACCCAAAAATTAGCAGGGAATTAGTAAAATGTTACAAGAAAACACCTGAAAATTGCATTTTTTGCAGGTCACTTTTGTGTTCGTTTCTGTTTTTTGTTTATTTTGTATTTCTTACATATACATGTATAATTCTGGATATTTTTTCTCTTTCTTTGTCTCTTTTAGCTAATTTTCATTTTTTTTCACCCTTTACAAAGTTGCTCATTGCCTTTTTTCCATCCATCCATCCATCCATCCATCCATCTTTATCCACTCACCTGATGCCAGGTCGCAG
Source organism: Epinephelus awoara (assembly GCA_035609425.1). Lineage (NCBI taxonomy): Eukaryota > Metazoa > Chordata > Actinopteri > Perciformes > Serranidae > Epinephelus > Epinephelus awoara. Next base: position 9,206,757 of record CM069311.1, read on the forward strand.
GGTCAGCAGGCCAAGCAAAGTATCCCAGATGTCCCTCTCCCTAGAAATGCTTTCCAGCTCCTCCTCCTCCTCAAGGCGTTCCCAGGCCAGATGAGATATGTAATCTCTTCAAAGTGCCTTGGGTCTGTCCCAGGGCCTCCTACCAGTGGGTCATGCCTGGAACTCCTCTAACGGGAGGCACTCAGAGGACATACTAATCACATGCCCAAACCACCTCAACTGACCACTCCGAGCTCCCTCTAGATGTCCTAGCTCCTTACCCCATCTCTAAGGTTGAGCAGCCACCCTGCAGAGGAAACTAATTCTGGCTGTTTGTATCTGTGATCTCATTCTTTCAGTCACTACCCAGAACTCATGACCGTAGATGAGGGTTGGATAGATGGACTGGTAGATGGACCAGTAAATCAAAAGCTTTGCCTTCCAGCTCAGCTCCTTCTTCACCATGAAGGTCCGGCGCAGTACATTAAGAAAATTGGACAGCATTGGCAGCAAAATGCTTAAATAGGTAACCTAGCAAGCAGAAAGAGTTGTAGAAGCTCTTGAAGGAGTGTCTTTGCTCTGTCCGACAACAGAGGGTCAGCTCCATAGAGGGGCGGGGCCAGTGACTGTCAGACTGACAGATGACAATCAGTCAGTTGTACAACCCATTGACAGAGTTCACCTTAAATATCCATCTCTATCTAATGTTTTTTTCTGTCGTGACGACTTTTTCTATATTATTTTCTTGTCCCTTTATGCTTCTTTTTCATGTGCCTCTCTGTCTCCTGTGGCACATACAGTATACAGTAGCAGTATATGAAAACTTTTCAACTTTTTTTCACTCACTTGAAAGCTGATGATATGTGGTTTATATATGTCAGCCATGCATTAATGCACACTGCCATGTATGCCATAAGTGACATACGATACCATTACAGCTCAAGCAATTGCTTCTGGATATTATTTGGCATGACTGACCAACTCTTGCTTGTATACCCTACAGTTCACCCACTGGTTAGAGTGCCAGCAGTAGATAATGGATTTAACTCCCCCTCTGTCTCCCTCCCTCATGCGCTTTGTCTCTCCCGGTTTGCCCCTGTGTATTTTGCTGTAGTTTCTCTTCTACATCTACTAGCCAACAGCTTGTACAGTGCACTTCAATGACTTTCAGAGCTAGCTAATCTATATTTCAGAGTGGAAACATATAGACGACAGTGAGGCGTGAGATCGAAATGGACAGCATACTTCCATGTAACATGTGGGCTATGTTCTGCTGTTGTCAGAACAGAAAGTCTTTACATCATGCTCTCGAAAGCATAAGAGTTAGGGGCTGTTTGGGAGACAGCTTTAAAAGTGCAGCACAGAATATTCTATACTTTATCCTGTGTCATGGCTACTCAGCATAGATGTTGTCCTCAGCAAGAAGTAGAAGTTCTTGTCTGAGAGTATGCTGACATTGTTTTAAGAAACTCTGAGCTGAAAAATTAAATAATGATGGTGTCATTTGTGTGACATAATTTACCTTAACTAATAAAATGGCCCACATGGCACATCTGGGCCTGAATTTACCACAGATCACGCTTAAAAAGGCAGTGGGGAGCTTTAATAATAACAAAAAAGACAGTAATACATTATCTCTATGGCACGTAACTAGTTCCTAAGTAAAAACAACTTTCTCGTTTCAGCTTGGTTTTCTTGAAATGGATATGACGTCACGTCACTCATAGACTACCACAATAAAAGCAGCAACCTGACAGAGCTTGAAAAAAATGTTGTGATACCTAAGTGATACTTAACTGAATTGATTTCTTTCCTTGTGGGCCCACTACCTGCAGGGACATTGGGGCGGGGCACTGGAGTTACCCAGGGTGAGAGGCACCTGGCAGGTGTGGGGATGCTCATGAGCCCCTGGTTGAGCACTGCTGTGTTGAGGTTCTCCATGGAGAATTAGAGGGTTGCCTTAATGTGAATGCAGGTCGCTAAGAGAGGGCCTCTGACTATTGTTTGTGTGTACGCACCGAACAGCAGTATGGAGTACCCCGCCTTCTTGGAGTTTCTGGGTTGTGTCCTGGAAGGGCTGCTGGCTGGGGACTCCATAGTTCTTCTGGGGGACTTCAACACTCTCATGGGCAATGACGGAGAAACCTGGAGGTGAGTGATAGGGAGGAACGGCCTGCCTGAAACCAGAGTGGTGTTTCGCCATTGGACTTCTGTGCAAGTCATGGATTGGCCATAACAAGCACCATGTTCAAGCACAGGGAGGTGTACCTGGTACCAGCACAACCTAGGCCAAACAATGGATCAAATGCTGGACAGACCTGGTAAACCCAAACATGTAGTGACTGGGAACTGGGAACGTCTGGCTGAGTCAACTGTCCGTGATGTCTTCAACCCCCACCTCTGAAGAATTTCTCCTGCATCCTGGGGGAGGTTGAGGACATTTTTTTTTTGAGGAGGATTTTTTCCCCCCATCCTTAAAAAACACTGAACAAACAGTTACAATAACAACAATAAGCCTTTCCATCCATCTGGAAGCAAAGACGGATGCACATTATTTACTCACAGTGCTCCGTGGTCACAGGCACATCAGTCTCTCACATGGCCTACAGGTAGATGAGGTAAAAGCTTTTCTAAAATATCCCTGCACTGACCCACTTCTCTACACACATGTAGTGAAAAAGCAGGATCAGCACTGCAAATAGCGTCAGCATGGCCTACGTAAATGTCATACTGCAAAACTATGTACGGAGGTTCTTTAAAGTGCCAACAAAACAAAACTGATTTCACTGCTAAAAAGACCAGATTGACAGTGGAAGTGGGGCAAAAAAAATCATATTCTTTAAAATAGCACAAACAAAATAACTTGTCCTATATAGAAAATTGAAATAAGGTGCTGGTAATATAAACCCTAGAGATATCAAATCAACACACATAATATATGTCTACTACACATTATTTTTGTCTTCCTTTGGACACCTTGAAAAAGACCTTGTCCATCCACCTGCCAATTTACATGTTTCTAAAATAGCTACTGAATGAGGTGGGAATGTCAGTTTTCTTTACAATAGTTTTACTTCCTCCTTTCCCACTTCCTCAGAACTTGAAGCACCATTTATCACACTTAAACTATTGTGTGGAGAAAAAGAAATGTAGAGCTGAATAAAACATGGATGTGGTTTGGCCTGAATTAATCTTGCATAGCCAAGTTTACAGAGGTCTAAAGAATTCAAGGACAAAAGTTAGAAAAAGGGTGGAAACAGAGCGAGCTGTCGTTACACTTTAAACCCATAAAAGTACGCTTGGGAGAACTTGTTTGTGCTCAAACAAAAAACTAACCTGAGGTGCCGTTTCCAGGGGAGTGCATCTTAACACACAAAGTTCAGCCGGATTTAAAAACCCAAGACATAACTGAAGGATGATTTCTCACTCTGGTTCCCCCTCTACGCTTTCTCTCTTCTCGGTTCTTTGATACAATATTGTGCTATCAATAGCTAATAGTTCAGACAGCCATGGAGGTCACGGATTTTAATCCTGGATTGGTTGAGAAAACTTGCACAGTCAAAATGAATAAGGAATATTTTCATCTTGTCCCAAAAGTGCTAATATAAGATATAGGACAACATAACCTTCCCCTAAAAGTATCAATCTGTGTATCTCCAAGACACATTGGATCCTCTTGTTTTCCTGCAGTAGTCTTTTGTGTCTCTTTTTAAGACATTTTGGGGCACAAACGCAATAAGAGACAGGAGGAAAAAAGCCATTTAAGCACAATAAACTTTAGCTTTTTTTTTGTTTAATTGCAGGATGGAGTCACTGACCTGCTCTAACTCCTGAGCCACAGCTGTCCTACACTATGCAGGATGCAGAAAAATACTATATACTCTCACCTACAATCCTGCATAGTATACCTTTAAATATTCTTTCTTGTTGTGTTAGGTGTAAAAGAAATACTGTTCTACAAAATTGCAACCTGCTTGCGTAAAGTGCAGGTGGTGTAACATTTGGAAGAGGCTTTATGTGCACTATAAAACCATGTGAACCAGGTTGAAATACATTATATCCTCTGGAATAAAACTTACGTTTTAGATGTTATTCCTTCTGCAACATGTCCCATTGAGTTTAGAAGCTTTTATTGGTGATTTTTTTTTATGGTAGAAAGCGCTCCTATTCTCTGATTTGGTCATTCCCTGGCTGCAATACACTGCCAATGCAGATGTAGCCATAGGCTATGCTACCATCATGGAAACTTGGAAACTTGGTCGCTGATTTTGTCAATTTCTCCCGATTTTTATCAGATTCCTGCTGGAACATGTCTGGTTGTGTTTACAGGCTTTTATTAATGATTTTTCACAGCAGAAAGTGCTGCTATTCTCTGTTACAGTAATTTTTTTGGTTGCAATGACAGTGCAGAGATGGCAATATAATATGGAAGACCCACAAATGCTGACCAGTCAAAGCAGACCAGGCTTTTTCGAGAGCGGTGCTTAAAGTCACAGGCGCTACACGCAGTGTCTCAGACAGAGGGTGTTTGTTTCCAGCACAGACAGTAAAAGCAAAATAAAGTGTTTTTTGACCATTAAAGCATGACACACCTCATGCCTGGGGATCTTTACTCTATTCCCATTGGCTCGCAGGCCTGCCGTCCCCAGACTTGCAGTCTGCAGTTGGACCCTTCTCCCTCAAACTGCTGTAATGATTAATAAATGTTTTCATGCTGTATTCACTTCATAATACTTCACAATAATACAACTGTCAGCTACTGTAGCAGGAAAGATTCATTTTTTTCTGCTTTCTGCCTCATGGCTGTGTTAATCCCAGTGGCTCCTGCCGCCAGCCAGAGTCTGCCATGTTTTAGAAGTGTGATCAGCACAGGGAGGTCACTCCCAACTCAGTCTGTGGCACTTCTCTGTGAGCACACCTGTGTATGTGTCAAGTTCACCTGCAAGTGTGTGCGTGTGTGTGTGTGTGTGTGAAAGAGGAATAAATCCAGGGAGAAGGGAGGAGACAGAGACTGACAGGTGGTGATGCCGGCCATTTTATCACCCTCGTCTGCCTTTCTGTCGGTACGGTGACAGTGCAAGTTGACTGCTTAGCGTATTTATCTCCCGGGACTTTGTACGTGTTTCAGATTGAAAGTGTGTGTTTATACGAAGGTGTATCCACGTGGGTGTTATTGATTGTTGAATTTCAGCTTTGCCTTGTCTGCTTAACGTGTGCCTGATCACGGGTTTGCGCATTTATCCTTTGGTAGAAGGACACACATCCCCTCAGGGTTTGAATACAAAATGTGACTCTTTCAAATGTAACCTATTTTGATGTCTACACACACACACACACACACACACACACTCACTCACACACACGTAGCATGTCAGAAAGTGCACCACATTGACAGCGGGACTGACAGAAGAAGAAAACCAGGATGACACTGAGAAAGAGGAAGACAGAGACGGAAAACAAAGGGACAGAGAGAAAGATGGATTGAAGACAGAACACAGAGAGGTATATATGACACACAGAGAACACACTCATATAATACAAAATTATTAAACATACATTAAGTCAATATTAACCCACTAACCCGAAATGTTTCTCATAGTTTTGAGTGTAATCTTTTAAACATTGATACATTTACAACAATCCTGTAAGCACATATGTGGCCTCTAACTTCAAACAACCCAAAAAAAACTCCTATGTTAAACAGAGATCTGGTGCTGCTGTGAGATTCTAACGAAGGTCTTGGCAGCAACTGCATCATCAAAGATGTCAGGCCTGGGCTCTGACAGCCAACATAAAAAGATATTACTGAAAAAGGTACAGATGTCAAGTAAAGAGATTTAAATTTATGCTTGGCTCCAACTCAGCATTTATATGCATGCAGATATTTGGGACTGAAAGTAATATCTGTCAGATACTCAAGGATAAGGCAAGAATGTTTCAGGCAAATTTGAACAACTGTCCAAACTGACGGACCAATTTGTAAATTGATGATAAGGCTGCGCTGTCACTGCAGGCATGGATGCTCAGAAATTAAAAATTGCAGTTCATTTAGATGATAGTTCAAACACTTTTTTATCTACGCTTGATACAGAGCTGACAGCTATGTAAAAGTGCCACTTTTTGCACCATCGCTTCTTTTAACCTCGTTCACTCTGAACTGAAATAATGTTTAGGTTATGTGACCTTCAGCTCTGTCGTAATAGTGGTATATTGTGTCAACATATAGGTAAAAATTGCTGAACAAAATCCCTCTGTAGTGAACATAACTGGAAGATTTACATATTTTATCTTAATTGAATAAAAACACAGTGACTGAGGCACCTTCTCTCCGACCATCACCATGTCCTCAGATGCTAACTCTAACAATACCTGGGTTCATATAAGTCAAATTAATGTGGCTTTAATAATATATAATTTATTTAAAGACTTGCCAGATAGTGGAAACTCACCAACAATGACCAGCTTCTTTAAATTTGCCCTCCAGACACTGCTGTTTATAGTAGGTTTTATTTTTTCGCTTTTTCCAGTGCTAACACTGCAGAGATAGCTCCAACTAGCACTTGGTTGACTGATGATGAAAAAGCAATACACATCAGGATAACTAGCATTAGCACAAACATCAGAGAGATTTAGCCGTACATGTTTGAGCCTTAGTCAGACCCAGACTCAGATGAGGAGCACCAAAATTGGCGACTCGCAGCAGACTGTCCTGATGCGCTGTCCATACATATACATCCAAAAATGAAACAACACAATTCATATTTAACCCACATAATCAGGAGGGCTGCCATCACATGACCAGTGCACTCACGGATGTAAAGAATGAGTAGTATAAAGACTGAAAGTCTGCTTACAGAGGCAGGGTGAGGTGGTGGATCGGTCAAACAACACAGGACTTTCACCCAGGAGACTGGTGTTCAGAAGCGTGTGAAATCAAGTAAAATTTGAGTTATTTAAAGGTATGCCATCACCAATATTCTTTTCCTTAACCACCTACATAACTGTATGTGACGTACATAATGACATCTGGGGGCGCTAATTCAAGTTTGTAGGCTAACTGGCAGTGGCTGACAAAGCGTTAGTGGTTGTAAAACATTCAGTAATATCTGCTCTGATGTTACAGTGTGTTCACATTGATCCAATTTACATCCATAAACTGCTGTACCTGTTATGATCTTGGTTTTTATTAATATTATGTTATCTTGTGGACTTTGTTTTGCAATTTTGTGCTCCTTGTTTCATGTTATTCATTCACGTTTAATCTGTTTCCTGTTTTATTTTGTAGATTCTCTCCTCATCTGTTGTGTCTGGTTTTACTTCCTGTCTTTGTGTATTTTCCCGCCTATTTCTGTCACGCCTGTCTCGTTAGTCCTTCCCTGTTCCAAGAGTCTTCCCTTCACACCTGATCTATATTAGTCTTGTTTGCTCCACCCTAGTGCCCCCCCCCCCCCCCACACCCTTGTTGTACACCAATCCCCATTTTCTTTTTGCACATGTCCTCCTACTCCAGATGTGTCTTGTTCTTGTGATTAGTTTTCTGTGTATATCTATCTGTGTTTTACTTTGATCCTTGTCAGTTCATCTGCGCTTATGTCCGTGCGCACTTTGACTTTGGGATTTTTTTTTTATCAGCATTAAAGTCCGCAATTTGTTTGACGGTCTCTGCTCTGCATTTGGGTCCTTCCTGAACTGACTCCTGACAGTACCATGTGTGTGAAGCCTGTTCCCCCGCAGATATGTGACGTACCTCATCTAGCTTGTTCGGCGTATGTTTGAATTTTAGATTCTAGGGAAGTGCACATACATCACCTCATTCAGTAGAGGAAAGTGAAAACACCTCTCTAGTGACCAACTTTGCACAGATACAAATCAGATTACTTCAAGAGACATAAGAAATATTTGTGAGTGGAGGGGGAATTTTGTAAGGGGGCACAATTTTTTAAATTGGTAATAAGATGGCAACTGAAAGGTAAAACTAAAAAGTGTTGTTTTTACATCATCCTCAAACATGAGCTGGAATAGGAAAGAGAAGAAGGATGTGTGCAGATGAGAGGAGAGACAAAGGTGGACAAACAGGGAGATAACAGACAGACAGCAAACAACGACAGAGAGACAAGCAAAGAATGAATAATGAACTGATGATAGTCTCTTTTCTTGCTCTGTTTGCCTTTTTTGCCCACGCCACCTTCAACTCCCCTCTCCTCCTTCAGCCTTGGTTATCCTCACATTCCTCCCATCCCCTACCCTCACGTTCTTACTTTATCATCTGTTTGCTCTCCCTCTGCCTCCACTCCTTTCTCTTACTCTACCTCCGAGCGCTGTTTCCACTGTTGCTCTCTCCTGTCTCTTTCCCCAGTTTTCTGTCTCATCCTTTCATCTCTGTTGTTCTCCCACCTCATTGCCCGTCCTCTGCTTCCTCCCTCCCTATGGCCAACAGCTGCTTAAACAAAGTTTCTGTTGAAAGTTGAAAAGTTGAGCTGATTGGTCAGGCCATCACAGAGCTGGATGTGCACACAAAGTATCCATACACACACACGGAAGGAGCTCTGCTGCGTTCTGCTTCAGTTCCCCAAAACCAAAAATTGTAGCCGGGGGCAAGAAGCTGAGCCTGATGTTATTATAGTCAGATGGAGAACAAACAAAAGACATTTATAATTCTAAACATTGTTTGTCCAGACCCACGTACACTCAGTGAACTCAGCAGAATAGCTGAAATAAATATTCTTACGTTCTTCTTTTCCCTCTTTTCCTATAACAAAAGCAGGGGCGTACTTGGAGGAGATAGCTTTAGCATGCAAGCAAAGGAAATAGGAAGAAATGATGGATGTAGGAAACAGATGAGAAGGATGTTTTGCACTCCACCTTGCAACACCTCCTTTATCTCCACTACTCTGTTTCCTTTGCTTCCCTTCCTCTCTCTTCTTATTCCACCCCTTCCCTGATGAGATGCTTTCTGACACTGCCACTGGCTGCTGGTTCCTCAAGCCATCTGCAAAACACACAAACACACACACACACACACACACACACACACACACACACACACACACACACACACACACACACACACACACGGATACATGCCCATAAACACACTGAAATGTTCTTTAACAACACAGACTCAAACACATATTCACACATTCAGCACAAAAAACATAATCCACTTCAACACTGTAGCAGATACACATTTCAAAAAAGAATAAACAAACAGAATTACACCCTTACTGGTTTGCTTGCATTTATATATATATATATATATATATATATATATATATATATATATATATACTGTATATGTGAACACGTTTTTCTTTCTACGCTGTTTGAACACGTGGTTGAAATTGTGAGACAGTCGCAGTCACACCAGAACTAATTCATTAGGTTTGGAAAAAAAGATCATAGTTTGGATTTAAATAAATATGTTTGTTATTAACATTACATTACTTATTTAATTTTATTATTTTAATTTTTTTGTTTGTGCAAAGTCTGTGTCATCCAAGAGAGACAAAAAAACAGCTTAAGTAATAGTCAAAGTTATCTTATTGAAATTTAAGATGTGTTGATGGATTCACATCATCAACTCATTGAGTAACATTACAAGTAAACGTTCCACCTTAAAAGTTCTGGCAGTCGGCCCTGTGAATTGATTTTTTTCTCAGACTAACTTGCAAAGGTATTAATCAGTGGTTACAAAACCAGCCACAGCTCAGCCCTGAGCAGAGTAACCATCCGCTATTCAGCTAATCAGCTAATCAGCTCCACCTTTTAGTACCAGATCCTTGTGCTAGGTACCCCAACAGAGGGGTGATCACAAATGGGGACGGTATGGAACGGTTCCGTTGGTACCATCCACAACTTTTCACAGTGAAATGGTAAAATGTGTGCTGAACTGAACTGAACTGTACCGTACTGCTAGGTGGAAAGGGGACTTTTGTTGCTCTCCATACAACGTAACCTAACTTCCTCCTTTACTCCCTTCATTATGACTATGGCCACTAGAGGTCACCTCCTAAGATAACCGAAAAATGAATCATAATGCTGCTTGTAAAAAAGACCTGTTTGGTTTTATTTTGGAAGACAGTCTCGTAGAAGACTACAAAAAGAGCTTTATCTTCCTGAACAATAGTTACTTTCAAACCAAACCCATGTTTTCTGGTTGTTAGTGATAATGATTGTCACTTGGGCCACTTGGGGGCAGTGTGGACAAGCTGAAAACGCAAAATTTACATAACGGTTTTTCACCTGATAAAGCTGATATAGCAAAACCGTCAGCAAACAGTGGCTTACGTACACATCCAGCAGTAATAAAGCAACATTAACGTGGAAGATGCTGAACCCTACCAAGTCTCATGTGAGCCATTGTTTTGGATTAAAAAATCTGATCAAAGCCATTGTATATGCAGAACCTCAAACACCATAGACATTATGAAACATGCATGCGTTGAGGACAATCTGCAACCTGATTAATGTGAATAAGTGAGATTGCGAGTTAAAACCCACTTCTGTGGGGATTCTTAAGAATTATTGAGGTAGTTATAAATATCTTGCAGCAAATATTTGCAGTTATTTCTCCTGCGCTATACTTGTTTGTTTATCCACCATTTGATGTTTGGGATAGGAGTCATAAAGAGGCAGTGAGAGCATGCTAGCTTTTTATAGACTCGTGCTGCTACTCTATGTTGTATACTGTATTTTTGGCACTGATTAGTCAAGAGCTGTCTAGGATCACAAATGGTATGTCATTAGCCAAGGCAGCAAATCAGCTCGGAGACACCCTTAACACAGCTGTGCCAGTCAAGTGGTTGTAGAGAAAACCCGAGTTTGAGGACAAATCCATTCTGCGATACTTCAAGATTTATTTCATATTGAAGGGGTGGCATTTTCAATATTATACCAATTGTCCCTCAAATTTGCTCTTCTTTTTTCTGCTCCATGGTGATTTCTGAGGGAGCCATTTGACAGGCCAAAGGAGTGGATTTGAGCTTTTTTTTTTTTCTATCTTGGAAAAAATAAAATGACATATGCTTCAAAGAGCATGTTTACCAGGAGAAAGCCAGCACTGTACAATGGAGCCACTGCACACCTACAGTAGGGCTGCCCTGTGAAAGTCAGAGATTCAAATCATCAGTCAGAGACCCCTCAGTCAAGTGAGACTGCTTTGAGTCAGTGTGCAGTATACAGGCAGTGTACAGGCAGCTGTGACTAGAGGTAGAAATAACATTATCTTCAGCCTTCTGCTTAGAAATGGTGAGTTTACAGCTCACAGCGCTTAATACAATACAGTCTCCAATACAGTGTCTCTCCTACTGTTTCCCACAGAGCTCTGCCCCAATTGAAAGGCGAAGGAAACCCGTATGTGATCACCTCCGAGATGTAGAATGTGTATTATAGAAGAGAAACACACATTTCAGGACCGCTGACTTGTATCATCAGAACAGACATGTCCTGTGATTATCAGCCTCCTTTCATATTTAATAGAGGGGGGACAATACCTGACAGTCATATTCTCAGCTGTCAGGATGTGCCTGCTGTAAAGGGTAAATATAATCATAGAAGGCTGTAAATCACAGGACATGTCTGTTCTGATTATACAAGTCAGCAGTGTAAAGCTCAAGCATGTAGGGGCTTCCTTTCATAGTTGATAGAGGGGGGGGACCATATCTAAAATTACAGCTGCCACAGGCCTTTGCCACATTGGTCTCGAAAAAACCCAGGGAAAACACTGCCAAGGTATCAGGTAAACGGACCTAGGGTGTAGGTACCATGTCTGAAGGGTGGAGATGGGGCTAAAAAGACCACAGAGGCGCAAAACAACCACAAGAAGATAGAACATTACTACAAAGTGATTCAAAACCAACACAAAATCTTTGTCTTGTCCCTATGTAGGAGAGGTGGTGGGGCCCTTTGCATATCTGTGCCCAGGGGCCCATTGTCTCATAGTCCACCATGCCTAGAGTATGTTTTGGTATTGTATTTACATTGTGTAGCATCATGAAAGACAGGCTGTGAATATGAATGAATGGAGTCGCAGTTTCTCTATCAACTTCACCACAGAGGTTTAACGGACACCCCCTTGTATATCTGTCTCATAATAGAGAAACCTGTATCTTACAGCCAGGAGCTGGAGATTAGCTCCAGCAGGACACAATTTGGACCTGTGGATGCAGAACTCTGCTCCTATCGGCCCTGGTCCATTTAAATCCACAGCCCTAAATAATCTGATCTGAGTATGCCTTGAAGACTTTCTGTCTGTTCTCAAAACTCGACATGTCTTCTGGCTTTTTTGAATTCTGTTCTTTAAGATTCCCTGTCAGTGTCGAAATGAGATATCCGAAAAATGTTCTCCTATCAAACTCCTTTGTAACTGAGCTGGAAATATCTTAACATGAGATCCCTTTGTCTTCACTTCGCCTGTTAAAGGCCCTGTACTCCCACACTAGTTAGTTATTTTAGCGAATTAGATTTTTTATTTTTTACAACTGGCACGTGTGTTAATGTGATATCGTTGTGAGTGTAAAGACACACCAGATACAGCAAAGCGTGGGTGGATACATCATCTTGTCAATCCAAAAGCAAAGATTGCTTCTATTGCTGCTGCAGCCGTTTATCTGTGGAGACAACAATGTTTCCAGGAGTTCACAAGTTCAAAATAAGATTGTAGAGGCTGCATGTTTCTTTTCTTGTAATGTGGCATTTACATTTTTCCTTTAGGGTACATGTTAGGAAAATTATGGAGTTATATGCAAGTTAGCAACAACAGGAAATATCTTTAAAACTTCTTCCTACCATACACTAGAAGACTATGAAAAGACTGAAGTCTGAAACTCTCACATCCAAAGACAATCTGAGTTTTTTATTCACATACACTAAGATTTTGCAAAGACTGGGGATCTTGCTGGGTTGCTATTTGCAAGACTAGAACTAGATTTGCCCTCTTGCTCCTGGTGGAAAACGTTACACCAAACTTCTTACATGTCCACAGGAACACATAACTCTAGAGACACAAGATCATGTGAACAGTATTCTTGTCAGATCAGAGTCAATATAATATATGCCTCACCTCAGCACCAGCCTCTGTTTGTTAGCTGCACTGTTTTAGTGGGAGGAGACCAGTGGTGTAGTGGAGGGTACACTCAGGTATACGGGGTATACCCACCTCTTTTTCTATCCAGTGACAGTATACCCACCTAAAACAGCCATTGTAATATACAGGAGAGTATGCCCACTCCCCTCCGGAACCGCCCAGTCACCCAAGACACACGGGAATGAATGACTTCTGCTGTTTTGGAAGCTCTGGTCGTTGTTGGTTTGAACGTACAGTAGAATAAGAGGCTAACCTTTTTTTATGAAATCATGATTTCTCACTAAAATAAGTGCTTAATTGGTGGATCAGATATATGCCGACTTAAACACAGACTCTTGTTCACTTCACGGCTCCACCGAGTTCACCTCCTTCTCCACAGCACAAAAGTTTTTGCGCCTCCCCAAAGTCCCATCCATGTTTACTGTTCAACTGGTTTTCGCCCTCGTGTTTGATTCTGGAGAACAAAGCTATTCTTCACAATTTGCATAAGCCGAAACTAAAAACTTGCTCTAATATTAAACATATTTGACTTTGTCTGAATGTCAAAACAAGAAAAAGACCGCCTTAAGACAACGTGGACTGAGTTTTATGACCAACTTACATCAAAAGATCAAGGTCATGGGAGCGCGCATCGCCTGAGATAAAACTTGTGTTTTTTTTCCAGACATTGTAAATTTGTCTGTGACAGTGAAATCACTTGAAAAGTCGTTTGGTGTAAGGCCTGCATTAAATGACATAGACATTAATCTTACCTAAAAACCATTCACCAAATTCTCTTCAACAGTTTAATTTGAAGGGGAAAAAACCCTCTACCATACACACACGCAGCCCATACTGTATATATATGCACATACATATTTGCTCAGTAGGCTGAGTTGATTATGTATGACCTCTCCAAATACCAGCAAAATGCCAGCAAAGAACACAGATCTGATATTTTAGGAATGCACATGGTACAATTAAGGGACAAATGCCCACACACCAATACATGCTAGCATAGGTTAGCACAACTCACACATTAACTGTAGCTCAGTATGCAAACCTTTGTCATGTGGGACAATTCCTTTAATTATTCTCGCCATGAGTAAAGTTTCTGCTAAAAAATGCGCGATATAACCGAGAAGGCCACGTTCATCCATGTTCATGTGAGGTCTGAGGTACAAAACACACACACACACACACACACCACTCTTATAAACATGCTCCATGCAACATGCATACCCACACATGCACCATACCGAAACACAATCTTTATGGCGTCTCCCACTAGAATCACATTCACTTTGTTCAAATATATTTTCTTCAGTTTTACCTCAGGGGCTCCTGAGTTGTTATGACTCAACTTTCTCAGTAATATATGTATGTGTGTGTGGTGTGACTGTGTGTGCGCGCATGGTATTTGGCTTACTGACTCACCCCTCTTGTGTCCAAAGAGTGATTCTGCTGACTCTAGTGTTATGTCCTTAATCACCGTGTGTGTGTGTGTGTGTGTGTGTGTGTGTGAGAGAGAGAGTGTGTGTGTGTGTGTGTGTGTGTACTGTAGGCTGTAGTCTCTCTGTACAGTGTATCCTCGTTTGTATGTCTTCGAGTGTGCATGTTAGTTTGTGTAGATGCAGTATTTGTGGGCGTGTGTGTGTGGAAGGCTGTGTTCATGTGTTGGCTAATGGGTTTTGTCAGTGTGACTGAACTGAACTGAGGTCAACACAGTTGATTAAAGAAGCGAGCTGTGCCGCTCTGCCTACACATTTACCACCACACAGTCTACCTCTCCATTCTAAGCCTCCACTTTTACTGGTGCTCAGATTAAAAATTTACTGCTTGCAGTGACAGACAGTAAATCCACTGCTTCACATTATTAAAAGTTTGAATGTCTGCAGGCAAAATGAGCATCTGAACTGGTATTAGTGGATGGAGATGGATGGGAGAAGAGCAAATTCTCAGACGGAGGGAGGGATCATCTTGCAATTCAGCTCTACAACTCACTTAAAACTAACAGTTCTCTTTCAGCTAATTTTTGAAATGGGATTATATTGTGGTTGCACTTACAGTCAATATTGGTTTTCATTTAAAGGGCAGGTTTGGCTCTTTTCAAGTCTATCTATATAGAATAAGGCATGTCGGTTGAAAAACTTAATGGCAACTATTCTTAAGCAAATATGACCAAAAAATTCCTCATGTTGTTTTTTCTTTGTCTTGAGATATCAAATTCGGTATCATTGGGTTTTGTTGGTTGGACAAAACGAGTACCTCAACTCGGGCTCTGGTAAATTTAGATGCATCAGTGAATATATTTCCACCACCCTGTCTTCCATTTCAGCAGTCCATCAAACCCATAAACTACACAGCTTCATGTTCGGTCGATGAGGAAAATCTTTCTTGCTAAGATACTAAGAAAATTCTCGATGATTTGAAATCACAGGTGACCATGTCTGTGTTATTATGTAACTTTGGTGAGTCCAAACCAATCCTTTAAAACACCAAAATCCCACAATAACAGCAACAAACTAACTGATTGCAATGAAGTTAATTTGTTAACTCAACCACACCTCTGATTCCCCGCCAAGCCTACTTATACCTGGTCAACCAATCCTGCTCTGTTTGTCTCAGATTTATTGACCCACCCCCTCTTCATCCATCCTCCCTACCTCACACCTACCAACATTCCTTCAACCTCTCTTCTCTTCTTATTCAGTCTGGTGCATACCTCTCCCATGTCTCATTCTAGGTACCGTCTAGGGAGCCTGTAATCAGCTTGGGTGGAAAAATGCCTGAGACGCACCCCCCACACTGAGTCTCCCTCTGCCCGATCTTCAGTACATCCTCCAAGATCAGCCTAACAGAAAACATCCCTCTTCCACCTGCTCTAGCCTGGAAATCAAGACTCAAATCTTGAAAGCTTTTGATCTGGCCCTCACTGATACACCCTTCCTACTCAAGGAGCGGCACTAACTGAAGCATTTCAAAAGCCGCCACACGCAATTGGATAGCACGATTGCCAATCAGAGCAAAAAACAAGGTGACATATTCATTGCACTAAGCCGCATTTGTTTGCCGAACAGTGGGGATGACTGATATATTATGCTTTTGCCGTATCCCGTCGGCAAAACAGCAAAAACGTCCTTCCTGGAAGCGAAGTCTTCTAGGGCAGTCTTCTGTTCCTCTCACAGGGAAAAAGATAAGTGTAGTTGGCTTAGCGTTTCTTCCAAAGCTAAATTGAATGGACGTGGTCCTTCGGCAGCTGCCATCATGG
This sequence comes from Epinephelus awoara, assembly GCA_035609425.1. Lineage (NCBI taxonomy): Eukaryota > Metazoa > Chordata > Actinopteri > Perciformes > Serranidae > Epinephelus > Epinephelus awoara. The sequence continues at coordinate 9,223,070 of CM069311.1, forward strand.
CTGTTTACTATTCGACTCCTACAGCGCAGCCCTGTCCTCATCATGTTACGCCCACACAGGGCCCTTGAAAGAAATAATTCCTCTATGTAACTTGTCACAACAAGATCTGTGGATTATCTTGAGTAGCTAGGTCATGATTTCTATAATAAGACATTGCTGAGTTTTTCAAATGTATTTTTTGGACACTTTGAGCTACACAAGCCGAGTGCCATCTAGTTCCATTATATGTGAGAGAAGGCCGATATCGTCCAACACTCAGCAACTCACACCAAAACAATCTAGATTGATAAACGGCACGTGACAGGTAATTTTGGAGCAAACTGTGGGTTTTAACGTTTAGCTGCACAGCTTGTGTCTGTAATATCTGGCTCGCCAGTGGATCAATAAGGGATGAGTGGCTTAATTCCTAAATTTCAGTTACCTTTAAGGCAAAATCAGAAGAGTACTGGATGGTAGGGGATAAACTTTGAGATTTAGATAAGACTTAAGTACTACTATCGCCCTGCAGTTGATTCCATATAAGAGTGTAGACAGCCATTATTAGCAGTGACAGGGACAGTCGAAGAAATTGGGATGGGACAAAATCAAAGGTTCTAAACATGAGAGATAAGAGTTTATGACTGACACCATACAGTACATAATAGTAATAACTAAATTCTATACTGTGGGTATAATATGTAAAGTCCTATCCAAACAGCATTATTCCAGGAAAATGTGGGTCGTAAAATAATTTGCCATATAGTTTGTTAACTAAACTTATTCTTCCATATGCATATTAACCACAATTACATACACTTTTGTCAAATCACAAGAGGTCGCTCATAAAAAGATATTTATATTTCATGAGAAACTCAAGTGAGAAATGGAACTTAAATTACGGCAATGGTTACTAGGGACTGTAATCACACTCACTAATTAGCAATATGCAAATAACACAATTCCATCACTATAGCAATTTATATTTGTTTAAATAACGCAGAGGAGTTTTAACTATCAATCTATCAGTGCTTTCAGCTCTTTGTCTCCTGTTGGGTCTTTCTATTCTCATCAGTGTGAGTAGAGCTGGCACCTGACTGCTCACACAACACAACATACATTAGTCACTGAACCCTATGTCCAACTGTGACACACACACACACACACACACACACACACACACACACACATTATATAACTGTGTATTTGTGCCCTCAGAGCACTTCCCCAACGTCTTGCTCATGCATTCCACTTCCTGTTTCATGTATATGTTTACTGTACTATCTCTGCGTGTTTCCGTGTTTGATGCAGGGGTTTAACCGTGTATGTGTGTGTGTATGTGTATGTGGGCTTTCACTGTAATGTGTGTGTTGCTGTGTTTTGCTGTTTGCACTCCTGTGATGTCATTTTTACAGTGAGCAGTGTTGGCATTTTGCTGTTGTTGCACCCGTTAGCTTTGCATTCCTCTGGTGATGTCATGTATTAAACATAGCTAACTTGTGTTTATGCGCTGTACCTACAAGCACAGCAACTATGAGCCATGGCGGTGGATGAAAAAGTTGCAGAATGTATTTTCTGAGTTGTTGACCATTTACTAGATATTGTATACTATTTTTCCAGCCATTTGGAATAATGGAACACATAAAAATCTGTACATCATTTGGGAAAAATTGTTGCCATGGAAAAAAGTCATCTTGTAGAGCCTATACATCCTGTTTGTATCTAACTGTTCTCCAACTGTCTTCATAACCCTGAAATCATAACACAGCTCATGTTGAGGATGACTCGTTTTTAACCCTGACACCTAAAAAGAGGCACAGATTGTGTGATGTTTCTATCTTATTTAAGTTAGGAATTGGTGTAAACAGCATTTCTTAAAGCCTACTTTTGTCAAACCATGCTGGCGTAGAGTTCACATAATGAATGTTTACCTGACAAATCAAATGAGAAAAATCAACCCTGTGTCTGATTTAGGACCACATATGAAAGTTGCCCAAATCAGAATTTAAAGGATCAGATTTCATGTGATTTGTGTTGTTCAAACTGTTCAAAGCCACACATGAGCAAAAACATACATCAGTAGCTGCAAAAATGGCACCTAGCCCAAAGTTTTATGGTTATGTTGATATCTGATGAGCAAGACATTTCTCAATAACTTCTACTTCACCAGGGAAGATCAATGAAATGAAATTGATACTGCCAATGACATCCACAACCAAAACATGTTTCACATAAGTCATATTTGGAGGCTCATATGGGGGAAAAGAAAAACTGACAGATCCTGAAAGCTTAACAGGGGGAAAAAAAGGTTCTGTACAACTGCACATCAAGCCAGCAAGTAATCCTGAAAGAATACTGAATAAGTATGAACAAAAAAAGGTTAAAATCATCTGGGACATTTATTATGTACCAAAGGAAAAAGATCAGTCAATGAATCTGCTGTGAAATTGTTCACAAGCCAGTTTCAAAAGAAAACTGTTCATACGTGTGAGTAAAATATTCGATGTAATGAGGCTCAGTCAGGCTTTCACACGACTGTGGTAATTCTCGTTTATACTTGAGTAAAATGCAGCGGAGCCCTGGTCAGACCAGAAGCGGCCCGTCTCACGTCACCGCCTCTGCACATGTCCCAGGATGCACAGGTCCATGTGGGCATGTCTGGATATCACACAGCTCACAGAGCCGACATCAACACAGCTGCACAGTCAACGAGTGAGCCTGAGATGTGCGGTTTGTTTTGAGTCCATTTCAGTCAAAAATGTGCGCTTTGGTGAGGCTCAATGAGGCTTTCAAACGGTTGTGGTAATTCTTTTTTATACTTGAGCAAAATGCAGCAGAGCCCCTGACTCCTCCCAGCCCTCACCAGCCCCACTGATGCAGTTCTGTTGGCCTGCGTACCAATGTTTATTTTATGTTTTAAACTATGACCTAATATACTCATCAACAGCCTGTTTTTACCCTTTCACTAAGACAACATGATGATCAAACAGAACCGACATCATTAAACAATAACTGGGAAAAACATCAATATGCAATACTGTTGACAAAAATATTGAACTATTGGACTATTTTTTTTTTTATAGAGTTGCTGCACGCACAATATCAGGACTACACTGGCAGTGCACGAGCGCAGTCAGGAGGACTCAGAGTACTTCCTTGAGTTAACGTTAATGACAACAGCAGGGCTCAGGAGAAAGAAACGAGGCGATATTTGGGCCCATATTCTTAAATGAATACCAGACACTGCAAAGCTGCATTCTTGATCATTCAACCTGTGTTTTTCATCAGATAATGATAAGATAAAATCTCGAGCCCAGGTCAGACTAAGTAAATGGGCTACACAGCACTTGCACGGCACTTTTCTAGCCTTCCAACCACTCAAAGCACTTTTACACTACATGTCACATTCACCTACACAATGGAGGCTCCCCTACAAGGTGCCCCCTGATACTCAGTAACCATTCTCATGCTCTCACACAGTTTTACCATAATGAGTGTATGAATTCCTAAGTTATGGCCAAAAGCATGTTTTGTGAGGTCAAAGTGACCTTGACCTTTGACCACCAAATTCTAATCAGTCCATCCTTGAGTCCAAGTGGACATTTATGGCAGATGTAATGAAATTACCTCATTGTGTTCTTGAGATATCGCTTTCACAAGAAGGAGACAGAGGTTACAGTGACCTTGACCTTTGACATATGACCACCAAAATCTAGTCAATCTAATCTAGTCAGTTGTTGATTCAAATAGGAAATATGGACATACATTCATACGGACGTCAAACGTATGGACGTATGGACGGATGGTTACACAGAACTAATAGACTAATTGCTAAGAGCTCACAACACTAGGATAACCCTACTGCTTAGCTCTGCAATCCACATTGACATGGTTAAACAAAGCACAGTAGTAACAGGGGACTCCATAACCAGAGACGTTAGATTATTACCAGCCACAGTTTACAGTGTAGCCAAGGCCAGCATTTCCTACACAGAGGCTTATCTGAGTGTTTTGGCATCATGTAGGGAGAATCAAGGAACTCAGGCAGACACCACCACTAGCTCAGGCAACATCGTAATCCCAGTCAGAGATCACAAAATGAAGCCTCGCCAGGATGTTTGAGTTTGCCAGGAAGAAGAGTCAGCATCAGTTCTCTAGTCTGTTACCCGTGAGAGGTAATGATGGCATGTGCACTAGGCTTACTTCCATGAAACGCTGGCTGGCTTGTTTTTGTAGTGAGCAGGGATTTGGTTGTTGAAAACTGGCCTTCTTCCTGAGGCCGCCCCCCCTCATCAGGTTTCCCTACAAAGCAATGGAAGCTACAATGAACTTTCAAATTCACTGCCCTTTGTTCGCAGTATAGTGATGAGCTGCACGCACATACTCATATAGGCAAATGTGTGTCAGATAAAGTTGAAGTGTGTGAGAAACAGAAACAAATTCAGGGCAGTCAGTGAGAGGGTGGTTGAGCAGAGTGGTTGAGCTGGCTGCTCAGTCATGCCTACTTTGAGAACTCATGTACATTGTGTATACTCTACAGCACTCATGTTAAACACACACACACACATTACTTTCACATAATGCCCACAGGCCCTCAGCCTTTGAACTCTGGCTTTGATTTATATTTATTGTTTGCCATTTTTATAAGCTTTCACTGATGCCTGAGCTAAACTTTTCCACACATACTGTCAGATTCAGACCAACACACACACACACACAAACAATGGGCGAGAGTGCTCAGGCACGCAATAGAGGAGATAAATCAGTGCGATTTGTTGGAGGTAGGATGAATACAGGAGCCAAGCTTTTTGTCCTGCTGTGCTGCCTGCGAAAGTGGGCAAAATGTAATTGTATACTGAGAGTTTCCGACAGTGGAAGCTGTCCGAGGTTCTCTATGTTTAAGCAATGAAAAGAAGATGGTTCAAATGTTCAGACCGAAGCAGAAAATATTGGTCTGTATCCCAGAGCAAAAACAGTTATGACGTAGGATAGTAGAGGCACTGAGAACATTAGTTAAGATGTTCAGGATTTTCATAAAATCATTCGATGCATTTGCACTCCCTAATCACACCTCTACAAGGCAGTTTTTATTGTAAGTGGCGGAGTCCGCCACTCAAGTATGAAGGATCCACAGGAATAATGCATGTATTACTATTAATTTTACCTCAGTGATATCAGTCTACTTATTGACTGCTCACTTTCTCTACATTGTCAAAGAGCTGTGTGAGGTTATTGCAAATGGATCATCCCCACCGCCACTGCTTCACATTAAAAGCCTTCAACAGTGCAACAGAGTAGTTTTTATTGTGCTGCTTGAAACGCAGTATATTGACCAAGGAGGCTAGATTGTAAATGGATCTGGCGTATTTCTGACAAAGCAGCGGCTCAGTGAGTGTTTGCTGTTATTAAACCGCATTACTGTTACCACCAGTAGCCACAGGCGCCACTATATATAATCTAGCACTGATATCTTAAAGTACCCCTCCACTCAAAAATATGTTTTTCCTCTATTTATGCCCCCTAAAATGTCTGACCTTGACTATGCTGACTTGTATCTATGCAAAATGTGTCTCTCAAGAGGTGTTTGCACATTTCTCTGGTGAAGGGCGTGATGTCTGTGCGCTTCCCTAAAATCTGAACATCAAACATACGCCAGATAAACTAGATTCACAAATATGAAAGCCAATCGCTGCCTAATATGGGAAACACATATCCATGGGGAACAGACTTCAACACAACACCGGCATAAAAACCTAGACCTCCAGCACAGAGTGGACTTGTCAGTACAGAGAGCAGAGCTTGCATTAGCATATTGAACATTTTACAGCCAACATGGTAGAATGTGCAGTTTTTGGTTGTAAATTGAACCCTAGAGCTTCCTTCCATTATTTACCAAAAACCCTAGTTTTTAGCAGATATTATTCTATGTTTCACAACCATTAACACATGTCAACTACTGCCAGTTAACCCAATAATGATAATAATAATAATTATTATAATAATATTTATATAGCATTGTTCAAGTTTATGCTTTCCAGATTAAAAGATATACAGAATAAAAAAAAGTAATTTCAGAAACCCCTCAATCCATCCATTTTTTAACCTCTGTCCGTAGCCAGGTCCTGGAGGCAGCAGGCTGAGCAAAGCACCCCACACATCCATCTCCACAGCAACACTTCCCAGCTCCTCCTGGAGGACCCCAAGGCGTTCCCAGGCCAGATGAGATATATAATCCCTTCAGCGTGTTCTGGGTCTACCCCGGGGCCTCCTACCAGTGGAACGTGCCCAGGACATCTCCAACAGGAGGCGCCCAGGAGGCATCCTGATCAGATGCCCGAACCACCTCAACTGACCCCTATTGACGCAAAGGAGGAGTGGCTCTACTCTGAGCTTCCTCCAGATGTCCAAACTACTCACCCTATCTCTAAGGCTGAGCCCAGCCACCTTTATGAGGAAACTTATTTTGGCCGCTTGTATCCGCAACCTCATTTTTTCAGTCGCTACCCAGAGCTCAAGACCATAGGTGAGGGTTGGGCCATAGTTGGACCAGCAAATCAAAAGCGTAACATAACATATCGAGCACAAATATCAAACAGCACTGCGTCCACACAGGAAAATATGGAGGTGTGAGTGCAAAAAAACCTACAGCCTAACAAGCTAACAAACATTACCAGGTAAAATTATGCTACACTTAGTATTTTGATATGTCTGCCGGTCACCAGTTTTGGTGCACAACAGACTCCTTATCCATGTCTGGGTCTGACTGAAGCTCAAACATGTGCAGCTGAATCTCTCCGATGTTTCCTCGAACACTGGCCATCTTGATGCGCACTTCTCTTTCAGCAGTGACTGGTCAAGCCCTAGCAGCATTGTCCCAGTGCTGGAGAAATTAAAAATAAAACCTCCCAGAAGCAGCGGTGGTGGACGATGTGGAGGCCACATCCAGATAGAAGATCTACTTCTGGTCAGAGTATTGTTACATACTTTAAAAACATGTCCAGAGGGGAAGTTTAAGGATTGTAACTTTAAAGGATATAAGTTATCCAGCTAGTTCTGTCCAACCTGCATGTAAGGTCACACTGTTGATGTGTCTCCTGAGGCCATGAGTGTTAAAAACTTTTTTCTTTGGAAAGATTAACACTCTGTTAGTTAACACATAAATGCCTGAACATATGTGTGACTGCAGAGTATGTCCTCCAGTGTTGGACCTTTAGCCAAAACTGCAAACAAAGAACAGCTTGCATACCAAAGTTTTATTGTAGATACAAATCAAAGAGACTATTAAAACCACAGTATGGCCCTCAGTGTTAATTGATCCATTGTACACATTAGTGCAGACAGTCAATATCTCTGGCTGGCCAACTGTGAAAAGATTACACTAACCGATGTTTGGAGAAACAAACTTTCTTGAACCTCAAAGGTTCAACAAAAGGTTGCATTCTTGGGCTGATTAGACAAATGAACAGCGTCTCTGCTGACGCACTAAAGGACTGACGGCTCCACTGGCTTTGCTCTGTAACCTACAGGACAAATTCGTGACCAACCAGAGCCTCTCCCAGGTGTGACTGTGTGTACTTTAAGCAACCCTCGCTCCCTTTGCAACTAGACCTCAGGCCACTGCTATAAATAATGAAGACTGTTCTCATTCTCTTTTTTCCACATGCTTGCTGCAGTGCTGTTGCAGCTTTCTGTAATTTGTATACCGCGAGGAACTATTCAGACAATCTGTCGTTCACTTGATTTACGTCTGATGAAGAGGCTTCTGCTCGTTAAACACGCAGGCATTACTTCAGCCAGACTGGAGCTATATGAGATGAGTGAGGAGCACCTGACGCAAATAATATCAGGTGCACCGGCATTAATGCACACATGCTCCTATGCACAACCATAGGTTCGCACTGCATATGAGGCTAACACACAATTGTGTATGCACGAACACAGAATCAGACTCACACTCACATGGTAATTTACAGTAGACCGTGTCCTTGATGCGAGGCCCGAGGAGCTATTTTGAGTGTCCCACTTAGGCAGTGAGGCAGCTAAAATCCATACATCCTTCTGTGGCACTGAGACACAAACACACATGCACAAATTTCACAGGCTCACACTCATCACGCACCTATTAAGGCCACATGCCTGTTTTTGATATGCATCGTCTGTCCATGTCAATAAATCAATTTCTTTTCATCTAATCAAATGATGCAGTGATTGATTGACCCTCAAAGAACCTGCTTGACCTTGTATGGATTGTAAAATGCACTCTTAAAATGCACGCTTTATTATAGCATCTGCTTTTTTCACTATGCGTTACATTTTCCTCTCAGTCACCAAGAGGAGTTATTTGGAAATATCCCATATTCCCACCCAATCAAGATCACAGGGGAAATTAAAGCATGAAAAATAGCAAATAAAGTGCATCATAAAAATAGAAGGATATCGGCGAGAGTTTAAGGCCGGGGGCATGAATATCGAGCTACAATTAAGGTTGATAATTAGACAGACGAAGAGAATTTTAAAGTAAGAAATCTTTTTCTGGGGGGGAAAACATTTTGATTGAGACGACTTGTAGTCAAATGTTTTGACAGCTTTCATACTTTTCATTTACGTCATCATTAAAAAAAAACACGCCATTGCACACAGCTCCACACACAGCACGCATACACTTACTCCTGCGGGGTTTGAACTTAATTTGAACTTCACACACCATGATGACCTTTACATAAGAGAAAAGAGAGACGGAGAGACAGGCAGGAAGGAGGAGGCGTAAAAGCAGACAAATAGAGGGAAAAGGGAAGCAGGGAAACGCAGAAACTGGCGGAAATTTCATTCTTCAGAGTAATACAGAAAGGCAGGCAGTTAGGTAAACTGACTTGGATAACCACTGGGCAGCAAGAGGAGGAGGATGAGGCGGGGGGGAGTGTGTGATTGGGGGTCGACGAGGGGTTTGGAAAAAACAGGAGAAAAGTGTTGATCGAAATAGGGAGGGTGAAGAGGATAAATGTTGCTCCCAGATGAAAACAAAAAGGATGACAAGAGATCGGAGGAGGCAGCTTATGCAGGTAAACGACAAGGAGGAAACAGAGCTGGTGCAGCGGATCGGTGATGGAGGAGGTTAAGGGGAAGCAGGGGAAATGAGCAGATAAATGCAGGGAGGGAAGGAGAGACGGGGAAAAGTGATATAGAAAAAGAGAGAGCGGTCGAGGGGGAACGGGCGATGATAGCGCTGGGAGACAGAGAATACAAGTATCAGAGAAGATATTGAAACACAACCACATAAGGAGACTGTGTGTGTTTCACTATTTTGTGCATATGTGATTGACGAAACACCTGCACGCCCTTGTGCGCCATTGTTGCATCCCTCCCTCCGTGCCTCTATCTGTGCATGTATGCCTTTATGTGTGAGTCTCATTGTGCGTGCATGTGTGTGTGTGTGTGTGTGTGTGTGTGTGATGGCCTAGAACAGACTTGTAATGTATGCCTTCTCCTCAGCTGGGTTGATCTCATTGTGTCAAACTCTGGGCTTTGACTAATCACTCTCAAATAAGAGGACTCAGCGAACAGTTGCACACACACACTTACATGGACACACACACACACATATCCACACAATAACGCAAACTATTTCACTATTTTAACTCCGTCCAATCCCACCCCACCCCACCCATCTCTTCATCTATTGCTGTCTCTGTGATGCTTTCAATACATCTATCTTCTTTTCTGGGCCTCCCCAACTGTTTGCCATCTGTCTCTCAGCACCAACATCTTCCCTTCGCCTCAGTTTTTCTTTTTCTGTAACTCCTCTGCCGTCCCTTTGTGTATTTCCCTCTCTTTGGTAGATCTGGTTTCACTGTAGTACATTTTCCGCTGGTGAACAGTGTCAGATGACAGAAAAGTTGAGGGGAAGACAATTTGTGACAAAGGTCAAGGGGTCGGATTTAAATCTGTATTCGACGTACTTCATTTTCTGTGTGTGTGCTTTTTGAATTGTATAATTGGAAATATTCTCGATCCAAACCATGACTAAAACACGAAGCTTTTTTGTTCCCCATAGGGCAGTTGACATATTGGTTGTCCGGTTCCACAAGGCAGACAAAGGGCAGGCAGGTGAGGCTGCTTGTTATTACATTTTATTATGTTTTCTCATAACAACCACCTGATGCCCTAAAATGAATGAAAAATAAAAATAAAATCCCATTTCAGTAAGATTAATGGGGATATGTTCCTACCTCTGAATATGATCCTCAAGAGCATTTCAAAGCTCAGCACGCCTACCAGTGAATGACAGTCTAGCTTGCTATCACCGTTTATGGTCGTACATCACGTGACGTACCTCAGCATACTACATTCAGCTGTTAAAAATAACTCTACATTTACTTTTGGTTTCACATGAGACACAAACACTGGTGTCCTGGATGAAAGTCGGGTGGTTGTTTGATCCGTCCACCTAAGTAGACTTTGTTGCTCTTAAAACTAGGTCACCTGACTTCCTCCATTACTCCCGTAATACTTTCAATGGCCACTAGAAGTTGCATAACAAAATCTTTAATATATCCTGTTGGTGGTGGCAGGGGGGCTGGAGCCTATCCCCGCTGACATTCACACCTACGGACAATTTAGAGTCCCCGATTAACCTGCATGTCTTTGGACTGTGGGAGGAAGCTGGAGCACCTGGAGAAACCCCACGCTGATACGGGGAGAACATGCAAACTTGGCACAGAGGAACTTCCCGAGCACTGGTCCGAACCAGGAACCCTCTTGCTGTGAGGCATCAATGCTAACCAATGTACGATCATGCCACCTTCTCATTATTTCTGCTCGTAAAAAACAACAACGTATGTGGTTGTATTTTGAAGGAAGACAGTCTTGTTTATTATCTTTCTTGCAGAGAGCCAGACAAGAACCAGCACTAATCTCATATGTGTTTGTTCAGTTTACAGATACAGAAATCAACCGATTAGCTTAGCTTAGCATAAGGCCTTGGCAGTTTCTTGGCCAAGAGTTACTTTCTGAGGTCTTGTTGTCACTGTGAGCTTGCCAGACAACCAGTGGAGACTCAGCAGCAACATGTTGTTATTACAGCTTTTGTAAAGGCGTTTCCCCTTGTTTCCAGTTTTTGTGCTAAGGTAAGCTACCTGTCTCCTTGGCAATATACGAATGGCATCGATGTTCTCAATTAACTTGTGATAAAAAAGTAAATAAGCCTACTACCAATATGTCAGACTATTCCTTAAAGATATCACTAACTTCCTCATGGTTTAGAATTTTAATATGATATCCGATGTGCGACCACCTGTTTGTTCTGCGCGCGTGCTGGTGTTTATTAGGGGTGATCCCAAATACTAGATCATTTGACTATTCAATCAAAGGAGCCTGATTCAACAGCCCATCTTACAGTTAAATTGTCACAATTGTGGGAAAATGTGGTTATAAAACAAAGCATCATTTCATTTGGAAGTATGGGCAGTATAGGGTGCTGGAATTGCTTGGTTTCCTCCAATAAATCATGACACATAACCTATTTTCGTATAAATGGATTAATTACAGCACTCACATAAGAACGTCGTGCTCGCAGAGTGCTAAATATTTTTGTAACTTATGAATGGTTCTTTGTCAAACTGAGTGTGGGGAGGTTTGTACAAACAGCTGTTTGCTGCTTGTTGCTTGCATCTCACTCCCTTCCTTTCTCAGTGAAAGTCAAAAGTTCTGTTTACAACCACGGAGAGCAAGCAGGAACCCAACAAAGTGATGTGTTCTGTCTGTCTGTCTGTCTGTCTATTGATTTCCTCCGCTCCCTTGCAGTACTACGGACGGAGCTTCACCTACACACACACCCCAGACACACAACAAACAGCACTCCCTGTTATAAAATAAATTCTTAACGCCAAGTCAAGAAGACAAATAGTTTAATAGGTTGTTACAGCTCTTTTGTCTGGTGTGGGAAAAATTGCACTAATGTTGTGACTGAGAATACGAATCAATTAGCAAAACAAAAAAAAAACATGATTTGACCAAGTAGACAATAGATGGACTTGACAAATCAAATTTGACTGTGTACATTTTTCGATGGGGGCATCCCTAGTGTCCATACGCAGCGCTGACTCTGTACATGAGGAGCAAATAAAGTGGTTTGGATCAAGCCACACAACACTACACCAGCTGCTCTCCCTCTCCCACATCCTTGATACACCATGACAGTAATGAAAGTAAATAACATCAGAAATATTACTGAAGCTTTCAGGGGGAGTACTGACGGTACGGTAGGGGTGTATTTGATTGGCTGTTGAGTTCAAGTATCAAACCTTTCTCTGTGAATCGCTGAATCCACCTGTAGGAGGGCTGTGGTGGGATTCGATGCACATTTGGTTTTAGAAATGGGATCAGCTCACAGACTGTTCTCAGTTACACTCTTTTTCTATGTGACGCCTGCATTGAACTCCAGTAAAGTGGTTGTTAAATTGGCAACTGAGAGGGGTTCCTAAGAGTTCACAGCAATGCATGCAGCAGTTTCATTCCACCAGATTACTACATGGATGACATCTAATCATAGGATCATCTGGATATGACACAAAACATATTCATGTTGGACAATATCTTATATGGTTGTATGTGTGTAGCCAGTGGTCTAAATTGTGCTTCTTTTTTGAATCTCAGCTCTGATGTCCTGGAAGCTCACGTGTACAGTTACCTCTCTAATACATGCTGAGGAGCAGGTGCATGCCTGTGTAATTGTGTGCGCATGTGTGTGTGTGTGTGTGCCTTATGAGTGATTGCAATTCGACCTTTCCTTCTGGCAGCCTCTCCTGGATTGTGCTCAGATCAAGATGGCAAGTACTCTAAATGTGTGCGGTGTGTGTTTGTGTGTGTGCGCGCGGGTGCGTGTGACTGTGGTTTGATGGATGCCACAGATCATGGCTGTTGGATTGCATTGTGGTGAGCCAACCCAGCCAAGTCATATCACATTAACACACACACACACACACACACACATACAGGCACACACACCTACACACTCGCACACACACACATGCCCTCTCATGAATGGATGAATGAATGAAGGCTAAGATGATAAAGAATAATTGGAAAGTGGTCTGGTGAGGGTGATTCCATTACTCACATTTCACATGTCACATTTGGTGTGTGTGTGTGTGTGTGTGTGTGTGTGTCTGTGTGTGAAATCTATCTATCTATCTATCTATTTGTATTAATTTGTATCAATTAAAAGTGGAAATAAAGAATAGCAGTCATTTTGCAAATTACATACAGTATCGACCGTTTGCTATGCCTAAATCATATCCCTGTCTCTTCTATCATATCTGTGTTGCGAGGAGTTGTTGAGTATTGAATGTACACTGTTGTCTAGCCTTACAGTGCGTCATCTCACAGCAGGGAAGTCACGAGTGCTGCTGCTGCTGCTGCTGCAGCTGGCCTTATCAGGTTGAGATGCACTGCTCGCTGCAGCCTAATGGGGGCAGTGTGAGCCATACATTACATGCTGCTATCAAAGTAGAGCAGCAGAAGCAGCAGTGTAACAGCTGGGTTTTTGCAGTGCTGTGTGTATGTGTTTTTTGATGGGTTTGTGTTCAGCAGGGCAAAGCACAGAAGGGGAAAATAATGGAGACAGAGGCAACAGTTGCCAATTAATAAAAAAGTGCTTTTGCTGTTATTCCTTTGCCTCATTGTTAATATAATAATTCTGATACTAACTGTCCATAGTGCTGATTCCCTGAAAAAACTACCTTTTCCACCTACAGGAGCCCCTTTGCTAAGCCCCGCCCCTTTGTGATGGTCCGACAACAAATATGATCATATTTTTTGGAGAAATGAAAGAGTGATGCCAGAGAGCAGCAGACAGAGGGGTCTACAGTCTGTGTTTGAAGGATATATCCAGGATGTCAAACTGACTCAGCAGCAACAACAGGTTAAAAAGACAAAGATAGTTAGAAGCTAAAGCCGAACTATAGGCTACAGATCACAGTGTAAAAGTGAACCACCACATCACTGTTGATCGCCACACAAGACAATGAATATAAAGGGAAACTTTGCTGATATTCAACCAGCTGTGTGGCAGCAAAGTTTCCCTGCTTCCCTTCACTGGTTCCTGTACAGCAGGGTCGGCCTTTGTTTCACTGTTATAACCATTAAAAAGCAAAAGCAGCATGTGTATACATTCAGTAGGCTATATCTTCAGTAGCTAGCTAGCTAACCCTACACTTTTCAGGGTCTGATTTTGGATTTGGAACAGGGAAGAAACGTATATCTTTTTCCAACCTCTCCAGGTAACGAGTATCAATAATACACGACGTGCCCCAGGCACAACATTTAGCTCCAAATCCACAGAACCAGCCTGAAAATGAAGGAAATCTGAAACGACTGCATTAGAGTCAATGGAGCACTATGACTGGCCGGTCTGCGTCCAGGGGCGGGACTTAGTGAAGGGCAACCATGGCAATCAGCAACCAAGAATACATGTTTTCCTGATGTTAGCATGTCGCAACATATACGCACAGGGACAAACGTACACCTCATTATTTGAAACTTTGTTCAAGTTTAATGCAAACATCCGTAAGACACAAAATACATAAAAACATAGTAGGCCCCCTTTAAGGCATCTTACATGATAACACAATCCATTTGCTTAGATGCTTTGGTTGTGAGCATATCAGAGTACAATGCAAGTATGTATTTACATAAAGTTGGCCCCATTTTTAGTAGAATCCCTTATCTTGGACTTGATAGCACTACACTACCTTTAAGCTACACATGAGCACTTGCCAACCCTCCTGTCCAGCCCCACAAAGTGTAACATATCTGCTCTGCTTTCAGCTACTGTCTACATAGCAAGGGTTTAATGTCACAGTCATTTCTTGCATGATTGATCAATGTCGACAAGAATGTCTGAGAAGTCATACGAGACACCCTGAGGCAAGATTGATCAGTGATTATATATTTAACGAGTCTTTATTTGCTTCGGCATATTTGCTGTCATTTCTGCTCAGCACAACTGACGGGACGATGATGATATACACGTGGTGTGCATCGCGGCAGCCCTGAAGTCAGAGAAGCTCTCTTGTGCCTGTGAGAATTACAGATTAAAATGTTGGGATTAATTAAGACAATCTGGGCAAGGAAGGAAGATTGATTTGTTGCTTTGGTCAGCTTCGAGGAGTGACAGAGCATTTGATTTAGGAGTGGGGATTGTTGCAGCTGAAATAAGTCACAAAGGATCTTCCTCAAAAAAGTGGGGCCTGCCTTCTGTCAAGTAATTTATCATGTCTGTCATTTTACGTCATTGCTGAGAGCTGTGATAATTCTAAATGTGATGCACTACATTGTAGACTTGTTAGCAGAAAGCCACTGACATGCCGTGGACACTTTTTTGTTCCATTGAGGGAATTTTGGGGGCACTATAAAGTGCATAAATTTCACACTGAGAATTTGGCCACTCAAATAAAATGGTGGAGGGCAAATCTAGTGCACTCACTATGTAGTAAATAGGGAGCGATTTCAGACACAGCCAAGGATTACAGAACATAGAATAGAATAGAAAAGAATATGCCTGATTACCACTGAGACTAAACAGGCCCTGCCAATTCAATAGGCTTGATATGTACAAAAGTATGCCAGTTCTTGGACATGTGTGTATGAATATGGGTCAGTGTGTGTGGCTGAATGTGCGTCCTCATCATCCTCATTTGCATGAGTATCCCTGTGTGTGTGTGTGTGTGAGTGTGTGCGTGGTTGCACATGTGTTATGTGAACACAGAGGGCTTGGATTCAGCATCAAAGGCCCATTCACAGTGAAGTGGCAGAGGCAGTCGCTCTGCCTGCCACCAGCTCTAATTAGTCATTCACACTGGTTATCGCCAATCAGCATCTTCTTTTAGCTCTCGAGAGCTAACACCACACAGAGGGGCGCGCGCACACAAATATACACACACAAACAAACATGCCCAAGCACACTTGCATCCTCCCTCCAGATAAAGCAAAGATGGCTGCAGGCAAGGAGGATATATCACAACATAAACAGCAAAACAAATAGCATCCGAAGCCTGTCCAAACACAAAGGCGTTCAATAAAGGAGTATGATACGACTCTGCTGGCTGGCCAGGTCCAGGCTTTTCAGTGTACACATCAGTATACACTGAGGGGAAGATGGAGAAAATGGGCATGAGCTTCAATCCTAATCACATGGACAAGCAGGACCACCTCTGAGTCAATATGGCAAGCATGGGGCAATCAAACACCTGCTGTGAGCCTGTGGATCTTTCTTTTCTAGCTATTGTACAAGTGTGAGAAAATAAACTGGACGACCTCTGAGACCTTATCAGCTTCCACCAGGATATCAGGGACTGTAATATCCTTTGCTCCATAGAGGCTTGGCTGAATCCTGGAATACCTTACAGCATTCAAGAAGGTGATTCTATAAGCTGGTCTCACAGAGCAGAAGACTGTTCCTGCTCACCCTGGATCACTGCTATGTGCTGTTCAGAGGCGGCTGCAGGGCAGTGCTGGAAGTGTTCGGGAAGAGCAATCATGCGGCCATCTTGTTGAGGTCAAGATATGCAAACAAACCCCACAATGCCCCCAGTGACATGAGAGATGGAGCCACTATCGATGTCAATGATCTCACTGAGTCTGTCAAGGATTAAGTAAAACAACGGAGCCAGCTTTACCCAATACTGACGTTAAATCACTCCACAAGCAGACACCATGGATTACCTGAACCATCCTGAAACAAGAACAATTATAAAGCAGAAGCCTGCAATGTAAGAAAAGGCACAAAAAGGACTAGTGGTATTTCACTGGAGTTGTACCCTCCACGACTCACTGAATAAATGACTGACTGATATAGGTGTATTAGGAAGCAGGAGGAGACCAAAGTATATGATGTATCTTTCTACACTGTGACTGTGTGATTATTTTCTTCCTCAGACTTAATCATGCCATTAGTGCAACAAATTAAATAAATTAGGCTTGTGTTTTTCCAAATCCAGAAAAGGCCAAAGCTCTTAGAGAGTCATATTTAATTTAACAAAAAAACAAGATGACATATCCAAAAATGGATTTTCTCATTAAATGTTACCAATGATGTCTGGAGGGCTCCTTCAATAATCACTACAGATTTAAATGCAAATGCCCTTTTTGACTTTAGTTTACTTTCTCAAAACTTACTTTATTTGTAAGTTTAATTTTTCTTCTTTCAACTGTTAACTGATCGATAGAAAGGCTGAAAGTTATTCCCCTTGATGACAGGGATTGTCAAAACTATTGTTATTACTTTGTCTACATGCCTTTCTTGCTTTGCGTAATTTATTTTACGTGATGGACACAACCGAGACAAATGCAGGGACTTCAAAGAATATGGCAATTTAACAAGACACAAATTATTGTGGTCGCAATCTTCCATAGAAATTTTGGAGAGCAATTTCTGAAACAATACAATGAATCATAGAGCAATTTCAATAATGATAAAAAAAACATTAAAACATCACTTGTGCAGACATGTACTGAAATGACTGAAGGGATAATAAAACTATTCACTTAAATCCAATCCACATTAGTGAGAAATAAGATTTGCTTTTTAAAATCTGTTCAGTTTTGATTGGTAATAGCTTTGTTTTTGAGAAACATATAAAGAAGAGTTCTAGGATTAGGTTTAGTTTCTGTTTTTATGAAGTGGATTTCAAGTGTTGGCTGCCAGAGCAGAGGGTCTGATGTTAAGGCTGTTACAATAACTAAGTCATCCATGATATATGGACATGAGCTTGATCATTTCGCTTACCTCGATATTGCCCATTGTGTTTATATGCATGATGGTCTGCATAAGAATGTCACGGACATTTACGCCAGCATGTCAGAATAAACCACAGGGTTTTACCAAGCAATAAAATGGGTGCAGTGATCTCTGACTCGCCTACTTGCACGAGTCTGAAGAAAAATAACACAACATTTTAAAATAACGACGCAGTGTAGCTTCCCGGTGGACTGCAGTTGCACTTTTGGAGTGGGAGGGTCACAGTCCAGCACATTCTCACTCGGACTTCGTCACATATTGACATTTGGTCATTTTCTACGTCCAGATACAACGTGCAATGTACCCTGGGTGTGTTGGTTGTTGACGTTCTGGGACGCCATGTTCTGTCGTTTTTCAAAATACACTTCTGTTTTCACAGGAAATTTACTATTTGTATATGTCTTTCAAAATAAATGCACTACGTCAGTGCAACACCTCAAATCGACATATTTTTTCCTTCAAAAACAAATGCACGTGCTTATGTTTAGCCAACACATGCACATGGTTGGGTTTAGGAAAGAAAAAAGAACAGGGTCTGACTTAACGATCTTCCAGGAGGCAAACAACAGCTTCATGGGTGAAAGCCGGTGGTTGCTGGACCCATCCACCAACCCTCCTGCCCACCCTACACCAACTTGCTCCACTTAGCTTTCCTTGTTGTCCTGGCGCATTTCCCCTTAATGCTGCTGGGCACCATTAAATGATAATGGTGGCTGGCCACATATCATGCTGATGTGAAAGGATGGCTTTTTTCATCAGTGTCTTCGTAAATCCACTGGCAAACCGCCCGGCTCCCAGGCTGTCGATCCCCGGGAGCCGACTGCAGTACAACAGCTGGATTATGGACGTAACTGCGGGTTTCCTAGAGCTTTGCTAAAATTGATGGTGTGTGTTTTTGTTGGCCAAATTCTGTATTAAGTCTCAATTTGAATAATTTGGGCTACTTCTATAAAGAAATTATTATTTGATATATACTTTATTGTACATATCAACATTAACAAGTGTTAATTACTTTTTAAGTTTAAATATATTCAATAGTTTTTTAGTACTCCAATTCAAAGTCTGAATATTCTTAGAAGTAAAAGTCCTGTACTTACTGAAAAAGTGTGTTTGCATTATAATCATCATTATATCAGAGGCATAAAATGGTCTCAAAATGACAATATTATTGTTTATTGCAGTTATTTTTTGGACAATATATGGTCAACAAAAGTAGTTATTGTGACAGGCTAATATTCCAATTAAAGTCAGCAATAACCAAGGTCAAGACTTTGTCAAAAGATGTTGAATGTATCAATGAGTAAACATGTGTGTCAGGGTGTGTATGCATGTGAAGCTGTGTGCAGAGGCAGTCAAAGCCGTCTCCATTTTATCTAACTTCAGAGGTAAATTAACCTTCACAAACAAAAACAAAATGCAGAGATGGAAACTGCAGAAGAGCGCAAATGAGTGCAGGCACTGGCACGCAAGCAATCACCTGAGGCATTCCTCAACTTCTTTCTATTATGCTAATGATAGCTGCTTCCACTCTCCAGTCCTTGTTTTGATTCTTTTCTCTTTCTCTTACCAGCTCTTTCAGTGGTGATCATCCATCTGTGCAAGGCCTGGTTCAGAGAAGTATGGAAAGAGTACGTGTGATGTAAAGGGATATGAAACGTGCAAAAGCACCAAAGAAGAGAAATGTGTGAGCAGAGAAAGGGAGTGAAATGAGAAAGAAAAAACATGATTTTATTTGGACATCAGGTGTGCGCTGATGCAAAGAACAGGTCCATCACAGGGCCACAGAAAATCACAGTTATACCTGAAGTGAAGTTCTGCATTATGATTTGGAAAAACAAAGAAAGCAAAACACACACACACACACACTCGAAGCAGGGCACTCACTTGGGAGTTAGCGCCTGGTCAGACCATCTCTTTCCAGGTCAGTGTCTCCACTAGCAGCCACTGATGGAACATCAGCAGTGAGCATGTGTGGATCTGATCAACAACGTGTAACACTGAAACGCTTAAATCTGTCGCCGTGGGAAACAGCCATCACTCCTTCTTTACCCTCTTATTTTGAAGTCTTTTGATCCTTCCTCTCAAGCTCCCTTTTTTCCTAACATTATTTTTTCTCTTTTGCTCTCACCTTCCTCTTTCCCTTTCGCCCTCGTTCACCCCCTCCCCCCTTTACGCCCACGCTCCCAGTCATCTTTACGTCATCAGGCATCAAGAACAGTTTGTCACATTAGTTAGCTGCTCTGCAGAGAAGTGAGAGAGGTAGAGAGCGTTGACCTTCCGAAAGACAAAAGGCTTTCTGCATCTTAAACAGCGAGTGTTTTTTTTTTTTGAGAAAGCTGGAGCTTGCAGATGGTTGCCTCTCTGCTTATACAGCAGGCCATTATCATGTTAGGACCCACTGTCACTGCTGTCACCACTCATCACATGCACACACACTCACACAAACACGCATTCACACACAAGTACTGAAATTCAAATCATAAATGAGGAAAACCATTTTCACAGAAGCTATACATTTGAATATGTGTGATCACACAGTGAATAATAAACACATGAAGAAGACATGGAGCAGTGTTGTGTGAAAACATGCAGAGTAAAGGTCACATTATTAATATGTATATTTCAGAGCATTTTTAGCATCCTGAATCAACAAAGGAGAACAGTTACCATGGCAGTTTAGCTGCACGGGACACTCTATTTCAACGTTTGTTCAAACCATCGCCACGTTTCTGTCTCTGACCACCAGCCACTCCTCGTCCTTCACACATTCCTATCCATCCCTTTGTGCCTTGTCCAGGCACCTCTCTGCCCCTTTGTGACTACACTGTGAGTAATACCATCAGCGATGCCATGTCTCAGCAACATCCAGGACGCTGAAGGTCAATCGGCGGCCAGTGGGCCTCATCTGGCTCCCACAGCCCTTAAATACAGTCCCTCAATTAATTCCTCAGCAATATGGAGAAGTGCTTAAACCAATTTGGGCAGCGTTTCTCAGCTGTAGACACAAATTAAACCCAGGCCTGTAACTGTCTGTCAGCAGAGCGGACATCATTTAGTAAAAAACTCAGGGTTTAATTCCACATGTCCATTCACATTAGCAGAGGTGGAGAGCCACTAAGTACATTAACCCAAGTACTGTACTTAAGCACAATTTTAAGGTGTTTGGATTTTATTTGAGAATTTCCATTTTGTGCTTTTTTATACTTCTACTCGACTACCTTAATACGACAACTTTAGATCAGACTTTAAATCAGTCCCTCCATATTGTAGCTGAAACGTTACACGGACGCTAACAAATTAATGCATCAATTTTAATCTTATGATAAAATGTCTTTAATTCTTAAATGGTTCTAAGAAAATTATGACCAATCATTGCATTTGGACTGAATACAATCATTGGCTGAGTGTCCTGTCTGTCTTCCCCAAGTGGAGGCTTCCAACTGACGTAACGGCTACCGTAACAAAACTCCGGGGTTGCGTTTGACTGTGTAGGAGGAACGGGGAGTAGGCCTTTCGAGGGAGGTGGAGCTGCAGGAGGAGGGTTGTGGATGTTCAAATTTTTTCTAAGTGCTGTGTGAAATGCAAGAAGAGTAGCTTTAAAGGTGGGTTGGCAGAAATCTGGAAAAGGAAAAAATAAGCCCCTGCAGAAATTAACTAGAGCACTCGGAGAGCGCAGAGCTCGGATTTGCAGACAAACAGACCAACGCCGGCGAAAACATAACCTCCTTGGCGGAGGTAATAAAAATGCACCTTCCTCCTACAGCTCCACCCTCTCTGTCCTAAGCCCCTCCCACAAGATGACCATGCAAATGCACCCCCCAGCACCTGGTGTCACAGCAGGCTGGTGGCTAGCACCAGCTCTTACCTGTGTAATGGCTCCCACAGAAAGTGTGCTGATGTGTTGGGGAGTTGGGGCTGTCTATACCACTGGAGCTGACTGGATTAGTGTTGCTGCAGTAGCTGACTGCAGGTCAGTCTCTGGACTTGGTGCCTGCTCTTCTCCTGGTGAGGAGGTCTGTAACAGGGAGTGAGGTGGAGGACACACTGTGATTCAAGGCTCTCGCTAATGTTTGCTACATAAGCTGAAGCAGTGGGCCTTTAGCTCTAGCCAGCAGAAGGCTACGGCAACACTGAAACACACTGACATGCATGTTGTGTATTGTCAGACTCTCTTTTAGGCAATTTTTGATAAGTCTACCTTTCTTTTTGGGGTTGCTTTGCAGTGCAGGCAGTTGTTGGCCAATGCTGCAATATCAGCTTTCTCTGCACTACTGAATAAAGCTCACACAGAAGGGAAGAGCATATGCATTTGCATTTGTAGAGCAGCCAATAGAAACTCCTTTCTCTGAAATAACCTGTGATTGGCCAAAGTTTCCCGTCACGGTCTAAATTCTATACAGCCTGAAAACTGAGCCAAGATTTTGGGATTTTTGCCCAATAAAGCCAAAATTTAACTGCCTAACCCAACTTTAAGAAAAAGTTCTCAGTACTGCTTCCACCACTGCATATTCTTACGTGTATCAGATCCCTTTCACTCACCCAGGACTTCTCCCGGTGATCCGCCAAAGTGTGTTTATAACAAGGCGTCAAACCTTAAGACGAACAACAGAGCAGCTCTTTGAATGTCCCGTTAGCTGACTGCAGCTTCAGGTCTCTGACAGCTGCTTCACAACACACACACACACACACACACACACACACACACACATACACACACACACACACACACACACACACACACACACACACACACATACACACACAAATAAAATGCCACCCAGCCCTACTTGGCATTCTGTTTTAGGTAACATCACTTTGTGTGTGTGCGCACAAGTGTTAGAGGGGTATGACAGCGCTGATTGAACCACAATCGGACAATGAATACCAATCTGTGCATTCCCAATCTGTTCTGCCTACCCTTCTCCTTCTCCGTCCTTGTGTGACCAGACTTTTAGTAGCAGCTGCACAGCCGCCGTGTCTGTACGTGTTATCTATGACACGGGGACTCTCGATACCCTTTGGGGGTCCTTCATAGGATCCACAGGGTGACTCGCAAAATGAAAACTTCACCAGACACTTTCCCGTGCGCAATAAGAATGACTACTCTTACCACACATGGGGCTTCACCACTGTCACCTCACAAGTGTGACAAGTTATGCAGTTGGCTATAATTTCTTTCAATATAAATAGACAAATATTCCTGGATAGAGTCCTAGCGGAGTCAAAACTTAACAAATGGACTTTGAAGTCTTGAGTCTATTTAAGACCCGGCGTACCCGTGTTTACACCTGAAATCTTACCATCTCATTATTTTAAACTACGACTGGCTGTCTGCCCAGTCAGAGGTGAGATCTTAGTTCAAACAAACTGTTTGACATTATTTTGTTGGCACTTTATTCTATGACTGTATTTTCAGTTTGTCCAGGATAGTTGTAGCTAATTAACAAATATATCTTGTGACATTTTGCAAGAGCCAGACAGGAGCTCGTGTGGCATTTCACTGTAGCACATTTTTTTGTCGGAGATTGGTGAAGTTTTGCACAATTGTGTGCACACAGGCTTATTTATTTTAATCCTGTTTTATGTGTGCATTGTTTTCTTTTGTACGTATAGCCCACTTTTGGAGGTCTGAGTTCTGTTTGAGGACTTAAAGATTAAAGTGTGGAAGCTTTATATCTCATTTGTAATGGTACCATTCTGTTGTGCTGACTATCTTTTAAATCTAAATTTTACACACAGGAATGTAAGACACTGTAAGATGCTGTAATGTTAGTAATTAAAGTAGATATAAGTAGCGGAGACATGCTATTCCAAGATACCTGTGCATCTATAGGTAGAGATATGCGACAATAGAAGCAGCTTGTCAGCTTTAGACAGTGTGAATGAGTGCCACGATGGTATTGGCAGGTTCAAATTACCTCTCAACCAATGAGAGACAGCTCTCTTGAGTAGCAGGTTATTTTTCCTGCCTGAACTGTCTGTACCTGTTTGACTCTGATGAAGATGCTGTGCGTCGAAACGTCAGTTGTTTTGCACCCTCATTAAACTTTTAATTACATCTAGTGCTCCAGTTTTCTTCCTTCGGGTTCAGTCTTTTTTGAAGTGACCTATTGGATATTGTTTATGGATTTTCTGTCCTGACCTGTAGAGCACCGACCTCAAATTGAGGAGAAATATCTGGCTGAAGCGCAAGAGTTTCCTTCACTTCCATAACAGTGCTATCGGGATGCACAAGCGTTCCCAAGTGCTTTTCAGGGTGCACTGACTGCGCCCTGAGATAAACAGAGGTTTTGAAATGCAGCAGCGTGCACCTCATATCATGTGAAAGGAATAACCAATGACAGCTAGCAGATATCTCTACTTTGTTCTGTAAATATCCATCCATTGTAAATATGGAGGAGAAGTTGATCATTTCAGTGCAGAGATACCCAGAGCTGTACATCTGTCCCACAGAATGTATTTTAGGCCCAATACACAGTTAGGAAACAAGGCCAGAAGGAAGATCAGCTTTGCACTCAGGATTTCTGCTAAGTGGGCTATGATATGGAGCTGGTTATGGTCACTTAGCAACCTCAGATGCAACCTGCCTCTGTGCTCTTAAAAAACTGGCACAAAGCAGGGAAAAGAGTAGCACCCAGCGCCCGACCTCGTGTTTTCCAGGCGGTTAAAGATGTGGCATGTGCACAGGCCCTAATTCAGTTTCTAGTGACACATATTTCACCCCAGTCAAAAAGGCCTGGACGCCATGAACTGCACCACGTGAGCCTAAAAGATATTTTTTAAATGAATGAATCAAGTTTTGTACTAATGGAAGCTGTGTAAACTTAATAAATAAATGTTATATATGACAATAGCGATAGTAAGATGTAATATTCTATTTTCTTATCTACGATTCAATCGACAGAATTTGTTTTCATGCACACAGTATTCTGATTATAATCTAATATCCTGGTAATGGTCATATTTTGGATAAACTGTTTATAATAAACTTCATATCTTGCTCATGAATACATCTGAATATCTAAATAAATTGAGGGGTTTGTTACTATGGAGATGAAACCCGCACAGAAAGAGAAATCTAATAGAATAGTAAACAGGATAAAATGTCTGCCCCGCCGTCTCCAATGATAAAACCATAAAGCAGTTCCAATATGCCTTTTTGTTAGACTTACAAATAAGAGCATACAGTATAAAGAGCTCGGGGTATGATGTTTGCATCATTACATTAGATTTCCCTTTAAACTCTCTGGAAATGGAAGAGCCAAGACCCTTAATGGAGCTCCCTCTCTTTTTTCTGTCACCACAGTTTTTGTCTGTCTCCATCTCACAGTTTGAATCTTTAATGCCTCCTTGTCTTTATATATCTCTCTCTCCGTCTGCTCTCCGTCTCCATCCATCCCACCACGTCTCCATGCATTCCTCTTAGCGCTTCAGCCTTTGTCTGAACACTCGACTTTCCATTGCTGTCTCTCAAAATAAAACATGACACATGCAAAATGTTGTGGAAGGAGGAAAGGGAGGAAAGAGGGGGGAAAGAAAAGACAAAGAGGTAGGAGAAAACAGTAGGGGTTAGAGAAGAAGCAGGGGAGGGTCAGGCTGCCTTGAGCAGAGTTCACTCTAGTTATTTTCCCTCCTTTGATTCGTCTTGTTTTAGTTCTTGCTCTTTATTATTTCAGTGCACAGAGTACTTTTGCTGCAGTTTGGAGACTCATCATTTTGCCCTGCAGGGGAGAAATGCAGATGGCAAGATGCTCCACTCTTCTCTCATCCCTCACTTCCCTACTCATTTTTCCCCACTCCTCTCCTCCATCCCTAATGAATCAAGAGAATTAATTAGAAAAATATAAAATTAGATGACTGGAGGAATGGAAAGGAGGGAGACGGGGGCAGAGAGAATGACACAAATAAGTTCTTTTTTGGGGCATGTAATTACTTATTTGAACATGAGGACAATCTGCCCATTGGCTACAGATATTAGGCTGTTTGGCTGTTTGTGTGTGTTGGGTGAATGCAGATGATCTGACAGATGTGAGTTCATATGAGGTGTTCCTAACAATTAATCAGCACTAATCAATGAACACTAAATAATAATGGAGACTATGTCCACACTAAGCTGGCTTATTTTCAAAATGCTGTTTATGTTTGAAAATGTATTTACGCTAGCATTCTTTGACTTCATTTCGTACTAATCACCTTCCATACTGCTATGCTTGTAGTAACGTGATCTCACAGAAATACGTAAAAATGATGACGACTTCTTAACACCTTGTTACATATTTGTGGCATTTTATAGTGACAGCACAGGGGATTGCCCACTTTGCGACACCCCAAAATTCTAATGCCCGTTAGTCCGAAATATGTCCCGTTGGACTGAGAGCCCACTTTTCCCAAAAACAAATGCCCATTCCCCCAGTCCAGTGGGACATCTGTTAGACTAAAGTGGCTTCGGAACTTTGGCTGTTGGAGCAATGGCACGGCACTGGCAGCATGGTTGGGTTTGAGCACCAAAACTACTTGATAAGGTTCAGAAAAAGACTGTGTTTTTGGCTTAAAACACTAATGTTGCTTGGTACAAGAGTCGCTGGAAAAGCAGGGACGGGTCGATGAAAAACTCACAGGTTGGATGGCACAATAGCCACTGGGAAACAGCACAAAGAGTCGGTAAAATCACCTGGGATCAATGGCTCAGACTCTACTCAGAAACTGAATATTTCTGCAGGGCATGTGGGAGAAACAGGACCTCTGAGCGATGGAGGTTGACGGGCTGTTGGAGAAATTGGCTGTTGGTCCAGTGGGACATCTTTTAGACCACTGTGGCTCTGGAATTTT
The DNA here is from genome assembly GCA_035609425.1 of Epinephelus awoara. NCBI lineage: Eukaryota > Metazoa > Chordata > Actinopteri > Perciformes > Serranidae > Epinephelus > Epinephelus awoara. The sequence goes on from CM069311.1 coordinate 9,249,669, forward strand.
GGCCGTCGGAGCAATGGCAGAGGCATCCTGGGTGAAAACCTGAAGTTTGCTTGAATTATCCAACACCCTGACCTCCTCCCTGCGTGGATGTCATTGTTCTTTATTCTACCTACGGGGTCGTAACACCACAGCCTACTGCATGACATCATTGAACTAAGGAATCTGTGTGTCCACTATGACGAAGGATGCCAATTGACCTTCCACTGGAACCATTCCTGTGGCACCTCATTTCAACATAAAAGGAGCCACTACCACATAATGCAGTGTTAAGAGCTGTATTTGTATATGACCAGGTTGGTCGATAGATAAAGTGCTATATCTTCTTTTTCTTATTTCGGTCACAGAGTAAACTGCATAATATCCAACATCTGGTTACTGTCCTGAGTCTCAGCTGGTTAAACCTCTGCTCAGAGCCAAGGTGAAAGTCTTAAAAAGAGTGCAAAGGCATGGTGAGAAGCTGGCTGTCACAGGGAGGGGTGATGCCCAATAGTTGTTTAAAAATGAAGCTAATATGAGGCACATTTTTTCTCTTACTTCTCATACTTTTGTCAAGAATGACACAAAGAGAGCTACAGAAAGAGAAGCTCAAACCCTGTTTTCTTGCCTCTACACACCTGGCCAATCCCCGGAGCGGACGTGATTGTTGAATTGTCGTTTTTAGGAGAGTTACAGAAATTGCTGGACACACACCTCTAATTTCCGACATTGGAAAGGTGGAAGGAGGACTCAGATGCTGTTCAATCATCAAAAAAGCACTTCAAGTGAAGTAAATGGTGCCTTTAGAGGCAACTGAAAGTTGTCTTCATAACTTTTTCTGCCATGCAGCCTCTGACCGGGCTCATGTCTCAGTTTTCCTTTTTTCCATTCTGCATTCACCTTCAACGTAGGCTAAGTTGCGCCACAAATCCATGCTCAGATAGTTCTCCAAAAGCTCATTTTTTCCTCATCCAGACTGAAACACCAGGCTGGCATTTTCAGATTCCACTGTCAAGAAGCTTTGACATGTGGTTGCAGAACCACCAGCGGAAGGCCAACACACAGAGGAAAAGATTGTGCCGACACACTCCGAGAGGAAAGGAGGAGCACAACTGCTGGTGGAGACACACATACACACAGAATCCATTTGACCTGTGGTGAATGTGAGGGGAAGAGAGGAACCAGCACAGTGGGGATGTCGTACATCAACACCAACATGACTCAGTCTCACCTCTTCCCCTTAAGACTCTCCTCCTCATTTTTTCTTCAGTAACCTTTCCTCTCCTCCTCTTTCGAGTCTTCTATTATCACCGCTCGTTCTTTGACGCTCTTTACATGTCACATCTTTGTTTCTATCTTTTCTTTTGCCCTCCTCCTTCATTTATCCATCATCTTTCCCTCCTTTCCTTCCCTCCCCACCCTCTGCAAGCATCACCCTGTCCTTGCATGTTTTCACCTTTGCATCTGTTCTGTCTTCCCCCTTTCTGTGCTCTCTGTTTTCCCCTCCTTTCTCTCCATGTCTCTCTGCTGCTGCCAGTCTGCCGCTGTCTGTCTAGCTCCCCGAGGGGATACAGTACAAGTGTTTTTGATTTGGAGCCAGGCTAAAGATGCATCAGACAGCGACCGCTGTGTGTCACACCCACATGCGCGCACACATACACCCACGCATCTACGCGTGCGACACCCGAGCGCACACACTCACAGACACGCACAGATGCATTCAGCTGACGGGTGCAGCGAAACTCTTGTGAAGTGTTTTCTCCTTGTTCACAGAGGGAGAGGAGGAGGAGACGAGGAGAGCGAACAGCGAGGAGGAGGAGACGAGGAGAAGGTGAAGAAGAGAGGAAGATTCCACCACAAAGGATGGAGAATAGCAGGGGGATTACATTCACAATGCGTCCTGTGCCTCGAGTGAATAAATGATCGGAATTGTGTCTCACAAGAGGTAAAGAAGTGATGTTGTTCCTGTGTCAAAGGTCATTAGAGGTTAAGTGTCTATTGATTTTTGCTGATTACAGTGTGATAGGGCCGCCAACGCGCCACTGTTTGGTCACTTTTATTGACCAGGAAAGACATCACACTAAAAGAGAAGTCATTATAATGACACACTACTGAAAGGCATTTGAGTTCATTCAGCTTCAGAAGCTTTTTTACGTAATGAGCTACAGGTCACCTTTTTCTCATCTATCGTTTTATGTTTTTTGTTCCATTTCACCTGCCTTAGTAACTTAGTTAGTGTTTTCACACTTGGTCCTTTTCAGCCCTCTATGTGGACTCGGAGCTGTGACTAAAAATTTTTTGCGCATAAGTTAACACACAAAGAGAACTCAGACCCCTCTGTAGTTTGGTCCTGGGAAGACGCTGCACGTCTGCAGATATGGGACGTAGAATACATCAAACGGCAACAGTCTACAGCACAGAAATGCTAAGGTTTTCCTCCAATTCTAAGTTCATCTGAACCAAAGTAAAAACAAAGTTGTCACCATATGTTTTATCTGGCTATAGTGTGAACAGAAAGAGAACTGAGTCCTCTTTCAAATGAACTTACAATGTGAAAACAAAGGACCGAGACCCTTCTCCGTCGGTCCACTCTTTGGTTCAATTGAAGTGGACTGAGTTCGGTTTATTTAAAAAGGACTATATGTGAAAACCGCCTAAGAAGATGTCCTAACATCTAGTTTTATCTTTTTATCTTGTCACACCTGACCCCAAAGTCCCAAGGAGAGGGGGGCGATGTACTCGAGCATGGTAGAAATTAAATACCCAACATCAAAACTCCCTAAAATACTCATGTTCTCCCTGACAGCCATCAAGAACTGTTGCAGCCTAATAAAAAATGACTGTAAAATTGAATTATTGCGACACAATGTCATCAAAACCTGAACATTATAGGGGCGATTAAGATGAGATTTAGTACAGGAATAAAATGATAAGACAGTGTAGACTGTGTCTCCTTTAATGCAGAACGCATTATTTACAAGACAACTTTCTCAAGACGGTTGATTTTTCATCTTACATTGAAATTCTTAAAGTAACAGTGTGAGGCACAGTGATTAAAACGCCTTTGAAAGATGAATCCACGGACCAAAAAAACTGAATTGAAAGTGGAGCTGTGCAAAAAAAAAAAAAAAAAGAAGAAGAAAAGCATGGCCTTGAGGTAGAGAAACACAGAGGATTTGCTTCAGTAATGCCGACTGCAGCACACTCTGTTCCTGAGAAGCCATTATGAGTTACAGGGGTTTTACATGTTGGCATGCACACAGACTGCTGAAGCTCACTGCTGGCCTTGATCCCACCTCACTTCACAATTATATAAAAAAAACATGCACACACAAACAGATCAGTGTAACACAGGTGAAACAGCAACTGTCACATGCTTTTTGTTGTTCAAGCACAGTGTTGTTACCTCACCTGGAGGCCCTCAACTTAAAGGGATAATTCAATTTTTTTGAGGTGGACTTGTATGTTGTACTTATCCATAGTCAGTGTATTGCATACAAACATCTAATGGGGAAGCCGTTAACAACTTCAGTTCCCCATCTATGCTCTCAAGAAAGCCACCAGACTCCTTCAAAAAAAAGAGTCATTTTACTTTGCTGAACACAGGAGCTGCTGGCCAGCCGTCGCCATGATCAGATTGTTAGTTTGTGTTATTGTGTGACTTAGTGAATCTGATTTAACTCTTTTAGACGTCAAAGTCACACAACAACTAGAATTATCGCACCGCGATTGTATGTCTCTGTGCACCAGTCAAACCAGTTTCTCTTACAGCTTGCATCGATGTATGTGATAATATAGATGCTTCATGCACATTTTTCCCCTGGCAGCACAAGATCTATACAATCAGTACGATTTTAAGGTGGGCATGAAAGGTTAGTGTCACTGAATAATGGCGAGAAAAGTGTTTTATGCAGACCATTATGATGTAACAGTGAAGTTGACCTTTGACCATTTGGTTATAAATATTTATATATAAATAATATATATATATATATATATATATATATATATATATATATATATATATATATATATATATATATATACAGATATAAATGCCACTAGTAAAAAACACCATTTTATTGTTGCCAGGCAACCACCCCATCACCTCTTTATTACCTCCATTCTAGTATAGCTCTGGGTATCCAGCAACTGCTACCACCAGTTTCTCCTCCTTTGTCTATCAACTATAAACTTGTTGTCAGGAATAATATCACACACACACAAAAAAAAACAACAACTAAGTACCTCATCCAATCCAACTTCAAACAATTCAAACTATTCCTTTAACATTTAATCCAGGTTTAAAATCTTTCTGAAGAAGTGACGACTGTCAAAAAGTTGCTGATTATAGATTGTCCCAAACTTTATATGAAGACAGCCTTCTAATTAATGAAGACAACTGAAAGTGGGAGACTGTAAGTTTTATGGACTGTCTTAGATGAAGTACATTAAACTGAGTCCACCCAGCTTGGGCCTATTGCCTTCATTGTTGGCAGCATCACCTTTCAGACAGCAACATTTCTCACAAGTGTCTTGGGACCTTTAGTTGGATGCACTAAACACCACATTATGAATAATATGGATTTTGTCCAGGAGCTCAAGCACTTGAAAGCGCTCCCCTCACAGAGTCGAGGTACCTTTTGATGTCACTGCACTTTCTTTTACCCCCCACTGTGGAGACAGCGAAGGCAATCAGACAGCGGCTCACACAGAATCTTAGCTGGAAAAGTTAGAACACACCTCAACTTGGATCGGATCATCTGGGGTTGTGCCTTGATACCACTTATTTCATGTTCAAAGGGAATTTTTTACAAGCTCTCACTGTCGGTAACTTGTACATGGAACACTTTAAACAGATGGCGTCTCAACGGCTCCCACCCCACCTGACATCTGGTACCGGGATGTTGATGGCACTTTCACCAAAATGCACTGCTCCAGTATCGCTATCTAACACATCAATAACATCGACCCATACATCAAAGTTCACCTGTGAACAGGAAGGGGATGCTGCAGTTCCTAGACATCTGTGTTCAGGTGAAATAGGGAGCACAGTCAAACAGAACCACAGTTTCAACTTTAATCACCAATTACAACATGAAAGATCACTTGTGAGGTCCTTGTTATACAGAGCACAACATCTAAAAGCGCAGACACACCAAACCAACTTCAGAGAACAAGCAGCGTCGAAAGCCCCCTGCTGCGTCACCTCACATTTCTTGTGTCTCGGCCAAAAAGTTGCACATGAACACATCGGAGAGACTACAGCTGATGTCCAACAAGCACATATGTTCTTCACCTGAATGAAAGGAAATACCCGTTTCATCATTAACAAAAGGAAAGCAGAAGATCATCTTGAGGATAGTTAGCCAGTTAGCACATTAATAACACAGCCCAATGTTGAAAGAACAAAGGATACAAACCATCACAAACAGTTTCTGCTAAAGAGCTAAAACCTTTCCTTATATAATAAGTTTGTTACATTCTCACTCCCTCTTGACTTTGGCTTTTTGTTTACTTTCCTCATTTCTGTCTCTTGTCCTGTTTACATCTCACGCTGTCACAATCACAAGCCCCTAGCTCATGAGGAGATGCACTCTTCCTCCTGTGCGGTGATACTGTTGGCAGGTGTAGTTCAGTGGAAGGAAAATAGTTCCCGCATGAAACTGCTCACCACAAGGTCTGTGGATTATCTTCAGCATCTCGACAGGCAATATCTCCAATACTCAGCACCTCAGACCAAAACAGTCTAGACTGACAAATAGCACTTGCATTAAGGGGAAAAACATAGATTTTTTTCCCCCCAGATATCTGTCACTTCCACTCAGATTTTTTAGTGCACAAATTGACTTTATCTGTCAAAGGTCAAGAATTAATCTCTGTTTGTAATTATCAAAATAAATTAACACAAAAATCATACACGAACACATGCATGCACACAGATATCGCCCGCCAGTGCTGTGACACGTGTTACTTTGCTCTGATAATGGTATCCTAACTCTTCTTCAAAGCATGAAGGTCTTTCCCGTCATTACCATGGTGGTATTTCTTGCCCGTGTTATTCTGACAGGAAATAGACGAGGGGAAACTTATCAGGGCTGCACCTTTAGAGGAGCCAAATGTCACACACGTACACCCACTAACATCAACACGGACAGAACCCACACAGAGACTGACAGACAAACACATTTCTTCAGCCTTTAAGCACATACGTACATGCAACACATATTTTCAGATTTAATCACATATAAGTGCACTTACCCTCTAAACAAACACAGTCCTCCATATGCATCTACAGCAGATAAGTAAATGTATGCCACATGTACCCACATACACTCACATAAGCTTATCATGCTTTTGCCAGAGGCCTTTGGAAATGCCAGCGAACAGCTCCTCAGAACAACAAGGTGCTGCATTCACTTTCTCCAAATGCCACAAGTTACAGACAGCTAGATGAAGGCGGGAGCACAAGGACGAGCGAGGGAAGAGGAGGAGAGTGAGAGAAAACCAGTAGAAAGAAGTAATAACATTAACACAGATTAACATACTTTGATTCAAAATTTAAGAGGGCTATTACAAGCTAATTTCACTAAACACGCATTTAAATTCGGGCCGAATAGCAAAATTGATAGCTTAATTAAATACTGGAGGGAGGGGGCGAAAAAAGGGGAGGCGAATTGAGTCAATGGAAGGAGAATGGAACAAGGAAAGTACAAGGAGAACTGGGCGGGTATGTGGAGTGACAGAGAGAAGTTATGTCCTTGGACTGCGAACAGCGAAGACGTTCAGTCACAAAAGAAAGACACACTAACTCTCGTGATTTAAAGCCGATCTAAAGAGTAGTTTTGTAGTAGGTTTTTAGTCGTATATCTCACGTCTGTCACATATTTAAGTCTTTTTCTTCCAACTTATGCACCTAACCACATTGACTGACTGTGAAGCAATATTTAGACTGTGTACAATTAGTGCAGACACTGATGGAGGACCTCTGCTGCTGCTGATGTGCTGCTTTCACCATGTAACTGCTGTGAACAAGGATATTTTATATATTAAAAATCTCACTGACACAGTAGCTGTTGTAGGTATTTAACTCTGGTGAAAACCCAACATTACAGTAATCTGCTGTACAAGTTTCCATCACCAACCATGCTCAGTCAACAGTGAAAGTAGTCCCAAACAACAGCATTAACAGCATTTCAGTTTTGCATTATGTTTCAGCAGTATCCCTCACAAAGCTGCCAGACTCAACACCACATCAAAATTACTTACATCTTAGCTTTAAGGCTGCCACCAGGGGTGTAGCGAAGAATTCTGGGCCCTGAATGTAGGCAGCCTCAGAGGCCCCCCAAATAAAAATTTACTAGAGGACTGTTTATGCAATAATTGAACCAATAATACCAACTATATATGACGTGCTTTTCCTGTGTAAACTATTTGAATTGTCACATTAAAACGTAGCTTCATATTAAGATATTCACCATTCTCCAGCCATGACATGAAATTAAGATACAGGCATCTTATTCCTTAAATCCTGATACTGAGTGAGGTCAACTGCACCACAGGGTGAAAGACAACTGAACAAGACTGGTATGGAAAGGTATCATTTACCTTGTAGCTTAAAATGTCACCATTTTAGTCCGACCCATCTATTGCAGAAGCATGACGTGTGATGCAGGATTAATGTTCGATTAAAGTATTTCCACATTTGTCATATGTCATATTAAAGGTAAACTATGCAAGAAGTGTTGCGTAGAGCACTCAAATTTGGCCCCGCCTCCCTACACTGGAGGCTACTGTACTATTGTAGGAGCATCTGAAAAGGCCTTGTTGATCACAACTTTTCTTTAGGACAAGGTCTGCACTTCAGGCTAACTCAAAATAAAAATAGCAGACGAAGTAGACCAAACCGTAATGGTCACAAAAGGGGGGCGGAGGACACACCCAGCATCTTTGCCTGTATATCCAGCCACTGCTATTTGTAAAAACCCTTTTTGACTTGGTGTGGTAATTCATGCTGTGTCAAATGTATTAATACATGTCGGGATGTACTGAAATTCTGGACTGATACTGATACCGATATTTAAAATATCAATTTGGCTGTTGTCCTTTTGTGCCAGAGAAACAAAGAAATCTTCATCATAAAAAACTAATTAGATTTAATAATTATAATTATAATAAATTTACTTTTAACTTCCAGCGTGCAGATCTACTTCAGCAACATGCCACCACATACTGAGCACGAAATTCTCCTATACAGTACCCGACCAATTGAGCTGAGCCACAAGCTAGTTAGAGCAAACAAAACTGTAGTGACTGTAGCCAGTAAGGATCAATTAACAAACTGCAATACAATTATTGACGGTCATATGTTTCATTCCACCGTGCAGCGTGCAGAGTCAGTGCAGAACGAAATATGGTCAATCGCTTTGTGTTGTGGTGATGGGGATTTGTAATGAGGTAGGCTTTTTCAGCAGCCTAAACTAATTTACGTCACTCACCCTGTCACTTTGTCCTCGCAGACCCCCCACCAGCAATTACAGAAACCCATCGGATCTATACAAATAACACAAATGACCTAGTTTGGATTCAAAACCGCAATTTTTACCGAAATGTACCCATCATTCAGCCTTTTATTAAACTATTTTCATATGAGCCCAAAGTCAGTCATAAACATTTATGGACCTTCAAATCAACTTTCTTTCATATGAAAAACACTGTTTCCAAAAAAAAAAAAAACTGCTTCAAAAGTCTTTTTACCATACATATATATATATATGATTCACCACAATTCCCCCTCTGATATCTATTTTATATTGCTGTGAAAACTTCAACAAATTTCTCCCTCAAACAACTGTATTAATTCAAGTTTCTCACCAAAAACTACATTTTACAAGATTACATTTGAACACATCATGAGGAAGCTAGATAGACCTTGCCCAACTCTCATTTTCACTGAGGAGAGCTTGAACGTATCATAATGTAACTCAATGCAACTAGCTGCTAACAGCTAATGTTATCTAACTGACCTCCTGCCAACAGATTTGTTGTTCACAATTTAGCATTACCAGGGAAACAATAGTTAATTTACTGCATCCTTTCGTCCTGATGGTATCCTCAGGAAGATCTCTGTTCATCTGTACATCAGCCACTGCCGTTATTTCATGTCATCTTATTGGTAATCAACATGAAAAATATCAGCCGCCAATAAATCGAGCATCTGTAATTACAAGCACTTCCTGTGGGCACCTCCACACCTTCGAACCCTGTAAATGAGTACCCTTTGTCCCGCTCCACAACCCATCCTACGCCCCTGGCTGCCACAACTTCGTTCAGTTTCTCACTTCTAACCGAATGCTTGTTGCCTACACTCACGCTGCTTATGTGTTAACATGGATCACCCATGTCTCATTTACCCACAGGGGATACAAAGCTTGTCAGTGGTAGGAAAAAAAAGACCCACCGTGCTGTACATATCACCCTGCACAGTGCACATCTAAAACACATACACCAACACACACACCTTTAACGATTCTGAAAATTGCCTGAGAAACAGCGAGAGACAGTCATGAACCCTCTTCAAATTGCTGCTGGGAATGTAGACGAAGAACATTATGCGCTGCGTCTCCTTCCTAAATTGTCTTTTTATGGATATAACACCTGACTGAGATAGAGGAGACTACTGGCCTGATATGACCGAGAAGATCCTTTTACTACCAAAGAGGTTCGGATATGTTACCTGCCTCTTCCGCTACTTTATGCATGAACTGAACACCCAAAGCACCCTCTTACAATCAAAGAGAATGCTGCATTGTCTGATTCTTCTTTCTTTCTCCCCTAATCCAGTCATACACAGTCTTTAATCTTTCACCCAGACTCTCTTTGCCATGATTTTCCTTCATCTAGCTCTATCTACATCCATCTCTCTAACCTTATTCCCTACTCTTTTACTCCCTTCTTTCCTGTCCGCCCCTTTCTCCTGTTACTGCGATCCATTCTTTTAATGTGTGTTACTGTGCTACAGGACTGTATTTGTATTGTTGAGCTCCTGTTTAGAGCACATTTCACAGACAGGAACATGAAGGTGTGTGTGAGAGAGGAGAGGGAGGGAGAGGGAGAGTCCATTGCTGCTGATTTAGGACTTAGTAAAGAGAATGAATTGCTACTATTCATCCTTGCTCAAAGATGTAGCCTGACTGGGCACTATGCCGACACATACCGCCCATGTAGGTACCACCACACACACAGACACACACACACACAGCACACCATGGATGGATTTAGAGGGCAGTAAAACAGCCAGCGCTGCTCTGCAATCTGGTAAATGACCTGGCCATCAAAGCGACACCACAGCTGAGAGCAGAGAGAGCAGGAGAGACCAAATGTCATCCTGGCAGAGGCAAATACTGTAGCTTTAAAATGTTCTGCCTTTATGGATTCAAGTTCATGTAAGGATAGACTAGAAATGTGTTCTTTTTGATTCTGCTTTTCATTCAACTTATTACTGACAGCAAAGGTTGGATATATTCTAACATACAGTATGGTAAGTGTGTAGAACCTTGACATCAAACAGCTGAGACGCAGCAGAATATAATCACTGTACAATTAAGTGCCAACAAGCACAAGACTGGTTCATGGCAAAAGGGAAAATATTTGTATTTTTATTTTTTAACTCTAACATTATGACATGAATCTTAATTCTGATCTTATACAAACTAGAATCATTAAAGGGGCTCTATGTGCAGTCCAAAGCGAATGAGTGTCCTTAACCTGTGAGGATGAGCTGGTGGCTAGCAGCTAACAGTGCTAACTCCACAAACACGGTTAAACAATGGAAACAGTGCTGGCAGAACTAACAGTGTTAACTGGGGGGAACCGGGACCACTATATGCGTGCAGTGCAAAGTGGTAGCATGAGCTAGCCAATGGGATGCACAACACACTCTCATTTTGACCTCGTCACATATTGTCATTTGGTCATGGACTATCCACGTCCAGATGCAACATGCAAGGTACCCTGGATGCGTAGGTTGTTGATTTTCTTGGTCACCGTGTCAAGTGCATTGTCTTCTTTCAAAGTACACTTCCGGTTTTCACAGGAAATTTGCCATTTACATGCAGTCTCTTTCAAAATAAAAGCACTATGTTGGTAAAACACTGTGAATGGATGGCTATGGCTTTGTAGTCTTACAAGACACCTACCCCCCTCTCTTGGGTGAAAGTCTGTGTTTGTTAGACCCATCCATCACCTCTCCTGTCAGCCCCACTTGGACTTTCACTGTCTTAACTTTTGCTCTTGTTGCACCGCGTCTCCCCCCCGACACCGCTGGGTGACTATAACAGCAACCGGCCGCATATTATGCCGACGTAAAAGTATGTCAGATGCCGCAAGTGATTGCCCAAGCAACGACAACGATTTCAACGACTTTGGAGTGAGACCCAGGTTGGCTTACCACAACAAAACACAGTGAAAGTGGGATTACAACACATACACAGTTAGCGTGACTTCATTCTCTGCTTAGCAAATAGTGGTCTGCTGCTATATTAGTGCTCCAAATATTGCAGAGACAACCTTTAAAATCTGCCATTATAACTGATCACATTTAAATGTTAATCAATTATAGGTGACACTGCATCACATTCAATGGGATGACAACATTTTTGTCTTCGCCTCCCAAATCACTGTTGAAATATAAATCTGTTTCAGGATGTGGCAACACCATGGTTAAAGGAATAACTCACCCACAAAATGACCATCTGATTATCAATTACTCACCCTGTTTTTCTCACACGCCCCCCATGGTGAACGGAGAGTCCAAAAAAAGGCATCTGTTTGCAAACTCTCACACAACTCCTGCAGTATAACCCAGGTGTCATTTATCCAGTCGTATGCTCAGTACTTCCCAAACACATGCATTTTTTTGCTAAAACGTTACAACATAAAACCCTTCAGCCTATGAGTAGCGTGCCATGAGCATGCCGGAGCACATGCGCGTGTTTTAGCTCTGCTTGTGCAGAGTTCAAATGCACATGCATGCTCAGGCACACTGCGTGAGATTGTTAGCACTGATGTACCTAACCCTAACCCTAACCCTACCCCCAACCACTAAGTTAATGTTACAGGACCTTTGTCGTCATGGTGACCATAACACTTGGTTATGGTTAGGGAACAATTAAAAACAATGTTGACTCTCAGTTGGAAAATGGAAAGTGAGCAGTTTTCTCCCATTTAAAATGCAATCCTTTGTTGACTCCTCCATCCATCCTCATCTCCCCCCTTCACAGAGTTTGTTGTTCTACAATTACGCCACATGAATTCATCCTTTGCTCTTCATATTAACTGCACTCACTAGAGGGCTTGTCAGTTGGATGTTTTGGGCTATTTGCTGAAACGACTAATGCTGTGTGTTTCTTTGGAGGAAAGTCTCCTCAAATATGTTCTAATATAACTCAAAACTGGTAAGCACAATCGGGAAAAGAATCAGAATAAAATCTAAATAATAATTAGTCTTAGCTTGCTCTCACAATGCCATGCTTTGCTCTTTGTAAATGGCATATGAGTAGCTTGAAATTCACACCGGGAGCGAGATGTCAGTGGCACTTGGGCACTACAGAAATGTCCATGTTATCTTTTTAACCCACGTCTGACCTTTCCTTTCTTTTTTTTAATGGCTATCACTGTTGTCAGAGTTTGACTGATTAATATGTGAAATAGCTCCAGTATGATTGCTTTCTATGATGTGAACATTCACAAAAAGCTTTTGTCTCAGATAAGAGCATTTCATTACTGCATGGAAGAACGTTTGGCTCAGAACACATTTACTATATGTGCATGATGGTTTCAGCAATGCATGGGCTTTTTTTAGCATGTGTAAAATTTCCATAGTTTCACCACGACACGGTACATGCAGGCTTCAGGGTATTAAGGTACAACTGCCTTTATAAAAAAATCAAAAGACAGGCCAATGCTCCACCAAAAAGAAGTCTTACGTACCATATTTTCTCATTTTACACATAATCCCATTCTACCTGATGTAATGCACTTTTTGTTCTGTTGTGTTTACACGTGCGGTGCTGAGAAGTGGTAGTGTGTGTTTCTGCACAGTTAAAAGAGGTGCTAAAAATGACTCATCCTTTTTAAAAGTGTAGTGTGACGGATGTTTGAGCGTGACTCCGGCGCTAAGTCAAAGTGAGAGCACCAGTGTGGAATACTGACCTTTAACATTTAAAGTTTCTTATTTGCTCACTGTGAAAACCACCAAAGAACTGAGTCATCCAACATTAATGTGCCGGTATGAGTGTGTGTGAGTGTGTGTGTGTATACGGTGCGGGTATGATGTAATTGCCAGCGACACATTAAGCTGTAGGGAACTGGCAGAGTCATGATGTGCAACCTCATATGGTATGGAGGTGATGTGACAGATCTCAGTGCATGCACACCACACACACTTAGACATGGACGCAGACACACACATGCAGATGCACACACAGTACAATGTGTCACAGGACTGTCAAAATATCCTGCTTAGATGTGCATCTCCTGCTCTGATGTGCCACTGAGTAAAGCTCTATATTTAGATCCTGTTGATTATTTTACGCCAGTCCCATACAGTACACAGAGTATAATTAGTGGTGTACAAAGGTGGAATAAAACGGGTAATCCTGACACATTAGCACGTAACTGAACTTTACATGACTGGTTACGTAACCCTACTGCACAGTGGTAGCCACACTTCTTCACTGTGCTTTTAGTCTCAAGGAAAACTTTGCAAGATTTAATTTCCTAAAGACAATTAATGTAGGGGGCGATTACAAGAAAAATGCAGCAAGGCATTTATCATTGAAAGGAATAGTTTGACTATTTGGGAAATATATTATTTGTCTTCCTCCTCCTTGTAATAAGTAGAGTATGACTCTGGAACCAGCAGCTGGTTAGCTTAGCTTAGCATAAAGACTGGAAACAGGGGGAAACAGCTAGCCTGAGTCTGTAAGCTTTTAAAGGGACAGTCCTCTTACTTGTAGTGCTTTCTATCAATCTGTATTGTTCTGTTGTCAGTTGTTGAGTGTTGTGCTGTGTCTCAAATCTCGTACTTCTGTACTTACACTTGATATTTTGAGTGCATAAGTGTGTTCACACTGGGAAGTAAGGAAAAATGCAGTGCACTATGAGTACCTGGATGGTGCACTCAAAACGGTTAAGAAGTTGAGTGTGGAACTATGGAGAAGAATAGAGATGTCTGCCTTCTCTCCAAGATAATGGAACTAGTTGGCGCTCGGCTTGTGGTGCTCAAAGCACCAAAAAATACATTTGAAAAGCTCAACAGCAGTGTCTCTATCTAGAAATCATGACCAGGTTACTCAAGAAAACAATCTAGGTTGATCAACAGCACTACAGGTAAGAGCAAAGGTATGTATTTTGGATTTTCGGCTCAACTGTCCCTTTAAACCACGCCTGCCTGCACCTTTAAAGCTTTCTTCAATCAGAGAGTTATAAAATCAAATGTTCCTGTAGTCTCCACTTGTTGCTTGGCAAGGTTACATCATGTTTCATTTTCATGAAAAATGTTCATTATTTCTTTGTTATCTGTTACAGACTTTATTGAAATGTTAATTGAACACTTATTTTGCCTTTATTTTACTTTAATCTACTGAAAATCGATGTGAGGGCAGCTTCATTTAAGTCAATTATAACCATCATAGTGTCACTGTATGCCCTCCGCTGCCTTTCTGTGTCAGTTATTAGCTCTTCATAACATCTAAACGGTCTGCTTACATGCTACACTTTGTAATATGACATCATAATGGTCTTTTACTGTCTGTGCTTCTGAGTTATAATGATGTCTGTTGGCTGCTACTCTAGGTGAAATTGCATTAGGGCAACTGGGTTTTGCACCCATGATGGAGTGTTTCCTGCTGCTCCATGAAAGATGATATAATTTCTCCTCTAATCTGAGCCATGTTGGTGTCTGCAGCCAGTGAGGTTGCTTGACAATTGCATGCAAGATTCATCCATTTTAGCTGCCACCACTTAAAGAAGCATTTCACAGCTGGAAAGATTGTTTTTTCATAATACTGGGCGGTTTGTGCAGTAGAAAGACGCAAAAGCTTTTGAAATTGGTGCTATATGACGAGAGAAAACAGAGAAAAAGCGCCAAGATATTAGAATTTGCTAAAGAGGAAGAAAACCTACAACTACTAGAATGACCTGTACTACACCAGACCAAAAAACGCTCCCACTGGTTGGTGACGTGATGCAAGTTCTCCCATTTCGATGCAGGAAACAATATGGTGGCCAGCTGGTAACAAGTGATCTCAAATCACAGTTAAACAGCAAGTTGAAACTGTTTCCGAGACATTTCAGGCGAGAAATACACGTGTTTAGGCTTAGGCCTGATCACATTTCTTATTTTTTACTTCTACCTTTCAAGTGTCCCTTTGTCCCTCATAACAGAGTTACAATAAGTAACTCTGACCAAACTTGGGTAGGTTATGGGAAGCAATTGTTCCCAGAACTGGTTATCTAACTCACAGGAAACAGCAGCTTAAGTGACAGGAAACGTCTTTCACTGTGTGTATGGGAAAGCTTGTGGGTTTTTCAGCTGATACTGATTGTTTGTCAGATACTATTAATTGTCATGATGTACCAATGCTTTAGCTTTCTCATGAGTAAAACTTCAAACGTCCAGTTGTATGTGTTTTGAGTCTCTTTCTTCCACAACTGCATCACTTCAACTCTTTCAAGGTGGAAATGTTGTGTTTTGGTTGTTCTGAGAGTTTAGGTAAAAGTCTATTTTCACATGCACTACAGTACATACAGCACTGTATGCTGCTGTTAACAACTGTATGACCCTTTTTAAAATAGGAATAAATATAAACATGCAACCGCCCTCATGTGGCCTTAATATGGCAAATGCTTAACTGTGCAAATTTCCCATTCTACACCCACTGTTTCAGCCTTTAAACAACAACAAAAGGACACTCCTCTTATTTCTAAAACCAACTGCTTTTAATCCCAACACTCCCCTCTTTTATTTTTATTTTTCCGGTGGTGTTACCACACTGTCAAGGCTGTGTAACTCTGCATTATTAGTCTACGCCTTTCTCTCTACTTTCCCTTAATGCTTACTCTAACACTGGAGCTAGCTTGTCCGCCAGCGAGGCTCCAATCAGTCTGCTGTACGGTGTTAAAGTCTTTTTAATCTGTGCAAGTGAAGAAGAAAGATAATTGGAAACAATCGAGGAGAAAGTAAAAGGCACTGAGGCGAACACGGCTTGGAGATGCTGGTGTGGGAAAATGTTGGCTTTTATCACTGTGAGACAAAACAGTGATATCAAACATAATGATGCGCACACATGCCTTCACAAGCACACACGTACCAATAGGGGTAATGATTATGCAGCTTATCAGTTTGCTGTTTTTCAGAGAAGGCAATCACAGAGCTTGAACAATAATTAAGCTATTAGAAATCAAACTGTCAGGTTCAAACGAACTTGCTTTATCTCCTCCTCCTTTCTTTCTGTCGCACACACACACACTCACACACACATTTGTTTAACGTTCCTTTCACTACAAAGTCTATCAGACAGGGCTTGTATTATTCTACTGCAATTTCATGTTGCAACTAAAATTATAATACCACAAAATGAATGACTTAAAATCGTTTTTTCCCTCACTCTTTTTTCCCCTGCTGTCTTATCATTGTTTCTCTCACTGTTTCTGCTCAGTTTAAATGCTAATGTATGCAGTACTTCATATTTCTGGCAGCACCTTCAGTTCTTCTGTTGTGTTTTTGTGCTGTGTTTCCCACGGATCACTTGTCAATCAAAAAGCGTGGGAGGTACAGTGACAAACACACCACTTCCTATGCAGAAAATGTAAGCCGCAAAAAATGTACATTGTCGGGAGCTTTGTTTCATGTCAGCTTTTGAATGACAGCAATGGAATATATTTTTTTCCCCTGTTTCAAGCACTGGAAAGACAAAACCTCCAGTTTTCAAAAAGGTGATCAAAATTTAATTTAAAATGTATTGTTCTTCATTTGTGTAGAAGAGTGCAGTTGAACAAAATCCCATATGTTTCAAGTGGCACAAAAGAGAATATGTAATATACTTTAAATCAATAAATGTTCAAGAATTAAAAAGTCTATGACAGGTAAAAGAAAAAAGCCCAAGAAGCACTGCACATGCTGCAATGTGATAAAAGGAAGATAATGACTGTTGCTGCCTTTTAGACCTAATATCTGCACAGGTGTTAATAATTTCATCTGTGTGCACTGTCACTCTGCTCCCATGTTGCCGTCCTTGTGCACATGATCCATCTGTTTGTTTCCCAGGGTGCACAAAACACAGCTTTTGGAATGAGTTCATTATTGTATAATTGTCTTATATCAACAAATCCCATGAAAAGAGCCAAATCAACAATGTGTTAGTCCATCTCTCTGTCTGTGGCACTCAATATCAAGCCCCCTAATGACCCTACCAAACACATGAATCTGAAAAATGGGCCAGGAATATACAGTTTAATTTTTTAAAGAGACAAATTTCCGTAGTTTTTACCACATATTATTCACACAGGAGAAAATGATGAGGACTATTTTCATCTGCTGACTAATCCACATTTGGTGCAATAGTAAACATTCACAGCAGCAGGATGGCATATGTGGGATTGACTCAAAATAAACATAAGGGCCCTCGCTCATCCTAATGAAGGAACATGTTTCCCAGTGCAACGCTGTGGCTCACTGATGTGTTTCTGATGAACAACAGTGGAGCGATATAGGGGAATAAGATGTATCAGGCTTTGATACACAGTAATTACTTGTCAAAAGGATCAATTCATTGTTGGTTTTGGTGTATTGATGGAATTTGTCGACAGTTAGCTTCCCCAGCAATGAAGTTTGTTTCAGGTGTGGAGTAAACCAAATGACAGGATAAATGTTGCACGTTTCGGCAAACCATATGTTTGATATGTGACATTTGTACATTATAATGTAGTGAATATCTTGAAACGTCATGTTTCTCTTCATGTCAACAACGCTGTGCTTTATGTGTGTTTATGTTGAGGAACAATATCCATTTAATTAAGGTTAAGAGAAGATCATGTTTGTGCTTATAATACCTTGTTCTGGTGCCGCAATCACACCTGGAAATGCAGAGTTTTGGTGCCACAATTTACGCTGATAACGCTGTGATGTCTTGCTAAGAAACACCCAATTTTGGTTCCACAATCACCGCTGGAAATTCAGCATTGTCTCGCTAAGAAAACAACCACTTTTGGTTCCACAATACCATAAAACGCCGCAATGTCTCATTAAAAAACATCCAGTTTTGGTGCCACAGTCACTGCTAGAAATGCTGCAATGTCTCACACAGCCAATTCAGTGTTGCATGGTGTAACTTGCCACCGGAAATGCTGCAATGTCTCTTTAAAAACGCCCGTGTTTGGTGGCAAAATACCCAGTGAAAAGGCCACAATGTCTTGCCAAAAACAAAACATACAATGCCAGCATTTTTCTTCTGGCGACTGGGCTGTGGAATGAGCATCCCAATAACAGGTCAGGCTGAGGCAAACATTTGAGACCTGGGCTGACTTATGGTCAGTGCTCTCTGCCTCTTCCTCCACTTCCTTTGCTCTCTAACTCACTTCCACCTCTTCCATCTCCACTCTAGCTGTCCCTTGTGTAGTCAAGTAATTGCACTGATTATTGCTGCTGTTACAAGTAAAGGATCTTAGTGTCTGTGGATTATTTAGTGAGGCCTCCTCTCTGTTCCACTCTGCCTTTCCACAGAGGATTTACTGTGTGTCTGTCTGCTACTTGCCTTAGCCTGACCGGACCAAAAAGCACATGCAGACATAATCAGACTGAGCCACTTATATGTGTGAGGATCCCACACAAATGCACACACTTGCACCCACAGAAAGAGGCCACCAGAAACACCACCCACACACACACCACAAAGACATTTTAGACAAAGGTCATCTTTCTTTGTTTTAAACATGTCTGACCTTTGAGTGGTTGAAACTGCCTGTCTGCGCTGTACATTGAATTTGTTTTAAAGGGATAAAATATGGATGATGTGCTCGGTATTGTGGTAGCGGAGGATGACTCAGATTGTGCAAGTGCGTGCGCGTATGTGCGCGTGCGTCCTTGCCAAGGTCTGAGAAAGGCTTTGCATAGAAAGGGAGCTAAGACAGCACTTGAAAGAGAACAAGAGAGACAACAAGCAAGTGGAAGAAAAAAGTGAGGGCGTAATGAAAGAGGAATGTGAAAGTGTTTGAAAGCTTTGTGACACGTCTGTCGATTTGCACGGGGCACTCTGGTCTGACCAATTAAGAAGCAAGGTTGTCTCGATGCAAAAGAACATCATGAGTAAGAGGATGGAAATGAGAAAGGCACACAAGCATTAATATAGTACACAGGGTTGGGCTGGTGTAAAACTTTTCAAACTGTTTTAATATTAAGACAAACACAGGACCAGACCAGTATATCAGATTTTACCAGGTGTCGCTGATCCTGAGTGAAACATAATGACACTGTGTCCCAGCAACAAGCGAACATCCAACTATCTGGTTGCATCACATAACATCGGAGCTCTCTGTCCACGCTGAATCCATTTAATACGCATTTCTTTAAAGTGCAACTTGCAGGTTAATTTTTAGCTCCTCCTCTAAAAATGCTTTTTTTTTTCAACATCGCCTGATACACGTCACGAGAGGGACTCTGCATCCTTGACCCTGCCTCTGTCCAATGCGCAGTAGTAGGTGGTAGTGTGGTAGTGAGTCTGAGCTGTAGTAAACATGTGAGTATTTTTTCGGTTGTTAACAGTGCATGTTACCATTTGTGATTATGCCGAATTATTGTGTTTGTGCAGGTTGCACAAACTCGAGTCTGTCAGGACATTGAGTCCACCGTTTTATGGACAGAAAAAGGAGTGGAGTTAGTTTTCGTGCCTGGGTGCGTTTTGTGCAGGTGAAGAGGCGCGATTTCACGGCTTCATCTGTGACCAAAAACGCGATCGTGTGCAGCGCTCATTTTGGACAGGAGGATTATGTTCCTGGCGGACGGACTCCGTGAAAGAGGGAGGCCTCCGTGTTTGAGACGGGAGCGGGCGGTGTGAGGGTTGATGGGCAGTGTGAGGCATGTTATGTTCGGTCTGGGGGTCAGATTCTCCACCAGAGCCCAGCCATGTTTCCTCTCGTCACCCCAAAACACATAAACTTTGTTTCAAACAAACACTGCCCTTACTCCTCCCCATCTCCTGAAATTTGATCTTCACGGCCTAGACGTCAGTTCAATTTATGTGTCTAATAAAATTATGTGTTATTTTTAAAACTAATTCTCAGATCTGTCCAGTGAGTGTGTGAGATGTAGTTCAATGAAGAGATATTGAAACTGAGAAAAGAGGAATATGCTTTCATTTCAATTTTCGTCCGTGTCGTCTTGCGAGATCGATTCTGTCTCTGAGGAACAGTGACAAGTAGATGAAATTCTTTATCTCTCTATCTCTCTCCCTCTCTTTCACACACACACACACACTCTGACTGTGCCTTGCTGTAACAGACTCATGCCAAACGTTCAACGACTGAGCTAAGGGGATTTGTATTTGTAAATCTCTGCGTCCCCCCACCCACTGCAAACAGAGACACAGGCACCCAGCAGTTAAAACTCAGGATAACATACTGCATATAGACAGGAAACAACATAATATTGCCTCGCTACTTAATGGTTCCAATGCGCCCTACCATATCTTATGATTGTGTGTGTGTAAGTGTAATAAACTTGATGTAACACCCTGTCGCTTCTTATTGTTTTACCTAATTTTCAATTAAAATAACTAACCCTGAATGGCAAAACAAAGTCATTTACAAAATGTACAATTACAGTTTCTATTCAATTCACACTTTCGTGGTGATGAATCACTGAGTGTTCATACTGTAAATTATATTCTCTGCGTGTTCCCTTTTATTGCTGTATATTTCTATGTGTCCTCACAAAGATAGAAAGATGCTGAATATGTTCCGCAGTGAGAACATTTTTCTCACCTCTTTGAGGCGATAATTCACACGAGTGCTGTTTTTCTTGGCTTTGGCAACACTTTAAGTGATGAGAGGTTATTGCTTTGCTGTCTTGCACTCAATACAGGTACTGACCTAAACACTGTAATAAAACAAGACTAAGCTCTGTGAGGCTAAGAGAAAAACACATTGTAAAAAGGATATAAGTTGAAGTCCAAAGCTTGTTTTTGATTCACAGCAGCTGCTGCGAAATAAATATAGGAGTGGCCAGATGGTGGCATCAGCATTAAGGTGTTTCGTCAAGAGGGTTTATCATGCTGTGAGCATGGACGTGTTAAATAGATGTGTGTGTAGGATTAGTGTTGCGGTCTGTATACAAGGATGAAAGCAGAAATATTTAAAGCCATTTTTTTAAGATTCTGTGATCATACACACTGTGGAGTGAGCCAAGATCTGAAAAAATTAACCACAAAGTTCAGCTGCGGCTGATGGGAACATCATGGATTGTGCATGTACGCTGTTTTTGGTCATAAACCAGAATCCTGGACAAGCTGACATTTTTCAGCCAAGGCACCAGAGGAAAGTGTTGGCATTGTACTTTTCTGCAAAACATGGATACATTACATTTCTACATTTCATACATCAGTGTTCCGAGTTGAAACAGGCAACTACTTGCAATGCGCTGTTCTGCAATGTTCTAAAAAGCTGCCAGTTTACACCAATGCAACTAGATGACATGGTGTATCATCACTATGCAACAACTCTCTGTGCTTCTGTTCTGATTTGCAGCTTTCAGGCTTATTTTGTGGCTGAATATAATTTGTAGCTTCTTAAAATATGAATGAGGACAGTGATAGTGAGATACTGGCTACAGCTGCATTTGTTGAAGTGATGAAACGGCAGAATACAAGCAGAAGTCAAGCTCAGACAGCCACTTCACACCACTGCAACTTTTCTCTGCAACGTCCTAAAACGGGTTTTGTTTCATTGTGAATCTTTGGACTGAACTGGGCTTAAAGTGACATAAATATGACTGCATGTATATTAACTGACTTTGCATTTCCAGCCGTACTTGTGCCACCAAAACCAAGTGTTTAGCTAGACATGTGCACTATATCCAGCATCAAAGTGCCACAAAAATGGGTTGTTTTTTGCAAGACATAGTTGGCATTTCCAGCCACGAGTGCGCCACCAGCAGTGGGTGTTGAAGCCAAAACATTATCTTTTCCTAACCATAACCAAGTGGTTTTTGTGCCAAAACATAACTACATGTTTACCACAGCGCTGTTGAAGCATACACGCTACATAATAATGTACAAATGTTATACATAGCCTATGTGGTTTGCAGAAATGTACAATGCCAACATTTATCCTGGCATGCTGGGAAAATGAATATCCTTGGCATACCAGATTGCCATTTGTTGAGACATTTCTCTCTGAATTAATCACTGGATATTTCACTTATTAGCAACGTTAGCAGCTACATAAGCTCAAGAGACAGTATTGCATGTATTCAAGCCAAAAGCATCCCACCAGTTTACATTTTTATCACATTTTACGCATAGTTTCACTATGGCACATGCGTTTCTCTGGTCACATGATCTGAACTCAAGGCTGAACATAATCATGACACAAGAGCCCATATATGCAAAACAAAATACCTCCAAAATGTAAAAATAAATTCCACTTCCGTCACTAAAGGTCCAATGTCACTGCTCCATTACGCTAAAACATTCAGGTAGAAAGAGTTAAGGTTGCCACTGGTGATGTGGGAATGATTATACTCTTCAGCAGCCCTCACATACACAGTAATACAAAAGTGTGTGTGGGAGTGTGTTGGAGTTTGTATGCATTACCTTGGCTTAAAACCATTAGAAATCCCCAACCAGGACTATTGATCTGCCTTGATCATCCCTTGTTGTTCTCTGTTCCTCCTAACTTGATAGGAGAGTACTGAACAAAAACTAACTGCAGACACACACACACACACACACACACACACACACACACAGGTAGCTCATTGTGCATCTGTGATTCAGCCTCCTGCTGCTCACACGAAAATTGGGAACAGTTACTGGTGAAGGTCACAGTCAAGCACTTTTTGAATTTAACAAGCGTTTTATGCAGAGAAAAAAAAGGTGACAATGACCAAACACTCAGTGCATAAAGGTAGACAATCAAGGACCTGACATTAGCATGAGCAAAGTGTTACGCTCAGTGCTTCATCAGGCTAATGCTAATGGAAATGTTAATAGAGATCCTTGATCATATTCTTTTATGAGCTGAATGTGCGGTCAACATGAAAAGCACTTGTAGCAGCGGTTAACAGCACCTGTTTCTCAGCGGTACGTGCTGTGTGCACAGCTTCTTTCTCTGTTTCAACAAATTTAAAAGCTTGTCCAGTCTATAGGAAAGCCTTACAGCATATTTAATGTCGAAACACATAATTTATACAAAGAGGACTACATGTGAAAAAGGGGACTTACTTCTACATGCTGGTCACGTTATCCACACCTGCTTTAGTGTATGTTGGCACTCATGCATGCAGAACATACACGCATACTTTCTCTTGTTCTTGGAGAGATCCCTAGCTTAATCTAAGCAACCTTATCATGCCATCACAGCCTTTGATATGGTAAGCAGGGCACTGCTACAAAAGCCCAGCTTTGTCAGATGAAAAACACACCAGCATCGCTGTTAAAACACAAGGGAAGGCCGAGCAAGGGAGGAGAAGGAAGGAAAGCGGGAGAAGAACAGGAGGCAGAGAGGCCTGGAGGTAGGGAGGGGGGAAAAAGGGGGATGATAGAGAGGGAAAGAGGAGTGGAAAAACGTAAAGCAAGGGAGAGGAGAAGGTGAAGGCAAAAAATGAGTTTGGCCACGACATTAAAGCAGACCATACAAGGTTAGTTATCTCCCAAAGCACCCGGTTAGGAGTGAGGCGCATGAAGCGAGAGAAGAGAGAAGAGAGAAGAGGGAGAGATATAGGGGCAGAGGGAAAATATAGAGGTGTGCGCCTATGAGCTTAGAAAACGGATAGCCTTCATTAATTTATTCACTTACATTTACAAAAGCAGAGCAAAATTATTACATAAATATCAAAGAATAGAGCAGCTTAGACAAGCCAGTATAATGAATTCTATTTATTTCCCTTTTGATTTCACAGTAATGTACAGTATATTTCAAAATTTGTATAATTAGTGGTAAACATAATTCCAAATATACTGCATATATGTCAATTAAAAAAAAATAAACAAAGCTGAAACTCAATAAGAAGCTGCGCCTTGTCAAAATAAATCAAAACCTATATGACTGGACCATGTGGGAATTTAATTTGAAAGGATAGACTCAGGAAGAGGCCACACTCAGCAGTCAGACAGGAGTCACGTTACAAACCAGTCACAGCCGACAGATATCTTTCCCTTCTGTAAATATTCAGTCTGATAAACACGGAAAAGTTGATCATGTTAGTGCAGGGCTACCCAGAGCTTTACACCTGTCCCACAGACGATAGGCCTACACACTTATAAACAGCTCCGGGTACGGTTTTGTATTTCTCTGTAATGTAGCACAGTGTTAACAATGTTACTGATACTATTCTTTCTCACACCTTCAACTCAAACCATTGTGTTGCCCCGCCCAAATAATATGATTATTTGACAACACTAACATCAAATGAGCCTTGCAATGAAATGAGGAGCAAATGACAAACCATGCAAGCTGCAAAATAACAAAGTGCTGAACGGCGTTGACGTTGATTCGACCAGTCAGAGGGAACCTGACACTGTTGGTGAAAAGTGAAGTACGCTGTGACCATGCAAATTTCCAGGTGGAAAATATGGAAAGATAAAGAATAATGAAAAGAAGGAACGAGCAGGTGAAGCCGGCGGAAGAGGCTGTATCTGTAGCCAAAGAGATTAACAGAGGAGTACAGTGTGGAGAGAGCAACGGAGGGACGGAAGAGAGAGGGTTAGGTAGGTATGTGACCATGAGATACAACACAAGGTCCGGTTATCTCCTAAAACACCCGGTAAAGAGGCATAAATAATGTAAAGCTGACAGCACGGAATATATATTGAACTACTAATATGTAGAGGCTAAAAGGAGGATGAACAGGAGGGGTGTGTGTGTGTGTGCGTGTAGAGGTGTGTGTGTGTGTCTGCAGATTTTTTTTTTCCCCACAAGAAGCACATTTTTTTTAAAAAACCAAATGGTTCAGAGACAGAGATAAGAAACCATTTTGTGTTATCTGGAAAATCACCACACAGTCATTATTTTGAGTGAGTATAAGTTTCACATGAACACTTTGTTTCCAGTGATATACCTGGCAGCTACTTTCACAAAATGGGTAGTAGCATTACGCTTTATATGAGTAACAGTCTAACATTAGGATCTTTCTGTCACTGGCTCTGCAGTTGGAAGTGGTTATAAAGATTTTTTATATGTTCTACTGAAGAGTGGTCTTTGAGCTAAAAATGAAACACTTTCTCCTCTGCCGTCAGAAATGTTTTTCTAGTTGATAGTAAAAATGTATATATTGCTGCACAATTTACCAGACAGGTTATGAAAAGTTTAGGGCTGCCCCCAACCAACCACAGAGTGGACAATCTGCTTCCTATTTGCATCAGCACGCAGATGCCCAATGAATAGTCATGTGATATGCATTTTCAAGGTTAGTATGGACAGAGATTATTTCTGAAACTGTGCTGAAATGCTCCTGTTGTGTAATGTTATAAAGAAAAGGTGGAGAAAAGTGAGGCTTTGAACATGTAGAAATCCACCCCCAAAAACCCTCCTTTTAAATCTCTTCAATTTGAAATTTCAGTCCTTATTTGTCATGCAGGGAGAGCTCCTTTATGAAAGACATGAATATAAACAGCAAAAAGCAGGATCCATAAACAATATATTTGGATAAATGACTTGACGAGTTGTCAGCTACTGTGGAGACAGCACTTAATTGCAAAATAACTGCTGGAATGAAGTGGCATCAAATATTTATGATCTTACTCTGCTGTTAAAATGTTAAGTAGGCACTCCAGTTAGTTTTGCATAGCCAATAAAGTTGGGGAAGCCACCAAGACACAGATTCTGGCAAAGCTGCAGCAGAGCAGAGGCTGACTATGGGTCAAGCTCCCAGAGCACTGGATCCTACACTTCCCACGATGCAACTTGACAGCTGTTTTTATTACACTTTCCCTGACAAGTGACTGCACATGAGCATGCCCCCGGGGTGTGACACAGGGTTCCTGTTAAAAATCTGTGGTGTCAACAATAGTAGCTAATAACCCTGATGACATCATCAGGGTCTCTTTCCTCAGTTCCTCCAGAGCCACAGAGGAAATAATACAACTGTTTTCACAGGATGAGCAGCGCTCCCCACGATGAGTAAACTGACCTTTATGTGTAAAATTGGTGGAGTTCCCTGTACACTCCCTGCTGACTTCTAATCCTATCAGGTCTCAACACGCGCGCACACACACACACACACACACACATCCTCAGAGTGACCGTATTGCCTTTCAGCACACAGTGCATTGTGCTCTAATGTTGGACCAATATTTGTTTCTAAATTTTGTTTCCTCACCCTGCGAGGGAAGATGTGATTCGACATCCAGCGTGATGAAGTGTGAAATGTGTGAAACACTAAGTGTACAGAAATCCATAATGAATCATCAGTGTACTTAGGATGAGAAAAAAAAAAAAACGAGAGAAAGAGGCAGAGAGGCGAAGGAGAGAGTGGCGCAGCGAGATGCAGATTTAAGAAGCAAGAAAGTGAGAGGGAGGCAGGCAGAAGGCAGGAGACGGAGTTAAAAGAGGTAAGACCAAAGAGAGCTAAAAGCAAAGGGAGAGGCACAGATGGAGAGGCAGGGAAGGAGAGGAGGGAAAGGAGAGATGGAAGGGGAGGCATAGAGAGAAAAAGAGAGGGATAGGTAAACAGAGGTGGTATTGTGTTTGCTATAAGGAATGAGCAGGGCTGCAGTGTAATTAATCACAGGCAATAGTGATTGAGACAAGTTATCTGTCCTATTCTTGGCAATGTGTCGACACACACACACTAACGCAGCCAACATACCCCCGAGACTCTACCCTTGAATGTGCTATAAGTGGAAACAAACAGGTGTGGCTGATGAAGAAATAATGAGACGGTTTTAAAATGATGACATAAAAATCTATACAGAACTGAAGATTTAGTAATTAACCCCCAGCCTTTTCTCAGGCTGCTCTCTCTGTGGACAGACAGATAGGGGCTGGGGCGGTTCACTTGTTCCCAGGCAGACACGGCTAATTGAATACAGAATCAACACTTCTCCGCACTGCTTACACGCTACACATGCTAAGTACCTCCATTAGAGAGGGAGAGAGACAGCAGTGAGGGCTGAAGGGATACACGGTGAAAGGAGAGAAAAACTAAAAAGCTTTCACAATATTTAGGCTTTTTTTTTTAAAAAAAGTTTTCCGACATTGCTATTCATCTTTCATTATGCGCACATTTAAAATATGCATAAAATGGATGGGAACTCACTTTATTACTGCAGCAAAATGAGTGCTCCACTTGCAGTGGTGATTAGAATCACAAAGGTTTTTCAGTGTCTTCTGCGTCCAGTCATTTTTGGGTAACTTTACTTTCACAATTTAAACAGAAGAAAAAGTGGCTTGATTAGTTTGTGTTGACAACATCTGTGTGTCCACAAGGGTCAGCAAGGCATAAATGTCAGCATCCACCCATGCTGGGAAGGGTCCATGTGGACCCCTTTGCAGCCCATTTATGTAACTCTGCGGACTGTACACAGCAAGCATGCTGACTGTACATGCTCCAATTACAAAATGTAATCTCTTGTTCTGCACTCCAGTCCAGTCCAAAACACTGCAGTCAAGCCAGCTGCAGCCAACGCAGCGCTGTGAATTTAGTTTTACCTTGGATATTTGTCAGACATTAACTCGGGGCCCAGTGGTGGCTTCCTGATTTCAGTTTTACCTGCTGTTTGCTGTAAGAAGACAGCAAGCTCACCTCCCTGCCCTTCCGTTTATTACTGGGAGTTACATAGACCCTAAACTGGACAATGAATGGAACCACGTGTGACCGCAGCTGTCCATGTGCATACAATCAATATGTCTGAGCCAACCCAGTGTCAAAATTCGCTGACTTGCGGCATCAGACACTGACATTTTAAAGAGACTGTATGTAAACAATTTCATGTGAAAATAGAAGTATATTTTGACAGCTGACAATGAATAACAGGCATAACTTGACACAGCATCCCAAATGCATCTGAACACGGAAAGTTGATGACCAAATGTGGATATGTGGCGAGGTTAGAGTGAGAATGTGTTGTCCAAGCCTTAAAGAAACACACAGGCTAATGCATAATAAATTCCAAAAATGACCACACCAATTGTTTTCATGTGAGCGTCGCCAGCTGCATCTTGACAAGCTTTATGATAGGCTGACGCCACTCTGTTAATCATCAACACATGGGAGACTATGGCATCCCGTGTCGATCTGGTTGGAATATGGCTGACGTCTTCTAGTTCCGACAGATTTTGTTCGGGTAAGTCGATTTGTTTAAATATTTTGACGCTGTGTTCAACTGAGTTGCTGATGAGTTTACGCTAGTCCAACCATCTGTTGTTTGTATAGCCTACATTCCGATCGTACGGTAACAAATTGTTTTCCAAAAGTTGCCGAAGTTTCTGACTTCGGAAGGTGCTCTGGGAGATTTCATCTTCTACTTCGTTGAAAGTTTGGGTCGGGGCTCCCTTGGAATCTAGAGCGGGTTTTAAGTGTTAGAAACCACTTCCACTACCTCAGTTCTGTTTGGGACGCCACTAGCCTCAATGTGAACGCGCACAACCAAGCGCAAGTGGGTATTTCTAGGGGAAGTGTGGGTATTGGGACAGGCCCTCAGTCTGTTTTCAGTGTGAAGAGGAGCAAAGAAGTCAGACATGTCTAAAGGTGGTGGAGTCCTAATCCCACCAAACATCAATTGGTGTAAAGTTTTTTTAACTCCTGAATAGCCCATGCTGTCCATTCTGCCTTGTTTGGAGTTTACCTTTGTCATCATGTCTGCTGTGTGCATACCACAGACGGCAGATGAAGCTTAAAAAGTTCTGCCGAAAACATGGAATGTCCCACCAGAGGAATAGAAACCTGGACCATTGTTATTGTACACATTAGGGCTGCTGTGGTGAAGGGATTTCCCCTGCAGCAGTTAAGGGTGGCTCAATGGCGCAGTATATTATATTAGCACCAATTCTTGTTGTTGTTTTTGCAAATTATTTCGTTTAACCTGATTTTAGTGCTTGGTAAATAAGCTTTATCGTAAGGCTATTATATGCTGTTGTTTTTTAAATGACGAGATGCCTCGGTCACGTCTGGTTGCTATGGACTATCCACAGAAGTTATAATGTCAGCACAAGATAAAGTACTTGCTCTGGATAAAGGGAAGGCTGAAGCATGTAGAGGGGAAGGCTGGAACCGCCAGTCTGTGTGGATTCAGTATCAATTTCTCATAAACTTTGATCTTGAATTTTTCCCATCCGGCAGACACAGAGCAGCATGGGCATCCTGTTGGAATCATCTCTCTCACCAACTGGTAAATGAAAGTCCAATATTCACTAATGCTAAGCCTCGCATAGTTCAGTCTGCCAGCTCCTGTGGAAAAGAAAAAAAATCTGGGTCTCTTTGGCTGGCAAGATGTCTGACTCTCCCCACCAGCCACTTGTTCTCTTTGGCTCTCTGCCACTCCTGCACAGAGCAGGTAGTGCACGGCGGACTTGTATGAGCTTATGAGCTGGGAGCTGCTGTCCGTAATTCGAAATGAGCTGGCATT
This sequence comes from Epinephelus awoara, assembly GCA_035609425.1. Lineage (NCBI taxonomy): Eukaryota > Metazoa > Chordata > Actinopteri > Perciformes > Serranidae > Epinephelus > Epinephelus awoara. Next base: position 9,279,485 of record CM069311.1, read on the forward strand.
GTTATGGTTTGTCTGACAGAACAATGAGCTAAAAGCTGCACCAAGGTGCCGAGCCGGGTGTTGATTCTCGGTGGGATTGTCAGTACTAGGAAGTCTTTCACACTGAAGGAAGTCATTGTTGCAGTGTGAATATCAATATATCACATAATATTACTTTATGCATGGTATCATGGACCTCCTGCGAATCTATTAAAATAAATAGCCTTGATTTCCCAGATGCCAGCCTTCAAAGAGACATTGTGTGCAGACTGTTTACATCTGAGTGTGTCCTTGCACATGTTCAAGCATTAGCACTTGAATGCATGTCGACACAGGAGGGGTCTTGTACATGTAATGTCAGCGCCTGTTTCTGTATGTTTCTCTACACCCCGAGGTCAGATCCCAGACAGTATTGATCACCATATTGAGCAGATAATCATTAAACAGGTCATTATTGATGTCACCCACATAATTGAATATTCACAACACCTTGTTCTGTTTGTTTCCCACCCTTTACTATCAATTTTCCTTCCATTTTCTCACTCTCTGTAATAATATATATCTCTTTCACTCAGTTTTTTTTAGGTACAGACATTTTGGAGCCACTTCTAACTTCCCCACTCAAATTTGCATGACCATAACTCCAATAAAGTGTGATCTCCTCTCTTTTATCTTCACTGTCATTTCCTGATTTTAACCTTTCCTGTTTTTTTTTCATCTTTCCATTTTGCCTTTGTTCTATTTTCCTCCCATTTACTCCATTTATTCCTCCTCATTCTTCCCTACCTTTTTCATCTTACTGAATGAACAAATCCAGTAAATTGGGGCTATAACGCCAGGGGGCAGGTAAAATGTGTTTCTCTTACATTGTTCTTTAATGTTCGATATTTCACATCACTGTCTTTGAGAATATCCAAAAACTTTTCTCCACAAACTTACAAAACATTATGCAAATGGCACACAAGGTATCTGTCATAACAACAACTCCAAGTTCTTACATCGCTCTTGGTAATTGTGCTGTTTGGGACACTGCTTCCATTATCCCAACAACAAAAACTCTCCTGTCTTGTTCTTTTCTACAAAGACCTACATTTAAGGTAAATCGGATATTTTTGAAATCCTAAAAACATGGACAATCCATTAAGGTCCCTGTTGTGCTCATTCCACTGTGAGTTACACCCTGAAATAATGACTGAATCCATGTCTTCTGACTCATAGAATATTCAGCAGTCTCTGTTCACATTTAAAAACCATTTAGGATCAATTCAATTATCATGAGAGGAGGAAAAGGAAGTGAAATGCAGGTGGGTAATCCTTCTCCCTGCCTCTTAAAAAACGGTGTTTTCCACTGAATGCAGCCATAGACCACCACTGTAGGATTAGAGGAACGTAGGAGTGGGCAAAATGAGAAAATGCCGTGTGTAATTCTGGCAGTCACGCCATTTCAACCCTCTCTTGTGCAGCTCCAATGACACTCAAACAACTACATGAATATGTACAAACACATTTAGACATGCTGTATATGAACACCAACGCCAGCTGTGTGTCTGTGTCTTACTGTCTTTGCTGTTCTACCATATGGACACACATGCAGGTGAGTTAGAGTGGATGCTGAAGGCATGTTCAGCAGAGGCAGGTGGAAGACACTGATAAGAACCAGCAGCTGAATGAGAGAGAAGATGAAGAGGCAGTGCTTCTACCCAGGTGAGCTAACTTGAGGCTGGGATGGCTCACTGGTTGGGCTGGTCTGTGTCTAGTACTACTGGAGTGCGGCTAGGGTTACGTTTTTCTGTCCGAACTGGACCCTGATCTGAGAGAGTCAGCACATTCTCAATCCAACCTTGTCATATATCAATGTTTGGTCATGGACTTTCCACGTCTACATACGAAATGAAAGGTACCCTGGGTGCGTTGGTTGCTGATGTTCTGGGACACCGTGTCAAGTTCTGCCTGTTACATGCATTGTCTTCTTTCAAAATACACTTTCGTTTTCACAGGAAATTAACCTTTTACATACAGTCTCTTTCAAAATATGGTGCTGCATCACTACAACAAACACACATGGTTAGGTTTAGGAAAAAAGAACAGGGTGTGGCTTTACAATCTCATGGGACATGAACACTGCTCTCTTGGATGAAATTTTTGCCACCTTATTGTCATTCTTGTCCCGCCGCATTTCCCTCTGATGCCACCAGACACCGTTCAAATATAATGGCGACCGGCCATGTATCAACCGATGTTAAAAGACAGCTTTTTTGTCACTGCCCAAGCGCCACATTTCAACAACTTTGGAGCGGGACCAGGCTCGCCAATGGTAAAGGATGGCTGTCTCGTCAGTGTCTGATGCCGCAAGTCTTTACCCAAGCACCGGATTTCGATGACTTCAGAGTGAAACCAGGTTGAGAGAGTAGTAACCAAGTTCAACCCAACTCAACAGGCATTCTGTTAATGACCCAAGCCTGACACAGTTAATGTAAGCTAAGGTGCTGACTTTGTGTTGAACGTCCTCCATCCTGGGCTACACAACCTGAAATAGCCTGTGTTGCATGCATGCATTGTCACGCAACTAAAAACCCCAGCACTGAACAAGAACTAGCTCAACACAGACAGTCAGTCCATCATTTTAATTTATTTTTACACTATATGTTACTAAAAAGAACTTGAAGCATCATGTCAAGTGGACTGACCCCAACCAGAATAGCTCCACTCCTTAAATAAACAATGTTTTTCTCCACCTGGAATACCTCTAAACTGCATGGATATTTTAAATTAGATGAAAAATAAAACATCTTCATAATTCAGAAGAGGGTTGACTTCCATTTTTTCATTCTGTTTTACTAATTTGAATACAACTGTGCCTTTTGGCCACTGAAAGAGGCACGTGGGAGCATGGGAAAAAAAATTCTTTGCAGTGTGTTTTGGGGGAGCAAATAGAGCCATTTCATTATAAAGCAAACTAAGTACTAAGCCTGAAGGATCAGGAAATATTGTCACTGCACAGGAAAATGTCACCAGTACATAAAGGACAGCACTGAAAGAGTATAAACGCTAACATAGTTAAAAGCTCAAAGGACTGAGAATAGAAAAAAGTGGAAACAGAGATATAATGACCACTTTCGTTTGTAAGACGGCATTTTAACTGTGACATGCATGCTGGGCCTTTTGAATAGGTATTGTTCATGTCTGGAGGGAGAGAGAAGACAAAGGATATGCGATTTGTCAGGTGCGAAACCTTGAATACTGGTGGAAGACAAGTGACAAACATATTTCAGAAGTGCACCCACACACTCTTCCCAAACAACACAAGGCCGCACGGGAGGTAATGGAAGTTGAATAATACTGTCAGCTCAGCGCAGGAGGTTAGTGATTGAATTTCTAAAAAAGTGGTATATGGTGAGCAGGCAGATCATAGAGTGTCCTCACATTGTCTCCTGACATTCTTCCCCAAAAGGGATGCACAATTTAAATACCCAATCTGTGATCTCAAGTGTACAAGGTTCGTTTTAGAAAGTTACTTCCATTCGTGGCAGTGCCGTGTGAACATAAACAGGCTGAGAAATAAAAGCGCTGTAACTGATTTTAAAGCAAGCATCCGTCTCAAGCTGATGATAGTGCCTGATGCCCCATGGCGGTGGGGTGGTTTGCTGTAAAGAAAAAGAGGTTTGGGAGTGAAAAATGGGGCCAGTGTGAAATTCTGCTGCAAGAAAGAGACGGCTGAGCAAAGACAGGAGATTGGATGAGAAAAGCAGGGGAGAATGGAAAGGAGATGGGGGCTGCAGGGAGACCAGAGGAGAAGCTGGATAAAAGGATGAAGGGCTTGAAGAAAGAAAGAGAAGAAAGGTTAGAGGGTTAAGGAGAGGAAGGGATGAAGGTTAGAGAGCAGGGGGGAGTGTAGAGATAAGAGGTAAAGGGGATCGAGGGGGAACAGGATTACCAAACCCCTGCTTGCAACTTACAGGCACATGGGAGAGCTTAACAAGAGGAACATAAACACATGGAGAAAAAAAAACCTGATACTCACTCAGGCTGCAGTCAGCTGCAACTGGTGCAACAAACTTTGATGCTGCAGGATAAGAGGTTACACTTCATTATTTCAACCCCCTAGAAAGAAACCTTTTACAGTTCTGGTTTCTCCAGCTAATTTTCTTGTTTGTGACAACTGTGCGTGGGTACTATTTTATATAACTCACCTGTTTACATTTATTAAGGCTTAAAGTGGCACATATTTTACGGGTGGGGCCGCCTCAGTAACAGGCTGTCTGTGAGGTGATGCTACAGTCTGAGTCAGATCTACTGTTGGCTTTCCACAGCTCCAACCCTTCGTCCAAATATGGTTATGTCTGGGCTCAAAAAACAAGATGGCAACAATGGATTAAAAAAAGAAAACAAAAAACTCATGGTAGCTACGTCTACTATTTTTAGGGTTGCAGTAATATACCAGTTTCAAGGTATACCATTAACATACCATATCACTATTATCATACCATGTACATTTGCTTGTTTGCTTATCTACAACATCTGGAAAAAATGCAACTGGACGGAGAGTCTCACCTTTTTCAAAAAAAAAAAAAAAGTTTCAAGTTTCAATTATAGTAATAAAACCTTTGTTTAACATAAAAAAAACTTCCATGTGCATTTCTTTAAAAGGTCATCCTGAGTAGTAATAATAATGATTCTGGGATATCATAAACACGGTTATCATTTTGTGATGCATATCAGTACAACCCTAATTATTTGATGTAGTAAATTGTTGTACATAGTTTTGGGGCAATACTCACATATTGCCTTGTGTTATCTTATACTTATTGACTATATGCAAATCTTTTGGTGCCTTGATAAAAACAGATTTATGGCTTTTTATCCATGTTTTAGAGATAACAATTCCCTGATGCAAGAAAACAAACTAAACCGTGAATCATTATGTATCATTACATACTGTATACAGAACCTTTTCACTATCTGTCTGCAAAAATGCATTCCTGTCATTCATTTGAATGGGGCCAGTGCTGCAGTGCAGTGGGGATGCCAATGCAGAGGGCTCTGACAAAATGCAACTGCTGCAACAGTCTCACCTAGAAAGGCCAATCAAATATGTCCAAGCGCAAATTAAAGTTAAAGTTAAAGTCCCACTGATTGTCGCACACCTGAGTATGTGAAATTTGTTCTCCGCATTTCACCCATCCCCTGAGGGAGCGGTGAGCAGCAGCGGTGCCAAAATCATGAAATCATGTGGTGATTTAACCCCCCAATTCCAACCCCTGATTCTGAGTGCTTGCCACTGTGAGTATTACAAACCAGCATTTAAACTCAATAATCTATCTATCTCAACCCAGCAAATACAGCCTCTTTTTAGTTTGTATCTTCTCACAATAACTGACTGATGTACACCCATAATACATTAAGCAAAGCTGACACTCCATGTTTCATTTTCAGCTGAAAGGTCACTGTAATGGGTGAAGTGTGTTTACGTCACATGAATGTTCTGAACATAGCTCATGTCAAAGTGTAATGTGACCGCGGTGCTTTCGCACATCATACATTAAATAAAGATGAAATCTCCATAGCTGCAACCACGCATGCATCCCCCCCATCGCCACGTCCCTTTTAGCCAGTTGGTATGACCACAAACACACCTTCACACCCACACACATACTTAACATCCACGCCAAATTTCAGACTCCTAGGGGAAAAAATGTCGCAGCCAAAGGGTGGGGAAATTTTTGTGGACCAATCAACCAATGGGCCAACTAACCAGCCAACCACAAAGACAACTGAGAGCTATAGAGCTGCCAAAATTATACACACAATTTAGGAGATCTGGTGAGTAAACAGGTGAGAGCACATTAATACTGTAGGCACGTGCACAGACCTACTCACACACATGCACCCTTGGGCCTTACTCTGTAATGATTTCCATGGTCAATAAAAGGGATTTAACTTGACAGATTACCGAGTCCAAAAAAGCGTGTGTGCGTGTGTGTGTGTGTGTGCGAGAGAGAGAGAGAGAGAGAGAGAGAGAGAGAGAGAGAGAGAGAGAGAGAGAGAGAGAGAGAGAGAGAGAGAGAGAGAGAGAGAGAGAGTGTGAGAGCTGTCATTGCCTACAGCAGTCTGTCATCAGGCGCACTAAGCTTGATAAATGATGTGTGTGTGGTTGTGTCAATGATTATTTACATCACTGACGATGTTGTGGGTATGAGTCATGTTGTTTGTGTACTGTATGTGGCCATGCACACGCTTTATGCTTTGCTAATGACTAGGGTTTTTTTTTTTTTGCTGGCATGATTGGTGCGTGAGCTTGCATATGTGTACTTACAAGTGTGTAGTTGAATTAGTGTGTCGCCGCACATGTCAGAGTACAACTGTGTGCATTTATTTGTTTATGTGTGTGCTTGACATTTGTGTATGTGTGCGTCAAGGCTTGTGATTAATGGGGATGAAAGCAGTGTTCGATAGGGTGTGTGTGTGTGTGTAGCTGCGTGTGTGTGTGTGTGAGTTTTGAAGAACAGACCAACTGCTGACTGATATGGATCAAGGCTAAGACCCCATTCATTTCCACCTCCTACTATGACATCTGGCCTTAACTCCTATCCTACACACACACACACACACACACAAGTGCACATATTGACAAAAGCACCTAAATCCATACACAGACACAAATCTATATGCATATGCACTTATGTCCATAAAACACTCACACACACATAAAAATATATATGCTCACAATTCCTATCAGTCAATACATCCATTACTCGGACGGAGGTGGGAAAGCTGCGGTAAGTCAATTTCTCTGAGAAGCACAATCATTTATTTTCACTTAGAATGTGTGTTTGTTGTGTGTGTGACTGTGTGTATGTTCAGCCGTCGCCCCCCCCCATACATCATGTCAGTCATGGAAAGTTATAAACCAGCCTCACCCCCTGTATGGGCCTTAACACGCATCAATCTCAATCTCAAACCCTGACCCTTTCCCATAAAACCAAGGACCTTTCCAGCGAGCCAATCAGAACGGAGCATGGGCAGAGTGATGAGTGACGCATCCAATCAGAGCGAAAGCATAAAATCAGGGTCAGTGAGAAACATTGCTGCATTGGAGAGCATGGATCATGGAAGTGTATGTGTCTGTGTGTGCTTGGTGGCGTGCATGTGTGTGTGTGTGTGTGTGTGTGTGTATCTCCTGCAGGCATGGTTTATCCAATCACTTGCCATCAGTGTTTCTGTCAGTCTGCCAAGAAAAGCCCTCAACGGTGCCATTGTCTTTATAGCTGGCCAAAGACAGGCATACACACATGCACGGACACGCAAATCCATCCCTCCCTCTTTATTTCTCTATAATTTTCTTAGTGAACAGCGAGAGGAACATTTGCTGCAAATGCACGATCAAACACAAACACGTCAACACGCATTCATATATCCGCTCAGACCTAAATATAGAGCTTTGTTGATACGATTCCTGAAACACAGACTTCCAGTTCACTTTCAGATCTCAGTAATTTTCAGCATCTGAGCAAAGCACTTAAAACATGTTCAAAAAATGTTGTGAACACTTGCTCTACATGCCTGCGAGGCTTTTTGCATGCTGGAAAACATTAGCTCCGAGTGTAACAAATGGGGCTATTATAATTCTATAAATGGTTTGTTACCCTGTAATAGCCAGCTCTATTATAAAAACATCAATAACTGTCTTTCAATGGAGTTATATTAGCCTGTAAGCTACCACTTTAAATAAACCCAAAATAGATTTTAAATTGCCCCGCAGTTGTGTACCTCATTTTAATCACCAGCGCCAACTTTTCATTGTCCATAATGTTACATGAGTCTTATTTGTGCATGTAGCCCGCAGTGGTTCTGGCAATTCATTCCATGGTAGGCCTGGCGCTCCCTTCTGGACCATTCCTGCCCATGGAGAAAAAAAACCCCTCTCTCTAGTTCTCCATTTCCCCCCCTCCATCCTTCTCTCTCCTCTCTGTAACACTCCCCTAGAGGCACGATGTGTTGTATGTGTGTGGGAAGCATTTAGGAATGAAAGTGAGAAGGTGATTATGTGTGGCTTGATACTGGGGGGCAGCACTGCAGGCATGGCACATGTGGAATATCGCACCCTCATACAAGTGAACAGATGTGCTGATGGTGCTGGTGTTTGATTACCCAGCTCCAGGGTACACATACACCTTCCTGAAATAATCCGTCTGCATATGCTGCAGCACACTTCATTAATGAGTTACTGTTAGGAGTTTTAATTCAGGTTCTAATTTAGTCTCAGTCCTTTAGTTCATGGTCAAACGGGGAGGGGTACTGACTACTATCTTCCTCTTATTTTCAGAAATGCTGACAGTCTGATGTACTCAGGGATATTAGTAACAGGGAATGCTAGCTGATGGTTCAATATCAATATGATTATATAAGTCGTGTGTATGTGTCATAATATGTCTGTTAACAGTTGCAGTTTTAAAGCCTTGGTAAATGTAAAACGTAATAGTTGCACCAAAACTATTAAAGTTTAGAAAAACATCATGGTTTGGGTTAAAATAAGTATGTTTGTTGACTTACATAACATAACATGATGTGTACTGTATGTCACATGACACATGTAATACTACATTTTGTGGTTAGAATAACTCAACATGGACTTTTGGGACACAGATCGCTGTCACCTGGCTGAAAGTCCTGAGTTTTTTTGACCACAAATACCTTTGAAAATTAATGCACCACAATCTGTAAATATGTCATGTAATTGTGAGCCAGTACTGGCTACAGCTGCATTTGCAGTGGTGATGAAATGGCAAAAAACAGAAACAAAACACGCATCAGATGGACTGTATTCATAATAAATATGCCACAATAACATAAGTAAGCAGTGCCAATAAGTTAGTGAAAGCACCTGCTGAAGCAAGCCAGCACGCCATCTGCAGTCATTTTGACTTGAGTAGTGGACTCCACTACAAGCTGACAAATGTTTCAGAATAAAAGCCTATTTAGAAAATGGAGGGATTCTCTAGCCGAGGTTATAAGGGGCTTTTAATCTGAAACAAGTGTTGAGTTTGAAATGATGGTGCAATATGTTAACTTTACAAAGACAACAGAGCGGATAAAAAGTAAATATATAAACACACAGAGGGATTAATAAATAACGGACCATCTATAATGTAGTTTGTTTCAAATGAAGCTGGGAGCCTCTGCAGTTGTGGTGAGTAAAAGCCCCGCCGCTATTTGTTAATGTTATTACTTTATGTGCGACCATGAGGATGTAGCATTGTTTGCTAGTTTGATGCTAATGACAGTAACGTTAACTCAGCGGGTTGAGTTAAAGTTGAGTTACTTTACTCAGGGAGTAACGCAGTAAAATAACTGGTTACTTTTTAAAAAAAGTAACGCAGTAATGTACTTTGATTACTTTTAAAGTAACCCTTACCCAACACTGCTCAAAGGCTGCGGAGACACCTCACAGAGAGCCAACCACTCAAAGCAGCAGCCTTAATTATGAGTTACTCCAAGTGTTATTAAATGTTTATGGCTGTTGTGAACGGGGGAATTATCTGTAGAGACCAAAACTGTTTTTTGTACCAGGCTGTTTATTTAAACATGCTCATTCTTTATTTTTTTGTTTCTCTTAAGACACTAGACACATTCATATTTGATATTCCTGAATGCATCGCAAAGCATATTGTTTGCTCTGCTATTGACTTTTTCCTTTGCTTTGCTTTTCTCAAACCTCCTCGTCTTCCAAGAGGCAACTGACTGTAGCATGCTAATATCCGTTTTCCTATTTGTAAAGCCAGAAGCCATATAATCTTGTCTTTTCAAACACACTGTAACGTTTCATGCCCATAAATACTCCAAAAGGCCACTGGTCCGCAATATGTTCATTTCCTTCTCTGTCTTTGAGCCAGTTATTATAGCTTGACAAGCTCTCTCACTCATATTTAACAGCCCAGGAATAAAATTATACTGCCCATATTCCTAAAGGCTTAAAGATGCCGTTCTCAAAGTGGCACAACATAAATCAGCCAGGGGAGAGAGGAGACTTTGAGAGAGACAGAGAGTGAAAGGAAAGTGACAGAATAGTCCGGAATACAGTAGCAGTTTGGGTTTTTTGGATATCAGTCTTTCAGATTTGAAGAAAGGAGGTTAAATTGTCCGTAGGTGTGAATGTGAGTGTGAATGGTTGTCTGTCTCTATGTGTCAGCCCTGTGATAGTCTGGTGACCTGTCCAGGGTGAACCCTGCCTCTCACCCAATGTCAGCTGGGATAGGCTCCAGGAAAATTAGGAAATATGTTGCTGCAATTTGAGTGAACTGACCCTTTAAAGCCCCCTCATCAATTAGTGCTTTATTAATGGGAGCTGCACTGTAAAGGTCAACCAGTTTAGCCCATTCACTGCAGTCCATAAATATTATGACAGTGACACACTCTCAATCATTTGACTCTTCGCTCCAGCACATTGGATTTGGAAGGAAACAATGGCTTTGACAGTAAAGCACTGACTTCATCCATATTGTCCACATCCAGATGTGTGAACATATTGTTGTCTAGAGTCAATGATCGTGCGCACGCTGGAAGTTATTCTCGTCGATGCTGCTCCCCTGCGCTCCCCTCCCTCCTTATTTTCTCTGTTAAGAGTGATTTATCTACTCTTTATTTTTTCTCCGTCTCCTCACTCTCTCTTCCTTCCTTCATTAATTACACTGATTCTCGTCTCCTTCTATCTCTGAGACTGGATCATTATTTACTATCCCGTTCCCTCTACCCTGCTCTTCCCGTCTTTATTTATCACACAGCTATTCCCTTGTATGCGTGTTGCACTGTCCCCTAGTCTGTCTCTCTTTTCCACTCTCTTATTCAAAATTTACCTCGCCTTTCACCCCCTCGTTTCACCTCAAGTGTCCTTTTTGCAACTTTTATTCTTTCGTCCTCACCAACCACCCACCCATCCCCTTAACTCAACCTTTTTACCCTGAATTCCCCTCTGTGTCCTACCCTGCCTTTCTCTCTTGTCTTTAACAGTTTCTTTTATGTTTAAATAAGTGTGTTTTATCAGAAGGGAGAGCAGATTCATGAATTTGTGTCAGAGATGATGATGTTGCGACGGCTGGTTTGCACACTAACATTGTAGCCAATGCATAACAAGTGAAAACAGATGAGAAATGATGATGATGAGATGACAGAGGGAAGATAAAAGAAGATAGATAGGTGAAGAGCAAGAGAGGAGAGGGAAACGAGAGGAAGGATGACTGACAAGGGATGAGAAAGGTGCATAAAGGATGTAAGACTGATCCAGACGTATATTATTGTGCTTTCAGACCTAGAGTTGTCTTGCTTTGGTCCCAATCAGGGACTCATTTTGTTACAAAGCTGCATAATTACCTCAAGTTGGTTCGTGTTCTCACGGCAGCATTTACAAGCGGACCAGATAAAATGCCTTGTGCGAGAAAGCTGCTCTTGATTGGTCAGAATTTCCATGAGGGAAAAATCCAGGAAGTAAACCAAACTTTGAAGAAGAGTACACTTGCAAGATAAATGTGACACTCTCTAATGTCACAATGACAGAAGAGCAAGGGGGACATAAGCAGTAGGCACTAGTGGATGGTATGCTCCTTGACAATGGAGGTACAATGAAAAACAATGCAACCTTTGTTAATGTGCATCTACTTTTTCTTTCCATTTGCTCTTATCTAGTCAGCTACCTGTTGTCACCGGATTGTCGCTGACGATTGACGACTTCTCTGCTGCTGTATTGATTGTAAGTCGCTCTGAATAAGGGCATCAGCTAAAAGCCTGTTTCTGTAAATTATGAGGCGAGGAATAGGAAGACGGGGCGGCATCTCGTAAAGTGAGAAACAGGGCATCATTTGAATAAAACACATAAAATGGACATAGATGGATGGATGGATGGATGGATGGATGGATGGATGGATGGATGCAAATGGAGAGCAAGAGAAGGCAGTTGAGTGTGAAGCGTTAGAACGATATCGCATGGTAAGAGTCATTGGCTCAAACTGAAAATGATTACCACCGTATTTCAAATCTCTAACTAATGTACTTGATTCCCATAATTCATGACAGAGAAAATTATAAATGACATTATGGCATACTGTACATTTGTGTTATACTAAATTTTTACATATGCTGTGCTTTGTACTGTGATTAGGTGAAAAGACTTGAAAACTTGACTGAGTATTTTATGTTTTATTGGTGCTATTGGGTCATGCACTTACAACCAGTTTTTGTTTGTGGCTAGATTAACACAAGTAGAAAGCTCTATTAGCTTCTATAAGGTAGAACAGGGTTATAGAGTGTAAAATGAAATAAGTCACAAATGTGTGTTAATTTCAGCAGAGCTGATGGATGGCATGGAAGGGAAATTGTTTGAATGTGATCTGATATTACAAATTCTGACATGATGGACACCGTGTTCATGTTAGTGTGTGACTGACCCTTTGCTAAGCCTCCCAAGAACAACCACTGTCCAATCCTACGTTAGTAACCATAACTTGGTACTACGTGAGGAGAATTTGCAAATCCTTGAATAGCGAAGGAACGGCCTGCTTTACTCTGCCTCTGTTTGGCTCACCCAGAAATTCTTACCTTAACCCTAACCAATCCCACTCTTTTTGCCTAAATGTAACCAATCTTACCAACAAAGGCAAAGAGTACTAACCAGTCACAGGAAATGCAGTGTTGGTCATTCCTTCACTATCCTAGGATTTGCACATTTCCACTTGGGAGGAATTTCAAGGGAAAATGTCAAAACTGTGTGCATGTGGAATCTGCAAGTCCACCAGTAGATATCTCAACATTTAAAAGGGAGCGTCGTGTTTTTCCACTTTTTTCGAGGCTGGAAATGCAAGAATAGAGATGTCGGATATGGATTTAAACAGTGTGAAAAATCTCCATGAAGCTCTGCGTAAGCTCAGTCAGGTGGACTTTGTTGGGTGGAATCGTCATACCCTCCTCCAGTCCATTCACCTCCAGTCACTTTACCCAGAGTCCAGGACAAACTCATCGAAAGCCCGCTCCTCTTCACATCCAGATCCTCAGCTCCCTCTTCATCTCATCTCATCACCACCAGCATCTAGACGGGAACTGCCCATTGGTCCGACATCCCATTGTTCCGGCCATATGAAACCCATTGTTCCGAAATCATCATGATGCCCTGTGGTTAAGGTCTGGTTAGGTTTAGGCACAAAAACCACTTGGTTAGGTCAGGAAAAGATCATGGTGTGGGTTAAAATGAAAAAGAAAGTGACAAACACATAAGCCGTGAGCCTGCTCCGCCTCAAGCCTTTCCCAGCTGACCCAGAGCCGGTCACAGTGCACCATACACCCGCCACGAGCCGTTCAGCACCACAGACAGTCGGACTAACAGGATGTCGAACTAATGCTCCAACATAAGATGCAAAATATTGTTAGCTAGCTTAGCACGTTAGCATACAGAGACAGCTGAATATTAATAGGAATTTACATGTTTTGAAGTTAGATAGTTGGATACTATTTGAGGCTGTTAACACTTTAAACAAATGGAAAAGCAGGATAATTTAGTTTTGCCACCAATGCACATGGATACATTCGATAATTAAAGTTATAGGAAGTCATAAATAAATGTTGTCTTATAAAACAATTCATAATGTTTTTGTCAAGATGCGATAATTCCCCCAACAGATTAAATTGTGAATGTAGCTCTTTAATGCATATTGTAGTCCTTTCTGGCTACTTATTTTTGAGAGACTTGACAACAGTATCCAAGGGGGTGGGGCTTAGCAAAGGGTCAAGTGTGTGTGTGCCTGTATCAACACAAATGCACACCAGTGTGATTTGTGTGTGCAGATATGTGCGTACTGTACATCAGTATTTATGTCAAAGACTGTATTTTGCGTTTAAGTGTAAGTTTGAATCTTACGTGTCTATACGACAGGGACCTTGCATGTGTGTGTGTGTGTGTAAATGGAGTCATTTAAGTAGCCTATATAAATGGTTGTGATGATGAAGTGTGTGGATCTTCAGTCAGTGCTACTCTGAATAATGCCCGAGGATGCATTTAGACATCCTCAGTGCCACGGCAATCTATCAATGTAATGGGCTGTTTAAATGTGTGTGAGTCTGCGTGTGTGTAGTGGAAGTTTGTGTCTTTGTACGTGTATGAGTGATTGAGTTTGTGTGCGAGTCCGTGGCTACAGAATTCCTTGTGGTTGTAATTTGATAGATTTTTGTATGCGTATATTGTCCTCCTCCTCCCAAAATGATGCAGAGTCATCAATTCTGAAAAACCAAACAGCAGTTACAAACTTTAGAGGTCATATTTGACAATGTCCATCATTCATTCAGTTCAAATATTTTTATTATATTCGTAACTGTCCCAACTTGTTTATTGGAAAATCTGTTTAATATGTAGACAACCAACAGGTTATTGGATCATTTGTAACCCCCAATGTTAGAAACCTGCAGCATGTTTCATGTAAAGGATGGTTGTTTAACTAGCATAGCATCAACCCTCCAAAGCAGGCATTCACCAGCTGCACAGATGTTGCTTACAAGAGCTAGAATGTTGCAGGATGTGTTGCTGGAAATCGGAGCTAAGCAAAGACATTAAATATAATGATCAAACACTTGTTAGGGGCATGATCTCACATTTAATTGGGAAAGATGAGTCTTAGGTATCTCCTCTCCTCGGCTATTTCTTTCCTCTCATACAGATATCCGGTTACAACCCAACAACCTGTCTTTATAAATCTCCTATAACATTTTAATTTTTGGTCTATTTACAGTAGAAAAACAGGGATTTCTGGAAAACCTCCCGTGGAACGTGTCTGGAGCCTGGTGCTTTCTGCTACCACTCTTTTTCCTTAAAAACATGCATAATTAATTTATGGTAATGCTGTTGGAAAAGCTCTGAATGTGATAAATCTTGCATTTTGTATCAGTTTTGGAGGCTGTTTTATTGCCCTGAGTGGCTGAGAGTGGAACAGAGGGTATTACGCCCGAGCTTATACATAAAGTTCAGAGTCCATTTATTAAGTCCAGATTCTGACTCTGTGCTCTGTTTATAATACAGGGAAATGAAACACTAGTTTAAAAGCTCTTGTCCTTTCCACTTATACTACATATACAGAATATGATGTCAATACAGTGAGTGCAGAGGGGCATGGTTGCTAAGCATCAGCCTAAAAAATCCTCGCCATTTCCTTATATGAAGTACTTGTGAATTTGCATGTCGTTTCCATTCATTATGCACCTGCGTTATTAAACCCTGTCCTGTGCTACTGTCTTGTAATGTATCAGCATTAACCAAGTTAATTTCCTGTCATGTCCACTGTATTTGGTGAATGATTGATTCATATTCAAATTTTGACAGACACTGACACACATGCGCTGCTGACTCTACGCAGCAGGCGGTGACATATTGTTCCCTTTGTTACGGGTGGATTGCTCTCTAACCTGCCTGCTTTTCATCACGGACAAAGAGAAGAGTGTTAGGTTTCCAATTAGCCATTGTTAGCGTCTGGCAGTGCAATTTGATTGAAAAAGCTACCAGTGCTTTTGTGATTTTTTGCTACAAATCATATACAGCCATTTTTAAATGTATGCTTTAGGGTTGTTGTTTATGCCTCTGCAACGGTGACGACTGTGACCAGAGGCATTATGTTTTGGGGTTTCCATATGTCTGTCCCATTCTCTTAAACGTGAAACCTAAAGAAGTGATGAACTGATTAGATTTTGGTGCTCAAAGGTCAAGGTCACTGTTACCACACAAAACATGTTTTTGGTCGTAACTTCAGAATGCATGCGCTAATTATGACACAATCTCACACCAATGTCTAGTAGGATAAAATAAATTGACGGCATTTTATATAGACTTGATTGGTAAGTGTAATTGCACTTGTATAGCACCTTTCTGGTCTTCTGACTACTCACAGCACTATTACACTACATGTCACATTAACCCACTCATACACACATTCACACACTGGTGTCCAAGGCTACCATGCAAGGTGCGACTGCTGTCCAGTTAAACATCCACAAACACTCACACTCACTATATCTGGGGTTCCATATCTTGCCTAAGGATTAGGGATGCATTGATTCATCGTCTTGCTGATTGCCATCTGCCTATCTTGAGAAGAGCGAATCCTTATTAAAATCTGTAGTAGGAGAGCTCGTTAACATTAGCAATCTTGTATTCCTAGAGAGAAACTTGAGTAAGTACAGCTGTTTGAAGGAGAAATTTGTCAATGTTTTCACAGCAATAGGGAGGGATTTAGTTTTCCATGTGAAAGGTTCTATTATAGGTTGATTCATAAATTTGGATATGTAGATTTCTTTGTTACCCTGGCACAAAAGGGGGAATAAATGACAACAAAACCAAAACAACAAAATAAAAACATAGGTATCGCTATCGGCTATCACCCAAATTGTTATTTAAAGCATTGTTATCAGCCCAGAATTTAAAATCGGCGCATCCTCCTGGCTGGAGGAGGCACACAACCACAGGGAGTTAATTCTAGTCTCATGCGTTTTTGTTACAGTTCCAGGAATCATTGGTTTCATTATGTTCATTATTATTCACTATGCATACACTATTAACTATATATACACACTGTGTAAATCGACGATCCAAATTGAAACTTGCTTAAATTGTGTAATCCATCACAGTTAATATCAGGTTTGCTTAATTTTTTGTCAAAGTTACGTTATTGCTGCCGGGCAATGCTGTGCAGACTTTTGAAATCCATCTGCACTTAAACAGCAGAGCTAATTGCTTTTTGCAAGAAGAGACAAAAGATTTGACAAGAGATTCATTAGCCTCGGAGCTTACCGAAAAAAGGCTATCTTGCCAACCAGGAACCAAAATGGATCAGCTATATAAACTCATCCCTAACAGACAGCAATAGTTAAAGTGCCATTTTTTTTTCTTAACAGCGCACAGATGAACATTTTAACTTTCAGTACCAACTACAACTTTTACATCTCCCAATTTTAGCTTCCTCATATTTCTCCTAGTGGCTCTCAACATCCTAATTTTCCTACTCGAGGAACCATCGCCTCTCGTCCTCACTCATCCAGCCCCCTGGTGCTCCTCTCACTCTTCTCCTTTCCTCTCCTTTCGTCCTGTGCGCACCCTCTCCCACTCTCCATTCCCTTTTACTTTCCTTCACTTTCGTCCCGTCTTCTTGCTCACCCCACCCTCTCTCAACATGACCTAGTTTCCAGCGGCAGCCAACGCAGACATCTGGGCTTCGGCTCACGTGCCAGAGAAGGCATGACACCCCAACTGGAGAGGGGGGTAGAATGATGCAGAAAATGAGAGCAAAGGAGTGAGGTGAAAAAAGGGGTAAATATGGAGAGAAGAGAGATGGAGTGATAATGGGAAACAGTATAGGAAAGCAGAGGAAGAGAAAATCTGAAACGAAGATGATTTTAAGGGAACGAGAGCATGTGGTCGGACGCTTTGAGGTTGTAAAAAGTGCATTCGAGGAAGTGCGAGACAAGGAGGAGGAAAAGTTGACACACATAAAGCCAGCCATGCATGTCACCGACGCCGACAGGCAGCTGGCGTATAATGGTTATTAGCTATTAGAGTTAGCATGGCTTAGCAGGGTCACAGTGACCAAGCAGGCTAAGTCGCTGTGTAATCTCCATGTTAACCGGAGATCATGCCATGTATGCAGATCAACAACATGCTGCAACCTACCCAGTCACACACACTCACATCTGCTTCCCCCATACGTGTTCTGCCTCTCCACTTCCTGTGTTTGTTGCCTATTGGAGAGATACCAAGCTGCTGGGACATGATCTGAACTAAGTAGAATAATTCAGAAGTATTTCTCTCACAGCGGGAGTGTATGTAAAGAAAGAAAGAAAAAAAAAACAAGTCCTATTTGTCAACCCTATTGTGCGGCCTTATCTGAAACGAGACAGCGCGAGACACTGCGAATGCGAACCTGCGCTGGCAGACAGTTTATTATTTGGTTGGAGACAGATTAGGGGTAGTAAAATAGAATCCTGCAATTCTGGCATAATTCAGCTGACAAAAAGACGGATTATCGCGCCTCTCGCCAAAACCCGATTTAATGTTAAACATTTTCTCCTTGATTCTCTTTGTGTCTCTCTCCTTCTCCCTCTGTTTGCCCTTCTTGTCTCCTCACCCCCTTTCTTGTCCTCCTCCTTTCTTTTCACCTACCCTTGTTCTCCCTCTTTTACCTTCTCCCGTTTTATCTCGCTCTCCACTCTTTAGCTCACCTTTGTGCTCCCTTCACTCCCATCCCCTCTTATATTTTATCCCTTTATCCTCTCATATTTTCTTTTAATATCTCCCTCCCTTCCCCTCTCACCTCCCTTTTATTCCTATTAATCTCCTGTCATTCCTCCATCACACTGGCCTCTCTCACCCTGGGCTCTCTCTCCTCTTTGATCATTGCTGACCTTCACGATGAAGGAGGCCAGTTTCGCTTCCTACACACTGATCGCTCATGACACTTCAACTGGAAAACAATAATATACACAGGTAGTTATTGTGTATTACTTGTAAATATATAACATTAAATAGTGCATCAGCAAGGTTAGAATAAATCCTACAAATGTGTGGCAAGGTAAATTTCTAAAATGGGCTCAACATTTTAAGGAATAGTGCGTAAGATTTAGGGGGAATAGTGGCGTGTGGCGGTGAAGACTGCAGATCGCAACCAGCTGGAACTGTTCCCAGTTGCTTCAGTGTTCCTTCAGAGGTCTCTGCCTCTCCAAAACAAACAGACCAGTGAAATCACTGAATAAGGCAGTTTCACATTACAAATCAGTATTTCTTCTAAGCTGTTTGGCACGTCGCAGAGAGGCTGCTCGCCTAGTGCCTGCTGTGTGTGCTTCTGATACAGACGTTCAGGGGGTTATTACCATGAGCCGAATTATCTGCAGAGGTCTCTTCCTCTCCAAACTGAACAGACCAGGTGATTAAAACTGGTAAAAACATCAAATGAAGCAGTTTCAAGTTACAAATGGTTGTTTCTCCCGTGGTGTTTGGCATGTCAGAGACAGGCAGTTGGCCTAGCACATGTTAATGTCTGCTCGCCTTTTGTCTCTGATAACTTAAGATCCAGATGCTCGGGAGGTTTTCTTAAAGGGGGAGCCACATTATTCACAGGGGTCTTGTCCTCTCCAAGACAGACAGACCTGGGGTCTCATTTGTAAACCTTGTGTATGCACAAAACGAGGGGCTTCTAACTATGATGATGACTATGATGCCCAATACAATGTTCGTTCTGGGTCACTGTAGAAACATCCCAGTGCAATATGGCGATCTCTGTAGACGAGGACCTGCTCCCTATGTGGATAAAAACAGATAATTTGTAGGTAACAAAAACACAATGAATCTTAATTTTTAATGACTAAACGTTAAAAAAGAGGAACATATTATATTTTATTCCATTACTGCAAATATATCCTCCTAAATCCTGCACACTGGAACTTTAAAAGCCCAATACTGAGGACAGTTTCCAGTGCAACGTCACTTCACTGATGCTGTTTTCACCATTTCTTTTTAAGTGACATTACCATTTCTCCTCCCGACCCTACTGTATTTTTTCTGCCTTACTTATTTCCGCCAACCTGCCTCCCTTCACCCTCATCCTGTTTTCCCTTCACGTCTCATCACTCTTTGCCGTTATTTCTGTCAGCTTCTCCCTCCTGTCATGCCCCCTCTTTCTCCCTTTTCCTTTCAATACCTTATTTAAGTCCTCATGCATCCTACTCCGAGGTCAGAGGAGCTGCGGAAAAGGTAAAATTTGGAGGTGAGGAAAATGTAGGGTAGTGCGGATGAACACTCGACGAGGGAACTTTAATGCATGTTTGTTCATATTTGTGTGTGTGTGTGTGTGTCTATGTGCATGTGTGTGTTTGAGTGAGTGAGTGAGGCAGAGTGTATAATAGGAAGAGATAAATACAGAGGCAGGCAGATTGCCATCTGGTCCCGTTGAAATCAGTTAGACTGTGCAGACGGTTTCTCTCTAAGCCAATATAATCTGGTCATACAGTAGTAATGACTTGCTGCTTACACCCAAAGAGGCCGAGCCTGGCAGGAGGAGATACTGGGGGAGAGACGACACTTTTTAATAATTTAAAACAAAGTTTGAACTTAACATTTGACACTGAAACAATATGTCTTGAAAACTTATAAAATCAGTTTGTCATGGTCAGCTGAAAGACAGTGAGACGCTGAGTGTACAAAGATGGTGAAAAGAGAAAGACAGATTGACGGCATGACTCATACACCTGTATGGGGCCGGCTAGTCTAAAAGAGCATTCAAGCTGTAGTTGGTAAGTTTTATGATAATAACTTTTTGTCTTGTTTGATGAAACTGTCACTATATTCAATATAGTGACAGTTTCATCAAACAAGACAAAAAGTTGCATTGTCCAGTTCTCACCTAAACAAATTTTAGTGTACTGTTTAGCTGAAAAATAATAAAGTTTGTGACCCATCTACCATGTTGGAAACTGTCTATTTATTTGAAATACTTTATGCATTACTGGGTAATTTAATCTTTAACAATGCATCATATTTCATAAACTGATCATCTGCTTTGCTTAGCTATCCTCAAAACCTTGGCAAATCCAACCCAAACTTTCTGCATAGTTTACTGCCTCTTGGGTTTAATGGGGAAATTTATGTCAATGCAATATGTGAGAGCTGACCCTTCTGAGTCCAGCATCCCTTAGTTTTAATCTGCTTTGTGTGACTTGAGCCGAAGGTCAGCCACTCGATCAAACTTGGCAGAGCTGGGTGACTGTAAGTCTCCGGTGCACTTGCTCTATGGGCCGCACAGGGCGGAAGAGGTGCCAGTGATCCCCAGGTAATTTTATATGCAGGAGTTCAACCATTTTGGCTTCATGCACCATTGAGAAACTTGCATAGGAAAGAACAGGGCCCCATATTCAATGCTGTATCCAGTTCTCCTAACACATCCATGCATAATCAACCCATGAACTCTATGCGGACATCCACCCGCAGCCCAAAATCTAATACTGTGCCGAATGTGTGCATAGCAAGCACACCAACTGCACAAGCTTAAATTACTAAACATAATCCCAGTTGGTAGCACACACATCTCTAGCTCGTTTACCAAGAAGAAGAAGATAACAAAATGTGTGCTCATTTTGAAGAGAGGTGGTGCGAGGAGATCTGTCATTACCCACATTTATATAATTCATCTTTAAAAGTATACAGCACTGCCACCAACTGGAATGGGGTGTAGATTAGAGAATGCACACGCCTGCAATGCCAGACGGATGCGGATCCTCATTTGTAGTGTATATGGAACCGCGTGTGTGTCCATGCGACCAGTACAAGAAAGTATGTCCGGGAATTAATAGATGGACCACAAGCTCAAACTCTTGGTCACCAGCCAAAACAATGACAGACAGTTAAAGCTGGAAAAAATAAATAAATAAAGAATTAAACTGTCAGTATAAAAAAATAAAACTGAAAATTATTGTCATTAAAAATACATATTTAAATAAAATGGGGTTTTTTATGTTTCCTTTTTCAAAACCAAAATGTATTGTCAATGCCAAAACCTTCTGTCACTGTTCTATCTCCAAAGAAACAAAGAAACTAGAAAATACAGTTTGACCCAAGTGTGAGTGCCATGCGAGCACAAGTGTAGCCAACCTGAGATGACCTCAGATATCACAGACAGTAATTTCAGCCTGGCTGAATTACCTCCATACTGCACAGAAACAGAACTGGACATTAAGTTCAAATAAAAAAGAAAAAGAAATGATTGCAGTGATAAATGGAAAGAAATAAAGTGTGAATGGAGAATAAAAGAGAGAGCAGCTTTGAGAGGTTTGGCAGGTCAAACATTTAAAAGGCTACACCGGCTCAAATGACGCACACACCACACAGAATCACGGTGGTGCAGATTAAGTTCACAGTTATGTCTAGTTTACTTATGCAAGAACGGGAACAGTTTGATTGACAGTTTGACTGACTCAGCATCATCTGCTCTGGTGGTACTGTGTGTGTGTGCGTGCACAATCCCATATTTTCCAGTAATACAAGGTGCCCTTGATAGAGTAATCATTTGTACCACGGTTGTGTGTGGTTATGTGTTTGTGTGTGTGCATGTGTGTGCAGTTATCCCCTGCAACCATCTGTTCTCTATAGGCCAATGATCATCTATCTCCCCATTAACTGTCAGTCACTGTGTTCCCTGTTGACATCTTTCCTCTCACTATCTGAGCTGCAGAGCTACAACACCACACCGTGACAGAGAGAAGATACATAACAAGAAATAAAGTTTGGTTTCCTCACCCATCCAATTATGTGCATGTACAGCACCCCTGTGCATGTACAGTTGTGGACAGGTAGGCACGGAGCACATCTGCAGCATTAATAGACTTCTGGGTCCGTCAAATGCAATAACAGAATGTGTCTATTAAACTGCCACAAACATCACCTGCCAACAGACGTCAATGTATGTGGTGTTTAAATCCAGTTTTACTCACCAACACTAAAAGATTTGAGCTCTGCATTGTTTAGTTGCTGCTGCTTCTTCTTCTCTATTAGTGCTTTGTAGTTATCTTGGAACATAAGCGCCACCTGTTGAAATGAGTGAAATACTGTGAAACCATTGGCTGGACTGCACCACCCGCATGTGTACCTCCATGTGTGTCCTCTTGAAAAGTTACAACAATGGGAAGCCACTAGTGATGAAGACTACTAAACAGGACTTCTAGGAGTCCAAAACGACAATGGCATAACATGGAAATAACAATCACTTACAGTTCCTGTTATATGGCGGCTGATCTCGTCCTCTGCTCAGAGGTTTTAAGGGGCTCCTGAACCTCATTGTTTTCCCAATTTGCAGACATTTTCAGCTGCTGTTCTACTTATTTGAGCTAGCTGCTAACTGCTAACAGTTAAAATCCCCAGCAGTCGGGCGCATGCTTAACACCTCGTCAAAACGTTACACGTTTCATACTGTTATTGCCTCCACTTCCGGCTCAGAGGCGAGACAACTCTGTTCCCCCATTCCTCAACTGTACCTTTTATACAGGACAGAGAGGTGGCATATCGGCGTGATATCCTGGCCTTGAAGCGGCAGTGTAAAAGGGGCTTATGTGATGCACAGCAGAAACACATTGTTACAGGTGGTTAATGTTGTGAAGCGGTTAGATTTAGGCAACAAAATTACTTGGTTAGGTTTTGGATTAAAATAAGTACATTTGTGATGCTGCTGACATCAGTGCATAACAACCGAATGTAAATGACGTAACGTTCATTAAAACAATGGGGGGTAAGTACGTAAGTTAAGTAACCTCACATTAGTAATCCCACTCAGTCATCACTTATGACCCACTAATCGTCAAACCAGAGTAAACCTGGGGCTGGCTTTTTCTTCCACTTTCGCTGGCAGTGGTGTTTACAAACAGTTAGCAAAAATTCTGCATAGCATAGTACCTTTAAATTGATTTCTGACTATTAGAGTGTAATAGAAACCTATACATTGAATCGAAACCTCATAAGAAATGTTTTAAGATTGTCCTGTGTGTGCAGTCGGAGTTTTACAAGAATCAACTGCAAGATAGTTGAGGAGATTGTCAGGAAGAGTGAGACACCATGCAGATGCAGATCATGGCACGCTTTGGCGCACATACCGATGTGTGAGGAAGAAGGAAACATTCACATCTTGATCATTTTAAATGAGTGCAAAGCTATGCCCACCGGAGAAATGTCAGTCACTCATAAATCTATGTTGGAGCAGCTTTTCCTCACAGCCGTAACAACCTCTGCTCTGCTATCTAAGAAATCTTCCAAGAAATCAGCTTCATGGGAATCACAGATTGATCCTTCCCGCTGATCTACAGCTCAACCATTCGGATTGTGGCCTTCCACCGTGGTCTCCTGACCTGTCTGTCATTCATAGTGTGCTTATCTTGGTTTTATCTGTGGCATGAATCTGCCAAATCGCATATTACATCTGCCACACGACTGTCCGTTACACATTTTATGATAACAAGAACATGTGTCATCTCCTCCCTTTACCCAAGACACTCAGCTTCATTTAGCTTTATCCCTCTCTTACATCCCCCGCTTTCTTTTCTCCTGAAAAATTATATTTGGTTCTGGTAAAATATTCATGTCTCAGTCACTGGAAGCATGAATCATACATCTGAAAAACTGGGAGAACGAGAGA
The DNA here is from genome assembly GCA_035609425.1 of Epinephelus awoara. NCBI lineage: Eukaryota > Metazoa > Chordata > Actinopteri > Perciformes > Serranidae > Epinephelus > Epinephelus awoara. The sequence continues at coordinate 9,303,649 of CM069311.1, forward strand.
GGGAATGGGAAAGGAATGAAGTGGATACAAATGCAACGACAGGAGGAGTGTCAGAAGGAGAGGGGAGAGAAGAGGTCATGGGTATAGTCATAATGGGAGCCAGAGGTGTAAAGGGCAAAGAGAGAGGGAGAGACTGGCAGATGGATGAATGAGAAAGGAAAGCAAGGTTACGGAGAGAAGGAGAGGGAGGAGAGTGTTACACTAAACCAGAGGAGAGAAGGAGGAGGGGCTGAATAAAGAGTGAGAGGAATGGCTTTTAAAATGAGAGCTGCACAGAGGGTTTGATGTGAACTCAAATGACTGAGGACAAAAACAGAAAGGAATCCAAGTTATATTTCTTAATGATTTCTGTCCTGGGTGATTTGCAGACACCCTTCTTTACTGGTGGTATCAGCAAGTGCAGTTTAATATTACAGGTCCTAGCTACTTGGTCTGAAGTACAGCAGGACATCTACCAGTGTATCTGTTTACAGTGCAACCAAACTCATGTTGTATGAATAAAAATCAAATAATCACAACTACTGTCAGGTTTCATGCTGCAAAAATCAGAACTGATCTGCTGATGAAAAATGCTAAAATAACAGCTCCTTTGTTGGTGTGACAACTAGGGATGCACAATATTGTTGTTTTTTGCTGATATCCAATATGCCACTTTACAGCAATTTATTTCGCCGATTTTATTCCTCTCCTAATTTTAGTGATCGTTAAGTCTCTTCTGTAGTGGAATTAACATCATATTATGCATGCACACTCTTATCGTGATGGCCACCAGCAGATGGTGACATGAAATGAAATAATCAGTGTAATAATAAGTCCTCGCGCAAAATAAGAAACAGCATGTTGGCCGATTCTGATTCAAGTGTCGATACGGATGACGTGCCGTGTATTATAGTATGTCCATAGTAACAACTGCAGTCTGCACTAACCACTAACTAAGGCAACAAAGCTAACCACTGCACCACCGTGCCGCCAATTAATCGCATTTGGAGAGATAATTACAGATTGTGAGTACATTAAAGGGATAACTCACGCATAAAATGACTACTTGTAAATAAATAAGTCATGCCATGTTACCTTAAATTCTTGAGGAAAACTCTGGTCTTATTGCATGCCTCCACGGAAAATGGTGAGCATATTGATTTATGATTGATTGGGGACCTAGTTTAACAACAGCTACATTTTGTCAAAATTCTAACACAACTCATGAAGTATAATCCAAGTCTAATTTATCCATTCGTATGCTCAGTACTTCCCAAATACATGCATTTTCTCTAAAAACCCTACTATTGGAGTCTGGCTTTGAATAGAGCTGATAAGTTCCACTTTTAATTCAGTGTTAAATACTGAGGTTTTAGCAAAAATGTATGTGATTGGTAACTACTGAGCATACAACTAGATAAATGAGACTTGGATTATACTGCATGAGTTGTGTCCACGACAACTTTGGTCAAAGAAAACTTGCAGTATTATATTTGGCAGTATGAGTCTGTTCTGGGGCCTCTCTGCCTTTCCTCGGGCCTACGCAGAAAGCCTTTTCCATGCACCTACGTGGTAAGCCATAAGGCATTGGGAGCACACCTCTCCGCCCTTCCAAGGCCTGCTTGGAAAGCCTTAACATAGAGAGAGCAATCCTTCCTGCCCTTCCATGTGCCTACATGGAAAACATTTTACGGGTGAAATTTTCCTTCAAATGGCTATTACTGATAAAATGGCCACTGTGTATAGCATCAAAACAATCATTTTTCATTAAAATGAAAAGAGTTATGACTTTAAAGGAAGAGAATAAAAGATGGCAGCTCGATTAATTCCATCTCAACATCACAGAGAACAACAGACAGCTGCAGGTAATTTCATCTTTTGTCCTATGATTGTGGAAAAATGTAACAAATTGCAGGTTTGAATAAACAGCGATAAAATTTGAGTCATATCAGCTCTGATTAGATATTCAGAAATATTGCCTGCTTCACCTGCTCATGCACACAAGCATCAAAATTATACTGTAGTTTTTGCAAAGTCTGAAATGACCTTTAATTCAAGGATTTCCATCAGACCAATCGGTGTAATGCTTTCAAAAGAAGCAGAACAGTATCCTATAATCCGCCAATTTTGTGAAGACACTGTTAAAGTTGCAAATGCCACTGGTGTTTTTATTAAAAAGCAAGACTCGAGAGGTTTTTCTTTCTCCCAAAGAGACATAGAACGTCAAGAGTTTAAGAATCTGAGGGAAGGAACGTGTGTGTCTCCCACAATAACGTTATTCATCTAATTAAACATGAAAGGTTGTCATGTGGCAAAACGGCTCATGTCACTCCTACTTGTAGCCGCTGCACATGTGTGCGCTTAGTCTGAAAATTAAAAGAGGACAGGAGAGGAGGATGTGGAGGAGGAGAGAGAAAAATTCCCAAAAGATGTCAAAATACAACCACACGCACTCACAGCACAGACAAACACGTGTGGGTGCAGATTGCTCAGGCTGAGGCTGTGTGTGAATATCCAGCGTGCCAAACATTAGTGAAAGGTGTGAGCCAGCGTTTTCTGTTTCGAGAGGAAATTTGTTGCTGATAAAAAATTCAGCACAGGAGCAAAGTGTTGGCTAAGTGACAGGGAAACCGAGATCCAGAAAGAGGAAGTATCCCTCAAGTGTTACAAAAGACCTGCGTAAGCTCTTTTGAGACAGAGAGAGGGAGAAGGGGGAGGAAGCTGGAGAGAGAAGGCCAGGTGAAATAGGGTCAGTGCTCATCTTCAGCTGAACCTTATGAGGGTTGATTATCTCCAGCCCTAACACACACACACACACACACACACGCACACACACAGGGCTCTGCAGAGCGTGCGTCTGTGTATCTACGTTACCCTCTCTCTCTTCCTCGGTGGTGTTATCAATGCTGACATACTGTAGCTACGGGCTATGTGCTTGCCCTGTCTTTTTTCCAGCTCTTAAGTTAAGGCAGATCACAGACACCGCTAACAAACACACGCATACATAACCAACATTAAACATATCTGTACCGAGAGCGAGGTTACAGGCAAAATGTCATCGGATAGAAGATTGTTTCGCATCTTAACAGTGTTTACTGTGAATATGTATAGCAGCCTGCCTGCCTCCGTTTAGCCTTTGGCTGTCTAACATGAGTGTGTAAGTGCAGATTGTCTGTTGTATAAAAAAAACAGTATGTTATACACTCTGTTTGCATTCGTGGCTATTTTGAGCGCTGTAAATATGTAAACAGAAAATATCTTGGGGCTACTCCGTTAGGCTCCGACGAGTCAGAGACATGCACACATTTATTCTTGTCACAAGATTTGCTTCAAATTGATATGAGTAACGGTAAGTGGAGTATACCAAATGATGGCAACTGGATTAATGTCATATCTGAGTCATTACATATTTTACTTTGACTCTCATCATAGCTCACAACTCCAACCACTTCCTTGCAGCTAATTTAATGTCTTAAGTAAAACAATCACGAGGGAGTGCAGCACTTGAGTACCTCACAAAACCTTTTGCCAAGAGACATCTATGCAATTTTAATGGTTTGCAGTATATTATGTCCTGCTTTTGTTTTGGTATTCCTGTCCAAATCTGAGGGCTGAGCCTATAGGTGGGCAAGCTGCAGCTCCATAGCTCGCTCTGTACAACCCGCTGTGTCGATCAATCCACAAAAATCTCCCGACCCATTGGCTGCTACAATTTATGCCTTAAGAGGCTTCAGTTTGGCATGGAGGTCAAGTGTGTGTGCGTATTGTGTGATAACGATTAGCCAAAGGAAGGAGCAAGGGGACTGGCCTGTTGTAATAAAGCGCATGACTTCCAATTGGACTCACAGACTTGGCCAAGATTTTGTAGAAAGATGGGTCTCGAGCCAAAGGATGGCTGATTCAGGCAAAAAAGGGCAATGCGTGGAGGCATGCATGCACTAGGTGGTCGCAGTTATTGCAAATTTTAATGTGCTCCTTTGTTCAACATGCTGTGCATCTGCATCTTTTGGAACAACGGACATAAATTCAAAAAAACATTCACAGGGGAAAATGCTCCTGATATCTGCATAGAGCATTGATCTTTAACAGGGGGTCCGCATACCTCAATTTTGGGGAGATACGCAATTACCAATCTTATTGGGTGTAAACAAAGTAATATAACGAGTAGTGTAACAAATTACTTTTGGCAGGGAATAATAAGTAAAGTAATGATATTACTTTCGAAAGAGTAATAAGTAGTGAGTTATTTTTAGGTAGGGGGTCCCTGTTCCGCCTCTCTTTCAGCAAAGGGGTCCTTGGCATAGGGACAAAAAGATGAAAACACAATACCACACTATTGCTACCCTGAGATGGTAAACTGAACAAACACACAACTAAGAATCAGCATTGAGAATGTGTGAAGATTGTATCGCAGAACTTGTTAGCATTAGAAATCTGGCCCTCAGTGCATCAGTGGACATCTCCTATATCCCTGCAGTCCCAGGATCAGCACCACAGACAGTGGTCGTGACACAGTTTGGTGCAGGATGTTATGAAAAATAGACTTGAGCTGAGCAGGTGAAACAGGAGGATTTGCTTCATGTACTGCAGCCCTGTCCTCTATTCCAAACAAACAGTTCTATACCAGAGAACATGTGTATCATAAATTTCTCTCTTTGATTTCTTCAATTTACAGAAATCGTTTCTCTTTTCACCCGGGCCTTTGGTGTGTGCAGCATTCTACGCTGCATCTAACTGCAAACAGTACCAGATCATTATAGTCTTATATAATCTTTAAAGTAATGTCATTTAAGGCAGTATTGATGGTCTCCGTGCTGCTTACACTGCTCAAAACTTTTGCTCCTCAGCTGTAATGACAGAGAGAGAAGAAGTTGGCAGGACTGTCCCAGCTGAGAGAGCCAATCCTCTTCTAATTACCCTGTTCCCTTCCTTCAACGAATTGCTCACACACAGAGGAGCAGAGGGGCCCTTTTTTCCCCCCTGTATACGTCTGAGAGTCTTCACCAGAGAGCTCACTTATGGTAAGAGAGGAACGGAAGGAAGGATGTGCTAAAGTGGAACCGAATCCAGCTGAGAAAGCTGAGACTTCATGAAAGGTAGTCCCATGTGGTTCCGCTCGTTCAGTCAGTCGAAAAATCTCTCAGCAGACCCTGAAAATCATACTTTTTATAACTAAAACGAGACAAGCTGCACCAAACCAAGGCTTTCATCCCATCTTCCAATTTTGACATGGACTATTTTGGGAGGTTTGGAGGTGATTTATACTTTTTCTTTTCCGACCAATCGCAATCTTAAAAATACACTAGGAGTGTGTTTGTAAGCTGGTTGTCAAAAAGGGAAGTCTTTGCAAAATAGCCACTCTAGAGTGCATTAGGTTAGGTAATACACAATCCGAAAATCTGGATGAGATGCACAGTACATCCATCCATCCATTTTGGGATGTAGATGGACCAGTACATCGAAAGCTTCGCCTTCTGGCTCAGCGCCCACATCACTGCAGAAGCCGCACCAAACCGCCAATCCATCTCATGCTCCATTCTACCCTCACTCGTGAACATGACCCCAAAATACTTGAACTCCCTTGCTTGAGGCAGTTACTCTCCGCAAACCCGGAGGCGGCAACCAACCGGTTTCCGGCAGAGAACCATGGCCTCAGATTTGGAGGCGCCGACTCTCATCTTGACTTCTTCACACTCAGCTGCAAACTGCCCCAGTTCATGGTGGAGGTCACGATCTGATGAAGCCAACACAACCACATCATCTGCAAAAAGTAGAGATGTAATTCTTCCTCCCCCTGGCTGCGCCTCAACATCCTGTCCATCAACAGGAAAGTACACGCTGGTTTGAATTTAAAAAGGGATACAACAGCACATCAGAGTGGATAACCCTCTATAATTTAAAGAGTGGCTCAGTCACATAAGACAAAAATGTTCCATAATGATTTAGCACAGTAGCTCCTGGCACACCTCTGTGAATTTTGCGGTCTAATTTCTTTCTGCTGCTCCAATCTATACGAGCAGCTGAAGTATGGACATTTGACCTCAGCCTGATCGCAGCCTCCCAGATCCAAATGAATTATAGATGCTGAAATCTCACATTGATTTAGTAACTGGCAGATGGGACGGTGGTCCTGGGTCATAAAGCTGTAATGAGGGAGATGTTTTAGACCTTTCCCTCACACTTGTTTCTGCACATAAGCTTAACGTAGGAGTGTTAAATAGTCTGAAATATGACGGCGCAGATTCATCATCTGACTATGTTGAAACCTCAATTGCATAATGGAGTGTGAAAAAGAAAAAAGAAAGAGTAAGGAGAAAGAGAGAAGTGCTAAATATAAAGTTGGAGTGATAAGGCGGGTTAGGGGAAGCATCTCCTCGCATGAGGACATTATATATATTTAAATTTTTCAATATTTCAGTACTCTCCTCTTTCACTGGAGTCTCTCATACATGCCACTGTCCTCACTTTCTACCTTTTATCTTCCTTTTCCAATATCACTAACATGTCCGTAGGGTTAGGTTTGAGCCGGCCAAGCTCACTTCTCCCTCAGTACTAGGAGGGAGGAGGGAAAGGCACGGGAGGACACTTGGGTCTAAGAGCTGAAGTAGCAATGTTCGCCACAAAACTGAAATGAAACCTAGAGTCCAGGACAATGTTCTTTTTTCTCTCTTTCTATTCCATATCCCTTCACGTCTCTTTCTTTGCCTCTGTCTTTTCTCTTTCAGCACCTCTATTTTTATTATAAAAGCTCATCCACCAGAAGGACATTGTCCCCAGCTCTCCAACTCTGCGGTGTGACTCCTGCTTTTTAATGCAAGAATAGGTTTTCACACCTAGCATTTAATTTGAAGGTTTAAAAGGATAATAATACAAGTGATTTTATGAGTTTGCGCCAACTGTCCTTAAGGCTGTACGTTCCTCCTAATGGACAATTGGAAATACAGTAAAAGATGATAAAAAGTAATAGTAGCCGCAGATTAAAGGATTCATTTTCCTTCCCTCAGAAGAGGCAATTTACTCTTATTCGTTCCTGTAAAGTATGAAAAACAACTTCCACGGGGCAGCAAGATTGGTACTGTTTCATTTTATTTCCATTGTGCTCCCGTTAAGTGGTTTTAACTCAGTAGTGCTTTATATTGAACTGAAGTTATTCTTAATCTCCTGTCAGTCATAGAGAGACATTAATGTCTAACCCGAGCAGCAATTCCACAAAAGCATGTCGCTTAAAAAACAGTGTGTTGGCATCAATATATTCTAATGTGAGTAAGAGATCCCGTAGGTGTCAGAGACTCACAAAAGGGTCAATACACACACACACACACACACACACACACACACACACACACACACACACACACACACACACACACACACACACACACACACACACATCTTAAGTCTCAGCAACACACAGTGCCGATTGGTTGATTCAATAACAAAATTCAAAACTAGATCCCACTTCAAGGTGCTTAATGTTGCCCATCTCATCATGGTTTCATCAATGTAGGATGACAACAGCAAAACTGAATTTAAAAAAAATCTATTTATAAATTCTCAAACAACTGCGTGCTTTATAATTTAAGCCTTATTTATCCAGTCGTTTGCTACGTACTTCCCAAACAGACAGCCTTTTCTGATGGGGAACTCAGTAAGTGAAGGCTCAGATGACAAACAGTAATTTTACCTTGCTGAACACAGGAGCTGCTGGTCCACCTCTGCCTCGATCGATTAGATTGTTTGTGTTATTGTGTGACTTTGCTGAATCCAAACCTTCTCTTTAAAACAGCAAAGTCACACAATAACACAACACAGTTTTCCTTCAGTGTCGGTTTTCTGATTTCTTCTGCATTGTCTTTACATTGTGGTCAGCTAAACATGACACTGCCTCCTATTTGCCGCATACGTTACACCCCCGGGTTGTACAAGTATAAAAGAAAAACCCACATGTTTGCTTACATCAAGCCCAAAAAAGCATAACTCCAGCTTAAGTTGAATATTCCATCTCACCTTAACAACAACTCCTTGGTTTGGTCCAACATCTCAGTACAGGAGTTGGAGGTGATGACAACAACATTGACAGACTTGTGTTTGGTTTGTAGGAAGTGTGTCCACACACATATGTAGCATGTGTGTGCTTGAAAACATGCATATTAAAGGAAACATTTGCCACTTTCTATGTGGATTTCCAGCCAGTCTTGGTGGTAAATGTAGTCGATTGAAACAGTTTTATACCTCAGGCTATATTGATGAAGAAAGCTGACTTCGCAGCTGCAAAATCTATTATTCTTCCTGCATCCAGTGTTGTGAAAGTGACATGGCTGGAGGAAAAGAAGAAGCACAAGCCGCAGTAGACCAGTGGTTCCCAACTGGTCCAGCCACAGGGTCCAGATTTCTCCTCAGTCATTAGTTTGAGGTCCCACAGTTTAATACATTCTGCATCATACCTGCATTTGGCCGTCTCCTCAAGCTAGTTTGCAGTTTGTATCAAGTAGCTGTCGGTAAGTCTCTCAATCTAGAGTAGAAAATGGCTCTTTAAAATAAAACCTCTGTGCTGGAAATTCAGTGTACTGAAAAATAAAGTAAAATAAAGTGTGTTTTTTATAAACTTGACACATTTGCGAGTCACTTGCGGTCCATTCAGAATGGGCCTGCGACCCACTTTGGACCAGTTGGGAACCACTGCTGTAGACTCTGCTCAGAAACTGAACTTTCTTGTCCTCCTCACTTGTATTGCAAACTAGCTTTATTTCCAACAGTGAAAAATGGCGTCCCAAAATATGAGTGCAGAGGATATTATGAACCAGGAGACATTTTACAGTGTTTTGGCTGATTCAGATATTCAGCTGGACTTATTCAAGTCAGCATACGGCTGAAGAAATGCAGCGGAGCGAGGCTGAAGCCACAAGAGTGACAGGAAACCCCCAAAAAACAAGACTGCTGAGATTTGTTTTATCATTTTATTTTGCTTCTGCACATTTTCACATCTTACTCTGCAAATTAAGGGTCTTGTTTCGACCAAACTACATTTGGTAATTGTTTTGCGTAAAGACAATGGTTTTGTTAAGTTTTACTAACTTCTTTCAAATTTGGATGAAGGGTCTGAATATATCAGCAATCATCATTGTTTGGCTAACTGTGGCCAGTTGGAAAATGGATCCTGAAGATAAACTAGGAAAGACAACCACGCCCAGCAGGGCTGAGAAGGCATGATGACCACTAAGTGAGTAATATTGTCACCTACACTATTCTAAGCTATTTTGTTGCGCTGCCTCTAAAATGCACAGTGAATTCAAGTTGGGCTTTTATTGTGAAAGACTAAAAATGGAGGGAGCAAAGCTGTAACGTGCTGCTGTTGACAATGTGGAAGCAAATAAAGAGTAGCTGCCATCTTAGTTCATGCTGGTTCGGACTCTGGAGTCTCCATGTTTTTATCTTATTTCCTGCATAAGCAAGATAAACTGTTTGGGCAGAACATCAGAAACTCATATGCAATGCATCCTGGTACATGTAGGCACTGCCAGTACGAGGAACTTCAGAATAAAATAGGAGAAGGCTTTAAATCTTGTGGGATTACATGCCACAGAGAAGGTTTCTGAGGGTGGGATGATGGACAAAAAATAAAAGCTTCAAAACAAATTCTAATCTTACAGAAATGCAGTATTTCCTGCAACTGTGCTTGCTCTGAATATCGTGCTTGTAGGGGCTGTGTGAAGGTAGAAAGAGGAAGGGGAGTGAAAAGATGCAGAGGGGAAGAAGCGTGCGTGATGTAAATGGGGGGTGATAGCTCGGTAACACCAGTCTGCAGAGACACAGGGAGAGAAAACAGCTGCGACGATGACGTTTTATCAATCACCCGCACCCTGACACCTCAACGTTCATGAACACACGAACAAAGGGGAGCTCTCACACACAAACCCGTCCTGACACTTTCCCTCGCACATAACAGACTAGGTCATTTATTTATCCCTGTTCTGTCTCTCACCCACTTGCAGTATTTTTTAACATTTCGTACGGAGGGGAGAGTGTGGGACGCTCGGGAATCAGAGGCGTCCTCAGTGGTGAAAAACGCCGGAGGGAATCTGGAATGAAACTCATCTCTTCAGTGGCAGGATTTGCAGTGACTCCTAAAATCAGATTTTTCCACTTGTGTGACACAGACCTTATCTCTTCACTGCTATCTAAACAGTGAAAAATCTGATTCTGTGCCATTTTAATCCCCCTGTAAAGACGACGAGGCGGCAAATTAGATTTTTAACAGGTAGTGAAGATTCATCCCTGCCTACATTGGTAGTCATTACACAGGATCCCCATTTATTCTGCGTTAGCTCTCTATACACTCATAAAAGCCACTGATGTCCTTCCATCACTCTTCCGGCACTCTTTAAACATTTTTTTAGGAGGAAGAGACAAAATAAGAAAACAGGATGCTCCTCATTTCACTTTCACCGCTTGTTTTGCTCTCTCCTCCTCTCCCTCTGTATCTCTTTCTTTCTCCCTGCGTCAGATGCGATTCATGTACCTGATCTATTTAGGAGAGTGGGCAACGGTAGAGACTAAGGCACTCAGACACATCCTGCAGGCGGGGACCCTGTTTAAAAAAAAACCCCAGATACACACATTCAGTTTCTGAGCACCCCCATACACACATACATATGCAAGTTTGTGCACTTGCACATTTTCAAGAGTTTTGTAGATATTGTCTGTGGCATAACTGGTTCATCCTCCTCATTCTGTATTCTCTAATCCAGCATCTCCCAAAAAGTGTTTTTTAGGAATTAAGCAAAAAAATGCCTTGTTTTCACATTGTGAAACATCATATCATACATTTTTGATACGATGCAGTGGCTTTGGCGTGGATTTTGTGAATGCTGGCGACAAAACATTTGCTTGGCTTGATGATGGGGGACACTGTGTTGATGCTCAGAGGGAATTTGTATATTTCCTTCCTCCTCTCACAGCGAGGTCAGAGGTCGGCATCAGTTACAGAACATTGCCTCCGGAGATAGAGATTCAGGGTTTTAAACAAGGCCACTCCAGCAGGGAGGATGCTGGTTTCTAGGGTGATATTTCTTAATTAATATTACATTTGAATTGATGTTTCGGGCTTTAAGTATGTAGCCCAACTCAGCCCGAATTCAGTGGATTCTAAGGGTTGCAAAAATGTTAACATGGATGCACAAGCACACATATTAGTATGCAATTTTGACTGACACACACACACACACACACACACACATTCACAAAGAATAATGCCAAAACACAGACAAAACTGCCACAGGAATGGTGACACAGACACTGGCTATGACACACTTGCAGAAAACATGGAGAGAATACGGCAACATCAATGCTTGGAGACACACACACACACACACACACACACATCCAGAGGCATCCCTGTACATATACAGACAAATCTCAAATCCACATCCAGGGGTGCCATCACGGTGAGGCAAGCTGGAGTCAGGGCAGTGTGATGGTGTTATATAATGAGGCTGGCCGAGCACTGCTAAGCATTTTTTTCTGGGCTAACAACAATCCTACATGGAGTACACCGCCTTGTGTGTGTGTGTGTAGACAAAGGACAGAGTGATGTTATGAAATCAGTTACAAGGGAAAAAAGACAAAGTGTGTGTGCAACATAAGGGGAGTGGTGGAGAAAATGAGACGGGCAAAGTAAAAGGTATAAAAACAGACTGACAGCGACACAGACTTAAAAGACTCCTGAAGATTTAGTTAAGTGCAGGCAAACTGCTTGTCGAGCTGTTTCAGGGAAAGCCTAAAGCAAGTTTTAGCCCGGTAATTCAGGTCTTTAGTGATTGGAATGTGAAGTTTGAGGCAGTACCATGTGTCTACCAATTTCTCAGCACAAGCCAGGGTTAGTGGAAATTACTTACTAGTACACAACTTGGAAACAATCCTAAGTTTTACCATAATGACTTCATGAATTCAAATTCCGCTGCACACCTGCTAGAGGTCAACCATAGTTGTCTCTGTCTGAATGCAGTCGATTTGTAAACTGCTTGATAGTGCTGAAGATGCAGACTTGTCTGTGTCTGAACACCTGCGCCTCTCTTCATTTATGAATGGTGTCAAAACACGTCAGCGAAAACTGAACTCATTTGGACTTTCCTTTCTGAAGGGCGAATCAATATTTTCAATATTTCAAAAAAGCAAAAAACATCTCAATAAAGCAACTAAAAAAAGGAGCAGGAACCAGCAAATGAATAAGGATTCTGTGCTAAAATCAGCACAGCTCCTGGGAAACAAAGAAGCTGAACCGCTGAATGGAGGCACATCGACTGTTTCAGTGTGTCACCATCATCAGTTACTGCAGTAGTGATGAGGTATTTGATGGTGCATTCATTCATCCAATTCATACCACAGTATTTTCAGCCTGAATAGCGATACACAATATATGTATTGGTGTTTTTTTACGAAATGGGCAACATGTTCAGTTGCAAAGCAAAGCAACATTTGAGATGTTACAAGTACTTTCATAGAAACAGACTGACTGACAGTTTTTTTCCCCTGTTTGAAAAAATACAGCTGCATAACATTTAAATACAAAATGATAGAAAGCAAATAGTAGAGCTGTACAGTACCGTTTTTGTTTATTAATTTTTTTTTTAAACGCATCTGTTGCCTGCATCCAGACGCTGTGTCAATGTCACGCAACTGACTACCAAGAAGAACGAAGTTCCCCAGAACAACAAACAACCAGCGCTGTGCTGGATTGCATGTGTACTGCTGTAATTTTATTCATCTCACAGACTGATTTAGTGTAGCATGTGCAACATATAGACGGGTGTTGCACTGTAGACTAATTATCAGACAGATTAAATAGAGGAGCAGCTCTGTGTCTCTCTTAGTGTTGCTGGAGAACTTGGGAGTGAGCGATTTGGCGGAGCTGTGCGGAGAGTATATATCGATATAGCTAACAAAGCCATTATATTGCCAGCCCTAACTGATGTTGATCTCTTCTAAAGCTGTGGTAGGCAAAAAGAGCTCAACTCTAACCTGTGTACGGGCAGCAACAGAAAGTTTGCTGATCCAGCAGGGATTTGGGGCTGTTTGGTCCTCTGGAGCTGGGCTTTGTGCTGGCTGGATTTGAGTTGGCACAGCTGCTGACTGGGGGTCTGTCTCTGGTGCTCCTGCCCTCTCTCCACCTGGAGGAGGACAGAGGACACTCTGTGACTCAAGGCTCTAGCTAATGTCCATCAGTTTCATCAAAGTGAATCTGAAACTGCAGCAGTGAACCTTTAGCTTTAGTTAGCAGAAAACTAAACTATTAGCATTAGCATTTTCCCTCCATCTCTGAAACTCTGTCAGACTCTGTTTTAGACTCTTTTTGATTTGTCTGTCTTACTTTTTGTGTTTTGCAGTGTAGGCAGGTGCTGCCAACGCTAGAATAGGAACTTTAGCTGCAGGATTCTCCGCCACTGAATCAGGCTTTTACCGAAAGGGTGTGTATGTACAAAAGCCAACAGGAAATCCCTCTCTCTGAAACGACCTGTGATTGGCCAAAGTCTCCCGTCACAGGCAAGATTTTCTAAAGCCAAGAGGAGGTGCAGAAGTCTAGTTTTCTCTCAGTCTGCCTGAAGATAAGAAGATAAGTTTGTTACAAGATTTTTGCAGAGGAACGCCAAAATAAAACTGCCTGCCCCAGCTTAAAATCTCTAAAGTAAACTTATTGAATTTAAGCAAATTTGGTTGCATGTGTGTGTTTATTTGCATATGCACACTGATTTATCTGTTTTTCAATATCAAAGGAAATTATTCTGGATTTGTGATGTGTCATTTGAAAGCGTTTGAAAACAAGTTTCTCCAAGTCTGTGAGCTGTAACACATGAAAATATCTCATAAAGCCCGGAGTATAAACATGTAGAAGCGTCCGAGTAAACAGAACAGAAAAGAAAAGCTTAGAAACGGAATAGCACCTGCCCACCAGCCCATACTTAACAGATTCCCATCCAAAGCACATATTTTTGGAACAGATTTGGTTTTTGTTAGCTTGTTAGAGTATTAGTCACGTCAATTTTTATGTGTAGATGACTGTCTCTGCTGTCAGGAGGCTGTGAAATGGCGAGAATAAATGAATTTTTAATGCTAACAGGCAGGAGGAGAGATTGGTAGTATCACTGGAGAGTTAGCTGTACCCAGATGCCCCGTGTTTATCTATAACATCGCAGAGGTAAGAGAGGACAGCAAGACACAGAGAGATAAGGACTAAAGGAAAAGGAGCAAGGGGAGATGAAAGGAAAGTTGAGTTATGTTGTGGTGGATGTGTGTGTGTGTGGTGTGTGAATGTGTGTGTGAGTTAGCCAGCAGGCAAAAGATCTGAATGGCTGTCCCAGATACCCAAATAAGTCTCCTCACATAATTCTACATCGCAATTGCTTAAGTCAGCAGGGATGAGACACACACACACACACACACACACACACACACACACACCCCTGCGCACATGATCACCCCAGCTTCATCATCTGCCACTCTCATCTTGCATAGTTCATCTGCCTCTGTATCACTGGCTATAACGTGGTTAGGTGGGATTGAGTGCTACGGTCAGACCATCACAAACACACACACACACACACACACACACACTGATACTAAAATATATCTCAACCCATCTACACATTATAAATTGAAAGATTATGATATACCATATGGTTCCCAGAGCACTTATCATTTACATTGTCTGCAGTTGCTCCATATTTGTGCTGTTTGCATGCGTGTGTGTGTGCGCATGCTTGCGTGTGGCATCCTGTCGAGGCAGTCTGATCCACAGCAGGCATTCTTTGATTGTGTTATTTAGGCGCTGTGATTCTCCGTGTGCGAGCACTTTGCACACACACACGGACACACACTGACACACACACACGCAGCCAATTAACACCTCAGTCTCCCTGTGGTACGCCGCAATCAGGCTAGATATTTTTAATCAAACATGAGTGCTCACATAGCCGCACACCTGCACTGCACCCATTCACGTCCGCCATCTCACACACACAAACACAAACACACGTACATACAGACACACGCGCAGATTCAGTGATCTGAAATCATATGAGCTACAAGTTTAGCAACAAGTAATTAGGCTGTGTTAGTGATTAGCCTGATGCACAATTAGCCTCTAGCCCTAGCATGCTCGTTTATCACCATTTGCAAGGGCAATGTGATGGGATGGGAACACTAAGGTACTGTAAGCATAGTTATGAGGCAATTCACACAATGCCACCTGCTTTGTGTTGTAGCTTCCTGCTGAGTCAATCAAACACGAAGCTGAAAGATGTGCTTGGCTCTCAAATGCACAGTAACACCATGTGAATTTTAACATCAGCGGAGAGCCTGATGTCATGTCTGAGCTAGCCTCTGTTCCACTAGCCTCTGCATTCTCTTTTCTGTCATTAGTCTTTCCATAAAAATAAAACGGAGCGTGTTCCTGAAGTTAACTGCCCTAAGACAAATTACGCTATTAGAAAACTAAAATGCAATTCAAAGAAGTATTTCACTGCTGGAGAGATGGTCTTTTCATAAAAGTGGGCTTTCTATGTGTCAGAAAGACACACATACTTCTGAAATAGGTGCTATATGAACAAGGCAAAAAGAGGAAAGGCCTGTGGAGTTCCCGATCACTCAAGGGGTAGGAAACACATCGTCATGATACAGAGCTGGTTGAAAATCGGCAACGTTTAGTACCATTTACTTTGTGAGCACAGAACAATTACAGCTCATATGAAAATTTACTGGCAACTGGCAAATTTAATGGCAACTTTTTTGCACATTTTTATAATTTTCCAAACTTTTATCTGTAATTCTGCTGTAATTACAGACACATCTGGACTCACCATGGCAACTCCTCAACCAGTGTCTCTTTTAATTGAGTCCTGACATTTAAAAAATGATGATGCAGGGCTTGTGGGAAATGCTGTTCGTTAAAGGACAATAAAAACTATATTAAATTAGTTTCCAAACAAGCAACCTAAAGACTCAGAGCAAATGTGACAGTTTTTTTTTCTATTTTTTGTCATTTTTTAGATCAAGTGATTAATTACAAAAACTAGAATTACCGCCTTACTGTTGTTGCTGTTATATGTCTCTCCGAGCCTGTCAAGTTGTAGTTACAGTTTACAGTCATGTTTGTCCAGACTCATATGTAGCCATGACAGGTGACAATGCTCCACATATAAATGTATCTGCAAATTCTTCAAACACATCTTCAAACCCGACAGCGAAGAAGATCTGTACAGTCACCACAGTTTCAAGGTGGACACCCAATATTAGAGTCACCAATTCAGTATCTGACCAAATGTCTCTGCTTCTGTTCCTGAGTTATGACGTGGAGTAAAGGCCAGAAAAGTGTGTTTGCAAGACATTATGATGTCACAGTGAAGTTGACCTTTGACCTTGTGGACATAAAATGCCATCACTTAATCATTGTATCCTATCAGACATTTGTGTGAAGTTTTGACATCATTAGTGTATGAATTCTTGAGCTGTGGCCAAAAACATGTTTTGTGAGGTCAAAGTGACCTTGACCTTTGACGAACAAATTCTAAACAGTTTATCGTTGAAGAAATTTGAAGAAATTCCCTAAAGGCCTTCTTGAGGTATTGCATTCATGAGAACGAGACAAACAAGGTCACAGTGACTTTGACCTTTGACCTTTAAAATCTGACGTGATCAAATCAAATGTGAAGAAATTGCCTATAGATGTTCTTGAGATAACACGTTCACAAGAGTGGGACACAAGGACAACCTGGAAGCATAATGCCTCCAGCCGTAGCTATTGCCAGTGCAGTGAATCAGATACCATAGTGTTGAGTAAGCTTATGCCCCATTAGATTTCCAGTTATTGGCATTATTACAAATATCAAAGGCATTTTGAATGAGGTTTTCTAACTTCTGGAACATAATCCGGTTTCAGCTCAGATCTCTGTAAGACTTTCAGACTTAAACACTGAAACAAGTTGCATTTAATGGAGTCTTCCAATATTATCAGCATCCAATCTAAACATGGTAGAGATGCCAGGAAATCCAACCCACACACCCGTCTGTTCTACTCATGGCTGCCGACCTGCAGTAAATGTTTCCTTTAGTTGCCCTAAATCAAGCCGCTAAGTGGGAAGTGGTCAGAGTGTAGTAAGCTGCCAGACTGTGTCGGTGACAGCAGACATTCACACTGCTGAAATGTCACTGAACAAGCCTGCCTCCCCTTCTGCCCAGGAAACTAAAGCTTTGTGTAATAGCTAGCTAGCCTGAAAGAAATTCCATCATTGTGATTGCATCTATACAATAAGAGGAAGGGAATTTACAATATGAAATTAGAGCAACAAAAGGAATGGTAAAACGGACAGAAAATCGAGGATGAAAAAGAAAAGCAGCATGGGAGGATAAAACAAAAAGCCAGTATTTTACCCCTGTCTCATCCCTGTGCACTCAGCTCAGCTTGGCTCAAAGACCACAGCAATTAATTACCTGCAGGCACATTACGGACACCTGCAATGATTTATGGGGTCCTTTATGGAGATGCACAACACTGATAGGTCAAGTTCGGGATACAAAAGAAAGAGCCGACCAAATCGTGCTCCGATACAAGAGACAGATGAGTTGAAAGAACAAAATCCCCCCTAATACCCAGAAAACTTTCATTTCATTTAATGTGCATTAGGCACAGCTGTAGTTCCCCTCGCTCAAAATCTGCCTTGAAAGTGTAGACACACAAACACAGATGCTAGCCTACATTGGGCTGTTGTTGCGTGTTTTGTTGCTTGTGCCCATGGGCTCTTTTCTCCCTCTGTTCTCCTCATCCCCAGCAGAGAGAAAGAAAAAAAAAAACTCGTCTTCATTATTTTTTATGTTGAGCAGAACTTCACAGTATCCATTATGCCTGCGTGAGAGATTTTGTCTGTCAGACAATACATGTAGGGAAATGGAAAAAGGCACATACTCATTTTGGCTTTTACAAGATTAGTGATTTAGCTGAGGCTCTCACCCTCAGAAACTGGAGCAGGTAGCGCTGCTTCAGCACGCTGCTCAAGGACACGTAAAAGCAGGACACATGGCTGTTGGTGGAAGCAGTGGCTGCTGTGGGGAACAAGCCTGTTCCTGTCAGCCAGGACATGCTTCCCCAGGCTAATATCACCCTGCCAGAAGGATGATATTCGACGTGTGCGGTCCATATTGCAGCTCATGCCAGGGAATATCTGTTCTTGCCGGGAAACTTTTTGAGTTACATATCACTTAGTTAAACAAACAGTTGGATTCCCTGCCACGGGCTATCTGTTCTAGGCTTATGTAAGTGATAGACTTATATAACAAGACAATCTTGAATTCAGCGTTTGTACCACTGGATTCCATTTTATTCCTAATAAGGAGGAGTGCCCTGATAACGGAGGGTAGAAACTGAGGACGAAGTGAATAAACAGGAGCAGACATGCTACGTTTTTAGCTCGTTATCCAAAAAAAGCAAAGTAATTTATTTTACATTTTAACGAGGCTTAACTGTTTGATTAAAGGTTAAATGAATAAAGATAAAAAAGTCACATTGGAGAGAAAAAGCATTAAGCGTAACTCTTGATTTGTGCCGCAGATTGGGTAATTACAGGCTAATGAAATTCTAGGTGTACAGCCGTAGTATAGCATGACAAATGAAAGGTCCGTAACTGTGTTGGAGGTGACACTGACAAGGTTAATGTCAATCTGTGTGGCTTTAAAGCTCTTAGTGATATTACACCCAAAGGGTTGTAATCACACAAC
Source organism: Epinephelus awoara (assembly GCA_035609425.1). Classification (NCBI taxonomy): domain Eukaryota; kingdom Metazoa; phylum Chordata; class Actinopteri; order Perciformes; family Serranidae; genus Epinephelus; species Epinephelus awoara. Next base: position 9,322,390 of record CM069311.1, read on the forward strand.
CAGAGCAGATTAACACAATTACATCACGTCTACAAAGTGCAAGAGGCAGCACTTCATGACACTTGTTTTACACACGAGAAGCAGGGTTACAAATGTAATGTTTTCATTCTGCTAATATTTCAATCAAATAGGTTTCCCCTCAGACAGTGATGACATGTAGATGTAGTACGGCGCCATTCTTCACAAATATTACCTGACAATAAAAGTGCTGTTGAGCTCAGCCTCAGTCTTTACGTAAAACAGAAATGGATGTGAACATTGGTTTAATGAAGCTGTTATCACACCAGTTGCTTGGGAGAGGACTGAGATTTATTAGGTGTCTCAGCTCCCCAAATTTGAACTTCCATTTTCCTCCCTGCGAAATGTGAAAATTATTAGTTTCTAAACGCTGTTTAGAACAATCATTCTCATGGTGATTGTAAACAAACAAAATAAGAATAGAAGCTATGAATATTTTTCTCATTCTTTAGGAATTCAACTAAAAGCCGGTATTGAATGTTGTGTTTTACTGATCTGTAGTCAAACTTTCTGTGACAGATAGATGAGCAGCTCATTCAGTCACAGACTAAGTGTGAGACAGAGCGCTTCAGGCAGACAACAGAAACTGTGGAAACTGCCTAACCCAGCGGTGACAACATCCCCATCACACACACAGTAACACACCCCATATTATTCAACCAGCAGCCTGTTGCACCAGCTATGCAAGTTCTCTCCTGAGTTAGGGTGCAAGGTCCGATACGCTGGAACTAGTTAGTTTGACCATAAAGCTTTGGTTGCACCATGGAGACTGTGGCATAAAATCCACACTAGCCAAAGTATTGTTGCAGAAAATTACATTTCACTTCATGTGGCCAATCAGTGAAAAGCACTATCCTGTTATTCACCAAACTACAAACACATTATAATGTTAACAAACACATGATGATAGCCGACACTGGCAAACTGTTATAAATTATTTGTTGTCGATTACAAAGTGATCCACCCCTATACATATTTGGGTAACACTTTACTTGAAGGTATCTACATAAGAGTGACATGACACTGTCATGAACTTGTCATAAACATTATGTACATGTCATAAACGTTCATGACTGCTGTCATTAAGTGTCATTCAGTTTTTGTAATGACAAGTTGACATTGTTTGGGTTGTCTTGATTATGACAACTTGACATCAATTAAAGTGACATTACCAGAACATTGTCACAAGCAATTATTCTGTGTTCAGTTCATATTAATATTATTAGTAGTAGTATTACAGGAGTATTAGCATAGGACATTAGGAAGTAGTTGCATATCTGACACAACTTTATTTGACATTGCATTAAATTATTATATCACTATTTGATAATACTATATCACTATTACATCATTTTCTTAAGAATTATTATGTCCTATATTGTGGTATCTCTTTGATTTTTTTGATTTAGACATTTCTTGATCTTGATTTTTTGATTGACATATTTGATAGTATGGCATTATTACTGCATAATGTGTGTAGATTACATATACTGCTCTATATATGACATGATACTTTATTATATTATATATTATACTGTACTTGTTACACCTATACCTATATATTGTAACTATTTATAAGTATAGATAAATAGCTATTTATATATACTTACTTTATATTGTATATAACTTGCAGACAATACACTATGGGACTTTTGTTGCACAAACATTTGCACACTTCACTTAACTAAGTTACTGTAGCGTTTTCAATATCACCCCTACAATGTCTTATTTTATTTTATTATTATTTCATTCAAATGGTTTTGATGTTTTCTTGCCCGTCTCTGTGCTGCTGCAACATGTGCTACAACACCTTTCCCCTCTGGGATCAATAAAGTTTAATCTCATCCTCTCGTATCTTATCAGATGGTTGAGATTTGTCATTAAGGACAATGAAATAAAATCTAGTAATGTGTTTTGTGTTTTTTTTCCCCACAGATGCAATTTGGATTCTTCTGCAGCAGTGAAATCTCGGGCTCCCAGGTGTTTCCAGGTCAAAGACCAGTACATTCACAAAGCTACCGCATTTCACACAAACTGCAGACTCATACCAAGCGAAACACAATCCCTGGCTCGTGGCAAAAAGCCTCCCATGTTTCCTTTCTCTGTAATTACTTAATCATTGAATGAGAACTGAAGCACAGTCATACTTCAAACAACAGCGGCACTTGAGATTTACAGACTGAAGGCACATGGCCTCATTCAGTGGTAATTACTTTTATTAATTACTAAGCAAATACCAAGAGCCTCCACTTTTAAATCACAGCGTGAGGATAACAGCAGCTCAATATCCTCGGCTGGCATTTATCATTCAGTATAAGTAAATTTTCAAGATACGGCCTGTATAAGTGTTACCGTCATATTGTCCAACACAATCTAATTATTGGTTTAATGCTGTGTATCATTTTTTAATAAAGTATGAAAGCAAACAACTTATTTTCATAATGCAGTGTGGTATCAACTAACTGTGTCATTTAACACTGCAAATGAAGCTTAACATTAAAGGGTAACTTTGGTATTTTCCAACTCGGACGTGTTTTTGTGTCTAAATGACTAATAGGAGTAACAATTTGTGAAATTGGTCCATGACCAAGTGAGAACTGTCAATTGATGTCCATTTAAAGTGTTTGATTTTGCCACTGACAGGCTCAGATTTTATTTTAAGTGTCTGACAACTGATCCCTACAAAGATAGACCTTTATGGTAAAGAATGACATCATTTTTGTTTAATCATGAACAGCCCCAAAATAGCCATTGCCAACATACCAGACTCCATTTAAATGAACGGTAATTTTAGCAAGTACAGAGCCATCATATTTTCTCATCTACCAGGGTGAATTAAGGATTTATTTCAATCAAACCAGAGTAAGTGATTGCTGAAACACTGGAGAGATTAACACAGACAGTTTTTGTGAGCTTAATGTTGCTTCTGTTGACTTTAAATGAAGTGCATTTTACAATGATAAATTATCGTTTACTTAAATGCAGCTTGGTGGCTTTGACAACAGCAATTTCAGGATGGTTTCTGGTTAAACAAGAAGGATTTTAGTCTTTAACAAAAAGGTCTTTCTTGGTCAGGATCGTTTCCATAATGTTGTCAAACACTTAAAATAACAATCTGAACCTTTTAAAGGACGGCAATTGAGAGTGCTCGATAGTCACTTACAATGGCATAGAAAAGTCCGGGCACCCATCGTCAAAATTTTGTTTACTGTGAACAACCGGTCTTCCCAGGCTGGAGCTGACTGTTCCCTGGGACGACCGGATGGAGGAGGCCTTTGAAAGGAAGAGGACCAAATATGAGGAGCTGGAAGACGAATGCAGAAGCAGGGGATTGCAGACGAGGTTGGATGCAGAGGATTCGTCGGCCAGTCTCTCATTAGGGCACTCAAGATGCTGGGAGTGAAGGGACTGCACACAAGGAGAGCCGTCAAGAACATCACCGACGCCGCAGAAAAGGCATCAAGATGCCTGTGGATCAAGCGGGAAGATCCATGGACAACTAAAGCCACTTAGACACAAGCAGGGGCTTAATCAACCCCGGCTGGGTCACCTGAGCGAGGGTGTATGATGTTGAGAGACCCAACACCCAATGACCCCAGGACACATCACTGATGATGTGTCTAAGTTAAAGAAGTTAAAGATGACACATTTTTCAATATTTTAAGCAAGATTACTTTTTATTTAAACCTTTTCCAATTTCAAAATAACAGAAAAGTAAAAGAGCCTGAAGCAAAAGTTTGGGCACCCTGCAAGGTTAGTACTTATAGTAGTAGCATTCCCTTTGGCAAGTATCACAGCTTCGAAATGCTTTTTGTAGCCAGCTAAAAGTCTGTCAGTATTTGTTTGGGGGACTTTCACTTATTCCTCATTGCAAAAGGCTTCTAGCTTTGTGAGATTCTTGAGCAGTAATGCTTGCACTGCTCTTTTGAGGTCTATCCACAGGTTTTCAGTGATGATTGGGTCGGGGGACTGTGATGGCCACGGCAAAACCTTTGGCTTGTGCCTCCTGAGGTAGTCCATTGTGGATTTCAAGCTGTGTTTAGGACCATTGTCCTGTTGTAGAAGCCATCTGCTCCTCATCCTCAGCTTTTTTTTTTTTTTTTTTTTACAGATGGTGTGGAATTTAATTGACTCCATTCTTGTCTCTACCTGTGAAATGTTCGCCATGCCACTGGCCACCTACCACCATGTTTAACGGTTGGACAGGTGTTCTTTTCATGAATTTCTACACTCCTTTTTCCTCCAAACATACTTTTGCTTATTGCACTCAAGTAGTTCAGTTTCAACTTTATCAGTCCACAGGACTTGTTTCCAAAAAGCACCAGGCTTGTTTAGATGCTCTTTTGAAAACTTCTGACACTGAATGTTATGTTGAGGACACGGGAAAGGTTCTCTTCTGATGACTCTTCCATGAAGGCCATATTTTTACAGGTGTCACTGCACAGTTTAACAGTGCGCTACCACTCCAGAGTGTGATCAATCGTTCTGCAGGTCAACTACTACTCAACTATTCACAGTAATCACGATTTTGACCAGGGGTGCCCAGACGTTTGCAGCCACTGTTGACACACAAACTTGGGAAAATAGCATCAAGGTTGAGAAATGCCAAAGTTAGACGTGATGGTGCTGCTTCCTCATAGCAAACAATGCCATTGTTGCCGTGGCTTCAGTAGATTAGAGACACTTTGCAGTTTTCCCATCACAAAGTTAACATGATTGTCACAGCAGGCCAGCTGCTTCCATCATCTCTGTCAGAAACTGTCACCAGCACAATAAACACTAAGAGCTCATTTCCGCTCAACGTTAGATACAGAGAGCCTTCTGTCCATACTCTGCGTTCATTTTCTCCATATATGTGCATGTTTTCTGAATGTTCATGGATAAACACAAAATGGAGCAGGACCACCAGAGATCGTGGAGGCAACCTCCTCCACTCTCACCTCATCTGTTGTTGTGTGAAACTTTTGACTGCTCTCTTGTGCCATTTATTGGCTGTATCTCTGCCCATCACAAAGCATGCATGAATCTGTTTTCACACATCAGTATAAATGAGCCTTAAGTCAGTCTGTTGCATCCTGTACACCATGAGAGTGTGTAACTTCCTGTGGTCCTTATATGGGAGACTAAATAAGAATGGCTTCATTACACACACAATCAGTCAGCTTTAGTCAACACCTCGCAAATCCTACCTGTTGAAAGATGTCATACTTTCAACTGAGAGAGAGGGCTACAGCATACACACACACACACACACACACACACACACACACCTTCCTCATAAAGACACAAATCACAAGCTAAGCTTTTTGTTTCTTTCTCGATCAAGATTTCCCCTGTGGTGAATTAGAGTCTCAGCATTATTTGAAACCAGACAAACCAGCCAACACCACACACACACACACACCTACAAACACATGCACACACACTCACACGGCATGTACACCAACAAAATGTTTTGTGCCGTTGGGACCAAAGACCCAATTAACTTTATTACTGACATTACAGCTGGAGACAGTGGGAAGACAGATTACATAACACATGCACACATACACACACACAGGGGAGCACACACACAGTCTCAAGTTATCATGGAGTTAGACTGCGGTGCAACAGCATTTTACATTTTATGGCCCACCTGCTCCACACACACACAAACACACACACACCTTAAGGATAAACAACACATTTAAAATGTTGCTTTCTCACATGAGACGTCGACAAAGTACCGACAACAACAGTTAATAATCAAACAAACGTGTTTAAAGTATTTATAACCTAACTGCTTAATCTTAAAACCTAAATCACAAAGCTTCCTACATGGAATTGCTCCTATGACAAAATTCATAGGAGGACTTTTAAGAGGCTTATGCGTTTCTTAAGGAGAGGAGAAAATGGTGGAAAACAGAAAGAGGTGTGAGAAACACTGAATGACAGTGAGTAAAATGCTTCCGTAACACTGTCTTTGAGGACCACATTTGTAATGCGTTGAGGGCTTACATAGTGGATTATAATGCATTTATAATGCTCCATGACTAGACTCATAAACACAGACAATGCTCACTGACTGATGCACTATATCAGCAGTCATAAAATATTATAGATGTGACTTATAATGAATTATTAAGTTTCTTATAGATGCTCTTGACTAGTTATTAACTAGAGGCTGACTGATGGGGCTTATGATGCATTATGAATACCTATACTTACCTAAACACACCTCAACACTCACGCAGCATCATATTGTCATTGTATGTGTTAAGTAAAGTCAAATACACACTGATGCATGCTTCATCATAATGTTTCATTGTTGGTGCTAAGTAAAGTGTGATGCATTTTCATGTATTTAAAGAAGCTATGCTGCATCATAAGTGATTAATGTCGACTATACACTAGAATACTTTGAAAATACTTTGAAAAGACAAAAGTCTGACACCCTATTCCGAGTGTGGTGCTCGGAATAAATGGTATCAGGAATGGTCTACTTTGTGCCACGGCCACAGTCGCTGATGGGCATATGATTTTCAGATGGGTATCGAGGTCAAACGAAGAGAACTGGCAGCCAAATTACATTTTTTGCTTTCACACCTGCCCTGTTTAGTTTGGTTGAATGGAATTCAAGTTTGTTTGCCCCCAAATTGCGGTTCATTTGAGCAGGTGTGAACACAGCAATCACACTCAGGTGTGCACCAAAACAACTGCACCAAGACCTTCTTGAAGAGGTGGTCTCAGTCTGGTTACAAATGAACTCTGGTGCGGCTCATTTGTGGTGAGAACGTGTTTGTTGCGTAGTTGTCCCTCCATTGTGACATTAGAAAGTGTCACATTTATCTTGCACGTGTACTCTTCTTCAACATTTGCTTTACTTCCTGGATTTTTCCCACATAGAAATTCTGACCAATCAAGAGCAGCTTTCTCACACAAGGAATTTGATCTGGTCCGCTTGTAAATGCTGCCGTGAGAACACGAAGCAACTCTCTGGAACAGACCAAGGCCAGCGAACTCTAGGTCTGACAGCACGCTAAGACTTCAAACACCGGTAAAGTTTCTCCGTCTCTCTAATTGACATTGGTCCTCTAAATTGTCTTCTTTACACCCTGTGTTTACCCTCCTCCCCTCCCCTGCCATCTGACGTCCTGTGCTCCTCTTCTTCTGTACCTGTAAGTCTGACCAAGATTTTAAATGACAGTATGAATGCTCAGCGTACTCCTTGCCTTTTTACTCCCACCTTCCCCCTGTCCCTCCTTTCTGCCTTCCCTCCTCCATTAGCAGACATCAACAAGCTGTCATCAATCCTCGCTGAGTGGCATCCCAAATCCATTAACCTTAACAACGCAAAACATTTTATCCCTGCATCCATTTCTCTTCTGCGTCCGTCTTTCATATTCTGTCATCATGACTTTTTACTGGGGCCATACATCAGAATCCATTACCGTCCTTATACCAAAACAATGGGCAGCCAACGTTTGCCACAGGAGGGCAACCAAAGACACACACGGTGCCAGCAAAGTATTTCAAAGTCAAATGATTTCTCTTTTATGGCTTTCACCTCACCCTGAGTTCTTGCTAAACGGTCATTCTTAAACTCAGCTGTAATATAACGACGCGATCATATATGAGATTATTTTGAAAAGCACAACACAACCTTAAAATAAACTCACTAGGACAGTTGAGCTGGAATGAACTATGGTGATAACACACGCTATCAGGGTAGCAATAAACGGCTGCTGTAGAGTGGCTGTGAGGCCAGGCCAATATTAACAAGGGCTTGGAGCAAAGACCTCTACAGGCTCGTTAAATTCCTGTGAAATTAAAATGACCAGTCAAGAAATGCCTCTGACACTTTAGAGGGAAGCTTTTTTAAATCCTTTTTTCAATTATATTTATAAACTCTGTGTGACTGTTGCCTGTAGGCTGCCATAAGTTGTGGTCGTTAAAAAGTGTGTGTAGCTTTGAGCTACAGAAATTATTAGCACCAAGTAGAAGAAAAAGCCAACCCGGACATAAAACAACTGGTATATTAAAACGTGAATTACATGCTTTTCTGTAGGTTTTAGAGGGTAATTCCTGCAGAATAAAAAGTACGGCATTAGGAATTTTCCATAAAAGTACTTTTAAATGACAACAAGCATACACCACGCAGTGCCAAAGTAACTATGTGTTCAGCAGTTAAATCATTAATTAAAATTGCCTCAGAAAAAAAGTTAAATGTCCTTACAATTCAGATCAGATCAGCAGGAGTAGATGCCCTCTGAAAAACATTTAACCTTGCTTCACAGAGACCAGTCTGCAACTAAGGATTTAAACAGTGATTTAGGAACTGCGGGAGCTTAGTCCATTTATTACAACAGTAGTTATATCTACTGGTATACTGGTTCGGGATTAGTTTGCCCCAATTTCTCATTAACACCGCGGTCAATAGTCGCTGCCAGCTGAGAAAACAAGACTCCAATGACTCTACAGTACCTGATTTAATTGCCTTCATTTCCTTCCTGGTTTCAGCCTTTGGGAACCGCTGATGTTAATCTGTAATGTGGATGGCACCATCATGAGTGTGACGACATTAAATCATTGGGATTGCTCAGCTCTGACACAAAACACAGGATTTTTTTTTTAGCTTGCTCCAAAAGTCAGTTACATACTGTATATACACATTATTCGCTATGCAGTGTTTGCTCTTGTGACGATAATAAAAAGATAATGTAATTAGAAACTTTTCTGTCATCATTATCAGATGAGTATTATTTTCTTATAACGATGGAATTTATCATTTAACTGTTTGTTTTGGTTGGTTTCATGCATTTTATAGGGTATTTTTTCATAGTGGTGTGGTGGTCCAAGGCAGTGGTTCCCACCTGGTTCAGCCACAGGGCTCAGATTTCTCCTAAGTCATTAGTTCAAGGTCTACACAGTTTAATACATTGAGGACCGGATCTACTAAAGGTTTGCGTGTTTGCAAACTGATTTACTAACAGTGCGCACTAAGAGTTGCGTCTTTTAAAGGTGCAAAATAGCGCGTCTGCATCCAGTTAGTACGTTTGCTGCAATGAATATGCAATATGGGGTGTTTACATGCACTTGTGCGTGTGCTAGGAGGAGAAAATGTAAATATATTAATTTAGCACACGCAAAGTATCAAACCTGAAAGCAATTTTTCTGTTTTCCAAGTTTTCCTGACACTTGTTGTCCCGACCACTGCCGGAGAGATAAGGTACAAGGAGGCCCATCATATCCGCACAGGGAATATTGTGGAGCACACCTTTGGAATCCTGAAGAGTGTTTTTTACAAACTTGACACGTTTTAGAGTCACTTGCAATCCATTCAGAACGGACCCACGACCCTCTTTTGGACCACAACCCACCAGCTGGGAACCACTGGTCTCAGGTTTATTGTCTTAAAAGTTAAAGAATTGTTAAAAAACATTTTTTCAAATGTGGTGTACACTGAAAGAGTTGTTGGTCACTGTTATCGTTCCTCCCATTCATACTGATGGTAAAGGGATCTCTCTGTGGTCTAGAAATATTAGTAAACATGAACAACTCTCTCCCAAATCCAGAAACTAGAGTGCTAAAAGTCAGATTTGTGAAAACATTATAAAGTCTGGAGCTGCTCCATAAACAATGAACAGTGAACGATGTCATAGATGACACTGAGAGCCCCCCAAAAATAAATAAAAAGCAAATGCAAGCTCTTATTAGGCTCTGTCAGTCTGGTTTAGTCAAATCAAAAAGGTATCTTTCAAAGTTACTGTGTTTCTCAGAGTTTCCTTTCTGGGTTGCAGTAGAGGTGCAGCAACAAAGACTGACTTTGTATGAAACAGACTGCAACTTCAGAACACACCCACGTGATGGACTTCAATTTCTGAAGCCTCATGTTAGTTTTACTTTAATTTTTAAATGCATTTTTGCAAAGGACTGTGGATTTTCTCCCCTCTCACTGTTGAGATTATATTAGGACAAGGTCTCTCTTCATGGCCAGCACACACAGGAGAAATGATTGTGTAAGATTCACATTTAATAACATCCCAAAAAGTCTCACAACACTACGACTTTTCCTATCTTCCAAAACGATGCATGTCCATTTCTTTTTATAGCACTTTATTTTGCTCAAAGTGTTTCAGAACTCAACGTCCATATTGAACAGATCTTGTGCTTTTATAGCACATGTGGTGAACTAACCAATAATATCCTATTTTTAAAAGAAGTGTGACGGCATTCACCCTTCAAAGGCTCTTCTTAAGGCGAGGGTCTTTTGTGTGAATGGACCATTGATATGAAGGTATAGTGAGCTAAACCGCAGTACTTTGATCCCTTTTCCCTCCTAATAATCAGACCCATTTCTTCCTCCCTGGGCTCCTTTAAAGTAGTTGAGAATAATTATGAGTTTAGTTGGCAGGGGTGCTTGTGTGTGAATGAGTATGTGCATTTGAAGAGGTAAGATAGGTTTAAAGATTCCCACTGGGTGAATATATTCGGCGCAGAACACCTTTTGATAGAAAAATCTATGGGCAAACACACGATGCGCGCACACACACAAGCGGGGCCGAGGGTGGGGAGGCGGGGGTTGACTGTGCCAGTTGTTTGTCTCCCACAATCAAATGGGAGGTGATTTTCTGACGACCAAAGGGGAGAACGGAAAATGACAAAACAAATGAGTGCTCTTTTCTCCCTCTTCTCTTTCTTTCATCTGCCCCTCCGCAGAAGAAGAATGATCTGCCACAGTCTTTTTTGTCGAGCTGGCTTACACAACTGTTCAGGCAAAGAGGCTCTCTCTCTCTCACTCACACACACACACACACACACAGAATCCTCTGCACCACTCTGTTTGAACCACACTGCTGTTGACTCTGTGTGATCTGATGAATGACACCCCCATTTCAATTACTGCCCCTCCCCAGTGCCTCTGGCTATCTCTCAGGCTGTCTCTCACACAGACACACCTTCCAACCACCATTCAACACCAAATCTAGCCAGGTGTCCACACTCGTCACACGCTGCCTCCCTATCTGAAATGGAACATCAGCAAAAAAATGATGATGAGTAAGCCTGAGTTGTCCCGCTTTGGTCTTACATGGATATTAAGGCTGAAATGAAGGCCAAAGGGCTGAGGGAAGATTGATTGTGTGGAAGTGATTAGATGGGATCAAGCCCAAACTTTAAGATATCTGAAATGTGCCCATTCTGGCTCTTCACCAATCAGATAATGTAACACAATCCGCCACTCATTCTGAAACCTGCCTCTGAGCGGGGTGTCCAATATCCTCTTAGATCAGAATTACAAACATCTGCTCCTGTGTGTGTGTGTATCGGAAATCTTTGCACGTTTACTTGTTTGACCACAATAAATGTCACTTAGGGAGTTTTTGTCCAAGTGTTTTTTGACACTAAGTGAACAGCTGAAGGGGGATATACCATGTGAGCATCATGTGTCATGTTTAGTCATTATAGTTTGCTGGGAGCTCTTCTGCTCTGACTTGAGTGTGGGGCTGCACAATATTGGAAAAACTGACACTGCGATAGATTATTTCCCCTGCAATATAAATTTGTGAAATGAAAAAATACAGGATTTGACGCAATTAATCGAATAGCTCCATTTGGACATAACTGTCATTCAAGAGTTATTGGTGTGATTTTGGGATGAATTTGCATATAAAGTAGAAATAATAATGATAATAAAAGCAACAAATGACTTTTTACTCATAAGACTTTTCTGAGGGGGAGAAGAGGGAGATTAGGCAGTTTACTACACCGGCTGACAAACCATGACACCACTGGGTACGTTTACATGCACGGTAATGTTACACTACTATTCCGAATATTACAATAATATGTAAACCGCATATTCTACTTCAACCCGGTCTCACGTTGAAGTCGTTGAAGTCTGGCGCTTGAGCAGTGACTTGCGGCGTCAGAAACCAATGACAAAAGGCGTACTTTAACGTTGGCATGATACGCAGCCGGTTCCAGCGGTATCAGCGGGAAACGTGGTGGGACAAGGACAAAAGTTAAGGCGGCAAAAGTCCGAGTAGGGCAGGTGGGAGGGGTGGTGGATGGGTCCAACGAACACTGACTTTCACCCAAAAGAACGGTGTTCGCGTCCTGTAAGATTCTAAAGCTGTTCTTTTTTCTTAAACCTAACCACTTCCTTTTGTTGTAAACGTTAAATTTCCTGTGAAAACAGAAGTGTATCTTGAAAGAAGACAATGCATGTAACAGGCAGAACTTGACACGGCGCAGCAGAACGTCTACAACCAACGCACCCAGGGTACCTTTCACATTGTATGTGGACGTGAAAAAGTCCATGACCAAAACGTCAATATGTGACGAGGTCAGAGTGAGAATGTGTTGTCTGATTGGATATTCCGAATGAGGTTCTTTTTTTCCAGATTCAGCATCAACTGCTTAAGACGTGGGATGTGCCCTTATTTTTTTAGCATCCATTTCTTTTTTATAGCATTCTTTGGGCATGTATACAGCGCATTTGCAATCTGCGTCTCAGTTGGTGTTTGGACCACAATATGTGAAACTTGGACTGATTTCTGTTTATGTTCAGCTCTGTGTGTGGTCATGGATGCCTTGTCCACACACCAGCTTGACAATAGTTTGCAAAGCTTAGTAGAGGCGCATGGCCAAAAGGAAAGGAAAGGAGAAACACACTTACATTTAAACATTATGAAAGACTTGAGCTGCCGTGACAGAAGGCAGCAAAACATTCATTTAAACAGAAACGGTGAGATGTTGGAGACCCTACTGTGCTTCATATTGGCACTGCCTTTTAATAAGGCGGTTCAATTAAACAGGGCTTTATTAGCATGGAAAACACACCTTTACATTGCCAAAGCAATTGTAAAATAAAAACAAAAATTGCATGTACAGTAGGTAAAGATCCACTAGACTGATTCGGCACATGTCTGAGATACACTCCAGACCAGAGAAAACATACCTCAAAGCCTCCCGCACTCCATTCCACATGTTTTGAGGTAACAAGTCTTTCAACCTGGAAACCATAGCAAAACAATGCACATCGTTTTGGATCTGAACATGCCCTTGGATATCAACAGGTTTTTGGATATGCACAAATATCACAACACCTACCTTTTCTAGAGGGTGGATGAAGGAATGAAAGAGGAGAGCTGTGTCTGCACATTTGAACGAGTCCGCCACCGGTAGAAAACTTTGACCAGATGCAAAGAAGCCTGACAGAGTCGCTGAAGCTACATGCAAGCTCTGAGCTCAAGAGTCGTTAAGGTCACATGTGAGTCGTTTGGTTTGGATGGGATCATGTGTGAACGGCTGCCTGAGGAGGGATCTCAAGACTGCACTGGAAGTGATAAGTGGTGTCGTACTGTAGTCCACTTCCTCTGTTTAACAATGGCTGCGCTACACTACGTTATTCTGCTTTTGCCTGGGAGTTTTGTCCTTAGGGTGGACAAGCTTCTGCCTCAGTGTGTAATGCTTGACTATGTCTGTGTGTTGGCACATCTACAGTATTTTTTTCTTTTTTACACATGCGCGGGAGAGTCTCACTTCTGATAGCAAACGGCACCAGTAAACATCACATACTTACGTTCCGATTTTTACGGGGAAGGCTCGGCCGGTGACATTAATCATGGGAAATATGAGGTGTGGGAGTTTTCCTTCTGTATCAAACAGCACAAAAGTTGTACTCGGACTTATTCTAGTTAATGTGCCTTATTTGATATCACACCTCCTGCAATGCCACTATTGCACACGCACACATCCCAATGTCGATGCTGAAACGATACATCGTGCAACACTACCTGAGCACAATTGTGATATCTCAACCAGAACACACACAAAAATCAGTATGTTTTGTAAAATATTAAAGGCCTTACACCAACACATTCTCACGCCGACTTCGTCACATATTGATGTTTTGGTCATAGACTTTCCACGTCCAGATACAACGTGCAAGGTACCCTGGGTCAAGTTCTGCCTGTTACATGCATTGTCTTCATTCAAGACACACTTCTGTTTCCACAGGAAATTTACCATTTACATATAGTCTCTTTAAAAATAAATGCACTACAGTATAACAATGTAAATTGACATTTTTTTTATCTTCAACAATAAACATGGTTAGGTGTAGGCAACAAAAACACCTGGTTAAGTTTAGGCAACAAAGGAAGGGGTTAGGTTTAGAATCTTACAGGACACGAACACCACTCTCTCTGGTGAGAGTCTGTGTTTGTTGGACCCATCCATCACCCCTCCCACCTGCCCCACTCACACGTTCGCTGCCTTAACTTTTGTCCTTGTCCCACAGCATTTCGCAGACACTGCCGGACGCTGTTAAACTACAACGGCAAAGGAGGCTCTTTTTGTTGGGTTCCAGTGCTGCAAGTCACTGCCTAAGCACCAGATTTCAACGCTTTGGGATTGAGACCGGGCTCCTAACACAGCAGGGGCGGCTTTTTCTTTTTGTGATACAACATATCATTTTAAACTGTTGTTTCTGACATGAGTTGCTGACTTTAACGCAGAACGCAAATAGGCTATTAGGCAGCATAAAAGATTTTTTTTTTTTTTTTTTTTTTAAATAAGAACAAATTTTGAGCTTATCTTTCTGAGCTTTTGCCCTGTGAACACAGGCTGGTTGATGCCTTTATGCTGTGCATAACAGACAGCACATGGGAGAGGTTTGCCTCAAGGGCTTTTTGCCCTTTCCTGCAGAAACTATTAATTTAAATCCTCATTTATTTTCCTAACCATAACCACAAATTCCCATCACGACAATGGCAGGCCTGTTGCAATTGTCACAAATTGCACCCCTGCCAGTATGAGTAGTTTTGATGCAAATATACATGAGAGTATTTTGCATTTTCATGTCATTTAATCATCAAGCCTCAGGTGTGTAGGTGTAAGGCCTGAACACTAAAGAAAGAAAGGCTCACGCTTTCAGTGAAATCATTTAACATTAGAGGCTTTTACTTTTCCTCACAGTCTACAAACTAAGAGAATCTCCCTTAAGGTCTGCTTATTTATAGATATACAGTATATATAAAGCATCTCTTTGCCATGACTGTGGTGATCTTCAAAATGATGAAATACAAACAGTAAAATAATTTTACAGCTACACCAATGCACCTGCTTGAGAATTTCAAGAGTCATCAAGCAGTCCACAACAAGTGCACTACCTGAATGCAGTTTACCCCACGAGAAGCCAACATCAACTGAAAAGTTCCAGCCATAAAGAACGTGCTGGTTACACAGGAAGTTAAGGAGGTACCTTTCCCTACCATGAAGGAAAAGTAGAACATTTTATTTTACAACCTGGGTTTGCATTTGTATGTTGCAGTCCAGCAAATGCATTTTCCCCTAAGTTAATCCACAGTAGTGAGAATTAAAAATATGAATCATTTCATTGGCAGCATCTCATTAGTTCAGTTTTGGTAAAGATATTAAAAAATCGAATTGATGCCATACATTTTCCAAAAGTAATAGTACTGTTCTAAAACAACTATCACTAGACAGTGAGTGGAAAACCCACAGAGAGGCAGAGAAGTGATAGAACCACTGTGCTTTTCTTTTCATATTTATTCAACAGCAAGTTGAAGAGAAATGGGCAAGAAGGAGACAGAGATGGGACACAGCAGTAATAAGAAAAGACAGCGACAATAAGCATAATTATGGAGGGAGAGAAAGGTGTTTGTTAGAAAGCAAAATGGTGCATGGAAGATGCAAAAAACAGATGGAATATAATGGATATATAGAGGGAGAGATGGAGGTGTAAGGCACGAGGAAAGGAAAGAAGGAATGTGGCAGATGGTAAATGTCGCTGTAGCCCAAATGGCCTCTTGATGCTCTGCCACACACACACACACACACGCACGCACAAATGTGCAAGGTCAGGACGCGGTCAGCGCAAAGGTTTCTCTGGCATCCCTTACACCTGTGCATATGAAACTTATGACATTCAAACACAGGGGAATGAAACTTTAGAAACATTGAAATACACCAAACATTAATGTTTACACTGTGATTATGGGATATGAGAAAAAACAATTGCACTAGAGGAACATAATGCTGGTTTGTAAGTGGATTTTGACATTCATCCATGGTAAAATAATCTGCTCAGTATAAATCATAAAAGAATCAAAACAAATGTCTGTAATCAAGATGTCAGTGTGTGTTTAAAAATCTGATCTACTGACTATGGTTAATAAAACATTTAGTTTGGTTACGTCTTGTAAAGAAAGTGCACTTCTACTGTGACTCAATGATCATACACTTAAATGCATCTTTAACCTCTGGCTAGTGGTTTGACCCTACTCACTGAGAGAGTACTAGTGTGTCTGTTAAAAGTTCAGTAGAACCAGGAAACATACAGTGTTCTTACTTGATAACTCTGCAGCACACTGTTTACGTCCAGTGCCATCTTTCAGTGCCACTGCAGGCACCAGAGTGCCCTTCGGAGGTCCAGGTGGTGGATGGGCATGTAGTGTGTCCAAGTCAGTCCTGCCATGGATCTTTCCCCAACCTTATCATAACCAAATCATAGTTGCCATGCATAGAAGTTAACTTAGAAAATGGCACTGAGCATTTGAAAATGTTGTGACCAAATGTAATTCAGGGTTTTGCAGAATTTAGCAGCATCAACTTTAAATCCTGCGATAGGGTTGCAGGGTAGCAGTTGATGAATATTTGAAGGTTTACTAATCTGTATAGTCACTATACTTTACTATAGTTGGAAATAAATAAATAAATACAGTAATAATTACTATAAAACAATATTAAAATTAGGTTTATTCAGTGATATTCTGGCCTCCTCAGTTTTGCAGTAATTGAAATATATATCTTACTTGATATGGTGCAATGCACTTGACGAAAAAAAGGTAAAAAAAAAAATTCTATCACTAAAATGCTTATGCTTCTTCTTATAGGTTAAAAGGCACAAGTGCACTTCTATATCTGTGTATAGACAACACGTTCTCTCCCATGTCGTAAAATACCAATGCTCTGTCACCCTCCTTGGCATGTGATACCAGTGTCGAAGGCATCATCTGTCATCTCTACGAGACGCACATCTGTTTCTTGGCAGAACCATGTCGTAAAACCTGGTTAACGCTATCAAATGTTTGTGGTCATTCATTCATTTTCCGGTAACCGCTTATCCTGTTGTGGGTCACAGGTATGTTCGTTACACAGTGGTTCTCAAACTTTTTCTGTCATGCTACCTCAGAAGCTGAAAAAGGTTCATGCCCCCTGCCCCACAATTTATTATCAGTCATTAACAATAATTACGGAAGCAGCTAATCAAATAGGATCCATGTTGACTTTTAGTAAAATAAAGGTCAACATAACAGCACCAGCAAACGCTGTTTATTCTCCCTACATGAATTGACTTTGTTTCACTCCATCTTTTTTACCCTGGTCATCCACACCCCACCTGCTGTAGCTCTATGGCCCACCAGGGGGGCCCACCCCAGAGTTTGAGAACCACTGTCTTAATGGTACATTAAAAAAGTAGTGAAGTTTAGTTTTCCAAATTACACGAATAGCAATCTTCAGTGTGAATGTCTGTGTTTGTTCACCCTGGTCTCACTCTGGAGTCGTAGAAATCCGGCGCTTGGGCAGTGACTTGCGGTGTCAGGCACTGACAAAAGAAGCAGTCCTTTAACGTCGGCATGATACGCTGCTGGTTGCCGTTATAGTTTCATGGTGCTTGGTGGCATCACTGGGAAATGTGGCAGGACAAGAGCAAAAGTTAAGGCGGCAAAAGTCTGAGTAGGGCGGGTGTGAGGGGTGTTGGATGGGTCCAACAAACACCGACCTTCACCAGACCTTCCAACACGTGCGTAAGTTGTTGGAGGAAAATAAATTAGGCCTTTAATGTTTTATAAAACGTACTGATTTTTGTGAAGGCTGTGTGTTCTGGTTGACAACAACCAATGCACCAAGGGTGCCTACACGTCATATCTGGACATGGAATCACCAATCGCGATATGTGACGCGGTCGGAGTGAGAACGTGTTGGTTTGTTTGACTCGTCCACCATCCCTCCCTCTTTCCCCCATTTCAACAATAGGCAGACTTTCTCGCTTCTTATACTCCGTCTGTTGCTCTGAGCATCAAATATTGCCGTGGGTGGGTTTACACTGAGTTAGTCGAAAGCTTGCATCTCATACAGATACATGTGACAAAGCATTGGAATTTGTTGACCTGGAATAAGAATGGTGCTGTATAGAGATAGGATTTAATGACATGTAAGCAGTAGGCCTTCTGATCTTCATGATAAAAATCCCATCTCTCCTACTGAATGTGCTCTTCAGCTACAAATAAATAAATAAAAAAAATGGAGTCAATAAAAAAAAATCAGCCAGCAGTTTTTCTCATTACCTGTGAAATAATCCGTCAGCATCAACTGACAAAAGCGATTACCTTCTTATAATGTGAGGCAGACACGGAGCCTGGTGTGTATATTGTGAATTTTGACAGGACAGCAAACCTTGTGAATGGTGAAGTTTTATTCTAGTCGCTCTACAGAGAGAGAGAGAGGGAGGGAGAGAGAAAGAGAGAGATAGATAGAAAGAGAGAGAGAGAGAGAGAAACAGTGCCACTGTACAGAAGAGCTCCTGTGAAATTCACACAAAAAATATTGTTTTTACTCTTTATCATTTATAATTCTCCATGATGATGTATTCCAGTATGAATTTACAAGCGATGTATACAGGTGTCATTTCTAAATATATTCAAAATAGTTCCTTAAAAGTCTTTGAGGAAGTATTAGTTTAAAAAAAAGCTCTATTCTTACAGCAAACCATAAAGAAAGAGGTCTCATATCTTTGGAGGGACAGCAGACTCAAAGTAGAGGGTTGCTTTTTTTCTTTTATCTTCTTTACAGTTGAAGTCCTGACTACACATGAAGGAGAGGGAAGAGAGAAGCAGAGCTGGTGATACAGTAATTCTCACCTGCCATTGGAGGAAGAGCAAGGATGTCCCGCCATACTGAACCAAGCCCTGACCCCTGACCTGCGACCCCATTGGGGCAAAACGTGGCCTGATAATGACCCGTCAGCCAATGAGGAAGTTGCACTAGGGTCAGGTCCTCGCCGTCTCCCCCAAAACAGCAGCAGCATCTTCATCGTGTTAAACATAGATAATTTTTTTCTCTCAAATATGTATATACTCACACCTGGTTACAACGCATTAGTGATCATAACATCATAACAAAAATAACAAACAAACGAAAAAAAAAAATCAACATAAAACATTAAAATTGTTACATCTGGGGTTGCATGCCATCACCTCATTATTTATCATTAAATGTAATTAAAATACATTTTTGTCATTAAAAAGAGCAGGGTTGTCATCACAAGGGTGTGTCTGAGTGTGTGTGTGTGTGTGTGTTTGTGTGTGTGTGTGTCTGTGTGTGTTTGAACATAAAACATCATCAGTTTACATGACAGTTCTGTAAAAGTAGAACAAATAGAACAAATCATCATGAGTTCATAAAAACGCGAGGGTGCCGTTTGATATTTTTTACATGTGCATATTGTTCACTTGTCAGCTCACGCAAGCAGCATGTGGCGATAAATATGATAATAATAATAAATATGCAGAAAAAGATGCAAAAAAAGACAAATGTTGCTCGTCAGTCAAC
The DNA here is from genome assembly GCA_035609425.1 of Epinephelus awoara. Lineage (NCBI taxonomy): Eukaryota > Metazoa > Chordata > Actinopteri > Perciformes > Serranidae > Epinephelus > Epinephelus awoara. Next base: position 9,342,028 of record CM069311.1, read on the forward strand.
ATTGGGGAAGCTGATTGGGAAGCAAGGAGAGGTTCACTGCAGTATTCCAAGAGTAGAAAAGGGCGATATGAGCGTGGTTGTTAGAGATGGAGCTTCAATTGAAACACAGTGGCTAATGCAGTCGACTGCCGTTAAAAACCATGGAGAGAAAAGAGAGATTCCTGTTTGTGTGTTCCATATAAGGGTAGCTTTTCAGATTTTTGGACATTTAAGTAACATCCTCCATTCTGTTACGGGCGCTCAGGCGTGGAGCTGCACGCAACACACACACCCTCACCATCTAAGCCCCCTGCCCACATCCCACCTTCTCTTCCTCTTCTTCTCTCTTTACTTGGGTTGCATGAGCTCGGGCAAATAGCCGAACTGGAAGACCTAGGACTGGTAAACATCAAAAGGAGAAAAGTTTGATTCTGCTTTGCGGCCGATAGAAATCACGTTGTTGTTTTTCCTTTTTTTTTTTTTTTTTTTTTCTTTATACATTTTATTTTCTACAAAAAAATCTGCGCCGCATCCTGTTCTGTTGCTACGGTTGAAGCTCCCCCAAAACGCACAGAATCATCCTGAGGTATTTTATTTGATACAATTTGGCTTTGTGAATCCAATCGATCAAGCAAATCAATCAATCAGTTAAGATGGTTACATGATTTCTTTTCTTTCTGTACAATCTGTACAGCGTAATGCTACAAAAAAAAACAACAACAAAAAAAGTTTTGTGGGGCACGCGTGGAAGAATGTGCATGTGCAAGTCTTTTCTGCTAAGTGTTATCAAAAAAGAACAAACAAACAAATGCATAAACAATCAGTTTAGGAACCAAATGTTCTGGTTAAGACTTCAAGCTTACCCGAGTTCTGCCATGCACGCACACAACTTACTCCACACTAAGATGGATACATGATTGATGAGCACATAACAGTGGAGCCTCCTCAGCTCCGACCCTCTCCATCTGGCCCCACCCACCCCATCCCACATCAAGGATCCATCTCAAGTAGTCTTCAGATCCTCAAGAGCCCTGGTTGAGTGAGAATCAACAATAACTGATGATCAATAGTTGTTAACCCAATCCCCAGTTTGACTGCAGCGGTGAGATACCACATAGCACTGCTACTGCTGTACCTACCGACCAACCAAAGTTCAGTTTTACACAAACAAAGAAATCAAGTGAAGTTCTACAGCTACCCAACACTCTAGTGATGTGTCATGTTGATCGAGAAAAGGGAAGAAGGAGGGAGGGAAGAAGGGAGGAATCATCAGTGTTTTTTTAATAGCTAATACCCTGTTTCAGTGGCAGGGAGGTCAAAAGACAAATCAGCGCCCACCTCCTCCCGAACTCATACAAGGTGGCGGTGGACACAATTGCCATTTCATCCTTTTCTCCCCTGTTTTTATCCTCTTTTCTCTCTTCCCTTCCACTATTTTCTCGCTCTTTTGCAGCAGGAGCCACAGCATGACACTGATTTACTAAGCACAAAAGTCAAGGATAAAGGTTTTCGATTGTACAAGTATCCATCCACCATATCTGGCAAAGACACAGTCCCTTTTCAAAAAACATGTAAAATATGTGTCTGAGAGTGTATTCGTGTGTATTTTGTCTTCTCCGACACAGAAAGAAATCAACACATGCAAAATAATCTACTACTCTTGATGGTATTTTTCAGAAAGCTATGCTTTTTTTAAAAGCAAATGTGGGAGAGAGGTTTTTTTTTTTAAACTAATGGCTATTGTGCTACCAAATAAGCAAACACTAAAATCCTACATAGGGGGATCCGGATGCCAGAATCCCTAATAAATCTTATAGTTTAATAGAATAAAAAAGCAATAATTTGCAATTATTTTTTCTATGTGCAGAGCCGTAAATGAAATGCCCATCAATTGCCTCAGGTTTTCCCTGCTCGTGTGTCCTTTTCTATCAGTCATTTTGTCAGTTTGTCTTTTTTATCTGTCAGTCTGTAAACATTATTCATTGATAGCACCTACTTTACTCTCAGCTTCTTATCTCTATCATGTGCCTTAGCGTGAGCTTAACACGTAAAACCAAATTCTGACCGAGCACACCGATAACTTACTGCCAAAATCTACTGGAGGCTCAGCTCTGTGCCATTTAGCCGCCCATCTCCTTTCTCCCTCTCTCTCCTCTGGCACTGCCAGGTGTCTCGGTGGCCATATTTGTCAGAGTAACAAGCAGCAGACCGTTGGACTAGCTCACTGTGACGCCTCTGCCCTCCTGGGACGCCTCCATGTCTGGCCGCGACATCAAACGTGCCCATCTGGTCTCTCTGTCAGGCCTCTTCTCCTCAACTAGCGAGCCGCAAGCTTGACAGTGGAGGTGGAAAGGAAAAAAAGAGGGGAGGAGGAGGGGTTGAAATAGAGGTTATCTCCTCTCCCTCTCCCTCTAATTCCCCTCGCATATAATTTCTCCTATCCTCCTCACCACTTCCTCACAAATCACAAATCAACTGCCTCCTTCCAAACAACGCCTGCAGGAGTCCTCCTTTACTGTAACTTAGGCCTTCTCTGTCCCACTAATGGGACTACACCATTTCTTAACCTTTTTCAAACCTGCGGGGTTAATGATTCCCCTCCCCTTTACACCAGGATACCTTATGGCAGCGCGCCGGCCATGCAGCCAAATCACTGGTACATGGCAGAGAATGGACAAAAATGGTGATATCATCTGCAAAGAGAGTAGTAGTAGTAGTAGTACCGTCATACCCAAGTGGGCACGAGTTCTTTTGGATTACAATGTCGAAGAGAAGAAGAAAAAGTGTGGCTATGGCATCCCTTGGTGGATAACATAGTTGATAAATTATAATACAAACCCAGAGAGGAGTTAAAGAGGAGAGAACACATTATTTCTTATGTCAACTAAACATCTGACTCCAGACTGGGGATTTTTTTATACACCCGTCTATTGCTGAACTGGGCTGAGTTTAGGACGCCACGTGGGGCTGGGTATGCACTAGTCTTATTGGCTGAGTAAGGCATCACATGCTCTTTATTGTACATGTCATTGGCTATCCGCCCGTCCCGTGAGCAGTATGAAGTGGTGGATTTAACGGAAGAGCGGAGATTGTTCGCATCGTTGCGTGTTTTGACTTGGGGCGCTCCGAGGACCGCTGCAGGCGAGGCCACCGCCAGCTGTTTGTAAATATCAGAGGAGCTACGCCCATGGACCAGTCTGCTGCTGGTGTCGTCCCTCAGCGAGTGGCTGAGGAAAGGGTTATCCGAGCCATGGGCCGGGTACAGGGACTTGCTCCTCTTGCTCTCCTCCAGGTTGTGGTTAAACAGCATTGATTTGGACCCAGTGCCAAACAGTCTGCCGGAGTAGGGGCGCATGCCGAAGAGGTTGGCATAGTGCGAGTCAGATGCGGAGTCCAAGAAGCGATCCTTCTCTTTGAGGCTGACGCTGCGCGCCGGTCGGCCCAGGTCTACATCCTTGGGCTTTTCTAGCATGATGTTGTCAAAGGAGTGCTGACGACTCAGCCTCAAGCGATTTCTCTTTTGAACATGCGGCCCATCCGTCTGTGGCCAATACAGACCAAACATTTCGTCTGGTTGCTGCTGCTGTTGGTGGTGCATGGTAGGACTGACCAGGGGGTCTGCAAGGAGCTGGTCCTCACTAATGTCATACAGATTGGCCGTGTGGAGGCATGCTTCACACCGATTATAGGGTGAGCGTGTGGCAGAAGCTGCAGCAGATGCAGCAGCAGTGTACGTCCCCCCTGGTGGGTAGCTAGCGGTCACTTTGGACAAGCAGGAACGGCAGTGTGTCTGTTTGTAGCGATCAATGGATTCATGTGGGGACAGAGCAATGTTTTTCTCTTTCAGGCTGTAGTGTTTAGAGTAAGTTGGGTCTGGTAGAAGATCTGAGTCAGTGTGATGCAAAGGCGAGGAGTTCAGATGAATGATGGGCTGCTCACATTTCCTGTAGTTGTCACTGTGGTCAGAATAGATCTCAGGATAATCCAAATCGTCGGCAGCAAGGCCGCGACTCTCGCGGTAGTGAACGGGGTCTGAGTGCAGGCTCAGCTCTCGGTCTGAGTCAATGGTGTAAATTTTCTCTCCTCCTCCTCCTCCTCTCCCGGTTTGGTTGGTTCCTCCGCTGACCTGCTTAGTCTTTAAGTAGGACAGCTCCACCTCACTGCAGTCCCTTGGGTATTTTGACGTCACCGATCTTTTTTTTAAGTTGTCCTTGGGCTTCAGGTGCTTGTTGTTTTCTGGGTCCTTGTAAGAGGCTGCCCTGCTGGAACAGTCAGAGATGTCAGAGTGGGCTGTGTCCTCGGGGAGGTAGCGCTGGGTCTTCATCGACATTCGCGGGTCTGGCATCAGCATGTCAGGCATCGGAGGGGGCCCGGGAGGAACTGAACGAAGCGTGTCCACTGACTTCTTCCACAGGGTCCGCGGCGGCTTGGCGTTGGTCTGGACTGAGTCAGCACTCACTGCCACCTCCACTGTGTTGGGATTGGCATCATTCAGGGTCAGAGGATGCTGCCCTCCCTGGAAGATGTAGTTGTTAAGGTGGTCTTTGTGGCGGTTAGCAAGATAAGACTGCAGGTCACCGGTGTCCCCGTAAATCATATCTTTGGGAGCATAGCTTCGGTTGTCAGCATAGATGAAGTTACCCTTCTCTGCCATCATGTCCATGATCATGGGACCAGCTGAGTGCATGAACTCACGTTTGGGGGAGTTCATGTGGGAGCCGCCCAGGTTAGACATGTTGGTCATCTGTTTGGCTGATTTAATGAGCTTCAACATTTTGTCTTGGGGGCTAAAGTCCAGATCTGACTTTTTCTTCATGTCAATGTGGACTCCATGAATGCAACTCCAGATTCCCTGCATAGGGAGGTATGGATCAAAAAAAGTGGAATGGACGAGAAAAAGCCAAATAAAAAATGTGGAAGGGCAACAGGGGAAAATGAGAGGGATAAAATGGAGGCGAGAATCAAGAGGGATTGAGAATGAAATGAAGAGAGACAAACAGAATAATTATTACTTATCTACTCTGGCCAAACATATTTGTGCTCTGTGTGTTTTATTGAATTTATTAAATTGGTATGTGACTCAGCAAATCACAGTACACTCAACCAACACAGTCTTTTATCACCATTAACACAAACTTGAAACAATATTAAATTAGACTTTCTTTCATTTTCTCTGAAACATTCCCAGTTTATACAGAAAATCAATCTGCGCCCTTCAGTCAAGATGAAAATTTGTTTTGTTTAAGATATAAATCTTCTAAACAACCATGTATGATTGATATAAGAGGATGCAGCAGTAAAACACAACATAATTTAGGACGTTCTTAAGTAGAAAGGATTCAGAATTAATCATAAACACACCAAGACACCAAAACACACACAGAATGTTGCTCAGAAAATAATCCAGCATTGCTAAATGCAGTCTCGAGCCTCACCAGTGAATGTTTTCTAAAGGGAACACAGACAAAATGTGATGCAATGGAATGAGACAAGTCTTTCTGCAGCTCCATCAATTTAACAGTACAACTGTTTGCAAAAATGCACCAGTGTCTCACAGTTAGTGGAATTTATCTAAATAAAATAACCTGAATCAACAGTGACAAAACAGTTACAATATCTCTCATAACTCTGCGCCTCGAGCCTCCCTCAGAGGCACACCAGGGGTGGCTTTTTTTTTTTTGAGAGGAAAGAACAGTAAACAGAAGAAATTACCATTACTGCAACTGTGATGGAGGTTGATAAAGCCAGGCTCTTTATATGGACTAACAGCCAAACAAGAGCTGCCGATATAATGCCTAACAGTAATGTCACAGGGCTCTCATTTTATGGTTCAAAGAACAAAAGCTATTTTTTTTCCTAACCGAGACCATTTCCCAGCTCACAAATACATCCTTAAAAAGCATTTATCACGTTAACAAATTCAAAGTGCTTTTTGGTTCACCACACATTTAGTGGGGCTTATCAACACAAGATAGGCCATTAAGGATGTCTTTTGCCCCAAATCACTCGAGAATGGCTCTGAAAGAACGTCTCTTTCCAAGAACCTCACTTCATCGTCTCTTAAAAGTTTTTGCCTCCTCGCTCCCAACCCCCACCCCCCCTCGGTTAACTTCCAAAACAGAGTCACACTCCGCCTCAAAATAGTGCAGAGACACTGCAGTGCTTTTAGGGATGCACGTCCATGTCTTCTGTTCTTACACACAACAAGGGAGAATGCTGACCTTTCAACAGAATGAGAGAGAATAGATTGATTTAGCGTGGGCTGCCGCGATTTCATCCAAAAACATGCTGCAATTAGGATCTATTTTTGTCGATATTCAGGGCTGCCTCGTGATTCCCCCCTCCTGTCTCCATCCCCATCCTCCTTTGTGCAGCCCTCCCTCCTCCCCCTTGTTTCACTCAGTTTGTTAGTTTAGCAGTAGCTCTCGCAGAGAACTGCATGTGTGTGTGTTCATGTCTGCTCTGTTCCCTTATTCAGCTGATAGAAAATAGAACGAAGACAGGCCTGTCTGACCCCAATAATGCCGCATTAACCCTCAGTATATCTGCAGTGCCTCTTGCACCTTATAGCCTTGAACACGACCACTGTTAACCCATTCAGACCACTCCAAGCCTCGATATTCACACAACTGCATACTCACATGTGCACACAGTCAGTGGCCTGTGTTTGTGAGCTGACTATTGGGCCAAATTTAGGTCTGTTCTTTCAATGCGTGTCTTGTTCTGATTAAAAATTAAATTCTGAGTACAGCTGCAGCAGGTTTTTGTTCTCCCAAACCAAAAAAAAAGGCTTCAGCATGCTTGTAAAACATGCCTGCACATACAAAACAGCCCTTACCCTGCTGATGGAGAAAAGAAGGCCCGGCTTGCCGGTGCAGACCCCAGTGAAGCAGTATCTAAGCCTCCAGTAGAAGAGATGCTCGGAGACGAAGGTGATGAGGGAGAGCCCCATGGCCGTGGCGAGCATGTAGAAGACACCGGCCATGTTGTCGATATCCAGCTGACTGGACATCACCTCGTTCTTCTCATTGTGGCAAATTCCTGTCAGCCACTGGGCTTCCAGTTCCTCCATTTCACCTGAAAAGCAATGGAACAGGAAGAGACTCAAATTCTTTACTGAATGGCTCACTGAGCTTTGAAAAAGCCTCCAACCATTGAATTTCACGGGTAGACATTAATATCTGATACTACAGTACATTATGTGGGACAGAGATTCACCTCTAGAATTACTACAGTACTGAAGTTACCGTTGCATGTACATAAAACACATTCGAAGGTTGGCGTTATGCTTGATACATATGAGTGCAGCTAGATTGTCTGCCATAACAAACCATAGAGAAGCTTAGATTCAAACCAAGCTGCAGCCTCCCGGACTGAAAAATGAAGCCACTGCAAAAGTGCCAAAAACTGCAGTACACTTCACTATCCTATCAATTAAAGGCAAAAAATGCCCTAAAAATATCTTTAAAAAAATGCATTTAGTAACTTGTTAGCAACCATCCTTTTTAAGGCACATAGATGTTCTAAAATAAAAGAATGGGTATTTACTGACGTATTTAATGTCAGTAAATACAAAACATTAAAGTCTCTTGAGCTCGTATGAACCACAGACATTATTTCAGGCATCTAACCAAAAACCCACACAAATAAACAACTGACTTTGAGACGAGGGAACCCGGAGTGCTGAAATGCTAACTCATTTTCAGGTGTTAGGACTCATTCCTGGAGCACTCTGTAAAACTTTACAGCAGAAATGAATGTGTTTACAGCTTGGTACTAAAAAAGGTTTTGGTCTCTATAACAATTTTCCCAATTCAAGGCAACTGTACAGGTGGTAAATTTATATATCACTCACCCATTAGAGTTTTATTATGGCTAAAAGAAATGCAAAATTACAGGCTGGGTCACTTTGAATGACAGACCGTTTGCCATTAGTGTCCTTAGCTTCTCAGTGAGATCCATCACTCGCTCCTCCAAAGCTTCACTCTCTCACCCAAATTTGGCAACTTTTGGCACTTCAAAGCAAAGGTGGCAACAACAGAAGTCTACGTCCATTATCTTATACAGTCTATGACTACAACTCACACAGAGGTAGCATGTTATCATTCTCTGTTCAGTACGTCACAACTCCACTATATCTTTACAAGGCAAAGATTGGTTTATTGCTATATTAATGAACTCAATGTTGCATACAGCACCTTCAAATATATTGATTGTAAATGGTCGTATCATCTGCAAAGAGAGTCATAATGAGTATTACTCTGAAGATATGAAGTATCATGGTGTTGTAACTGTATTTCAGTAGTTAATGAACCCAAAGAGTGATTTATATCAGTTTAATTTTCCATGCATTTGTATTTAAATCTCAAAATTTATTTGATTGTGGCAAATGTCTGCATTAAGGTGAATTTTGTTTTATAACATCCCTCAACTTTTACAGGTTGAATGCTTACATATTTCTTTAATTGTTTGGTTTTTCGGGGGCTGTTGTTTAAAATAAATTTCTTTGGGCATCACCAGCCACTGGGCTCCAGGCCCCTCCATGTTGCCTGATAGGGCAAAGAAATTGTTTCTTTAGTGTTAATGAAAGAAAGGTAGGAAGCAACAAAGACCTTATCTTTTCTCATCACTCACTCTGTGTTCCCTTCCCTCAGCCCCCCCTCCTCCCTCTCTGGCTTCCTCTGTGACATTTGGCGCGTGGCTAATCCAATCTGTGTCATTCAGGGCTGGATAACTAAGGCTGCTAGTGGGGAAAGACAAATATCATGGTGGTGCTCAGCTACATGTCTTAAGGGTGCAGACTCACTAAGACATCATTAAACCTTTTGGACAATTTGTCTGCTGTTAGATTTGCAAACACATTCATAGATGTAGCAACGGTACATCTTCATATATGACTTTATGTCATACGTGGCTTTGGCTGCAAAAGAGAGCAAAGATAAATGAGATCTTTACGTATCAACAGGTCACTTTAACTCTTTTTTTTCTTTAAATCGAGTGCATTCAAGGGAAAAGCTTGTGGGAACTATGACTGCCTGCACTGTTGCTCTGACTCCGGGGGCGAAGTATTGCTGAAATTCAAATTTTGTTCTCTTTTCAGCAGTCAGACGGCTCAAGCAATAGTCTGGTGAGCAGTCAGTCGGAACACAAGAACACAAGTCTGTACAAGTTTCATCCATACTTTCTGGGCATTTAAAAATGTTTTGGCTTGAAGCATGAAGCAAACCGTTTAATTTAAGATGTGAGAGCAGTCACAAAACTTTTTTGCAAATCTATCTTTTCCATTACATTATTATAAACCACAAACACAAAATCCATTTTAGCTCAGGACATTCGCCCTAATGTAAGTTCCCTCAGAAGCTTATCTGCACTTTGAAATAACTCTACCTCATAAACAGGCGAGCACAAATAGTCCTAGACTTGAACTGGATGATATGTAGGTCTGACAGATCACAATCTTGCGACACTGTCTTAACATATAAATTTGGACTGTTGCTGGATTTTGTTGTCTGAAACTAAGATTAAACGAGCCCATTCGGTACACTGCCGTACTTTTGCCAAACATGTACTGCATAAGATTACAGTATGACACTATATTATGTCAAAATTATAGGTTGTCTTTTTAACCTTAAAGAAAAACTGTGACCTGCAGCTGGCTCAGCCATGTCTGTGCTGGACCATGTGTTTCCAGACAGACTGTTTTGTCTCCCTCTGTTTGTTCTTCACCTTCCTCCACTCTCCCCTGAACACATCTTCTCTCTGTCTTCCCTCTGTCCCTGAAAAGCCATATGCTCTCCACCCACATCGTGTCTATCTGATCAAGTAGCATCTGCCGGGACACAAAGTCACTGTCATCTATCAAGGACCTGCCCTCCTCTCACTCCCCATCCCTCTCCCTCCACCTGACACACAGTCTTTCCTCGTCTTCCTCTAGTCCCGTGCTCCCCGCCTCGTCCTCTCTCTGACCTCTCTCTGGCCATAACACTCGCGCGCTGTCTCTGCTTTTCTGTCTCGCTCATCACTTTGTCCATCCATGTGTTTGCTCTCTGTCTTCCTCTGTCACACACTTTTTTTTGCAGTTCTTTTATCTCTTTTACCCTTGCCATCTCTCTCACGCCCTCCTCTTGTTTCACCTTTCTTTTTCACTTTGACTTTTATCTCAAATTTTCACAAAAATGCTGAAGTTATTAGCTTGGTGCAAAGACAATACAGATTTTTAATGAACTCCGAGAGGCGAATTCACAAAAGGACTGCGCAGCTTTTGCAGCTGCTTAACCTACACAAAGAAGACAAAAAGAAGCTGTTTAATTCTCACAGAACACACTAGGGAAGAAAGGCACCGACAGCACTGTTCCTGTGCTATTTGCACATATTTAAATTAGGTAATATGCATAAATTTGATGCAAAATCAACCCCTTTATATGGAAGCCTCATTGTAAAAATTCCATTCCATTACGCAAAAATCTGTGTTAATAGCCACATGCTGTTACAGTGAAACGATCAGCATGTTCAGAGAGTTGGTGGTAGCTGAGGTGCATTTATAAGGGGTGTCAGCCATGGATGTATAGAGAAAACTGGATACAGTGTTGTTGCCAATGAAAGTTGCTTACTGGCGCAGGAAGCCAAAAAAAGTTTGACTTCCTGGGAATAAAATTACCTGGATCTTTCCTATTGTTGGGCCCATAGAGCAGGGGCACTAGAGCAATGGTTCCCAACTGGTGGGTCGCGGTCCAAAAGTTGCTGTTGCTGGTCCATTCTGAATGGACTGCAAGGGACTCGTGAACATGTCATGTCTGTAAAAATATACTTCATTTATTACAATGAATTTCTTTTATTTTGAAGAGCTGTTTCCTGCTGTAGAGTGAGTGACTAAAAGGCTTGCTAGCTTGGCATGGCCAAACACAAGTATGACGCTGAATGTATTGAATTGTGTGGACCTTGAACTAATGACTAAGGAGAAATCTGGACCTCATGGCTGGACAAGTTGGGAACCACTGCACCAGAGACCTCTGCTGCCCAAGCAGCCAACTTCCAGTGTGCCCTCTGCTGACTTGAATCGTGAGACTCTTCTAGTCTTTTGAAATGTTACTGGATCAATTCTAGACAGCGAAATGAGTCGTTTCATTTGTGATAAAAAAAAATATATAACCACTCACATACAGATGTCTCTTTTATAATGTAAGTCTATGGGAAAAGGCCTTTTTCAGTCCCTCCAGCATTAAATCAAATCAATACGCTGCATGCTACAATAAAATGTGATTTTACACCCTTTAAGGTGCAAGGATGACAGAACTTACAGGCATTGGCTGAATTTGCATTAAGTTTTGCAAATGCAACATCACAAAATCCTGGAGGCACTGCTTTTTGGGCCCAATGGCATCACGTGATGGACTGAGAAGTTTTAAGTTTGCTGTTTGGTCACGATTTGAAAGTCACATGCTGTTCCTGGAGACCTGGTGTCAACGCCCAGATTTTCCAGTGCGAGGCAATGAATGACACTTTTCCTTGTGTCCTGTGCTTCAAATTATACCATCTTTTCTCACAGTCTGAAGGTGCACATTTGAAAACTATAACAGCATGGACTGACTGGGACCTTACATCCCAAATACAGCTTCTGTCAAGTTGAAATTCCATGCCTGAAATTTTGAGTAAGGCCTCTGCAACTTGTTGGTCAGAACAAAGCGGCAACCTCTGGGGCTGCAAAATGAAGTCAACATGGACGTCCCAAAAGTTGTAATACTTTGAACGGCCACTTTTAGCTAGCTCTAGAAGCCAATCAATCCATGTAGAAACCCATGTTAAAGTGCCCAGTGTTACAGCAGAAATAAACATGTCTACAGCCTGGTACAAAAAACAGTTCAGGACTCCATGGCTAATTTCTCCCTGTATTGGGTTGAATGTTTTAATCGCTTATTTTATTGAGGCTTAAAGTTATGGAAAATTAAGGGCGGGCTGCTCTGAGTGGCAGGCTGTCTGTGTGTCCTCAGCTTCTCAGTCACATCCACCCCTCGCTGCTTCACAGCGCCAGCCTCTCGCTCCAGAAACCAAGATGGCAAAAGCTGATTCCAAACTCAAGGCTTCAAGAGTCTAAGGTCAGGACCTGAAGCTCACAATTTGAAAATTTCAGCTTTCTTTGTCTCCCTGCCATTGTTCTAACTCCTGTGTTCTTGGAGCAACAGCAACAATTAAACTCTGCCACACTGATATTTGCAATCAAATGACAAATTGCACTGAGCTGCGAAACTTCATGGGCGTGTTTGTGCTGTGATACCAGTAGCTCTGCATCATTTGTGATTCCTGACCTTGAGACGGGGCAAATATTGATTAAAATTGATGCAGAAATTATGGTGCTATCAGCAGCTGCAATCAATTCTATGTGAATTTTCCCATCAGTGTGTTTTTGCACTGAATGACTCTGCCAAAAAGCTACAAGTGTGAAAAGATTGGATGGGATTATTAATAGGGAGAAGACAACTAAGCAAAACAAAAACACTGAACAGGATGTTTTTCAAAAATTACCCAGCCATGAAATATGATGGAGTGTGGCCTGTATGCTCTGCAGCCCTGATAAGATTTGGTTAGAGAGGATTATTGTGACACCAATGTTCATTTAATCAACTTCAGTGCACTTAATGTGAGTGGCTGTGTGAACACTCGCATCAGCAAAACGCTTTCGATGTAAAATGTAAATGAATCTGTCACTAAAAGCTCGAGCTGTCTTGCTTCCTCTCTGTTTTGCAGTTGGGAAATTGTTTATGTAAGAACTTCTGAAGCTACTGTAATAAAGGAATGTGGTGATTCAGATAGAGTAATGCTTACACATACACACACACACAGATCTGGTGGTGCAGAGAGGAATATATTAGAATAACTTACACACTCTGCCCTCTGTTTAGAGCAGCCTTTTGTGTCCAGAATAACATCAAAGGACTATTTATACTTCACTGCTTTCCCTTTGTGCTGTCAGCAGACAAGGCAGTAGAGATGAGTGTGTGTGTGTGTGTGTGTGTATGTGTGCATGAATTACAATGCTGGCAAGGAACAATGTAACCTTTTGCCTTCACAGATAGTCTCATGCACTTCAAGTTTGTGTATGAGAACACAGCGCAAGTGTGCTTCTCACCATCTCCAATGATTGCCAGGATGGCCAGATCCACCTGTCGTTTCCAGTAGGAGCCTTTCTGCAGAGCGATGCCGTAACCAGTGGTAGCGAAGATGTACCTGAACACGAGCACGTCCAGACGAGCACACACACGCACACACACACATACACAAAGAAGACACATATTTTAACCTTTAAACAAATATGCTCACCTTTCTTCCTCCAGATGGTGCCACTGTGATTAAAAATATCTTTAAGGAGATACCTCATGCATGATGATGCGTATAAATGTCACCAAGAGGAATTTTAGGTCACAGATATACAATCAAAGTGACTAAAACTTTTTGATTTTGGTTGGGCCCAAAGACAAGCAGTCCTGGTGTCCGCCCCCTCAAAGGGTTGGTTTGCACTTTTAAGGTCTACCTTATACCTTATGACAACACTGACATGCCCCATATGTACACTGAAACACTGTTGGCCGCTTTAATCCCTCCGCTCCATACTGGCCTTAAAGAGATCCTTTCTTAAAGCAGTTTTAGTGTTCAGTTGCTTTAAAAATGGATCTCTTTGCAGCAAGTGTGGAGAAGAGGAACAAGTGACAATGACCAATAACACTTAAAATGTACATATGGGCACGTGAATACATGATAACAATAGTGTGATTACAGATTTAAAAAAGATATGCACCTATTCGTTATCCAGTTTTGGTGTACAATGACTGCTGCCTCATCTTTCTCAAAACTCTAGTCATAATTCAATGTTGTACTCTTTAAATATGTAAAAGCTGGAGTAGGAAGAAATCTGGAAAACTACAGAATTTAAAAATACAACCTCCTCCTGCACATCTCCGCTCCCTGTCCTCAGCCCCTTCGACCAGATGACCACGGTGCATTGCTTTGCTATCTCTCTCTGTTCATCCGTTCACAAATGAGACAAGAATTAGCTAGCTGGCCACTCCACCATTCCTCCACTTCACTCCCCACTGCTGTGTGGACTGCTTCGTTGGGAGGAGAGCAGGCAGCAGCTTCCAGGAAAAGGACCTTCAGTTGGCGGTTGTCACAGCTCAACTTTGGCAAATGCACGGTGGGACGGTGGCCAGCAGCAGCACCAGGTCTAGCCTTTGTACCAGCAGCAACAGAAAGTTTGCAGATCTGGCAAGGAGTCGGGGCTGTTCAGTACCCCAGACCTGGAGTTTGGGTTGCTGTGGCTGGACTAAGGGTCCATCACTGGAGCTGCTACCCACTCTTCTCTCAGTGTGGTGTTTTGTAGCAGGGGGAGAAGGTTACATTGCGAGTCGAGGCTCTAGCTAACATTAGCTACATAAGCGTGAAACTAATGTGGCAGCTGTAGCTCCAGTTAGCAGAAGGCTAAACTATTAGAAAAATCTTCTCTCAATTTCTAAAATGCTTCACTAATACTGGCTCGTTTTATTTATTCTCAGACTCCCTTTCCCTTTTTTAGTCTGTCTTCCTTTTCGATGTTGCTATGCAGTGTAGGCAGTTGTTTCCTGGGATGCTGGAATAGCACCTTTATATGCATTTTCCTCCACCACTGAATCAGACTTTCACAGCAGGGACGTGCACACATATCTCTCTCTGCAATGACTTGTGATTGGCCAAAGTATCCCATCACTGCTTGATTTTCTAAAGCCTGAAAACAGAGCCAGGAGAAGGAGCAGAAGTCTAGTTTTCTCCTAGTCCTCTTGAATTATAATATGCTAGTACAATATACATGTAAAATGTATGTGGTGTCACCACACAACTGATCTCAGGACCAGTAACTTCCTGTAGTCTCCACTGGTTTCCAAGCAACAGATTAAATGGATCAAACAAATGACATACAATGTGTAAATTAGTCCGTTTTCGGGAGCTGGTAAACAAATTTTGCTATCTTTGGACAAAGGCAGGCTACCTGTTTCCCCCTGTTTACAGTCTTTGTGCTAAGCTAAGTTAGCCAGCTGCTGGCAGTTGCTTCATACTTACTGTACAGACATGTGGGTGGTCAATCTACTCATCCTCTACCTTTTACTTTTTATGCCTGAGAGAGAGAACTTAATAAAAAAGCAATTTCAGAATCCCTGTTGCTTGTATTTACATGTACCTGTGCATTGCAACCATAAACAAAACCTTTACAAAACTTAACACAATGGTTTGGACCAAAGAATGGCAGCATCAGACCATGACGTGAAGGCAATCCGCACTTAAAAGTCTCTTTTTAAAGAATCAAAGCTTCGGTTACCCGCTGCCAATGGTCACCAGCTTACATCCCTCATCTCTGCCGGCCATGTAGTTCAACACTGCGGCATCATAGATGAAGGCGTCCAGTTTACTGCAAAGGAGCAGAAAAAAAAGAACAGAGGAAAGAGACAGAAGAAAACAGACAGAGGGAGGGGATGAAGATGCATGAGGGGTTTCATTTTTTTTTTTTTTTGCAAGAGAGTGAGTGAGAAGTGCACAGGAGGAGACAGAAAGCAGGAGAGGGGCTTATTTTTCAGAATGTGTTGTTTGCGGATCAATTCTAAAGTGTTAAATCATCTCCAATAGGGCCGCAATCCAAGCGTAACCAAACACACAGAGGACACAGCGGGGAGTGGCTGAGGTTCAATACAGCACGCTCCACTGATGATAGGACCTTGGAGGCACATGGACGACCTAAACAAACTTTAGACAGACACAAACATTTACACTGTCTCTCTCTCTTTCCACCTTTGTCCACAGACACACATACACACACACACACACACACACAAATAAGCAGGTTGCAAAGTGGAACGTACAAACGCAAAGATCCCAGACTCAGACTGACATTTTCAATGTAACTGATGCCATCACTATCCGCTGCTCTCTCACTCTCTCAGTGCGTGCTCACACTCACGCACACACACAGTCACACACACACATATACGTATACACACAGAGAGCCCTGCTAATAGTGCAGTGACTGGCTGGCATTTACTGAATGTCAGATCCAGCCCTCTAACGGAGGCTCACAGCCGATAGTTCAGCTGTGTAATTAGCTTAACCCAGCACTGGCTCCATCCACACGCAGGCTGTGTGTCCAAACATGTACGAAAACCAGGCGTGCGTGTCAGTGTGTGTGTGCACTTCAGTACGAGTGTGATTGCGCACACATGGCTGCCCATCAGTGCCTGTCTGTAAGCTTGGACATGTGGGTGCACGTAGACGCCAGCCAGACATACTGCGGCTCTGACAGCTTGGAGTGAGATTCAGCCATCACGATGTGTCACACCTTTATTTGGCTGAATAAAATGTAGCAGCACAGATTGTCTTGCCACTTTTCATCTATACCTTTGAATGTAATCTCTAACGTGGCAAAATGACCATTTATAGTGTGACTCTCAATCCTATTTTACACCACTAAAGGGAAACTCCTCAGTGCGGCACATAACCTGTCAGTTGAACTCAAATGGCATCTGGAAGCCACACTGAATTTTAAATCTGTGAAATGTTTTCGTGGTATAACCTTTATCCCCCCCACATAAAAACTTCTTTTGGAAAGTTTCATCAGGGAAACTATTTCAAGCTCTTAACACCCCCCTAAACAGAGAGAATACAGTATTTTATGTTTAGAATTCAGGTTCAGTTAAAACATGCAAGGCTGTGTTCAGACTGACAACAGTACTGCGTCATAAAAACTCCAGGGGCTGGGTTGGTGTGGCTACCAGAGAGAAAATGAAACACAAACAGGTCAGGTTGAAGGCTCATGAAATGCCAAGACTCCTGCGCTGAACCTTTGTAAACTCTGGAAAGTTACCACGATAGAAATAAGTCCTCTGCTCCTCTGTGTCCATGTTGGCATGGCCATATGATACATCGCACAAGATATTCCACCTGCAGTGTGCTTTTGCATGAATGTGACTCGTCGTTGGGGAGTGTTCTTTTGGGGTTTTTTGCCCGACAACTCTGGAACTGTTATGTTTTTGCCCTTTGTGTTGGGTTAGGGCAGGGACACTGAACTTGGAGGAGTCAAGGGGTCAGTTTATTCAAAAACAATAATATTTGTCAGATCAAAATAAATATAAATTCGTTAGTAGGTGAAAGCAGCAGCCCCTCATGGAACAAGTTAAGGGATATGCAGGGGCGTTTCCAAGATTTGAGGACACTGGGGGCTCAGATCGGACCTTTTGTTGATGCACTCTGACACCTCATCTACATTCAAAGCACAAAAACCCCAAATGTGAATCAATTTATTGTCACTGTGAATTAGAAAATGGTTGACAGACCATCTGGCACCACCTCGTCTGCCAGTTGAGTATCACTGGGTTGGGTTAGGCCGCTGTGCCGACACAGTGGTCTCATTAGCTGCAGTTACATGGACGGTATTTCTTCAAATCAAACTGAAATCATTCCCTGAAGAGATTCCAGCTGAATTGTTTACATGACTGCTAAAGAAAGTGATCCAATAAGATGTGTGTTTACATGCCCCAAAGCATTTAATCAGAACATAACTGGTTCTGCCAGCTGTGGAGCGTCTAATGTCCCGAAAGTATAACAGAGGATGTTTTTTTCCAAACCTCAATGAGAAAATTCAGTTCATTCAACACAGGCTTTCCCTCACATTCATTTACCTGTGGCGGGCTGCCATGATTAAAACATCTGCCGCCACGTTTTGATTTCTATTTTTGGATCTGGATCGTTCATTAGGAGTGCTGTTGGAATATATATATACCGTTTGGTTATTCATTGCTCCACATTCCCGCAGCGCAGAGGGACTCTGGGCACAGACGAAGCAGCAGATTGTCAGGCGCAGTGAAAGCGAACCGTATTCGGTCATTGTGCTGTCTAAAAGTTTGCTTTCACTCACGATCAGCTGCTCCTTTCATCCATCGACCTGATCCAATCAGCTCTGATCACATTGACTGAATAATTATCCAACCCTCGACTCAAAACTCCACAAACAAGTTGGACAATAATGTTGGAGTCACTGTCGAGCATCTATGGACACTAGGTTAATTATCTACTAAGAGACTAAGAATTCTAAACTGAAGGGAGGGGAAAGCAGCCTGCTTCACAAGGGACTCCTGGCTGAACGAATACCTGAACCTACTAAATATGGAACGGGCAGCCTGCCTGTTGAAAGACTTCAGTAAGGGCCTTCCTACTGAATAGATCATTAAAGGTTTAAACCAACTCCTTCTGATCAAGCCAGTCTCTTTCTATTGACGTGGTCACTTCAGGCATTTTTTCATCAAATATTTTTGGGGTACCTTTGCCTTTATTTGATAGAGCAGCTGTAGCGTGAATGGGAGAGAGACAGAGAGAGGGAATGACATGCAGCTCGTGGGCATCCCGACATAAGACATTTTATTCTGACTGGCCTATTATTTTGATTATTAGTGGAGTATTACGGTCCAATGTAAAAGCACCTGTTGACAAAGGAATGTTTCTGTCTGTCTCTTGCGGCTCCTGTGTCACTTTGGGCACTACAGCCTGTTGACACTATCCAATATTTTTGCAACTGACATGAATGCGAAACCAGTAAGCGTGTTAATAAAATAACTGATGCATTTTTGCAATTCATTTGCTGTTAAAAAATCCAAACAGTACCATTAATATAAGTGATTTAGGTCCTGAAATGTAACCAAATCAATTCAGCTCCCTGGTGCATAGTTTTGGTTCTTATGGCTGTAACAGATTTGGCGTGTAAAGCCTGTCAGCATTATGTGTGATCACAGCTAATCCAGCCATCGAGCCTCAAACAGCTGAACGCCGCAGTGTTGCTCATCTGCTAATACCACAGAATAGAATTATCAATGAGGGTATTACTGGCTGCACACACCTGCAGCTCATTGTGTGTGTGTGTGTGTGTGTGTGCAAAGACACATGAATGTTTTTATTCTGTAGGATTTTGCTATTTGCTATTTGTTTACTAAGGTATGCATATGTGTGTGTGTGTGTTTACCTCATGCTGTATGTTAAGACAACAACACAGGCAGGTGCGTTTGAGAGTATTATTAATGCCTTAATGTCTTTATGTGTTTACATCCAGTTTACTTATGACTTATAGATGGGAGAGAATGAGCTGAAAGACATACCTGCATAAAAATCATGGATCATGAATAACATCCTGATAATCGTTGCGTGTGTATTCCCTTTTTTCCTCTCTCCTCTCTCTCCGTGAGGCAGCCCATCCCTCCAGCTAAGAGCTTTGATTGGATCACACCCCACAGCCATTAACCAATCAGAAGGAAATTCTTGAATATCACCTCATCAACCTTTCGTCCTTTACCAGGTTCTTTCCCATCCGTCTCCTCCATCTTCCCTTCTCCCCCTCCTTTCCCGTCCCATTCCTCTGCCTCCCGTCCCATTCCCGTCTCTACTCTTACCCTCAATTTCCCCTTCCTCTCCCGTTGCCCTCCCTTTTTCATTCCATTACCACTGTCTTCTACCCTGGACTCTTGGCCCCTTCACACTTCCTTCATTTCCTCCAATCAGGCAGTTTGCCCTTGGCCTCCTACCCCGACCCCTTTCCTCTTATTCCCATGTGAAGGTGTGATGAGAGTCACCCCTCTGCCTCTTCTCCTGTCTTTTTTCCTGCTTCCTTTACCTCCACTTTTCTATCCATCCAACCCTCACAAATTGTTCCAGTCTTTCAATCTGTCCTTGGTAAGCATTGTGATAAGCCCATTTCTTTCCTCACACACACACACACACACACACAGTATGGAAGTATATTGATGATAAACGATCTAAGCGAGCAGAAAACAAATTCTGAGCGCTACTCAGTCTGCAAGTCAACATTTGAGAGAGCACAAACACAGATTTGCAAGAGCAGAATCAGATTTGAGAGTGCAATCCTTATCATGCACACTCGTGTCTGACTCTTCTGTCTCAATTTTCTCCAGTTGTTGGACAAATTCTTAGCATTTTAGACCGTTTTGTAGGGCTGCCCCTTGAAAGGTAAAGATTCAAATCATCGTTTGGAGACTCCTCAGTCAACAGAGATCATTTGAGTCAAGCAATCCTATTTTTTTTTAACCCTTGTTTGTGGTCTGTCAGTGTGCAGTGTACTTCTCAGGATGTTCTGGTCCCCAGATTAGCTGCACAGTGAGCACTCCTCAGCAGACCCAGCAACTTGTACTGAAGGCAGCTGCCCCGGGAAGAGAGGCTTTGCCCTCTCAGTTTGCAAATCCTAGGACAGCGAAGGAATGACCTGCTCTACTCTCCTTATGACTGACTAGTAGTTGCCTTTGGTGGTTGGATTGGTTAGGTCTGGGCAAGACGAGTGGAACTGGTTAGGGTGAGAATGTCAGGGTAAGGCAATCGGGGCAGAGTAAGGCAGGCCTCTCTTAAGCGTCTGTATGAGCTGCAACAGGTTAGCCCTTTACAATGTAAACCCATCTGCATCATTATTTGACGGTCAGAGCAACGGACGGAGTAAAAAGAGCTGGAAAGTGCATTTATAGTGGGTAGTAGAGGAGGTTGATGAGTGCAATAAGCACAGGATGTTAACCCAGGAGACCTGTGTTGGTGTCCTGTGTGAAGCTAAAAGTCAACATTTAGTTATTTTGTCATGGCGGTCATTAGTCATAAGTCGTTTGTCACTCAGAGAGAGACACGAGTTAACTGATTTGACAACCACAATCTTTTCCTGTCTCTAACCAAAGTTTCGTTGCCTAAACCTAACTGCCAGCACCTTCTTAGTCACGAGTCCACTTAAGTAACCAAGGTGTCGAGAGGGTCACCAGGTTTCTGCCCAAGTGCCAAAATTTGATCACCAGGGATGTGATCACATTGCAACAGTACAAACCTACAGCCAGATGTTGCTGTCATGTATCTTTAAAGTTAGTCTAAATATTTAGCTCCTCTACAAGGAGTGACTAGTGACCGTACAACTACTTACAACATGTGATTTATATATTTCATGTCTATATGCCCTACCATGCAGCCTACAATTTCAGATATTGTGGGTACATGGATCAGAACTGTTGATTCATGTTCAGCTAAATTCTGAGGATCCAACTGAAACCCATCCTGCAGCCTTGTCTATCACTGGTACGCTGAGTTTTGCTCCACGCCTATTCTGAAAATACTGTCATTCTGAATGTAGGAACAGACCCTAGAATTTCATTTACTTATTTATTTTTCAATCCTACATCCAATCACATCACAGTAAACGGTTTAACACGGAAAAAGCAAAAAGAAGAAAACCCTACATCTAGTCACTTAAATATGTTAGCGCTAAGCTAACACGGCTAATACAGTAAGTAGCTAATAGCTACTTTTAAAATAATTGGATTAAATTACCATAATGGCTTATAAACTAGATCATTTGCCGACACAGTGAGCATGGTTTTAGCCATTAAGAGTGCATTTTGAAATATTAATTTAATACAGACACCTAATACTGCTCTGAGGGTAAAAAAAATGTCTCAGTCCCAGCTTTTATTTTGAAAGAAGAGGAAGGCCTTATAGGATGACCCTTCACTTCCAAGTCAAATCGAGCAGGTGACTTTTTGCTCCCTGCCTGAAGATTCAGCCTGCCAAAAGCGAACGCGAGCAGCTTTGATCATTACCAGCGTGAGAATCTCGATCGCTGGCTTCAACGGGGTTACACAATTCCTCTTGCATGTTCAAATCATCTGCTACGCTCACGTCTCCGTGCTCCCTCCTGCACTAATCTAATTCTGCTCTTACAAATCCGTGCGCTCTCAAACATGGACTCGCAGACTGAGTAGTGCTCAAATGTGTTTTGTGCTCTCTCAAATCTTTTGTCCTCAGTATACTTCCATAACACACCACCACCAGTCCCACTGTAGAGACCAGTGCTAAAAATAGCTCCTGCTGTTCCCAATGTGGAAGCCCATTCATCCCCAGTCTCGGAGGAGCTGTCACACACAAACACAAATACACACACACACACACGAGACAGCAAGTGTGCTCACAGACATGCAATGACACACACATGTAGATACACACACACATACCAGAGTGTTTTTTGAGGTTGACAGGTGAATATTTTGCATTTGTGAAACAGTACTTGATCACGGATCGGTAAAGCAGTGTGCCTACTCGCAATCATGCACACTGAAGTGTTTCCTTACCCCGTTTTGAGGCTGACAAGTGCGTCCACGACTCCAGTTTGATGATATTTTACCATGTACTGGTGCATAGCGGGGTAGTTCTTCCTGATGTTCCTCTCTGTGGATCCGTTTGGAACCGTCCCAAAGCGGAACGGAGGCGAGTACGCATACGGGTTCTGAAACTGTGGTGGAGGAAAGAAGGAAAGATGGAGAGGGAACAAGGAGAGAGGGAAAAACAAAACACAGAGAAAAGCTGTGAGTGAAAACAGAAGTGTCCAAAAGTGTTTGTGAGTGCTTCTGTGTTTGGATCTGTGTATATGTGTGTGTGGGTGCAAGCACTAGATGCATAGGTCATACCATCTGATATCCCTCTGATAAAATATCAGTCACAGTGAAGCAAGAACTCCCCTGTGATTGTCTAAACTCTTGATTAGTTTCATTATGGATTGTTTTTCACCAACTTAAGAACATTACAGCAAATGAGCCAGTGGTTCCCAACAGGTCCAGGCACAAGATTTCTCCTTAATCATCAGTTCAAGGTCCACACAGTTTAATATATTCAGCATCATACTTGTGTTTGGTTGTTTGTCGAGCTAGTTTGCTGTCTTTGTCAAGCAGCTCTCCGTTAGTCACTCACTCTACAGCAGGAAACGACACTTAAAAATAAAAATTATGTCCTGGAAATTCAATTTACTTCAAAATAAAGTGTGTTCTTTACAAAAATGGCCCCACTATTGGACCAGGACCAGTTGGGAAACACTGCATTAAAGAAATGCACATTTAAAAATTCCAGGTACTGTATCAATGTCTGCCCTGCGACCTAAACCAACGTGCTGCTGCAAATAAACTGTATGATGCAAACTTTGCCAACTTCAAACCAGTTTTTAAATGGGAAGACATTTACTTGCAAGCTATGCTGAAGTGGCCACAAGTTTAATGTGAATCAAACTGAAACTGTTAATATACTGGACACTGTGCACAATATCCATGGTGACATAAACAGACTTGAAAGGCAGCACACTGTTTGAAAGATTATTTCTTTTATCAGTATCGGATTTCAGCACTGAGTTGTACTCAATTTTACAACATCCCCAATCAGCAGCCCTAATGTCAAAGTAAGCGTGGTGATATTTGTGCTCCATATCTGTGTGATCAGATCCTGTGAGCTGCACAACATCAGCTATCTATTAGCAGCTATGAGTACATAAACTGTCAGCGCCTGGAGTGTGTCTCTGCCTGATAAGTCCTTTAAACACAACTGATTCCACTTTCTAATATTTGATCAGACTTCACAGACAGAGCCATAAAATACTGGGAATCCAAACACTTCATTACTGAGTTGTAGATTGTGGTGTAAAAAAGCTGTAACTAAAAGGGTGATGTGGTTACGGCAGCTACATGCACTAAAAAACTATAGTTGCAGAGGGGGAAAAAATCAATCCTACAGCGCCTACATCCTATTTTGTATCTCATTGTTCTCCAACCGTCTGAAACATTCTGAAACATCATCACAACAAATGTTGAGGATGACTTATTTTCATTTCTGAGACCTAACAAGATGCAGAAATTGTCTGATGTTACTATTTTCACGTTACATAACACAGGCAGGGTAGGACTTTGGCGTAAATGGCATTACTAATCTTAAAACTTTTTCTTGTTATACTATGCTGCAGTAGAGTTCACACGATGAATGTTTAGCTGACAAATCTGCAACATTTGAATCCATGCCAAAATAATCAGGGCTGCTCTAATTGCAAATCAAAGATACCCAACAATTCTCCAATTCTTCCATTCTCTGAACTGATTATTAGGCCAACAGCAGAACATTTACTTAATTATATTAGATTTCTTCAGGGGATAGAATAGATTTGATGCTTTGGAGAAAACATTCAGGGGTTTTTGATGCAGATAAATCTCACTTATATTACACTCCTGGCATCTATTTTGAAACGTATTGTATTTCATGTCTCCATCTGTTGGTGGGCCATCACAATAAGAGTATACATGCATAATATGATCTTTATTCCAATACAAAAGAGACTTGATGATCACTAAAATTAGGAGGGGAAAAAGTGGATATATCGATATCCATATCAGTTATCGGTCAAATGAGATGTACGTATCGGCATATTGGGTATCGGCAAAAAAATCCAATATTGTGCATCCCTATTTGTAAGAGACCATAGGCTATATAATATTGATCATAAATGTTCTCTTTGCTCAGTTGGCTACTTGTTAATTTTTAACAAATTGCTGGACAGTATCAAGCATCCAGCAGTGGTTATAGCTCAAATATCAAGACTCTAGTTAACTGGAGACAAAACTATTTTTTCGACTACACATAGATCATAAACCCCCATGAACATAAGACCTGTTGTCCTCGTTCATGGACACTTTTTTGTGCTAACTAGTGCTTGTCAAAGCACAATACACTACTCCATGTAAAAACAAGATGGCAGGCACCTCTGCCAAGTCAGTGTGCAACCGATCCCGACACAAAAGTGGACAAGGTAAAAGCCTGATCACATTTTATGGTTGAAACTTGTTTAGTTCAGATTAATAATGTTTGTAGTTTGATATGGCAACAAATTTAAGCAACACTAACAAGCTGCGACACTGTTAATTAGGAAGTAATCGTTTGAAGATGTTGGGACTTAAATATCGTCTCGTTTGAGGACATAGCAACTTAATTATCATTGACGATGTTGAGTTTTTTTATAATTATTGGGTCCTACTGATCCCATATAGCTAGGGAAAATAAATAATGCATACCAAACAAAGCTCGGGTCTCAGGAGGATAACACTGCAACAGGCCGACAAAGTCAGTGCGACGTCTACACATAAAGGTCTGTGGTGGATCTCACTCACTGGAGTTGTAATGGACAGATCTGATTGGCGGAGTAACATCACATGAGGTGAAAACAAGTGCTCCAATGCTGTGGAGATTTAAATAGAAATCAGTCGAAATTGAATTATTTGCAATACTTTATCGGTTATAGGTCTGGGTCCAGATGGGACGATGTGTGGGTCTGGACCTGGGGATGGCAGGTTGACAAGGGTGATGCATTCTGGTCATTTTGCAAACAACTGTGATGGAGTCACCTACTGCCGATACTAGATCCTCATTTGAGAGGTCACTTTTTTCCTCTCCCTTCCTTTGGCTGAATTTCTTTTCCTTTTTTTTTTGTTTGTTAAACTCTCAGATCATTTCTCTCTGTCTCCCTCCTGCCCCCTCTGTGCCTCTCTCAGGTATAATCTAGTCTGTGTACAGGTCAAAGGTTTTGTAGTAGTGTGCTTGTCGCTCCAGTAACAACCTACCCTCAAGCACTGCGGTAACAATCTGCCCTCAGTGCCAGAAACAGACAAACCCTATCAATTAGAAGAGTGTATTATGAGCTCCACTCTAACCACATAGTGTGTGTGTGTGTGTGTGTGTGTGTGTGTGTGTGTGTGTGTGTGTGTGTGTGTGTGTGTGTGTGTGTGTGTGTGTGTGTGTGTGTGTGTGTGAGTCACAGTACTCAGGAGCGGTTTCACTACATATTACCAAAAGAGCTGTGGAATGAATTTTCTTATATATGTACACATCTGTTTTGCTTCACTTTCATATACGTGTACACCGTTGAGGGATTTATTATCATATTATTAGCATTATGTTCTGTTTAGTGTCATCGTCTGTAAAAATCTGTGTCTGATTGCTGAATTGTTTATATGAAGTACTTACATCATGCATTTATCTGCATGGTATACAGTATATATATATATATATATATATATATATATATATATATATATATATATATATGTGTGTGTGTGTGTGTGTGTGTAAATATTCATGCGCACTGTATCTGCCTGCACACATGTGCTCGCTATTGTCTAATCAGGTCAGGGCGCGTTGATAAGTCCGCTCTGCATGTGTGTGCGTTCATGTGTTGCTGGTGATGTCACACAGTGTGTGTGTCAGCATCACAAGCGATAGCCCTCAGGAGACGCTCTCTCCTCACGCAGTCCTTCCTATTGTTTCTCCCTCTTCCCTCATCTTCCCCCCCTTTGTGGCTCTTTTAAGGTGGAACCGAAGCTTTGAGGTGACACGGGGGGAGGGTGGGGCTGGGGGGGCCACTGGTTCAAATCTCCAGGCCAACTGGGGAAATGCAGATAGGGACGGAGCTCTTCTCTTGCTGGATAATTACCAGTGAAGGGCTTTTGAGAACTGCACCAGCTGCTGCTAATGAAAGCTTGATGCAGAGATGATGAGAAAATGAAAGAGCAGTGGATCTGTGTTTCAGACAGGTGGAGATAAGAGTGCTCGCTGCCCTGCTACATGGCCGTGCCCAGCAGCAATGCACTCTAGATAACTGAGATTTTGTTAACAAGTGATTGAAATCAGCTGCCAACCTTTTCTACCTAGAGATCCAGTTCTTTTTGAAGCAGCAATTCATCCACAAAATGATGATTGGTGTATCAATTACTCCCCGTGTTACTTGAATTCATGAAGAAAACCTTGTTTTCCTCATATGCCCCCATGATGAATCCAAAAACAAAGAAAATTCTTGATGAATTGCAGCGAAATGGGGCTGTGTTTAACATCAGCAAAACTACATCCGTTCACAAACTCTCACACAACTCGTGCAGAACAATCCAAGTCTCATTCATCCAGTCTTGTGCTCAGTACTTCCCAAACTCATGCATCTTCACTAAAACCTTACCATTGCATAACCCTGAAATGAGGGAAACTCTGGGTTTTCAGCTACAGAAAGAGATGTAAGTCAAACTCTGAGTCAATCACCATGGCAACTGACTCTGTGAACCTAACCTGCTCTTTTTGTGAACGCTGACTTTTTATATGATACTGGTGATGTTCTGCACATGATTCAGGTTTGAGTGAAAATGCATGTGTTTGGGAAGTACTGAGCATACGAGTGGAAAAATAAGACTTGCATTATAGAGCATGAGTTGTGTGAGAGTTTGTAAATGGATGTTTTTAAATGGTTTTGCTGTTGGTCCCCTTTTATTGCAATTCATCAAGAATTTTCTCAGTTTTTGGATTCTTTGTTCACACATGCGCTTTTTTCCTCATAAATCCAGCGTATCACAAGCTGAGTAATGGATACACTAATGATCATTCTGTTGATTAAGTATTCCTTTAAAGAGCCCTTATGGTTGTCAAGTGGCCCCACTTACGATCCTAATGCCGTTATGTATTTTTAACTCAGCTCGTCCAAACTGTCTATCCACCTCTCCTCTTGTGTTGTCCCATATTATCTCTTTTGTTGCTCCTCTTCCTCCTTCGTTCTGCTCCTCTCCTGTTACCCTCTCCATCTCTTTATTATGCAAGATCTGCTCTTATATAAGCAAAGGACTCCCTTTTGTATGAGCGTCTAACTGTGTCTTTGTCTGTGTGCCCATGTGTGCTCTAAATTTTAGTGCTCCTGTCTGTTTATCCATCTCCCTCACGAGCCATTCTGTTTTTCTGTGTGTCTGCTGTATCTGTCTTAAAGCGAGGGTTCTCAGGGTCCTTGTGTGTTTTTTATTGGGGGCAGCTGTGGATCAGAGATAGAGCGGGTCATCCATTAATTGGAAGATTGGTGGTTAGATCCTCCTCCTCCAGTCCACATGTTGAAGCATGTTTGGAACCCCAAATTGCTCTCGATGGCTGTTCCATCAGTTTGTGAGAGCGTGTGAATGGATACTGAGTAGCAGCTCGCACCATGTGAAATTTTAGTTCAGCCTCCCTTGTTGTCTCAGAGCAATCGCCCCTGCTGCAAAGTCTTGACTTTTGTTAATCAGAACGTGGACGTTTTCCCACAACTTTCTGTTGCTTAAGTTGGATTTTGCCTCTCAAACTATGAAGCTGCTCTTTGAATCTGAAAGCAGTACCCTGTGCCTCAACATTTTAGGAACTAGATACTAATTACTGTGAAAAAATGAATTAACTGTAGCTTGATTACACAGGTAGTGTAAGTTAGTGTAAGGACGTGCCGGGGTGGTTACCTGGCAACAGTAAAAAGGCGCGGCAAGCTTTTTTTACTGGTAGCATTCAATTACAAAACTGCGGGATCGAGGCCTAAGTCATGCCATGTTGCCTTGAATTTACGAAGAAAACTTTGTTTGTCTTGCCCGCCTCCACAGAAAATGGCAAACATACGAATTTATTGATTGATTTGGGAAGTTTAACAACAGCAAAGCTATTTCAAAACATCTGTTAACAAACTTACACACAACTCCTGCAGTGTTAATACTTTCCAAACACTTTTAGTTCAGTTTTAAATAGTAAGGTTTAAGAAGAAATGTATGTGTTTCGGGAAGTATCAAGCATACAACTGGAAGAATGAGACTTGGATTATGCTGCACGAGCTGTGTGAGAGTTTACAAACAGATATTTTGATATAGTTTTACTGTCACAATTATTAAATCAATATGTTGACCATTTTCAGTGGAGGCATGCGAGAAGTTTTCTGCACTAATTCAAGGTAAGCAGCATCACTAATTGATATAAAAATGGCAATTTTGTGGGTGAAGTATTCCTTTAAGAGCATCTTTCTACAATCAGTCCTAATATTGGTCAAAGTGTTGTGGCAACACTGGATATTTTCAACATGTCTGTATGAGTCCAGACAGGCACATCTGCTCTCAAGGGCAGCTGCATCCAAAAGCGCTTGACACTGATTCCATGTCATCAATCACACTGGCAATGAAAGATGCATTTACCACTTTAGGCTCACCTCCATGTCGCACTTTACGGAGAGACACGAGAAATGAAGGCAACCATATTGGGGATAATTAAACTCACATAACAAAGTGATACTGGCGCCTAAATGAGCAGCCTAAAGCACTTCATTAGTGGTGATAACATATGGTCTATATGTTTTTTTTCCAGAGGGGTAATCTTTGCATACTGCTGAGGATAAAAAAGTAGATGCTTTAATGATGTGATGTATAAAAAATTCCATCACCTGTCATTACCACTCTAACAGACAGACGCATATACTGAATTTATATCACTTGATACACGAGGTTTAGTTCTATCTGATTGTTTTTAAAACCGCTTAACTGATGCATGATGCAAGCAGGAAAACTTGATGTCACCACGACAAACTGCTACAACCCCAGCACGGCACTTATGTCCCAAAATTTTAATTCTTAAAGTCTGTGCACTAAAAACATACTCTACTATCAGCTGCTGAGAAACCAGAACATGATGTCCTCTTCAGCAAGCAGAGACAAATAATCCAGCGCTGTAACAACAAATCCCTGGTGGTTGTACAGCCTAAAATGCCAACAGACCTGTTAACTGACTGCACTCCACTTGAGGCAGCCTGCTTGGGAGACAGTTGCCTACAGCACAGTACACATTCATTACTCCCTCTTCATTAAAGACAAATAAATAAATGCTCTTCCTGTTTCTACACTAGCTGAAACGGATGGAAAAATACGACAGGTTTGTCAAATTAAAAGGTAAAGTTAGGGCTGCACGAATACGGCCAAAATGATAACCATGATTATTTTGATCTATATTAATATTGATGTAAGGAACGAAGTATAAGTTTACATAAAATTTACATAAAATTTACCAAAACTTTTCACCCCAAACTAAATCAACAAAGCACTGCTGTCACTTTCACGTTGTGCTGCATTCCTTCACAAATGTCTATATAAATAAGGCTTAAAATAAAATTATTTTTCACCCGAATTCAGTGCATCTCCTAGAAGCAAAATATAAATAAAAGTGTTTACTAGACACATTTTTATTTTTGGCCAGATGGAAAGTGACTGCATTGGTTATTTCAGTCTGTCTTCGGGAGCTGGATGGACACTGTGACGCACTGTACAGCATTGCTGGATGTCTGAGTTGACACTGGACTGGGACGGAGATTCAGTGAGGTCACATTAGCGACGTTATCCTCCCTGGCCTTCGTGCACTCATTGTCCTGCAGTTTGTGGTGTTTTTTTCAGGTGGTTGAACAACTAATGAAGCTCAGTGCAAGTTCAATCAGGAAGACTTTCTTTGTGCTCATCCATTCACAGTTCTCTCCCTCTCACTCCCACTGCTTCTCTTAATCAGCAGACTATGGTTGTTCACTCTTCTAATTATCCAATCAAACTTCGCCACGATCTCTATCAGCCAATCAGGATGCTACTGCAAAATTTTAAATCTGCTCTCTCCTCTGCTGCTGTCAGATGTCATTTTAGGCAGAACTGTCACACACTCCTCAACCCCGTTCACCTCCACGCCATCGTATCCAGAGTCCAGGACGAGCTCAACAAAGGCTCATTCCTTTACTCATCCAGATCATCGGCTGATTCAAATTGTGTTGTTGTATTGTTGTTGTATGTTCCGTGCACCCGTTTCCTAATGAAGAGGCAAACTCCGACTAAAAAATGTAATTCAACTTAACTCAGTTCCAAAAACATTGACGGAGGACCTATTTGTCGCTGCTCATGCATGGGAATTATAAGTGTGTGACACATCAAAAGCCCTGATTGGCAGCCAGTGTGAGAGATGATAACGGTTTAAAGAAGGAAGCCATGAGTGGGACAATGGATCGCTGTACTGTACGGAGCAAATTACAACAAAGCACCAGCGAAGACGACCTACCACCAAAAGAAAAGAGAAAAAGTAGACAGTATCACAAAAGCTACCTGTCTATTTGTTTCTTATCTTTATTGTATTATGTCGTGATAAGAGTGATAACACATGTTATCTAAGCTATTGTGCACGGATATAAATACAGGTGTGCCTTCAGGTTTTGGCTCGCCCTTTAGTGTGCACTGGGCACAAAAACTTTGAAAACCACTGGTATAGAGGAATTAGCTCTTCACCTTCTGCTCCACACGTTTGATTTTCATTTTGCATGTGTGTTCTCAGTCGTGTATTATTCTTCTACTCCACTCAGGACTGCAGCCGCAACATTCAGGAGAGGTTTTCACAAGCATGACAGGTGCCACGGCTGTAACATTAGGAAATTATTTTATATGCAGCAGAGTACTCTATGAGCTGAGCATGTATTTTAATCGTCAATATTGCACTCGGTCATGTTCATTTAATTGTTGAAAGCCTAAATCGTCATTGAGATTAATATTCGATTAATTGTGCAGCCTCAGGCAAAGTTACACGAAGGTTCTTAAGTTATCCAACGTCTTATCATTTCAGGAGACAGTGCCTAAGGAGGGTTAATGTGCTCTGGGTGTTTTGATGTTTTAAGATTCAAGAATCACAGCTTATATTATTGCAACATATTTTTCTCAGATTGGCCCATGCACTTTAAGCATCACTTTAGGCAAACCACATCTTTACCAGCATTTTGTGTGATTGTACATCTCCACAAGTGGTGTTGTGTTTCCACTTGTAAGTCACTGATGCAGTGTATTCACATTTTCCATTTGCATACAACATTTTTGTTGTTGCCAGTCCTAGTTTGCACAGGCAACTACTAACATTTGGCCCACACTTGGCAGCTTATGAAACATCATCTTCATGTGATATGAAAAGGTTGCTCAACCTGATTCGAGACCTCTCAATCACCACATGAGAGATTTTGTCGGCAGTTCAAAAACATGTGCTGTCAGGGTGTCTGTATCTGGTCGTTCATTAATGGTAAGGTTGCCGGTTCCCATAGAAATAGAATAGAATAGCATACAAATAGAGTGAGAGTAGAACAGACATCGAACTGTTTGTTGTACTTCTATGACTAGCTCGAAAGAAAATAGTACAATTTATTTTAACCTCCTGAGACCCGAACTTTTGTTTGGTATGCATTTTTAACTTCTCCTAGCTATTTGGGATCAGTAGGACCTGACACGTATATTGTCAACGATAATAGTCCCAATGTCCTTCAATAAGCTGATGATAGATTTCCAGTGTCCTCAAACGAGTACTTCATAATCAACAGCTTCCTCGCTTGTTACTGTCGCTAAAATTGGTCAAATTTGTTGCCATATCAAACTACAAACATTATTAATCATAAATAAACAAGTTTCAACCATAAAATCTAATCAGGTTTTGTCCACTTTTGTGTCGGGGTTGGCTGCGGACTGACTTGGCAGAGATGGTTGCCATCTTGTTGCCATCTTGTTTTTCAAGACGAACTTCTGGTTTCTCTGTCTGAAAGACGATTACAGACTACTGCCATCTTCTGGTGTGTCTGGTGTGTAAGTTATTTCCACTCACACAAGCGCAGAACACACGTGCTGGTTGGCCGTCAGCTGCAGTCTTTGTGGTGAGTTCATGTGCGACTGTTTGGCCGAGATATGGTGACGTCACAGAGGCGACACAGCAGGGGACCTTTTTTGTTGCAAGGTCTTTGAAGTTGGTTTGGTATGTCTGGGCTTTTAAGTCACACTGAAAGTACTGGACTCACATCGAGGTGACAAGAAAGACACCTCCAATGGGACGGCCATGTTGCTATGCGTCTGCTGTATAGGCCACTATTTCTTTACATTTTAGCCGTAAGACACTATTAAGCTGATATACTCCAAGCTGTCTTTGCTGAGAGTCTGTTTGACTGCCCCCTAGTGGTCCAAAATCTGTTCAGGTAGTTTTGAGTTTAATTCCCTGACAGGCGTCTCAATGGGGATTTCTTTCATCATTTTACTGGTCACAGATGCCCAGATGTCGAGCCTCGCTCAGCACATCTGTCTGAACGGCCATTTACCCTTTTTGTCTGGTTCCTTTCTTCCCTGACCCTCCTCTGTCTTTCCTCATCTCTTTTACTCTCTCTCCCCCTCACGCCATTCCTTTCTGCCTTCCTCAGCCGTCAACTTGGCCCATATCTGTCCGCCTGTTGTCTCGTACCATCTTGTGTGTATTGGCCTCTCGCTATTCCTCAGTCACCCTCCTGCCAGTTGCTGTACCCCTTCTTTCATCCCTCCCCCCTTCTCTCCTTCTGTATGTTGTCAAAACCCTCTACATCAGTCTCAAATGCTCTCTCCTTGGAAGCACACTCCCCCATACATCTGTCTCGCTCTCCTCAGGAACTCTCTACCCTTTTGTCTTTCTTTTCTTTCCTATTTCTCTACATTTGGTTTGACCTTTTCCTTTCATCTCTCAGCCTGACATCGTCCTCCTGCATGGCCACCTTTTCCACTTTTATTATCATCCCTTTTCCTACGTATTTCAATGCATTTCATTACAATTGTTCTTATGTAATCATTTACAAACACACAGTGGCACAAGAGCGGTATGACAAACAATGCCCATGTTCACGGAGGAGACTCCATGCTGATGCAGCAGGACACTATTTATAGACATGAAATGAAGCTATTTTTTTTGTAGATAAAAAACACATTTTGCAAAGCATTTAAGACCAGAAATGTGAAAATGTCTGTGTGGATGTGTGTGGAATATTCAATAATACAACTCAAAGGAAAAATCTCTTGTTATCCACAGAATACACACCCAAAAATCCAAACACAATTTCAAATGTGGGTCCAACTGTGGAAGGAATTCTTTAGCCTCAAGAGCTTTTCTGCACTTTAATTATTAAATTAAATGTCTAATATCATCAGGTGCCATGCAGCAACAGCATTTATTATGCACAACATATTTATACTCCCTACTTCTGCTGCAGCAAATGCATCTATGGCCTACTTTGATTCTAAAATGGACATTATAAAGTCTTATTAAGGGTCCATTTTCTTACTGAAGACAAAAAAATATGCACAATAAGTTACATTTATGTAAAACTCACAGTAGTGGAGTGTAAATACAGTACATTTACTCAAGTACAAGTTACTCTTTGCTTGAGAATTTCTACTTTGTTGTTTTGCTGTAAAATGATAAAGTTTGTGACCCAGCCGCCATGTTGGATACAGTTAAACAGGAGTACCAAGCACCACCCACCAGCTGGACCAACTTTCTCATTTTACAGCCTAACAGTACACCTAAATATGTTTCTGAAAACATTTGAGGCCACTAATAGGCAATGCAGTAACAAAGTCTTGACTCATATTTGATCAGCGCTGCCTAGTTTGACAGACTGACCGCAGTTTACAAGCAGCTTTAGACCCTTTTAGTGTTAATAAACAGTATGACTTTTTCTGGTGGGTGGGGCTTAGCTGGAGGCAAAACAGTTCTCCACAGACATTAGCTAGCGCTTGGCTTCTTCGAGACAATGGAGGAAGATGATGCGAGTGGTGCATTCAGAAATACTCATTCCGAGTGTCAGAGCGTGAGCTGTGTTTACATGGCGTGAGCTGTGTTTACATGGCAACTCGCGCGAGACTCGAGAACTAGCACCACCACTAGCCATCAGCTAGTCTCTCCTAAATGACGTCTTTTCAAGTCAGTTTTGCACGCCATGGCTTCAGGGCACTTGGATTATGACGAACGAGCCGTTCTGCCGTTTTTTGAAATGCATTAGCGGAGTTTCATTACATTTTCAAAATGTGGGTTCCATGCACTTCAAGCGTAGCTGTTATTCCCGGCTAGCTGTTACCCTCCGATACCTGGAGTGAGTTTTGTGGATTAAAAAACTACACTGGACTTCTTGTCGGCATGAGGGTCAATAAGTACTGTCTGTATTTTCATTCTAAAGTGGCAATTTCTTTTAACACCTCCCCAGTTTCTGATTAGATGGACATGATAACCCTTACTGCACATAGCGTTATTCATCCCTACAACAGGAAACCGCCACATTTAACCATAGCTGTCTTTGTTTTTGTTGATGGGCAGTGGCGGCTGGTATGTGTTCAACTGGCATGAGCTGTATTAGAGACTCCTCTGTTCTCAATGTATTACGATGCTAACAATTGTATATTTTTGCTCTAATGGGATTTTGAATGCAGAAGCGTATTTTTTACACTGCAGTATTGCTATTTTTATTTAAGTAACAGGTCAGAGTACTTTTTCAACTGGAAAACTTGTACGTTTGAGCCTTTCAGGAACACACAGAGGTTGACAGATTACTCCTCTAGGACACTTTGAAAACAGCCACACTACAAAATGCTATGCCAACAGATAGCTTTCCCAGTGTAAAGTTTGGGTGGACTATTGCTTACACAATTAACTTCTTAACTGTCAAAACCAACCATCCAGCCACTCACATAAACTAACAACCTCTCCCATCTGTTGTCCATTACCTTGTTGTCGGAAAGCCCGGTGACTTGGTCGACAAACTCCTCCTGGATCATGAAGGCAGCCAGGTTGGCAGTGTAGGAGGCCAGGAAGATGACAGCGAAGAAGGCCCACACGGACACTATGAACTTACTGGTTGTTCCTTTTGGGTTCTGCACTGGCACAGAGTTGTTGAAGACCAGACCCCACAGCAGCCACACGGCTTTGCCCATGGTGAAGGAAGGGCCGTGGGGGTCTGACGGAGAGCACAGAGGACAGAGAGAGACACAGATGGTTCAGAAAATGAGAACACACACCATGTAAAATACTCTGCTATGGGTGAGTTTGCACACAAGCTTACCTCTTCCCTGCGCCAGGTTTCTGTTGAAGCCAAGAGGACTGATGTACTCAAACATGAAGACAGCCATTGCAGTCACCAGTAGGAGCATCACAAACATCATCACCCACACTGATGCACTGAATGGCTCTGTGAGAGACAAAGGAAGAAAGAAATAAGAGGACAGAGATTAAGTATTAACACATGTTGGATTAAATTTTTACACCTAACACATCACTTTTTCTGATTCATGCTCACCCATTTTCTGTCTTTCCATGAACTGAATGAATAAATCAATCACACACACACACACACACACACACACTGAGAAAATAACTGCATGGATAACAAGCTGACTCCTGCATGTTCGCACACAGAGCCCCTACACAACCACTTGCATATACACAGGCACACCTCCTATTTGACAGTGTGAGGAGGCGAACAGTATAGGAAGCCCTGGTGTCAGCACTCCTGTCCTCCCTCTGAGCTCACAACACTACTGCAGAGATTAAACCTTGCTCTAATGTATGGGAGAGCACTGCTGGCACAAGGCCGCGCACTGTGTGTGTGCAAAAGTGTGTATGTGTATGTGTGTGTGTGTGTGTGTGTGCTGGCAAGCAGCCATTATGGGGTATTCCTGCTAAGCCCTTATAATTGCCACTTTCACAGCAGTAACTGCATGCTGCATGCATGTCAGTGTGTGTACCTGTGTATGTGTTTCTTTCTACACTTTTATGCGATCCTGCTGGCTCTTGCTTCATGTACTGTATGTGTGCTCATGTGATGTCAATGCCAAAGCACTACGCATCAATTGAACGTGACCGAGCAGCCAAAACAGGGATATCCACGGTCACTCGAGTTAAAATCCTGCGGTTAAGTCCCTCTCAGGTAAGTGAGAGTCATTGTGGCAGGAAGCAGGAGTTGAGCTAAATCCCTCCGATGAAAGAGCAAGTATTGACAGCTGTGTAACTGAGCTGAATTGTGTTGTCAGCTCTGTATCTCAGGGAACACACACACACACACACACACACACGCCCAAAACAAATACCATCCTGCACTCACACAAACCAAAAAAAGCAAACATGACACATCTTCCTCTCCGTCTCTCCTGAGCCCGACAACAAAGCAACAGTTATCCGGTGACAGTTACCGAGAAAGGCTGACGGGGAGACCGTTCCGTTGCTACGGGAGACCATGACGCTGATCCCGGTTTCCACGAACGGGACGGAGAAATCGATGACCTCAGAACGCTCCTCATTGATCGTCAGAGATCCGACGGCCATGACGGCTTTCTTATAGACCACCTTGGGAGGGCGGAGGAGAAGGAGGGACGGAGGGTTACAGGGAGGGAGGGAGGGATGGATGGAAGGATGAGGAGGGCGAGCAATGAGGGATAAAGGAAGGACAAGGGGAGAGGAGGACAAAAGATGAAAACATGGAGAAAGCAGGGGGAGGATTATGGATAAATCACAAGTGGAAGGGAAAATGGTCGAGAGAGGGAAATGGGAAAAGAAGAGAAAGAATGTTTAATCTTTGTGGCATTCAGGTACAACACAAAATCATTATAATCAACACACCTTTGAAAGATACAACCGACCCCTGAAACTACACTATGAGAAGTAAAAAGTTGTGGATGGTACCAATGGAACCGTTCCGTACTGTCCCCCCTCTGTTGGGGTACCTCGCACACAGATCTGGTACTAAAAGGTGAAACTGTGAACACTGCAGTCTGATTGGTCAGTAGAGGATGGTCACTCTGCTCAGGGCTGAGCTGTGTCTGGGTCTAGGTACCATGTCTGAAGGGTTATTTTTGCTTCCAAAGGTCCCATACTGAAAGTGTTTGGTGGAAACAGGGTTTATGTTGCTGCCTATGTTGCCTATAAGTAGATCCACCACTGCTGCTAACTACATTTAGTCTTTTCAAACGAAAATTCCATGATGCCACTCTAAAAACTATAAACCGAAATTGATGGAAACACCTGCCAAATCTACTAAAGTATGAATTTTATTGACTGCACATCAGTAACACTTTTAATTTCAGGCTGAATCTTAATCAGTACAATCGATATACAAGCGGGGGTCACTGCTAAATAAAACGCGTGCCAGATGAACTTCAAGCGAGTGAATAAAAGTCTGCCATGAAAAAAAATATAGACAGCAATAAAGTTCTTAAAATGAACTCAACTTTACCTTCAAGTTGAGGCTGGTAATTAAAGATATGCAAAAGACTTTTCTGCAGGAGTAGCTGAGATTTGTTTACTTTCTGAGAATTTACAGTCGGTGCCAAAGCCTCATAGCTGATTTTTTTTTCTCCACCCTGTGAAAGTTTTGCAAAGTCAACAACTAAAGCTTTTTTTTTTTGGAACGTGAGGAACAGGAATATCCTGTCATACAGACTAATTTTCCCCGGAGCCCAGGGTTGCATTTTAGATGCGCTACAAACTAAAAGTGACGAGCAATCGATACTCTTATACATCATTCATGACTTGCTCCTGCACTTTCTTATAGTGCCACCTTCAAGACTAACAGGCAGGTAGTTAAAAGCATTTTGATACGAATACAAATAGATTCATCACCATAAAACATGCACATATAGATCACTCTCTTTTCTCTCTCTCTCTCTCTCTCTCTCTCTCTCTCTCTCTCACACACACACACACACACACACGTTCCTCTTACCTCTCCCACCATCCCATTCCAGACGTTGTTGATCTTCTTGCCATGCTTGCCATTGGTTACCAGGTACAGGTCATAGGTGAACTTTACATACTTGGCGATCTTTTTCAGAATATCGATGCAGAAGCCTTTGCAGCACTTCTTGATGTATGTCCCACCAGCCTCTGTTGTGTTGCTACAGAAAAACACAAACAAAATGCACACATCATTAGCCGATGATTTTGAACAGCAGCTGCTTCGACTAATCATCAACTGCGGTTTCGTGTCTGTGACAGAAAATGAGAGGCACGGCACCGACAATAACCACATTAATCCAGGTATGTGTTTTCAACTGACTTCATATTTTATTTCCACCTTTTTAAACCATGAGGACGTGTCAGCAGCTTCTCTTTCAGGTAAAAACAAACACAGTTTTCAGCTCCTTTCATTCTACTTGTTAAATGTATATGAATGCACCACTGAGCAAAAATCACCCTGGGACTTTTTCACCTTTAAGATCAGGTCGTCCTGTTCAGAAATGACATCGGAAGACTTGAAAAATATGCTCCCTCTCTCCTTCTACCTCTCTGTCTCTCCAGAGAGGGAGGTTTATGACGGCACTGCATCTGCAAGCCTTGTACCATCTGTGTATGTGAATTTGAGAGCAGGAGAGTTCACACACACATACACACGCACAGGAGTGCACATCAACTTTCAGCCACCTGGGACTCTCATTTAACTTTTAGATGTGTGCTAATTAGGAGAAGATAACCTCGTCCTTTAGTTTAACAACAACCTGGACGCAAACTTGATGGAAAGGGAGGAAAAAAAGGAAAACATCCGACTCTGCAGTTACCTTCAGAGCTCAAACTCTGTCACTTTGGAGGAATTCTGTAGTGCCGGAAAAACATTAGCCGATTCTTGCCCTGAGTGCAAACTCCTGTGTTACCCTCACTAGTCGCCATCAATCTGTCAAACGAATGTCACCCCAAGTGGAATCCTTCCCCGTCTTCCAACTGGAGAGGAATTCACTTTTTATGGTCTAATAGTTTCGTACAAGAGAATAAAATGTTCATTTTAAAAAAGCCAGGCGCTGATCTGTCAGCAGTTGTGAATGACTTTTTGTGAAATGTTGCGCAATCACCCAGGGTGATTTTCTACAGATATAATTAGATATTATCTATAGCAGCTGTTGGAGCTGATTTAGAATGAAATTAAGGAGCTAATTTACATCTAAATGCCCCCTCAAACATACCATGTGTCAACAAAATCAGGCTAATTCACTGCTAGAGAAGCAATATGGCTTTTGTTTCCTCATCAATCTAAAATAAAGACTTCTGTAAGAACTTTGACACTCCGTCTGTAACACAATATCTATTTGTCTCACACTACTAGCCCAACAAGGTGGCCTATGGCTTCCAGCATAGTACACAGGAGCAATGATGACAGTTATGGGACTAATCCAGAATGACTTAAGCCCTTTTTATACAGCCTGTTCAAGGCGGGTATGTGACGCTGTTATTCCGCCTCACTGCTCTTTATCAAAGGTAAAATTGCGGAATGGGGGACAGATTTGTCTCGACTTTAAGCCAGCGGTGGATGTAGTAATGAATGGGACACAAATGTGCACTTCCTTGGATAACAAAGGCATGACCCACCCTATCCTCCCTATGACTGGCTAGCACTCATTGCCTTTGTTAGTTGGATTGGTTAGATGTAGGTAAGAGGAGTGAGGTTAGTCAGAATTAGGATAAAAATGTCAAGGTTAGCCAATCAGAGGCAGATTAAAACAGACTAAAGTGGTCTTTGTTTTCGCTGTGGTAGGAAATGCAAATTCAACAACAGGATGGGTATGACGTTTTGGAGACGTGTTTTGTGTGTGACCCGACACCGGACGATTTAAAAGGCAGCAAGCAGCAGTTAGCAGCTAACTCAAAGATGAAGAACCACAGCCAAAAATGTCCAAAAACTGGGGACTCAATGAGGTGCAGGAGACGAGATCAGCTGCCATATAACAGGGACGGTCAATGATGGTTATATAATGCCATATTGTTTAAAAGTCACGTTATGTCATATCAGAGGCCGGCGCTGTTGTGTTGCACATCATGCTCACGTCTCTTTTGCTTCTGGGACGCCAGCATGTTAACCAAAATCACACATAGGGGCGACATGATGCTGTTGTTGTTCGGTTCTGTGTAAAACAAAGCAAAGGCATAATGAAGGGACTTTGAAGCAGCCCTATCGCAGGATCTCTGTGTAATATGAGCTCGGGTGAAATAGGAAAACGGACAAAGAGACTTGCAGAGAGGGACAATGACAGAGTAAAAAAGACATTGTGAGAGTATGTGTGCTTTTAAAAGAATTCAATAGCTGCAACAAACCCTAATTAAATCGCAAGTTTTCTACAGAGAAAAAAAAGGAAACATCCCTAATTTGTAAGATGCATTTGGCAAGTACACTTGGCAGACCCAGTTAATCAGAAAGTACTGTAAGTATTTCTACTCTAAGTATGTAACTGCAATGTAACTACATGATAAGTGAGATGGAAGGGGGTATATACAGCGGGGTCTGTGATAACAACAACAGAAACAAGGACAACTGAGTCACGTATCTGGCAGGTTCAGCTGGTAGGGGCAGTGACAGAGCAAGCATATAGGCCAGAGATGTAATAGCTGCATCCATGAACACAGTGTACCCATTTAGGCCGGCCATAGTACAGTTCAGGCAGTGAGAGCATGTGATGTTATGGAGGCTGTTTGTGAAGTTGCCGGGGCCAACTTGATATAGAAACGCTACAGGGCCCGAGGGGTCTCCAGAGAGGGCGGTTTGGGGTGTGTGTGTGTGTGTGTGTGTGTGTGTGAGACTGTGTGTGAGTATGGCTTGTTCTTAGGCCTAGCCTGGATGAGTGAATTTGTGGTTCTGCATGCATGGATAGTCCTCCATCCCCCGATCCAGCCCGGCCACGACTCCTCTCACTCTGCCTCTTCCCTTCCCTCCATCTATCCCTCTTTCTCCAAATGGACACTACGGATGCTTGAGAGGGAATTGCGCTGTGGGAGGGAGGAACGCGCCCTGGATGCATTGGCCTGTGAGTGAGTGGACATGTGGCAACAGAGAGTGTATATGAACTTGTGTGTGTGTGTGTGTGTGTTTGTGTTCCTCCTTGGAGATGCTTTATCCTCCGCCCTACTTCACAGTCATTCTGGATGAAAATCTCTGTTGGCCTCTTCCCTGGGACCCTATTACCGCCTAATCAGCTCTGTTGGTGTGTGTGTGTGTGCTCACGTAGTAGTTACAGTCAGTAACTTTGTATGCATGTGTGAATGCAGTGGTGAGACTGACGCAAAGTGTGTAGTATATATGCCAATCTCACTGTAAGTGTGTATGTGTGTGTGTGTGTGTGTGTTCCAGTGGAGAGAAATAATATTAAATTATCTACAAACCAATTACATGCTTTGATTCAGCAGCACTCAAGCCACCCAGTGACACACACACATACACACACGCCCTAAGCCTCCTCACTGTGTGTGTGTGCGTATACTTCAGGAACATAATATAGCAAGGGGCTAGCAGTATTTGGGCGTTAGAGAGAAAATTGGTAAGGAAAGGAAGTAAATTGCTGAGTTCAGCAGTTGCCTCCATTTTCAGGGGGAGGAAAGAAGCTGCTGCATAGATCGCACACTGCACCTCTTCCCCCGTGCTCATGAGAGAAGCCAGAGAGAGAGAGAGAGAGCAACACAGAGCAACAAAACGACTGTGCTGAAGGAAATGGGAAATTATGCAATTTTTACCCCCTTCTCATTACCAATGCACTCATATAAAATGGAACCTAATTTTCCTGTAATGCTTAGTCCCATTTTTCACACATGCAAAATTGCCTGTCAATCAGTGAATTAGTAGACTGCATCACATTCTATTTCTGTCAATGTCATTGTGTTGTAAATTAAGTCTTGAACCATTAATACCACCATATATTAATATATTTCATAGAATAGAAATGGTGAATTACTTATTTCACCACTTTGCATTAAATGTCTCGGAGCTCATAGTTTCTTCATAATAAGCCTAAAGGGTAACCGTAATATTTTTCAACCTGGACATTTTTCCCCATGTTGTTCTAAGTGACTCATAGGAAGAGCAGTTTTGAAAGTGGTCCAGTTATGAGCAAGACGGCTGCAGCCAGCAGATGCAAAACAGGCTGCCATGTAACCACTCAGGGCATGCTCGCACTGGCGATTTATGCCCACTTAAAGTGCTTGTTTTGCCGCTGACAGGCTCAGATTGATACTCTCAGTGTCTGACATTGAAAGGAAGAAACTGAAAGGATCCCTACAGAGGAAGACCTTTTTGTTAAAGAGAAAGTGTTACGATAGCCTTATTGGTAGTTTAATGAATGTCTTGTGGGTGTGGTTTAGGCAGGTGGTACGCGGCAGGGTCAGAGGGAGATGCCAGACGCAAGACATTCCGATGACACGCCGTCACGATTTGTCCACCCAAATACACATTCATTCTGAGCGACCACGAAGAAGATCGAGTCGACCAGTCGACTTGTCCGACGGAAGGGCACCCGAGGGGTTTCCAGCAGAGTGCGGTCCAAGCAAACTGGTCGCGAGGAGCAAGAGCGGTGGCCTGGACGCGAGTCAACGACACCCTCTCTGAGATAGGAGAGGTCACACTCACCCAGGGAAGTCCAGGCACATTTCTCATGTCTAATGCAACACGTAGGGAGAGGCATGAAGTTATGGGCTTGCTAGTAACAATAAGATCCTGAAACCTGAAACAGTTCCAAAATGGCTGTCACCGAAGCCACCAGATTACATTTGAAAAAACAGTAATTTTAGCGAGTATAGAGCCAGCATACTTTCACATCT
Organism: Epinephelus awoara; assembly: GCA_035609425.1. NCBI lineage: Eukaryota > Metazoa > Chordata > Actinopteri > Perciformes > Serranidae > Epinephelus > Epinephelus awoara. The sequence goes on from CM069311.1 coordinate 9,385,063, forward strand.
AACTGGGTGAATTAAGGGTTTATTTCAACCATACCAGAGTTGGTGACTGCTGGAACAGTAGAAAATGAACAAGGACACATATTGTGAGTTTGGTTTTGTTTCTGTTGACTTTGCATTAAGTGTGTTTTACCATGATAAAATCCTTGGTTATTTAAATGGAGCCTGGTGGGTTTGATGACAGTGATTTTGGGGCTGTTTCAGATTAACAAAAAACCAAGTCTTCCTCTTTAACAAAAATTTCGATCTCTGTAGGGATCCTTTCCATAATGTTGTTAGACATCACACTTAATAGTCTGAGCCTGTCAGTGGCAAAGACAAGCACTTTTAGTGGATGTAAATTGACAGTGTGCACATGCCGCAAGTGGTTACACTGAGGCCTGTTCTGTGGTTGCGTGGTACATGGGAATATAGGGCCTAACTACCTAAGTTACCCTTAAATGCTTAAGAGCAGTGGTCAATTATGTAACAGATAATACACTGGATAATGATAAATATGATATAATTTACGAGGCAATGAAATATCTTTTAGACTTTGCCTGTTAATCCACATTTTCAAGAGTCACATTCCAAGCAGTGGTCAGACCACTGGACCTGGAAATATCAGGTGATTTGCAATGAGAGCAACAGTGCTAGCTAGCTAGACGGCAGACTTACTCTTTAATGTGCTTCCTGCAGGGCACTGAGTTCCTCATGCAAGTACCGGTGAGCCTCTCCACGTCCTCCACAATAACAAAAGGTTTCTCCTCTAACGTCACGATGGACAGGTGATTGTCGTCAAGCTCGGCATCACCAAAGGAGTTGAAGCGCGGCCACACTGGGTACTTTAGTGTCAGGCTGCGGTTGTCCAGTTTCCCCATCTGTAAGGAAGGAGGGGAGGATAACAAAGACGAGATGATAAAATGAGTTACGCTCAACAAGATTGTTAAGTCACTTAAAAACTGGAATAGTTGGACTTACATTTTTAGGCATTTACAGAGGGTGTGGATCTCATCCAATACTTCATAATAAGTGAGCAGGTTGGGAATCAGCCACTTTCTGTAACAGCATCACTTTGTTGGGTTTAGACCCATGACCTCATAGTTAAAAAACACAGTGCCTCTAGCTACTCGGCAAGTCTGATGCCCTCAGAGCTAATGGTTACAAGCAGACAGGAAGTGGAAGTGGTGGGAAAATCATGTCCACCCCTCAGTGATCATAACATGGCAGGAAAAATGCAATGTGTTACCTTTCTTTACCTGGTAGTTTCCTAACTGCTGTAATCTGTTGCCCAATAACTCAAAGCAGACAGGAAGTGGAGAGGATTACAAATGTAGACACACGTTAACATTTCCTTTAAATGTTACATGTTGCTTTTTTGGCACAAAAAACATTCAAATCAGTACACATGTTCACAGACCATAATAAATGTGACTACAGGTACGACAGTGGGTACAACAGAACAGATTTAAAACATGGTGTGTAGGGATGCATGACAAAATGCACACAGGGGGACAAACAGCGTGGCTATGAGTGCAAACATATATGAGGAGGAGGTGTGGAAGTATGACAGCGCTGCGACTCTGTTAATAATTCAGAAAGTTTTCAGAGCTGTGATGTCACAGCTTCCCCTATGAATGCTCTTTACTCACCTACACCTGTGTGTGTGTGTGTGTGTGTGTGTGTGTGTGTGTGTGTGTGTGTGTGTATTTACGTATGTTTGTGTCAGAGAGGAGAGGCAGAGAGAAAGAGACAGCAGCAGCCAGCGAGGCTTTGCTCCACTCTCAATTATTAATGTTACAGGAGCCAGAAAATGGCAAAACCTCGCTCTCGCTCTTTCCCTCCATTTCAAAAGTCTTTCTCTCTTCTTCTTCTTCTTCTTCTCTCACTCGTTCTTCCTCCTCGGCTCATACAGCAACACTGCTGCAGTGTGGAGTGGAATATCTGGCTTTACAGCCGAAGGTTTTTTTTCTGTATCGCACACTTATTGACACTCATAAGGGCGTAAATGTGTGGATGTCTAAGGCAGGAACAAATGGAGAAAAGCAAAGATACTAAAAATGTTTGTTTTTGGTGTGTGTACTAAATCTTCAAAAATAAATAAGCAATGCACACACGCTGTACATATACATTATTCAGGCATGCTAATCTGTCACCTCTTTGACCCTGGAGTGATATCGGACAGTTGTTGTGACCCACACACACATATATTTGCACACACACATGTTGTTGCTCAGGCTGCATGCTTGGCTAAGTCATTAACAGGCGAGCAGAGAGGAGGAAGTGAAATTAGCATTTTAATTGTTTTGCTTTGAGTGGTTTTCTATCCTCTGACAGGGATTAGAGTCTTTTTGCCGCTCTTAGTCGGCACCACCGTCAACAGCTCGCTCTGCTGTCGGCTACATCTCTAGGAGCATGTATATGTGTGTGTGTGTGTGTGTAGGGGCAGGACAGTATGCTGAGGTGGCATGTGCGAAGTTTCTTGTGTGTCACCTTCACTCTCCAGGGAACGGCCACATTTGTCTATCTGTCTTACCCCAGCTGTTTTGCATTTCACAAGCGAGTGAGCACGTGCCTTTAGCTCCACACACACATGTGTGAGTGTGTGTGTATTAAAGGGGTTTGGGAGGTAGGGAATGGGATTGTTAATGTAAAAGTGAGGCGGGAATTTGTGCATAATCAGACTTGTTTCACAGAAATGAAAGGATTCTGGAAGGAAAAAAAACTAAACAACAACAAAGATGAGTCAGAGAGGGAATAAATAGAAAAGAGTGTGGGTTCAAAACGATTGTACAAACAGTTTGGCATCATTTTGTGGTCTTAGTAAGACCCCTAAAGCTGCAGTTACCAGCTGCATGTGCTGAGATGATTTACACACTCCATGGGTGCTTTAACTACAAAACATTGTGCTGAATTTTCCTTGTTAGAGATGGACAAAAACACTTTTTTTCTGGAAGACCAGAACTCTTTTCTTTCATTTTCTGTTTTAAATTAAATTCCTTATATGATTAAATTATTACAATGCAATGAGTAGACGCTAGGCCCCCAGGAAGTGCACTGGACTTTGAAGCTAATTTTCCTAGTGGCCAAACAGTGTAATTACACCATCACTTCAGTGGCGGCTGCTGGTCTTTCAAACAGGGGAAGCTCACTTTAAGTTTGCATCATAAAATTTGTCATATTGTAGCGAGGCAGTAACTTATAAAAGGAACATTTAATTGAAGCAAAACACACCTCAAAGACTTTCAGATGGGTTTAAACACCTGAACTGTGGTGAAAATGAGCTATATGGCTTATGGAAATAAGGAACACCGGAAGACACTCTGCCAAAAGACTCCACTTGCACTTTATATGTGGCAGTTGAACCATTTTGGTTTTATGCCCCACTGAGCAACGTTTATAAGAATGATCAAGGCCCCACTCCCAATGCTGTATCCAGTTCTCTTTATACATCCATATTAGATGCATACTTCTTTCTGCGTGGTGATGCAGTTGGCGGGTTAAGTTCGGTATAAAGAAAGTGGTTCTTATATGAAACTGCTCACAAGGTCTGTGGCATTATTTGGAGTAACCAGGTAATGGTTTCCAACATGAAAACAATCTAGACTGTTAAACAGCACTACAGGCAAGAGGAAACATATGTATTTTTGATTTTTGGGGTGAACTGTCCCTTTAAGAATCAGTATACATGACAAGCCTGGAAACAGACATCCAACCCGAGTCTGATTGACCCATTCAATCACTAATATAAGCTTCTGAGGACTGGCCCTGATTTGGTTTGATGAATCAATAAACTCAAAGCAGAGATAAATGTTCCACTCAGAAGATGGTTGGAAAAAAGGGAGGAAAAGAGAAGGAGGAGGAAGAGGAGGGAAAGAATGAGCTGACTTCAGCAGCTCTCCTGATATCCTGTCCTCCTGCTCTCCTCTTCCCTCTTCTTCTCTGTCTCTCCTTCTCTCTAATTAAAGAAAGAGGGGTTATAAATTAATGCCCAGAAAGGAGAGAGGATTCGTTCTATCGACCGGCCAGGCAGCAAATTGCTGAATCTCCTCGTATGAAATACCAGATATTACACACACACACACACACAATACATAGCGATGAGTGCGTGTGTGTGTAATGTGACAGCGAGGCCAGTGGGAGGTTATGGTGATAGGGCCTGTGGGATTACCGCATTATAACATCCCATGGCGGCAATCCTATCGCACCATCACCCTGTGACGAATTCAGAGCCACTTGGAGATGAGATGACACTCTGCCCCAGAAGAACTGCATCTCGTAATCTTTTCTTTTTTTTCCTCTGGAAATCCCTTGTTTTGTTTCATCTACTATTCTTTCTTTTATCACCTCAAGCCTGCCCTCCTTCTTTTAAGTTCCCTCTACTTTCCTTTTCAGTTTATTTATCTTTACTTTCAAAGGCCTTGCTCTTTGTACCTGCGTGTCTTGCTCTCTATTTCATCTATTTCACACTGTCTCCTCTTTTCCTCTCATTCTGTGTGTGTGACCTATAACACACACACACACACACACTCGTACACACTCGAGGGGCTACAATCAACCAGAACGCGACTGAACAAGCGAGAGAGAATGATAAAAGAATAAAGAAAAAACAAGGGTCAGTGCTCTTACAACTGAGCACCTTCTCTGTGCCAGTCTCACCGGGAGAGTTATCGCAGTGGCAAGTTGCATTATGGGAGAATGAGTTCCGAATAGCGTGGAGAAACCCATTCAGTCATAAAACAGTATCTGTCACTCCTGTCAGACAAAATTATGTCGGGAAAATGGATTCTGCTCTCCCTCTCCTACGCCTGCTCTGTTTATATGTGTGTGTGCCTGTGTGCATGTGTGAGGATGCACGTGCATGCCTGTGTGAGTGTGTGTGTGTGTCTGAAAAACAAGGGCAGAGAGAAAGTAGATGACAGAGCGGAAGAGCGAGAGAAAACCGCATCCATGGATTTAGACATCTTTCCTTAAAGTGAAGCGCTTTTCTAAAGACTCACAGAACAGTGAGGCCTGGAACCAAATTGTGCGCATGTGTGTTGATTCGTAAGTGTGTGTGTGTATGCACATGTTTTTTTTTGTGTGTGTCTCCTCTCCATATTGTGATTCTCCAAGCACAAATCCCATGCTGTCTGTAATAATTATTTTGTGAACTGGCTGCTAACACTGCAGCAGTTCCTGAAGCAATTTACACACTCCATCTACTCAGCAGGAATAAAACATAACATCCTGGTTCTGATCGGTAAATACACTTTTCTCATTCAGTCGGTGAGGTTGCACTGTAACTCTGAATGCAAATTCATCATCAGTTCTGCCATGTAATTGATTCGTTGCTGTGTAGTTCCTTTAAGCTGCACCAACCATGACATGGTGTGTTTTTTGTTTTGTTTTTTACTCGACTGCTCTTTGTTTCTGATTTCATACCATGAGTTTTGAATTCTCAAAGCCCAGGAGTCAATTAATACATATTTATTCGACACTGTCGGATGGATTTTGTTATTTTCAAGAACGCTCATTTCAACTATCATCAGCATTCAGGACTTTGACTTGTTCAACCTCTTCAAGTTCATCGTTCAACCCAGTGCCCAGAATAAATGTTGGCTATTAACTATCCCTATATTACCTTTGTATGTTATTATTAAGTGAAAACATTAACATTTCAACAACACTGTGGTCCGGTTAGTTCTAGGCACACATATAGCTGCTGGAAACCTAGCGATTAGCTAAAAAACAACCTCATTTGGTGTTTGTTGGTCTTGAACAGTTGCACAGGCGTTCATGTTCTCCCCGTGTCAGCGTGGGTTTTCTCCGGGTGCTCCAGCTTCCTCCCACAGTCCAAAGACATGCAGGTTAACTGGTGACTCTAAATTGTCCGTAGGTGTGAATGTGAGTGTGAATGGTTGTCTGTCTCTATGTGTCAGCCCTGTGATAGTCTGGTGACCTGTCCAGGCCCAATGTCAGCTGGGATAGGCTCCGGCATTTTCTTGTGGCAACTGGGATGACTTCTTTGTACCTCAAATACTTTTAATGTCCTTTGTCTCTCTTAACTGAAATGATGTTAAGTCCATTTTAAGGGATGGAAGTATCCGTGTTCAGTCATGCCATCCACCATTTTGGACTAGACTTAAATATCTTAACAACTACTGGATGGCTTAGTATACATGTACATACATATATTCACGGTCCCCAGAGGATGAATCCTCTGACTGTTCCTTTAACGCCACCATGAAGTTCAAATCTGTGGTTTTGAAGAAATGTCTTCACTGCTATAAAATTTGGCACAGACATTTGAATAACTTTGCTGACCCCTTGCCTTTTCTTCTAGCATCACCAACAGTACATTTTCTTATGTCCAATATTTCGGTTTAAGGTAGCATTTAGCTCAAAGCACAACTATGCCAAAGTATCTTTGCTAGCAACACTTGGGACTCTTGGGTCTTCTTAAACCATATTTTAAAGTGTTTTTAATGAGCTTCAAAGATGATGGTGCCATATATCCTAATAATTTTATGTTTACATATATGTGTGTGATTAATATTTATCATCAAAGTAAAGCAAGCTCCTTCAAACTGTTCAATACTGGACCAACACTGAATTAATTTGTTGCCTTCCCTGGACGCAGCATCATTACAGCACATTAGGGTTTTATGATATGGAGATACACTAAAAAGGCAAAGCATGTACCTTCTTTGTTTCTACGCATCTATGCATGGTGATTACTTAAATACACCACTCCCGACAAGGCCGCATCCATCTGAATTGTCATTTCTTCTTGCTACTACATCTGTTCCGTTGTTGCGCCACATTTCTTTTCCCCAGATAAAAGCCTAATTTTGCATAAACCCCCATAACGCCACACTGGATCCAGCATCTGATCCAGTCAAATATACCCGCATGATTTGCTGCAGTCTGCACTTCTTTTGAATAAAACAGTAATTCGCAGGCGATTACATAATCCTCCCAAAAAAAAAAAACAAAAAAAAACCACCATACACATCTGATCAAACAGGTGCACTTTTAAAGGAAGCTCGTACTCAGAACTCAAAAATATATCATCTGACAAACTCTGTGTGTTGCATGCATGTGTGTGTGTGCAGAGAACAGCAGGTGTGGATGCTTTGAAAACCTGACTGCTACACACCTGTAGTGGGCAAAAAAAAAAAAAAAATACACATGCTGGTGGCTCAGTTCCACCTCGCTCTTCCTCTCTCTGTCTCTTTGTGTCTCTTTTTCTCGTGCTCATTTGCTCTCGCTATCACGGCCCATCTGTCTCCATCGCTCGCTCGTCTCGGTATCTCTCCATATTTCTCTCCTCTCCCTGTCTCTTCCTCCTGTGCCTCAAGGGGACACATTTTATATTTTTAGTGCATATCCATATTTTAGTGCAGTTACTGAATTTTTATCTCTTGATCATCATGGAAGTCTCTCTCTCTCTCTCTCTCTCTCTCCTGGTGTGTGTGTGTGCTGCTGATTTCTGGCGCATGGGTGGGACGGCTGCACCAGAGGGAGAGAGGGAGGAAGAGAGAGAGAGAGAGAGAGAGAGAGAGCAGCTCCCAATTATGTTTCCACTTTGGGTCTCCGTGTCTCTCTCGCTTTCAGTCTCTTTCTCTGCACCACAGTCAAGTGGTACTGATCAATTTCACAGGCTCTCTGTTTACAACAACACACTCTACCTCCCCTCCGCACACCAACAAAGGGTTTTTTGTGTGTGTGTGTGTGTGTGTGTGTGTGGGTGTGTGTCAGTATGAAATATGAAAAAGCCAGTCTCAAAGATTGGGTGGAGACTGTGCGGATTGCGGCAAACTAAACCGAATACTGTAACGCGCTGCGAACACCGTGTGTGACCTGAATAAAAAAACAGACTGGTCGAAGCTCAAGTCTCTCCAAAAGTGTTTCTGTCCATAACCAGTGTGGAAGGGTAAACACACACACACATAACCACACACACACACACACACACACACATGCAAGAGCAGTGACCCCTTGCCACCCCAATAACAGAGGTCTCAGGTTTTGATTAACTGTGGTTTGAGGTGCTATCAGGGAGCACAACAGCAATCACAGCTAAAGACAGACAGAGTGCACAGATTATCTGGACTGGGGAAGAAGGGAAGGGATGAAGAGGAAAAAATGAAGGAAAAGATGGAAAGATGTAAGCAGAGAGGAGAAGAAAAAAGGAAGAGGAAGGAGTTTGAAGGTGGGGATGAGAGGGAAGCGAGGCCGTGGGAAGAAGGAGACAAAAAAGTGGGGGCGATGGCAGAAGAGAGGGACAAGACAAAAATACATAACCATCTATCTCCCTTTCTTCCTTATCTAAATGCTTCGTTTAGCCACACCTCTCCCTTTTTCCACCCGTCTCTCAAACTTTTCATGTCGGCCTCGCTGAATTTAAGCCAGTGCGGGGCAGCCAGATGTGGCTATAAAGATACATGGCTGCCATTTAAAGTCCATTACAACGGCGAAAATACTTAGCCATTTTCTTTATGGAAGCTTCCTCACATTAACTGGTTAAGGAAATCCATGAGCTTGTTGGTAAATGAGCTCATGAATCATCTGTATGATGAGATAGAGGTAGCGTTTTAATACTGGTGTTCAGCGCTTGTTGCTGGTTTTGTTCTTGCAGTTTACTGCTAACTACAATTATCGGTAACACTTTACTTGAAGGTATCTACATAAGGGTGACATGACAGTGTCATAACTATGATATGACACTGTCATGAACTTGTCATAAACGTTTATGACTGCTGTCATTAAGTGTCATTCGGTTTTTGTAATGACAAGTTGACATTGTTTGGGTTGTCTTGATTATGACAACTTGACATTAATTAGTGACATTACCAGAAGATGTCTTTGTCATGACAACAATAATCATTATGTCAACTTGTCATAAACGCAAAGAGAAGTGCATTCCTTGTTAATGTTGAGTTGTCATGACAAAGACACCTTCTGGTAATGTCACTTTGATTAATGTCAAGTTGTCATAATCAAGACAACCCAAACAATGTCAACATGTCATTACAAAAACCAAATGATACAGCAGTCATAAATGTTCATGACAAGTTCATGACAGTGTCATGTCACTCTTATGTAGATACCTTCAAGTAAAGTGTTACCCAAATATCTTTATTCAAGTCATAGTTTGTTATGTAGGGTTGCAATGCACAAACTACCTGATTGTTAAGGACAGAGTGTGTCAGTGTGTGAGTAGGTCAATATGTGGTTATAACAGATATACTGGTATTGACCGATATGTTCCCAAATATATGAAAAGAAATTGTTGAATTATATATAGTAATAGTATTGATCATAAAAAGCAACACAGAGAAACATACAGGAAACAAAAGCAGCATAAGCACAACAGGAACACCAGCAGTGCCGCCAGTCCAAATTCCCTAAGAATCAATCTCTATGCGATTCTTTAAGTATTTTCTTTAAAAATAATGTTCTTTTCTTTGAAGATGAGATACGATACATTAGATAAGCCTGTAGAGATCAACAGAGGGGAAATTCGGGTCTTGCAGCAGCACAAGGACAGAAATAAGTAAAGACAACAAAACCTAAATAATTAAAAGTAAATGAATTAGAAATTAGAATTGAAATAAAAATAGAAACTATACAAGAGCAATCAAAGGTAAAAGTACAAGGCAGGAGTGAAACAGTAGTTTGATTAGTAGCAGCAACATCAGCAAAGCACAGTATACAGTTACAGCATACATCAGAATCACATATAAAAATGTATAATGAGATTAAATAATGATATTTAGTGTTTGTCTGCATTAATATGGATACAGAATATAAAATATAATGTGATAAAACAGTATATCAGCATAATATGCTACAATGCAGTATAATATACAATAAAAAAATATTATAGTGTACTGTGAGCATATATTGTATAAATAATACATGTTGTCTATGTTAATGTCATATGAGGAATATTGGTGTCATAGAAACACTGACTATGTTTACATGCACAAAATGTTCCAGTTTTTGCCCTTTTTCCAAAAACCAAATTGCTCCTATTAAGGTGTTCACATGTTTAATGAGAATTAATTTTCCACTAATATTTCTGCTCACACGCAGTGATGCATAACTCCAGTTAACGTGCCCTAACAGGTCGTTTATGACATGAGAATACAAAGGCTACGTCTTTGACACAGCAACTGCGGGTTTGATCCCAGCTCTGGCCCCGTGCTGCATGTCATCCCCTCTGTCTCTCCCCAGTTCACCCTAGACTTTCCTATCTAATGATGTCATTGTGATGCCCTGGAAATCCAGAGTTCTCGCGAGAGCACAATTTGAATTTGCTCAGCGAGTCACTCTGGCAATCAGTAATGATGCTCATTACCCATGCCGTTGGAGCCGAGCTGCACCACTCACATCAGTGTATCTGATATAGGTGGGCCAGAGGCGAGCTAAATAGTGACGACAGTGCTGCGACGACGAAGTCCAGAATCAGTCAGTAAACATTGTTGTTTGAAACGGCTTTGGCCGCTACAATGAACGAGTTAGACTTGGCTTTTTCTCTAAAAGAGGAACAGAAGACGGCGCTCGAGTCTTTCCTTTGCAAGAAGGACGTTTTTGCTGCTGTGCCGACCAGATACAGCAAGAGTCTAATCTACCAGTTAGCTCCGCTGGTAGCTAAGCTCTGGATACGTCACCCCGTGTATTGTTCTGATTGGTCGTAGTATTATCCAATTGCGTGCAGTGATATTTTCAAATGCATGCTTGGTACCACCCCTCGAGTTGGGCCATTTTCATTACTCATAGCCAGACGCTACATCTTTATAGATTTGGCTCTGGATTTCCAGGCTAGCATTGTGATGCTTTCCATCACAATGGGATTAATTTCAAAGCTTTCCACTGGTGGCTGACTTGTTCGACTGTGTGAACACAGCCTGCCTCTTTTTTCTTCAACCACCTTTGTGAAAGGTCGGTGTTGCGATATTTGCGTATATCCAAAAACCTGCTGATATAATGTTTCAAAGTAGGTGCATTTCTTCTTCCGATCAGAAATGTAGGCTTTTCTTTTGGCCCTACATCTCTACCCCAGCCTTGCAAACTCTTGGCGAGTTGGTTTGTGTACATCCCACAGAGCTGACTGTAAACAGGCAAGAGGCCATGTTTTGCAAACTGCAGCAAGACACCAGCTGAGACAAATATTCCAACTGTGCTGCGTACACGTTGCATACAAGAATGCCCCAAAAACCTTAACTACCTATACTATGGTCTGGTTGAATACTTGATTCTGATTGGCTGCAGTGTGTCTGTAAAAACTATGTAGTAGCTTCTGTTTACAATTAATTTCCAATACTGAGAGCAGTCTTTTAGGGCTTCATCCTCTGAACACTGCAGAATGGAAACTATAACACATGCTGCAGGTATTACACTGCCCCTCTGAACTTTCACATCCCACCCACTGTTCAACTCGCTACTTCAGGCTGCACCAACAGTCACGTTACACATGGCGTATTGTTTGTTTGTGAACATCTTGATATTGATTTGGGGACAATGACATTGCTGGATACCTGAATAGCTAGCAAGTCTTGTCCTTAAACACACTGTCAAATTATATTTAGCATCAACCGTACACAACGTAAATGACTTTGAATCTTGCTAGTGTTATGTTAGCTTTCTGGCTACTGATGGTTCTCAATAGCTGAGTCCAAGGGCTCTGCATTTTCCACTGCTAACTCATATCTCAGGTACGTCCTTTTCACTGGAGTACTAAATAATGTCTACATTGCATAAGAACCTTATGGGGTGGTAATGATCGTTCCAGGTATTAGACAAACCCTCAGGTGGAAACTGAGTCCTGGCTTGCGAAAAACTTGATTTTGATTGGAAAAAGCCTAAAAATATGAATTGATATTCTTCCATTTAATTTCTTGTTAAGTAAGCATAAGGAGGATAATGTCCTTTGAGGTGTCCATTATTACTTTTTAATAGGCCTCATGAAGGCAACTGTCCTCCACTGTGCATTGGATGATTCCATGTCAGCCATTAAAAAGTGATAATGGATACCTCAAAGAGCATTATCCCTTATATATCCCACGTCTTCATCGGAAAAAATGCTTTATTTGGAATAAGGGCTAATATGAAATATCCAAACGGAATATGCTGTTTATATAACTGTTATCAAATTTAGGATATTGCTATGTTTGGAATAATAGTGGAATATTAGCGTGCATGTAAATGTAGTCATAACTTTCATGTACACTATCTTATAAGTTGAAAAAAAAAATTGCATAAAAACTGGCAAATTTTAAAACATTTTATCTACAAATGCCAGAATAAGCTTTCGAAAACCCAACATGCAATACATGTGTAATTGTGCAATGAACACAATTCCCACATATATTACAGCAGATGTGACCTCGGTGTCCTCAGCGGCCTCAGATGTACTGCCCGGAAGAACTCACAGGGACACGCCCACATTTTTTGCACATGCACACACAAACCAACCCAGACACACCCACATGTAGGTCCTACCTTCTCCCACTCTCTCTCCTTGTTGAGAACAATGACCACCAGCTTTGGGAATTCCTGGTAGCCGTCTTCTGTGAATGACAAGTCTCTGCCATCCCATGTCACATTCATCATGTACCTGAGAGTGAGAGGAGCGGAGAGGAAGGAGGAGGAGGAGGAGGAGGAGTGGAGCACAGGGTGAAGAAGTAAGAGAGATGAGGACAAAGACAGGGTTGGGGGGGGGTAGAACAATCCGAGAATGAGAAAAGGGAAGAAATGAATGAAGGCGAGGAGAAACAGAGGAAAAGGGAAATTGAATTACATTAGCATGAGAAAAAGTCAATTTACAATCTACTAGTATTACTATCCTGAAATATTCACACAGGCTCTTTTGTATTGATAGTCCAGGCGTAATGCTGAGGGATAAAAAAAGATCTATTCAAATCCTACAAAAAATGTGTGTGTGTGTGTCTGGTGTAACCTGTAAGCAGACAAAATTCCTTGAAATGTGAGTGTTACGTGACGGAATAAAAGTATTGTCCGTATAGTGCAGTGTGTGTATATTGCTCAATGCTCCACAGGAAATCAGAAAAAGAGATAAAAGAAAGTGACAAAGGATAGTACCTAAAGCCATAGTTCACACTAACACTCACCGCCCACACTCACACACATAGTAATGAGTGACCCATATGGCAGGTCACATTAGCTAAGATGGAGGGCAGTGGGAAGATATTCTTGGGTCCACATAGCCTCCACATTAATCATGGCTGTCTTCCCCCACTCTGTCTCCCTCACTCCTTCTGTCAGCGGTCATGTACAACAAGGGAGAGACAGCTCCCCTTTTCTTCCCTTTCTACTCCATTCTGGGGCCGGGGCGACGGGGAGGACTTCTAAATGGAACATGGACCCATGTGACTTGTCTTTGAAAAGCCACAGCAGAGCGCTGCAGGTGAGCCGTTTCATGCTGCGTGCGACATTGTGCCGGCACACGCTGTGGTGTATGGAGGCGGTGCAATCAGTGAGGCACAGATATACAATGCTAATGCTAATGTATAATAAGGACATTTATTTTGGTGACAATACTGCCAAAAAATACTCTTAAAGGTTCAGTGTGTAGGATTTAGGGGGATGTATTGGCAGAAATGGAATATAATATATTAAGTATGTTTTCTTTAGTGTGTAATCACCTGAAAATTATGATCATGTTTTTATTATTTTGGGATGAGCTGCTCGTATTTACAAAGGGAGCGTGTCCTCGTCTATAGACATTGCCATGTTGCACTGCAATATTTTTAATGTAGCTCAGAATGGACAAACCCTCCACTGGCTCTGGATAGGGACGTTTGCATCGCAGCTCCTCTGTGACGAGTGTCGGAACAACACTGATATCTTAACATAAAACTGATTTATTCAGTGTTTTTACTGTTTTAAGAGTCTGTTTTGGAAAAGAAGAGATCTCTGCGGATAATTCAGCTTCTGGTAAAAACCCTCCTGAACATCTGGATCTAAGTAATCAGAGTATAAAGGTGACCACATTAGCATGTGCCCGGCTAGTGGCCTGTCTCCAACATGCCAAACAGCATCGGAAAACACTGATTTGTAACATGATACGGCTTTATTTGGTGTTTTTACCAGTTTAAATCACAGAGTCCACATATTTTGAAGAGGAAGAGACCTCTGCAGACTGTTTGGCTCCCAGTAAAATCTTCCTGGAGGTCTGGATCAATAGGCTGGAACACTAGATGAGCACACATTAGCAGGTGCTGGGCTAGCAGCCAGTCTGTAACGTGCCAAACGCTGTAGGAAAAGAACTTATTTGTCATGTGAAAGGGCTTTATTCAGTGCTTTTACTGGTTTAAATCAACAGGTCAGTTTGTTTTGGAGAGGAGAACTGTGGATTATTCGGCTCACAGTAAAAACCTCCTGAATATCTGGATCAGAAAAGAAGTGAACACACATTAGCAGGTGCTGGGCTAGCAGCTCATCTGCAACACGCCAAACGGTGGAGAAACACTGATTTGTAATGTGAAACTGCTTTGCTTGGTGTGCAACAGGTTTTAATCACCTAGAGAGGAACATCTGGCTCCTGGTAAGAACACTGAAGGAATTCTAACTGGGAAGTTTTAGCTGGTTGCAGCCTGCAATCCTCACCACTAGATCCGCTTAAATCTCAAACATCGGTCCTTTAATTCAGTTTTAAAAAGAGAAAAATATTGTATATCTGTCTTTGATGTCTGTTCCTGCAAAACTTTTAAAAATGTCATCCAATTTAAAATCTTTGATTGGTAAGCAGTTGGCTATTAATTTAGATTCCTGGCTTTAATACCATGCATAATATTAACCAACACATGATCTGCCAGATGAGATTGTAATTGTCAATTCACAGTAAGCTAATTAAATTAATTTTATCATTTAAGCTGTTGCAGACTCCCACACTTGCATGTTACACACACCAGCAGTCTAGACCAATTACAATGCCAAGTCAGGAGGATGGTGACAGAGATAATGGAGAAAAAGGCTGTGTTATGTGTTTGTGTGTATACGTGTCTGTGTGGGTGTGTGTGTGTGTGTGTGTGTGTTGTGTGTGTGTGTGTGTGGTGACATTTCAGGATACCTGCATGTCCCCTTAAATTGCTGCTGGTAACACACATGCAGACACACACACTGATGGCCACTCAATGCTCAGATGAAATCGGCCAGAGATAAGGGGATTGAGTGGGTTTTGTGATTAAAATAATCTGATTGGCCTGCAAGCGACCAGGTGAGTGGTATTAAGCCATTTGATTGGACACGGGATGCAGCGCCGAACCCAATTATGTGCGACTACAGCCGAGGAAGAGGTGCTGGAATCGATACCAGCGCCCTGGCTGCTCTTTTAGACAAGAGCCCAATCTGCGCTCTGCAACCGTCTATCTGGAAGACATGCAGACACACACACACACACACACACACACACACACACACACACACACGCACAGCAGGAGTTTTTACTCTTCTTTCCATGTGCTTACCGCACATTTTGCTCCCCTTTGTTTCTCATTTGTATTATTTTCACTCTCTGTCATGCTCATTCTTTTGACACAAACCACCAGAAAAAAAGTTATTTACAGCTTTATTATCTGATGCAACTCAGATGTAACAATGTCAAAACTTGTGCTGGAGGTTAGAAATATATGACTGTGTGAGAAGCACATCCTGTAAGGTGAAAAAGAAAACAAAATTATTTCCTGGTAAGGCTCTCAGGGAGCGGGTGAGGATGTTCAGACAAACTGAATGATCATTTCCTGTGGAAAAAATTCCCAGCCAGTGACCCTTCTGCAGGCAAAACTTTAAAGGAACAGTGTGTAGGATTTAGTGGTATCTTGCGGTGATGAGTGGAGATTGCAACCAGCTGGAACTTCACCCATGTGCCAAGTGTGAACTCCCAGTTAGGGTTCAATCAGTGCTCAGTGTTCTGGAGATTTTTACCAGGAGCCGAATTATCCGCAATGATCTCTCTGATCCTGGCTCAGTCCACATGTCAATCCTTAGGCAAGATACTGAACTGCAAATTGCTCACGATGGCTGTTCCATTGGTGTGTCAGTGTGTGTGAATGGTTACTGAGTAGCAGGTGGAACCATGTATGCTCGCCTCAGGCACCAGTGTGTGACTGTGTGTGAAAAAGCGCGTTGAGAGTCGAATTATCCGCAAACATCTCCTTTCCTTCCAAACAAATGGACCCAATAATTTGAATTCGTGAAAAAACACTTATAAAGTAGTTAAATGTTACAGTTCAGGGTTTTTCTGACGCTATTTGTCACAGAGCAGCTGCTAAATGGCCGACGTGAAAAAGCAAAAACAAGAATGACCCATTTCCAGAGCCAGTGTTCGCTTTGTCCGGCCTTGGCTACTGTAGAAACATGGCAGACTCTGTAGATGTGCACGCTATGGAGATAGAAACAGCTCATTCTAAGGTAACAAAAACATGACAATTCTTATTTTCTACTCTAAAGAAGACATACTTATTAAATTATATTCAACAAGCAGTGTGAATCTGCAGCTTGGAGCAACGTCTCAGTTGAAACCATTCGTTGTGATTTAAGTTCATGAAAGCAGTGAGTTTTTTCATTAAAATTATGTCCCTTGCAGCTTCAAAAATTGACGTGAGATTCAGTTCAACTGAACCGTCAGCTTTTCCAAACTGGCTAAATGAAAAATAGGCACCACTGAGAAAACATCCTATTTCATACTCATATAATTATCATCATTATCAGGACTGCTGTGTCACTGGCTGTTCATGTGAAAATCAAAGTGGCACATCCTGATAGTGTACAACTAAAACAACAGGGTGCAGAGAGGACGAGCAGATTGTGTGTGTATGCGTGTGCGTGTGTGTGTGTCTGTGAGTAGGTTTGGTCCAATGCCCATCAAACAGGTGGACCTGATAGGGCGTTGCTAGGATACGGACACAGGCTGGAGTGTATACGCTGTAAGATGACCCTAAACAACCCCGAATGAACATCCCTGCACACACACACGCACACACACAATTACTTTGCCCACCTCAACAATTCTCCACCTAATGTTTCCTCTCCCCTGTAGCACTGAGATCATAGTAAAGCGATCCAATTTCTCTCACTTTCCAGCCTCCATTATATCAGTAATCTCTCTATTCATTATTGGGGGGGTGCAGAGGTGGGGAGACAGCGGAGAAGGAGCACCCGAAAAAAAGTGCGAGTGTGAAGATATGAGAGATTGAGGGAGGGAGATGGAAAGAGGAGAAGTGTGACGGGAGAAGAAGGGGACTAAGCCTCGACAGAGTTGGGATAAAAATATCTTTGGTGTTATTTTTTCCTCCCTTCCTCTTATTTTGGAGTAAAAGGGTTGGGATGGGAGGAGGGGGGAGGGGAGGGGGGGCACTGCACCCAGCTCTACACGTGCACTGCAGCAGGCAAATAAGAGCACACACTCACTGCATTACAGCAGCCAGGGCCAAACCCAAACACTCTCCATTTATGCTGCTTCTCCGCACTGAGCGAGCGATGGAGATTAACAAATGCCAACGAGAAACAATGACTTTTTCGAAAGAGACTCTACGACGGCCATCTTTTCTGGTCTCTGTGGAGGCTTTACTGCAGAGAGGAGTCTCCACAAAGACGTTAAGACGAACCGTATAATGCCGCGTGTGTGTAAAAGATAGAGACGTTTATCCTTCGTAAAGACAAGGACCAGTCAAAGCAATGATGTACACTGTCAGCACCCATGATTTATGAACTGCAACAGCACACACACATGCACACACACTCACTGCACTTGTGAGAGACAAAGACAGGGAAGTCTGCGAGAAAAAAAAAAAAAGATGGGAGCTGCTATCAGTGCTGATTTAAGTCTTTTAAGATGACCCAAGGGCGGGTAGTCACTTGAAAACACACTCAGCCTCAGGTGGCATGTGTTAAGTGTGGCATGAGTGATGACTGTACAAGGTGAAGTAGATGCTAGCTTAGCAGAGTCTCTGCCCCTCCTGTTGTCCCCGGTGTGTGTGTACATTATGTTTGTGCGGTTATTTTTTCTGTGTGAGTTCGGGCAGCACAAGATTAATGCTAACAATTACATTTCCTCTTTTCCAAGCTTGCAGTCGCACTATAAAATGCAACACATGTCCACTCAGCTGCTTCAGCAGGATTTCTTTTGTTGCACAAAATAGGATTTTTGTGTGTACCGGCTTGGGGATTCTTTACACTGTTGCCGACTTTGAGTTTCGTGGGTTTTCTCCAATATGCAAATCGAGTTTTAGTTCAGGAATCCCTGCACAACTCTGGAGCACCTTTCCTTAGATACCCTTACCTCTGATGAAAAATTAATAAACTTCTTGTGCGATGGGGGTTTGCAGTAGTTCACACCGACTAAACCCCCTTCATATCTGCCGCTCTGCAGCCCCACATCTCTCCCCGTCTCTTCGCTCTGAGCAGTCAAAGCAAAAGCAACTGGATGGTTCATTTATCTCCGACATGTAAAACACTAGCTGCCAATCATCAGCTATAGCTGCTGTTAGACACAATACAAACAACAGCTCTGCCCAGCAAAGAAAAAAACACAGAAACTGCATAACTGGCCAACATGGAATCAGTATTCTTATATAACAATGAATATGCCATAGAAATGTGCAATTTTCAAAAAACACAATATGTTACATTTTTAGCAACTGCAAAACAGGTGTGAAAAGATAACCTTTCTCAAGAAAAGAAAGGTCTGGCTGTGCCGACTCTCACTTTAAGATTGGAGAAAAAAATGCCCCAGCTTTTTTTATTTCTTTCAACCAATCACAATCATTCTTGGCGGTGCCAGCAACGGTGTGCTTGCAAAAATATTGCCAGGGGGAAACAGGTTTTGGTGTAACACGCCCACAAAAAAATCGCCTACAGGACGCGAACCATGGCAGAAAAATGGCTACATCCCCACAAGATCAAACACCGCAAAAGTTAGTAAAGGACGTGTTGAAAACTGCTACACAACCGGAGGTGGTAGGACTGAGACCTCCTTGAAGAGATGGTCTCAGTCCGGTTACAAACAAACTTTGAGAACGTGTTCCGACCTGGATCTGAACCAACTGCAGTCACATGACACATTGTTTGGGTTAAACATGAGCATGTTACAGTCCTGGAGGATTATTAATGTGCACCTCCTCCTGTACTGCCTTAATATGCACATTCAGCACATCCAATGCATCAAAACATTGTTTTCTAGTAGAAGCCGCGCCTCGTTTTCAAACTGTATGGTTTGACTAAAATGAACAATGACAGCAATATAGTCCACGATGAGCAGCGCTAAAATCAACCTGCGTAGTTGTCCCTCCATTGTGACATTAGAAAGTGTCACATTTATCTTGCAAGTGTACTCTTCTTCTTCGTTTGCTTAACTTCCTGGATTTTTCCCACATGGAAATTCTGACCAATCAAGAGCAGCTTTCTCACACAAGGCATTTGAAATTTAAAACCTAGTAATGTGGGGCTGCTGAGTAAGCTCACATCTTATATTCAGAATTTCTTGCTAATGTAGTCTGGGCACTTCTCACATCGACAAAATCCACATACTATGCAGTGTGAACACACTACATACTCAATTTTATGCCAACTTAGTATGAATAGTCTGCTAGTATGTGATTTCGAACACATCTTATAGGTTGTGTAAAAATGTATTTTGTTTTTCTTCCTTCTGTCAAACTTCAAACCCCTTTTTTACTGTTTCTGTATTTACTGCTGTTTGCCTTCGAGCGCAGTGCTCTCCACACAGTTATCTACAATCCTCCAAAGATGTTACCATCAACCAGGCAGCCTTGGCCATAATCAGCATTAGTCGAGGGAGCTCCACCCTCAACCCACTGGACAATGCTGCTCCCGCAGTCTTGTGTAAAAATGCACACCCACCACTTGCCTAAAGGACCATTCAGGCTAAGCATAACAGCAATTAGCTCATTGTTTTAAATTGAAACAGGAGGCGTCTTTGCTTTGCAATCACCTTTGCATGTCAACAATATTAAAATGAGAGCTTTTACACACTCGCACAGACACACCTCTCCTGCTTTTTAGATTACAACAAGGATTCAGTCCCTCTCTCGCATGTAGTTGGCTGTTACCTGCAAGGCAATACTTAAGCTGACAAGATAGGCGAGAGGGACAAAATGATTATATTGATTTTAGATATTCTTACTCACACCCACTTGTACACAGTGTTAAATATTATCAACTGTCTATCCAACTCTGTATGATGCGTCCTTCCTTTAGAGCTTTATTTTCCTTCCTCTCACTTTCTGTCTTCATTTGGGACGATAACATGGTGTCTCCAAAACCTTCTTATGTGATAATCATGCTTATTGCTCGCTTGTTCATTAGGTGACACCGTAGCATGTGCACTACTTTACAGCAAATTACTCTTATCTTTGTAAGATCTGTTATGTTGCAAGTCACAGGGGAACTGCAAACAGACGTGTACTGTACATATGGCAATGTAAAAATACATTAATATTAATATAAAAACAGGAACATATATATATCCACACAGACATAGTTAGCCAGCGATCATGCAGTAATGTAATATTTATGAGCAGCGGAGTGACTGGCAGGTTGAATCACTGCCTACATACTGTACAAAAGTCATTCATAGGTCATGTCTCTAACCGTTGCATGATTGGATCCGACCAATCCAAACTAACATTTGCATATGGCTTGCATCTTTTAAACTCTCCATTGCAGTGTGTGTGTGTGTATGTGTGTGTGTGTGTATGTGTGTGGCGGCACAGCTCACATGACAACTGCCCCCAGACTCTGTACATGTGTCTAATGCGTATGTGTGTACATGTGTGTTTCCTGAGTTCTGACCCTCATATATCAGGGCTAGAGACTGAAATTACCTGTCAGAACAAACTACCACCACCACGCCTTTCACACACACGCACAAACACACACTGACACACACTCACAGACAGACACACACTGATAAATAAGTGCTAAAGTCTTTTAAGGCACAGTGTTCACCACAGCAAGGTGAGCAGAGCTGTAAATCTGCCATGACAGAACATTCTCTTAAGGGGGGGATATTTCTCTTGTTTCTGACACGCACACGCACACATGCACACGGCATATTTTAAATGGAGCACAGGTTGTCACTTGGTTTGATTGCTGCACTGGCCGGCGCTCTTAGTTGGTCATTTGTCTCCTGTTTTTTTATTTTATTTTATTTTTCGATTACTCTGCAAAACATATTCATCTTGGATGTGTCACGGCGGATTTATCATTACAGCTGTCAGAGGCGAAGTGAGTGAGGTAAAACTTAACTGAAAGGCCCACACTGCACGGAACCAGCCGCCAGAACTGCAGACTTTTCTGTCATTTCAGCACCATCTATTAATTTTATTCTCTTCAAAACAAGTTTTGTTCTATTTGCGACATGTTTTGGCTCGCTTAAGGACAAAGGCAGCATCCACTGTAAATCAAATCGCTGTCACAAATCACAGTTTAGTCTGAAAGGCGTTCGAGCAAAGAAACACATAAATATAAAACTGACGCCAGCCGGATGCTTATAAGATAATGCTGTTATTGACGTCTTCCTTCAGCGGGCCCACTGAAGAACTAAAAGAGAGAATAAAATACTGTGACCCTCTGTAAACACTGCAATATGTCACACTGGTGCTCTACATTTGTACGTACAGCCCATCTGCCTGCCTCTGTGTGTGTGTGTGTGTGTGTGTGTGTGTGTGTGTGTGTGCGCGCGTGCTGGCCATGTTCTCCTATATCCCCTGACAGCCGTTGATGGTCTAACAACCCACACTGGCCCGTCGCCCCGACCTAGCCTTGACCAATCATGTTTCTCGTGTCCTGGCCCTGAAGCCCTATTGGCTGAGCTCTCTCACCCACAACAGAGCCATCTGTGGCCACTCATCACCTGGGTAACAACCTGAGGCAGCAGAGCATGCTGGGAACAAAGTCAGCTGGCTCTGGATACTTGGTAATTCTCTTTAGCGTAGCTGTGACAAAAAGGGAGCTATATTAGTGCGGAATTGGTATTTAAAGTCCTATTGAGGTTATCAAAGCTGTAATCAATCATATTTTATTGTCTCATTGCACAAAATGACCATAATTTATGAGTGGGGGCTCATAAATGTTGCCGATCGATGCCAGTCACTCCTCTGTTACCTCAGTGACTAGTGAAATTTCAAGCCCTTTAAACAGGCAGTGTTGGCCCAGCCCTGTTTTTACAGTGAGCGCTGTAATCTCCCAGCTCCCCCTTAACTACCCACAGTGCTCCATCCACTTGGTTTCATTTTTGCAGAACCCAAATAAAAAATGATCCAAAGTGTACTGATGCAAGTTTGGCTGGATATTAGTTGGACAAATAAACGGCCTGTGATGTAACATCAGCCACATCAACCAAATGAGTCTCTGGTTGATTTATTGACCAAGTGAAAACGTTTCTGGCCGATAAAATGTATAAACAGTCGCTGTGAGCTGAACTCCCAGGAAAACATTAGACTTGATTTACTAAACTCATAAAAGTTAAAGGGCTAGTGTGTTAGATTTAGCGGCATCTAGTGGTGAGGCTGCAGACTGTAACCAGCAGAAACCTTTTCCGTGTTGCAAGCATCTAGGAAAACTATGGAGGTGGCGAGAAAATGCGAAGGGCTGGTGTTTGGTTTGTTTGTTCAGGGCTACTGTAGAAACATGGCAGAGTCCTGGGAAGAGGATCTGGTCTGTACAGTATGCAGAGACAACTCATTATAACAAAAGACTTTCAGTTATGGGCGATTATAAACTAATAAAAGCACATTTATTATTATACATATTCCATATGTGCCAACATACATAATGGACCTTTAACTAACCTAGTGCACCATCCACTTGGTTTTGTTTCTGCAGAACCCAAATGAATATGTATCCAAAGTTTCCTGAATACTGATATGAATTTGGCAGGATATGAGCCACTGAAGCCAAAAAAGTTTCTGGTTGATTTATTGGCCAATTACATGAAAATGTTTCAGGCCGGTAAAAATGTATAGACGCTTGTTTCCAACCGGCCTCAGAGGAAAATTCAATTTACTAAACTTGTAAAGTTTAGCAGAGGGAATGGACCTGTTTCCTTGTTCATCTCTTAGCGATTTGTTTCCCCTCTCTCCTTCTCTTTTCCTCTTTGTTTAGTCGCTCATCCCTCTATGAGAGATTGTCATTCAAACCTTTAAAGCAGCATCTACGTAGGGTTGAGATTGCAGAACTGAAACGTCAGAGTGTGCCAAGCATGTAGGAGAACTACAGTGGCAGCCACAAAAACGTGAATGGCCCTATCTAGAGCCAGTGTTTGACTTGTCTATTCTGGGTTACTGTAGAACTACAGCCCCATTTCCACTAAACACTTTCGGTATGGCACCTTTGAAACCAAAAGTAACCCTTCAGACAGGGTACCTAGACCCTAGTGTTTCCACTGCAAACAGTACCCTTAAATGTGGGCGGGGTTGTTGTCACTCACTGCTCCGTCCAGCACTCACTGTATTTCCTCATTACCAGTGACACAGAGGGAAGTCTGCACCTTGTCTATCATCTACAGAGCAAAGCTGCATGCCGACATTTTCAGAACAAGATAAAACAGGCTGCAGTGAGTCCCTCTCGATGGGATATTTGAAAACATCCCATCGAAATATCCCATGTGCAAAATATCCCATATCTGGGTTTGTGAATTTAGTCCTTCTGAGGCAAGCTCAGGGGTTTAGTGTTGCCATAGCTCACAGAAACGACACTCCGCAACACATTTTCTTTTCCTCAAATGAGGATTAGAATATATGCAGTTCACATAATCCATTCGAAATTGATATGTATAAATGCTTGAAGATCCACTCATTACTTAAAGTGTTTGTCATATAAAACGGAAATGGAAAAAAAGCGTACCTAACTGAACTGAACTGTACTGTACTTTTTAGAAAACTCAACATAAGGCCTCAATTGCCACTTATACCACCTGATTTTTTTAATTTACGGGTATTTTATGCATCACTGTGAGGAGAGTACTGGAGCTGTGTGTGTGTGACTGTGTGTTTTTCACAAATTGACTGCAGCATTTAATTTTCAGTGGTTATGTGCCTAAGTTTGTTCAGTTTTGCTCAAGAAAATAAACAGAAAAATAAAAGTTTGTGAGAGCCTTACAATCAACCAGACTGATTTACTTTCTTAAAAGGGAAATGTTCAGCTTTGTGTCACCGCACTGTGGGCAGTTTATGGAGAAGAATACTGTTTGGCTTCCCTCGGTGCCATCCGGAGCTCCCCGTTCATCCACCAGCGGGGCTCATCGGGCCCCTGCGTCATCAGGCAGACTTTAGCCGGCAGATGAACGGGGAGTTGCAGGCGCCGGCAGCCCGGAGGGAGGCTAAAGTTAATGCTAATGTTAATGTTACCTTCTGTTGGGTCTGCGTCATGGACTGGAGGCTTTCTGTTGAGATGCTGAGGTATTGACGTTATGCTCCTGTGGTAAGCTAGTCTGGTTTTATAATAGACACACTGTACAGAGTTTTCGTTTATTTTTAGCTGAAAAAACAAAACAAAAAAACTGGGCACTTTTTGTCACTTTTCTGGCCTTTGTACCTCACCATTTTCTCTCTTCTTTTTTCAGTCCTTGCCATCAAATTACATTTTGTATTTTGAGCATCAATGTGTATGGACGACATGAGGGGTCTTCCCCATGTCATGTGTCCACAGCGTAAGCACAGTGTGCCACAGTAATAATCATCCATGGGATTTACAGTGCCAGAATGATGACTGTTAAACACCAAATACATCCTTATGCTTTTGACTGTCGCTAAATTTGCTCCTCCTCACAATCATTTTCTCATTTAAGCATCTCGTTGTTGCACAGAAGACGGCATTTGGGATTTTTGTTTTTGGAAATACATTTTGTCATTTGGATTTAAGAATCCTAATTTCACACTCCATTATTTAAAAAAAACCCAACAACAACACTGGGATGTAAACACAGGTTGTGTGTGTCTCTCCCTCCTCTGCCAGATGGAAAGCCAGACAGAGCTGGCAGGACCTGCAACATCTCCCACTGGCTGCCGGGGAGCGAGCGCATGATGAGAAGGAGAGCAGAAGAGAGTGAACGGGCGATGGAGGACTAAATGAGAAGAGGAACAGAAGGACTCATCAAGGAGCTCTTCAATTTTGGAGAGCACTCATTTGTAGCGGCTTCCCGCTGTTACCCCAGTCTCAGTTTCTCCCCTTTCCCTCTTTCTTCGCTGCCTAAATCACAAACTCCATCCTCAACTCCCATTCACCTCTTTCATTCCCTCTTCTCTTTCTGACTCCTACACTTCCTCTGAGCTGTAACTCTGAGTCCCTTGTTTTCTATCCAGTAATTGCATCTTTCTTCAATCTCGATCCGAAACGCAGACTTGGTGGAAACTTGGAGGAAGTCTCTAATTACTAGGGGTGAAAACAAACAAGGCTGTGGCAGGAAGCCATGCATTCAAACAAACATCCACACTGAGATTTCTGTGTGCATCAACACAGCCACTCGCTTTATAGTACGCTATAAAAATATACAAACCTCATGAAATCTTTTGGAATTCTGCTGTCTCTATTTTTCTCCCCTCTTAAAAGACACATAGCTCACTGTGTTTCTAATATTATGGGCATGAATGCCAAAGAAACACATCCACACACTCCTTCTTTACTTACTTATGTAGCGCACTGGGAGGCAGCTTGGTTGTCTTCTCCATCTGGCCGTAACAGGACGTCTTGGCCTCAGGGATGTCGCCATACTCCTCCAACATGGCTGCCGCTGCTGACGTTATGATCCCCAGACCATCCCGAACTCGCGCCTCCAACGGGTAGTCCCAGTCGTCGTATGACACCGAAATCATTCCCGGTGGAAACTCGTCTGGCGTTATTTCCGGGTTCCCAGTGGTGAGCGACGGCACAATCCAGATGTATCCGAATCCGGTGAGGCCCAGGGAGCGCGCCTCCTCCAGGATGTACACCGCCTCGTCCTTGGAGCAGTAGAGCAGGACCACTGGGGACTGGACCTTCTTGAGCATGATCTGAGAGCGGCTGTCTTCCTCCACTGCGTCCAGAATGATGATATTCTGCAGGTCCCAGCCCACAAAACTAAAGCAAGGATAACGAGGACAGGAGTGAAATGTTAATATTTAACTAATAGACTATTAACTTTGCTCAGGTGCTGGCAAGGGCAGTTGTAATTATCCATCATAATTAATATCATTGTTAAGTGCGATGTGAATGCTAATAGGTGTAAAGTGCTTATTGTCAGGGGAAACACATTAGGGCTAAATGGAGAATGCAAATGCTAAAGCTGGTTCTGTATAATGATGCTCAGCAGGTTGCAGCCCACACAAGCAAAGGACAAGGGGAACAAACACTGGCCTCTTAATGTGAAAGGGCCCGTGGTCAACGTGCTAATTGGGGACAACAGTTATCAGAAAAAAAGTGCTGTCATCAACGTGGAACGCAGCTTCGGTCACACCTCCTGGACAAAAAAATAGGTTCATTAATATTTCATTACTTCTGCCCGACCATGTGGCTGAATAGAGATCCTCTATGGAGGGTAACGCTCAAAGCAGCTGAAAGAAATGAAAGAAAATTTCTGCAGACCATGGATATGTTACATTTGCATTATCAAGTTTCTAAAATGATGTTGACGGAAGGTACGATGGATGGCATGACATCTAGGCAAGATACCTGCCAAGCTGCAGACCCCTATTTGAGTCTTACAAACGACGAAAATGGTTGTTCTTAAGCAACTTATCGCTACATAATCACCAAAGGTGGGTGTCTTTGGCAGCCCATTGCTGTGTTTCCATCAGGGATAGTTCCACAAAAATCAGTTGTTTTTTACTGAGTTATTGCTGCATTATCTGCCAGGATAGTGCACCAAAAGCAGTTGTTGTTACCTAGACATCGCCTTTTTTTCAAGCCAGGATTGTGCTGCCAAAAGTGGTATTTTAAGCCAAACCATGATCTTTTTCTAACCATAACCAAGTGCTTTTTAACCATGTTAACCATTGTAACAGAAAGAAACAGAAAGTTTCAATGTATCCACTACATAATAACATACAAATGTCATGTATCTGTGCTTTGCAGACACACATAATGTGAACATTTATTCTGGCGATTGGGTTAAAAGGAAAAATATCATTAGAATTTTTAATCTTGTTTTGTAGCCAGAGTTAAAAGTAACTTGCTTTTAAAACGATAATGCATTTGTAGAGTATCTTTTCTCCATCCTGTGGGACTGGTTGTTCTTTTAATACCCAGCAGGTCCCAGTGCACGAGGCTAAAGAGCAACAGAAACAGAGGAAATGGTGGCTGTGTTCGCAATTAAAGAAAATAATGTATCATTAACTGGTAGCATGCAGGAGCACAGGCCCTTAATGGCAGAGCTGGCAGAGTGTGGGACAAACACAGACGCGCACACACAAACACGCACTGGAGACTGAGTGTGACATACAACTGGGGAAAAAAGGGAAGAGGTTAACCGTTGTGAAAGAATCCAACAATAGACAGGTAGTGTAACATGAGAGAGATTTGGGACTTGCTGTCCACTTCTTGCTGTTCAGAGTGATAATGGTCTACAAATCCCACATGACAAAACTAGTAAAGAGAGGCAATGGTACACAGAGATGCATTCAAGGGGTAATAACAAGTACGGGAGAATGTGATACCGCAGTGATCAGCAAGTGCATTTCTTGTTTTCAAGCCGTCCTCTTTATTAAATCAACCACTGAATAGTCATAACGATGTGGGTGTCACATGCAGATCAATCACCTTCATTAGTGTGTTCGAGACGATCCGGACCATACAGGTCGATGTGCAATGCCTGAACAACCATTCCCCTCCAAAAACTGGTCCCTTAAATCTGCAGATTATACTGGCGGACTCACCACCTTCCTGCCGGCATTCATCTCCACTAGAAAGCCGATGTACGTTGTCACCCACAAAATATATTCCCTCATCTCATGTCATATATCTGGGCCTGTATTTCATCGAGGCTACTGCAAGTGCCTACAGTTTCTATGGCCGGGTCAGCCTTGACTCGCCGAGATGACCGCTCCAATTCTCTGCTGTGAATGATGGAAGTCCATTGGTATTAAAACTGTCTGCCCATGACTAAGTCACTGCGAACCAGCTGAGTGCTGACACAGGAAATCGACAACGGGTAATTGCAGGTAATTGGGCTTATTATTTCTCGTTTCATAAATGATGACTATTATTTCAACATTGAGTTGAACATCACTTCTGGAGGTGGTGCGGATATTGACATCTGGGATGTTAAGTTACTTCTCTTTATTACAAATCTGTAACACCGTGGAGCTATCTTTCACTAAAGTATTGTCAATGCATTTAGGAGGAGTGGATATTGATTGGAAATAGAAGCATAAACAACAGGCTTGGATTTGCTTGATGGGAAAATGTGCACAGGATCTGATTCCTATTTGAGCAGATTGGATAAAATGTGACACATTTTCAGTAGCTCACGCTTCCCAGTTTCCTGAATGCAACACCTGTTTGAGGGACAAATTCATAATCTCATTCAATCAGCCAGTTAACCATCTGTTGCCACTCTACGTGTAATTAAAACAATTGTAACCAGTGTTACCAAATACAGACACGGGCAGAGAGTGTTTGAATCACTGTTTGGTTTGACATAAAGAGTAACTGCTAATGAAAAAGACCCTCCTCAGCTGGGTTTTAATATATCATGGGATCAGGCGCCGGCCTTTGCCAACATCTCAACACTGCTGAACATGGATCATTAATTTGACATTTTTTTGCCAAAAATTATGGCTTGCTGTTCTCTTCAGCAGTTTTTTCTCTTTCTCTCTGCGGAGAGCTACAGCATCAGTCAAAATGACCTAAAGGGGCGGCAAACAGCCAAACTGCATGTGTAGTAAACCTACCTGTCATCTACATTAATTTTAAGAATGCTGATGAAATCCTTTTAGTGCTGGCTGCCTTTGAAGTACCTACTGTATGAGTGGAGCAGATGAAAAACACAAGGCCAGAACACTGTGTGCGGTAACTCTCCTGGAAAGTAAACTTTTCCCATTCTCTGGGGAAATTTGCAGTGATAATGGAGAAGATTACACCCGAAATGGGGAAATGGGCTTGGAGAAATGCCCGGGCCAGAGGCGCATCAACTATTTAGGAAGCATAACTACAGTGCTTGTTATCTTCAGTTTTTCTTAGTGCAAACTGTTGGCAATGAAAGGTGATTTCAGGGGCG
The DNA here is from genome assembly GCA_035609425.1 of Epinephelus awoara. Classification (NCBI taxonomy): domain Eukaryota; kingdom Metazoa; phylum Chordata; class Actinopteri; order Perciformes; family Serranidae; genus Epinephelus; species Epinephelus awoara. The sequence continues at coordinate 9,414,263 of CM069311.1, forward strand.
ATGACGCAAAGGGGTAAGTGAGGGGGAGTAGAAGGGCCCATTGCTCATGCACTTCACAGCTCCTTCATTAAGGCTTTATTTGTTTAATATAATATCATTTGGAAGTTGTTTATCTACATTGCAAGGTAATGTGTTATTCTTGCAGGGTTCAGCAAGTTTAGCCAAGTCTTTACAGTCCTGTGTAATAACCCTGCAACATAAACCCAAGAGTATAACGGCCCTTTCCTCATATGATTGTTAGCCATTTTAGCTGGCGGCATGACTCCAGGGATGACAATGTCTGTCGGTTGGTCGGTCGGTCCAGCAATTGGGTCCGGACTGACAGTATCTCAAGAACAATTACATGGATTGACATAAAATTTGATACAGAGATCTGTGTTGCCCAGAGGATGAATTCTAATGACTTTGGTGATCCCCTGACTTTTTATGTTACGCCTAATGGCGCCTTAATGCACAGGCTTACCTCGGCTCAAGTCCTGGGCCCTGGGTCTCTAGGTGCCTCACTAAATCTGAGCCGAAAAAATTGTTAAGGACGAGGTAAAGGCAGGCAGATGGAGGAGACCACGAGCCGGTAAGAGAGCCCTCTGCTGTACTAGAGGAGGGTGGAGGACTGTGTGGTGATGAAGAGGGAAGAGACAAAGTGGCACTTCTTGGCCATCTGCAGGCTTTTCATTGAAAAGACTGATTTCTCCATATTGCTGCTGTGCACACAGGCCTACCTGGCTGATAACCTAGCTTAGTCTTTACTTTTTGTTAATGTGTTGTCTCATATTGATGGGTTTCATATTCTGTTTACTAATTAGGAGGGCACTCCATTTACTATTTGTCGTTGTCTATTGACGGGGTGTCTGAATTAATGTTGCTGTGGCATACTGTTGAGGGAGGGAAGTACTCCAAAACAAGCACAGCCCCGCACCTAAAGTAATAATAAGGCGCCTATGCTTGTGCCACCAGCAGAGTAAAGTTTTTTTTACTAATCCATTAAAATATCTCAACATCTACTCGGTGGAAAGGAAGGAAACTTTCTAAAGAGATTCATGGTTCCCAGGTGACTCTGATTTCCTGATTTTCTCTACTGTCACCATGACGTTGATGTTTATGGTTTACATGAAATGTCTTTTCCATTACTGTACTTTGACTTATAACATGTTAGCCTACTGACGTTAACATTTGGCTCAAAAGTGCCATAATACAGTCTCAAGGAGCCACTTCCAAGGCTGTAGACTACTAGTTACAGTTGTCACTCCTCCTGGCCTTGATTTCACTGACTTAGCTTGCGATCTTTATCCAGAGCTTCTCCACATGGTTGTCACAGCTAGCAATGCAACTCTAGCAGCAAACACACCCACACCATGACTGGTAAAGTACAGAACTGATGAGATTTATTAGTTCTTGAGTTACATCATTTTGCTGCTGAGCCATCTTGTTGGTTCCCTTTGAGGGGTAATTCCTTTGTTCCCAGGGTCCTATGTTCCCCAGTTCTACATAACACATATTGAGAACCTTTAAAAGATGTTCCCCAGCTTTGCATTCACTTAATATGACATGGTAAGGTTAGGACTGATTGATTATTCAAATAAAAAAGAGGAAGGAAAACAAAAAATGAAAAATAATTTTCAATCAAAAGTGGTTGACTATTGCTATTTCCAAACAGTTTAAAGAATAGGAAAGAAGTTTAAGGCCAGGTAAGGTATTTTATAAAATATCTTAACTTGAAATAGGAGTATTAATGTGTAAACAGAATACTGAACTTGGGAACATAGGATCCTGGCAACGCAGGAACCTGGGAATGTAGAAACTTGGGAACATTGGACCCTGACAAACTGGGTTCCTGGAAACATAGAACTTTGGGAACAACAGATTCTAGGACCATCCTAGAAAAAGAGGAACTTTGGAACATGGGACCTTGGAAACGTAGGATCCTGGGAACATAGGATCTTGGGAACTTATGATCCTGAAAACATGGAAACTTGCGCGCATAGGACCTTGGAAACATAAGTCCTTGGGAACACAGAAACTTGGAAACTTAGGATCCTGAAAGCATGGGACCTTGTGAACATAGGAACTTAGGAACATGGGACCTTGGAAACTTAGTATCCTGAAAAATATAGAACCTTATGAAAATAGGACCCTGGAAACATAGGACCTTGTCAACAAGGAAGCTTGGAAACTTAGGATCCTTGGAACATAGTGCCTTGGTAACTTAGGATCCTAGAAACATAGGACCTTGGCAACAAGGAAGCTTGGAAACTTAGGATCCTTGGAACATAGGACCCTGGCAACTTAGCATCCTAGAAAAAGAGGAACTTTGGAACATGGGACCTTGCGAACATAGGACCTTGGAGACATAAGTCCTTGGGAACACAGAAACTTGGAAACTTAGGATCCTGAAAGCATGGGACCTTGTGAACATAGGAACTTGGGAACATAGGAACTTGGCCACTTAGCATCCTGGAAACATGGAATCCTAAGTTTCCAAGCTTCTATGTTCCCAAGGTCCTGACGGCATGGGACCTTGTCAACATAGGAACTTTGAAACATAGGACCTTGGGAACATAGAAGCTTGGAAACTTAGGATCCTGGGAACATAGGACTTTGGGAAATTAGGAACCTGGTAAAATAGCAATTTGGGAACATATATGCACTCTCTAGTTTAAAAGTAATCAGATATTCAGTCTAAGATAAAGTAAAACAGTGGAGAAGAGTACACACAGGTGTCTAGTTGATCCTACCTGTTGTCCACGGTAGTTTTTAGGATATTGATGAACTCCTGGTAGCCGGGGAACTTTGACGTGACAATGGAGAAGATGTGCCAGTCGTACTCCTCCATGATGTTCAGCATCAGCAGAGCCTCCTGTTGGATAGAGGCACCGAACTGGAAGAACGTTGACTTCACATCCTGAGAGAGGAGAACGGGGGGAGGATAAAGGGAATAAGGAAAGGAGGATGAAGGGAGGGGAAGAAGAAATTTAGTTTGGGATTCATTTGGATTTTTGTCATACTTCTCTTATTAGTACAACAGCTATTCAAAGTGCATCTCAGAAATATCAATCAACAGAGCATTTAAAATTTGGCAGCACACAGTCTCTCACTCACACACACGCACACACACACACACACACACACGAATCGAGAGTAATAAGCATCTCGTGGAGGAAATATATGGATGAGGGGCTCAGAACAATTCAATTAAGCTCAAATTGGATTGGTGCGGTACAGGCAGGCTGCAGAACTCTGTGGGCCTGGTTCTGGGGGAACGAGGGTTACATTCACTCTGAGTCACTCGTATCCACTCCATTAAACCTGACTCAGAATCATTTGCCACTTAATTCAGCCAAACTGAGACATGGGCTTGGACAGAGCAGACAAGCACTATTACAGGTGGACAAATTAACTCTATTCATTTATGTTGGAGGTTTAAATGAGTCATTAAGGTGCAGGCTATTAAATGAGGTGAAATGAGTCAAAATAAATAGTGATGAATAGTGAGGAAGAAAAAAAGAACGTGGCATCACAAAATGTGTGGACTGACGAAGCGTTACCTCGTCTTTGATTGTTTGATACATGATTTGCTGTGTGTGTGTGTGTGTGTGTGTGTGTGTGTGTGTGTGTCTGTGTGGATTTCTGTTACCTTGAAATGTCAGAGAGTTCACACATGGCTTATCTTGACACCACTTGTCTTTGGCACTCTAATTATGATAGACTTGCAGGTTGTGTGTGTGTACATCTTCTGTGTCAGTGTGTGTGTGTGTGTGTCTGTGTGTGTGTGTGTGTGTGTGTGTGTGTGTGTGTGTGTGTGTGTGTGTGTGTGTGTGTGTGTGTGTGTGTTAAAGCTGCTACCTGACAGCTAAAAAAAAAAGGACGAGGGCTAAGAGACACAGAACAAAAGGTTGGAGCAAAAGATATGAGACAAATGAAGAAAAAGACATTCTGCCCGGTGTCACTTTGTAAGATCACACCTGCTCTTAAAATGAACAAATGCATCTCATACACACACACACACACACAATGTTGCACAGAAATGAGTGCACTATATGTACACACTGCCTGCAGCTGCAGCTACAGGACTTCATCCACAGTGTGACCAAACTTGAAAAAAACGAGAGTTGCCGAGTTGGTGTGTGTGATGAAGCAGCAACTGTAATGCTAGGAGCTATAATACCGGTAGTGTAATGCCGCCTGGCGTTAGTCTCAATCCTATATGCTGCAAGAGTTGAAAACACATCTTGAAGAGGCCTTTTGTCGCTTACAAGGTTATTAAAATTGGCTATTGCAGACTTCCGACACCACTAAAGGTCTCTACACATGATCAGCTGTAAAACCGCTTTGCGTTGGCTGTCCCATCGTTTGTCTATGCAGGGCGGCAACGCCTGACAAAGCGGCACCGCTCGGATTTAATTAATTAATAATTGCTTAATTGCTTTTTTAGCACATGATAAAACTTGCTTCATTCATTAAAAAAAAAAAGAAAGAACAAAAACAAAATAAAACTCAACAAAACCGTCGTCTACTTTTCCAACAATAACTAACTCTGGTTTGTCCAGAAAAAAAAACAGAAAATCCACTGCTTTTATCTGTTGACACTCTGCTGCTGCTGGACCTGTAGCGTTATCCCCACCACCTGCAGTCTATCAGCTCAACTGCCTGTTCCACCAGTAAAGACTTACCTCTGGTGCTGCATGATGTGCACAACATACAATAGAAAGAGAAGCATCTGTATTTTAAATACCCTGGTATAATGTAATACAGTGATACCGCCCAAGCCCATGCTGCATATATGCTTTTAAACTGATGCTTACATGTACTGTCAAATTAGTGAAAATGTTTCTAAATGGGATTTGTCTTCAGTCACTTGTATTTTATATATTCATGTTTGCGTAAATTGCAGTAAGTTGAGCTCTCAGGGCCACTGTAGGTATGCTTATATGAAACTTTCCAACTTAATTATTCCTAATACTTTTTTTTTTCTTTACATACCAGTAGTGTACTGGTCTGCTGGTAAACTATATACTAGGGCTGGGTATCGACACTATACTGTTAAAGCTACTCGTACCTGTCTTGCATTTCACACAGCACTTAAAAAAAATCTGAACATCCACAACTCCCGCCTCCCTCCAAAGGCCTACTCCCCCCTCCTCCATTACGTCTATGATAGACGTAGGCGTTGGCAAGGTAACATTAGATAGTTTTCTGAGAACCATAAGAGAATGGTACAATTATGAGTTTTTATCTCTGGTGGAATTCACTTACATTTTTAGTGTGCTATCAGCTTATTAACAGCATTTTAACCTAAACAAAGACAAGCATAAAATTTCCAGAAAGGTAAGTGTTGCTTTAAGGTATCGACCGAAATCACCCAGTGTCACGTAAACTGAAACTCCTTTAGTCAAACAATGTCTGCATTCAATCACTTATGTACCCAGATCTAGAAAAAAAAGGCTATTTGTATGGATTTGGTCAAAGCCAATCATCGCAAGTATTTTTCAGTTTAATGGGATGTGTGATTGGCCTATGACGTTGGGCACGGTGTATTTGATTGAGTTGTTTGTGCAGTTCTTAATGAATACTTTAATAATGTGAACACTTTCAAAATGTATTTGAGTAAAAATAATTTGACTGGGGTGGAGTGGTGGTGGTATGTGTATAGTGCAATTCTCCTGCACAGAGAGTTTCACTTCTAAGAGTAGGTTTAACCAAACTAAGTGAAGAGGGCACTGGGGGGATGAAAATGGACACAAGTAGAAAGCAGGGACTGCGTGTAGTGGATTGTATTTGTTACCATATCAGTGCACTGTATGTAATTTCATCGCTATATGCATGACCTAGCATTTCATTTTCCACTGTGGTGATAGCCTCTGAATGATGTGGGTGCTCGCTGTTTGCATTATTTGTGTGTGTGGCTGTGTGTGTCTCTCCCCCCCATATCAAGGCTCTTGAGTGCTCTTTAATGGTATTGTATCTGTATGTGAGGCCGGCTCACTCGATACTCAGACTCAAGTGCTCTTCAGAGGCTCTCTGCGCAGCCCGCTGTGCGTGCATGTGTGTGTATGTGTGAGTGTGTTCTAATGGGGTAGAAACTGAAGCAATGCTTGAGCATGGTGGAACAGGAGGGAGGTCATGCTATAAGACGTGTCACTTCCTGTCTTCATCAGAGCAGCGGCCGATACTCCCACACTTTGCTGTGATATGCAGAGGACTGAGAGCAGCACAGGGCCAGTTATGGGATGCACAGAGCAGAATGAGAAGGCAGATTTATATGTGTGGCTTTATATGAAACTGTGTATGAAATATTGTTTTTAATGTGTTGGTTTTTTGCCCTCAAATATTTCAACACTGACACCTACACCTGGCACCTGGCGACAGAACAGCTGGCACACAAGTGGCTTCAAAGGTTCTTTTGATTTGAATAATTAAGGTTTTTCTTGTGTTGTCTGTTTAACCAGTGTGCTAAACACTGCTCATGCTAGATGCAGCTTTTCCTCTGTTAATTCCAAGCAAACGTTTGTTTGACTTTGCATTTTCGTATAATCTAAAATGTTTACAGGAGGGTTACTGGTTTAAGACATTGGGGATTTCTGTCAATCCATATAGGAGCATTTAATCTTTTAGTTTACCAAAAAAAAAAATCACCAAATTTCAAGACACACAGCGTTTTTGGACTGAGACAATACATTGATGCCACAGGCAGCATTTATGCAAAATTAATTTAGCAAAAGCTAACACTAGTATGCTTAATCTCTAAAGAATTCTGTTTCAATATTATTTTGGCAACGTTTCACACGTCTGTGTGAGTGTGTGCGTGCGTGTATGTGTGTGTGTGTTTGAATGCCTGCCTGCGCCTGTCTGAAATGATTCACGCTCCAGGAACCCCAGGAGAGGAAGCCAAATTCTACCACACAACGGAAATCATCCTTTTACCAAAATAATTGCTCCGCTCTGGTCTCAAATGAGACTGGGCACGTGCCTGCGCTCATTTGCGCGGGCCAAATAGTGCCTCTTTATTTTCAACAGGATCTCATCGCGTCACGAATCCGACAGAACCCAACGGGACTGAGGAGATTCGTTTTAGGTTGGGCTGAATATTCTCATTTTTACACCATCAGAAAACGCTGCTTGCCACAAGAAAATGGCGAGCCAGGCTTCAAAATTCTGTCTGGAAAATGGGCAGTTTAGGTCGGCCTTACCTATAATTCTGAGACCAGAGGCAACTCTATTGAACACTTGAGTGAAGCAGACTCTTAAGGACACTGACAACAAAGAAGTGAATAAATCCTCACCTCTCTGTCTTTATTCTCACTCTGCTGCTGAGAGAGAGAAGACAGCCGCAGCTTCAATCCTGTTTCTGTCATTGGATGTCTCTCTACTTAAATATATTTTTCCCAGGAGAAACAAAAACAGAGAAAATGGAATCACAGTCCCCATCACTGTGTGTGCGCTTCTTTGTTGTATTTCATAGCCTGATTTTTGTTTTATTATTGCTCATTACATTAATTTTATCTTCAAGGTTTTTATAATGAATATGAGTGAGATAGAGGGAGGCAGTATTGCAGAAAGGAAGAATATATACTGTTAACAAAATAAGAGATAGAACCTAAAAGAAACGCTGAGTAAAAAGGAAGGCCATGATAAAGAATTAACAACAAAAAAAAAAAAGAGAAAGCTAATTTATTTGAGAGTGGCAGGCAGAGAAAGTTGCATAAAGACATGAAATCAGAGACAAAGAGCGAGGAAAAGAGAAAAGAGAGATGGGCAGAGCAGAGAAGAGACTGATGGAGTGACTAAGCGGCGTATGATTGTTTCTAATTGGGACGGCTCGCAATCCGTGACATCAGAAAACAGCCAATCATATCCTCTCATTTCACCCTTGTCAAGTGTGACATGTCTCTTCTTTCCACTCACACCTTCAGCAAGTGGCGCCCGCACATACAAACACACGCGCGCGCGTACACGTACGTAAACGAGCAGTCTGCTCTCATGCTCTGTCTATCACGTTCACAGTCTCCCACTCTCAAATTTCCCACTCTGTTGCATGCACACACAAACAGGCGCACGCACACAACCGCAATGACGCACACACACACACAAACAAGCACCTGCCCCGCGGGGCAGGACAGTGTGTCTAAGTTGAGATAGAGGGGAGTTATAAATAGTAGTCCTCATATCCTCTGCTGCTGATAGCATCATGCACTGTCTGGTCTGATGACACGCACACATGTACAAAAAAAAAAAGAAAAGAGAAAAAGAAATCAAACACACACACACACACACACACACACACACACACAAAAGCAGATGAGTGTGTAGTGAATCGTGAGTTGGAGTTGAAGCACACAATCACCAAGACAAAGGCTGCATAATAAACCTGCATATATGTGCCACATATACCCACGTATCACTCGCATCTGCCACAGATACCCTGCTATCTGCCCGGTTCAAAAGCTCCGCAGTGTCCACTGGAGGAGAAACACACTGATATGACAAAAATTCCTCGGTGGCCCGTTACTAAATATAAACAGACAGGCATAAAAATAGCTGCAGCAAAACAAAAGAGCCCAAAATGTCTGTGGAAACAAACCGAAATGCCAAGCAGACAGCACTTGCCATATAAACCACACAGACAGGAAGAGTCACTGGAGCCAAAACCACAACAAAAATAACATAATTTTCCCAGAAACTAACTGAATGATAAAATAACTGATTACTGCACGCAGTGAGCACTCTGCTTTTACCAGACTGAGGTTTGCCAGTATTACGTCCTGACAGGAAATACAAGAAAAATAAAAATATAGCAATGGTAGCAGTGCTCCATCCAGAGGGAGCAGAAGTGGTCAACAACAGGATTTTGTTTACAGATACTGCATTTTATGGCTGTGGACAAAAAGGTCATATAAACTTCCAAAAGCTATTTTCTGCCTCTTGTGGTTGTTGGGTCCATAAATACGACAGGCTGTGATCTAATATGAAAATGTCAAACATCTACACATTCTTTGTATAGTATTAAACATATATTGAATCTGGCTCTGCAGCTTGGCCAGGCTGCTGTGTTTGAAAGTATCCAATATATTATAAAGACTTCATATTTTGCAATTTGGCCCGAAAAGAAAGAGGGAAAAACAAACAAGCCTACAGCGTCTTTGTGTCTGTGGGGCTGGATTGGCACCACTACAGCATCAGATAAACTGGTGCCAAACAGATCCACAGAGCGTAGAGAATGTACACAGACATTCATAATGTACAAAAAGTGACAACTTATAGGCTGGCGCCGCTCACTTCTGCCTCCCACTGCATATTTTAAACGAAAACAAGGTAGACAAATTACAGGCAGGCCAATTAGAAAAGTTGAAACATTGCTGAAACGAGTGCTGCTCGGTGGGTTGGATGCATCCCAAGTCAAAGAAGGGAGGCTTCAAGCCATATTCATACGTTTTCCAAGGTATATTCTGTATGTTGGCCAAATGAGCAAACCATAATTAAGCTGACAGTTTTCAGTGGGAGGAAGTGATATCATCGGCTATATTAGGAGAGAGGGAAACAGACCACTATTGGCACCAAGACCACGTTATTTCCAGCAACACCTTTTGTTAATATCCTCTGTTAAATACAGACAAAGGGGATGTAGATAAAGAGAGAAGAGACAGTTTAATTAAACACTTTCCTTACATGGGTACAACTCATAGTTGGAAAGATGCAACTGGACAAAACATTTGATGTGGGGGGCAGCAGGGCTCTGTCTATGGCGCTGAAAGGTGTGCAGACATTCATTCATTCATTCATTTTCTGTGACCGCCTATCCCAGCTGACAGTAGTTGAGAGGCAGGGTTCACCCTGGACAGGTCACCAGGCTATCACAGGGCTGACACATAGAGACAGACAACCATTCACACTCACATTCACACCTACGGACAATTTAGAGTCACCAGTTAACCTGCATATCTTTGGACTGTGGGAGGAAGCTGGAGCACCCTGAGAAAACCCACACTGACACGGGGAGAACATGCAAACTCCGCACAGAAGGGCTCCCACACCCTGGGGTTTGAACCAGGAACCCTCTTGCCGTGAGGCGACAATGCAAATCACCTCCTTAACTGCAGTAAAATGCAGTTCTGTTCTATTTACTTTGAAGTTTAACTCTGTTTTCAACATCAGAACATTTAAATATCTTGTATCAAAGTGCTTTTGTTTTCCAAACACAAAGTCAGTGCAGGTGGCCAGATGTTTGACTCTGCACTCTTTATTTTGTTATTTATGCCTTTTTCAACAATGTCTAATTTACAAAGTAAGACCTGCACTACAAGAAAATGTAACCTGTGATGTTTTATATCAAATGCCTGTAATTCTCCTCTTTTGTGCAGATTAACGTGCAGATTAACGCATGACCCTCTCGCCAGAATAAATGTTGGCATGTGTTTCTGCAAATGTTAAAACTTTGGATGTCTTTACGTTTCAGTATTCAATTTTACGTTGGGACATCTCTGTGGTTAGTTTAAGGCACCAAACCCACTTAGTTAGGGTGAGGAAAACATCATGTTTTGGCTTACAATACCTGCTTTTGATGCTCCAAACACAGCTGGGCACGTCCCAGACTGTTGTTTAAAAAACACCAGCTTTTCTTTGTATCAAACACTGGTCTGCGGCTGTCTGCTGCTTGGCAGCTGTCTCGCCTAGGCGTCATGCCATCCACCACCCCCTCCTCGTCTTGATGGAAAACGCAGCTCGTATGTGATCTGAACTGCGTCACATGTATGAAACACACAAATGTATCATATCCGTGGTTTGCAGAAGCATACAATGTCAAAGTTTAATCTGGTAACTGGGCTGTGATGCAGCCTGCTTGTGGGATATCCATCTACAAGCACAGACCACTGCAATGATTCAGCTGAACACAGTACTAATATATGTTTAGAAAAGTTATTATGATTGTAAGATAATCGTAAACTGGACATACTGGCTTATTTATGGTTGCAGAAATATAAACAGTGAAGAATGCAGGGCCTAAAAAGCAATCCAAACAGACTGGCATGCACACTTCTCTGTGGGATGAGAAAACCCTCTGAGCTTATTGGTTTATGACCCTCTTTGAAACCAATTTCACAATGTAAGCCTGAAGCCAAAGCATATACTGTGGGCCTAAACATCACATGGAAGACTTTACCTCAGATGTGCTAATTAAAAGTTCAGTATGTCGGATTTAGAGGGATATTCCTGCAGAAATAATTTTGGTGTTTACGCTTCCTTAGAATGAGCCATTTATATCCACATAGGGAGCGGGTCCACGTCCACCGAGATCCCTATGTTGCACCACCATGTTTCTACAGTAGCCCAGAACAGACAAACCAACCTCCTAAAAATTCTAAATCTTAAGTTAACAGAGTGAAAAGGTGAGTACACATTAGTAGGTGCTGGGCTAGCAGGCCATCTCCGTCAAGTTAAACAGCACTGAAGAAACACTTATTTATCACATGACATGGCTTCAATTAGTATTTGTTTTTTAGATTTTTCTCTGGTTTTCACCTGGTGTGTTTGTTTTGCAGATAATTCGACTCCTGGTAAAAACCTAACCAGGTGAAGCTGAGGTGGTTGCCATCTGCAAGCCTCACCACTGGATGCCACTAAATCCCCCTAAATCTTACACACTGGACCTTTAAAGAAGTATTTCACTGCTGGAAAGATAGCCTTTTAATAAAACTAGGATGTCTATGCAGTAGAATTGCAAATACTTTTGAAATTGGTGCCACAGAGCCGGCAAAAACAGAGAAAAAGAATGCTTTTGCTCAACAGGGAGAAAACCTACAACTACCAGAATGCACTGCACCACACCAATAAACATTCCTGTTCGTGGGAGACATAAGGCTAAAACGTCCATTTGAAACAATGGGTGCGACTAAAAAGAAAAAATCTCGTATTACCGTTAAACAGTACACTAAAACAGTTATTTTGGCCTCTGTCTTCAATGTGCAGGAAACAGTATGGCGCCTACTTCCTGTTCACAAACTCTTGCTATTACAGCTATAAGGCCACTAAATTATGTTTCTAAAAACAGTGTAGGTGAGAAATAGGCTATACAGTGGCATATATATTCAATCAGCACTGCCTAGTTTTACTGTATTATCTGCAGGAAACAGCATGGCACCCACTTCCTGTTCACACACTCTCACTATTACAGCCTAACATGGCACTAAAAATATGTTGATAAATTTCAGCCCGAGTTTGAGAGAAAGAGAGGGACGGGTCTGTCTCCTGATATGCTCCTACACTCTTTGTGTCTGCGGTGGCAACGTGGGTGGCGGGCAATACGAAAATGCGGAAGTACAGCGTGTAGTTTGAGCAACAGCCCAAGAGCCAGCAAAGAGGGATATCTAGGCACTGGTTATATGGAGGGAAGTTTACCACAGTTTATTTACATGGACTGCCCACACTCTATAAAGACAGTATCACTTTAATAGAGACAAACAGAAGCCACAAGTATAATCTAAGCCACAGTTATATTATGGACTTTCACACACATATTGCCCATATTTGTAGCAGTATTTGCGAAGGAGACAAATACACTGCAAAAATTGAAACAAGAAAAATGCATGCCAGAAATGTTGGGCATGTATTTACAACACAAAATATGTAAACTGCACAAACAAAATACAGAAGCAAAAAGCAAAGCTCCTAATGTTGTTGTTTTTTTATCTCATAATAACCAGAGAGAAACACATCAGTGTGCTAACAACATTGCTTTGGCGGCGTCTTTTACTTACACATTATACGATTTAATGCACCTCTCAGTAAATGGCTCTGACTCTTATGACACCGTGGAGGTTTATTCTGTCTTTACTAGATTACAGTGTTTTTTTAAAACAATAAGCAGATCTTGTGATGGCACGGTGAATATGAGTGTGTGCTCTGTAAGCACGTGTTTGTGTGTTGTGGAGGGGCGTTTAGAAACTACTTGGTGTGAACAGAGGGGAGTAGATATCCTTTTGTTTGTGTTGGATAATAATTACAGAGAAACAGTAGCCTTCAACTGCAATAGAAGCTACACACACACACACACACACACACACACACACACACACACTGGATTATCAAACGAGGCTGTATTTGACGTCATAGAGGAATATTTTTGGCATGAATGCAGTCCATTTTAGTAGATATCACACAAACACACACACACACACATACACAGGGAGAAAGAGACCTATTCAAAGTTTATCACAAAGGAGCAGTGTGTGTGTGTGTGTGTGTATATGTGTGTTATTGCTGTGGTTCCTCTGTCAGGACTTTTTAACAAGCAGCCGAGCCCCCACGGGGAAACACTGACAAAATAACATCATCCCTCTCTCTCTGTCTCTATCTTTGTCTCTCTGTGTTTGCCCTCCTCTCCCACTCACTCTCTTCTCTAATAAGTCCAATATCTTCCTCTCTGCGTCTTCTTTTCTTTCCGTTAACTCTCTGTCCAGGGGCTCTGTCTTTTCTCGCCTCCCTCTATCCATCTTGCCCTCTCCCACCCACTCCCTATCTCTTCTAATAAGGCCAATATTCTGCTACACTCATCTGGGACCTAACCTTACAACTAAGCCGGAATAGCTGTTATCAGTGCTGGGAGGGAACATGGAACTCCACAGTTTACCCAGAAATCATATAAACAACCAAATATGACTGATTATTATCTAGAGATGTGGGCTGTCAGATTTTATTTAGATGTAACACAGCAGCTGCCGACCCAGGGCTCAAACCTCGACTAGGGTTCACGAGATAAATCGGAGGGTCGAGTGGTGATTAGAGGCCTTTACACACTGGGGGCATGACAAATTAATGACATAAAAATTGAAAACACTCGCCTGTGAATATTGCGCATCAAAATTATTCATAATAATGCTAATTTGAGAGAGTTACGCAGTGTATATGTCCAGGGCTTTTATTGTGAAAGGTAAGAACAGAAGGAGTGGATCTGCAAAACGCTGGTTTTAAAAAAAAATAATACAGTTTACCGTCTTGTTTTGGACGACAGAGCCTCTGTGTTGTTTCATAATCCTCATAAGTCAGTCCCTCAGGGTTTCGCAGGCTGTTTTTGTGATTGTTGCGGCTTGAAATGGCTGATTTCAGGCAATGAAAATGAACCCAGTGACAGTGCAAGTAAAAAGTGCAAAAATAGTTCTGAAGCTGTCTCGGACTGGAAGTGCTTTATTATGAGCATTCAGTGTTTCCCCAAGGAATTGGAATCTATATGTGATGGTGGGGACGGGGTAATGATCAGCTGATCGCCGCGCTGAAGGACCCTCCCCATAAGAGGCTCTCCTCCTGCTCTCTCTGCCAGAATAGCATGAGCTACCACAACACAATGTGATCTCATCTCTACTCGACATATTTCGCCGCTTGGGCAGAAGCCCAGCAGCAGTTAACATGGGACACCGAGCCGTGTATCTCACAACAACAGCAAAACAAGTAACCACTGGGTAAAGTTATGTGACTCTGTCCCAAGCACAGAACTGCGGTCCTGTAGCAGTAGTCTCATGATGTATAGACAGAGGGAGAGGGAGGGATTGAGTGAATCAATAGTGGTCCCGCAGACTTAACAGGATTGGCTGATTTTGCTTTGATTATTGTGACTGCAGCATCACGAAATCCTGGAGGGACTGATAAATTAATGCACAAAGGGATTGGCTGATGCCTTTACCTGCAGTGCAAAAGCTAAAAAAGCGACCTTGTTCCAAATTAATAAATAAATATGGAGCTTTTTTCAGCTGCATACTTTTCACTGTGTTATATTTGGTCATCATAACAAAAAAAAGTTTAAAAAATAAATCTGCATGCAAATTAATCGCACAGAAACAAACGCCCCAAGTGTGTGAAGGCCTTAAAAGCAGGCCGCTCGTTCAGAAGAGACAAACCAGGCCGATGTTTTGGGTTAACCCTAAAATTGGGGCATAGGGGCCCCTGAATTCCACTGACACCGGCACATATTTTGCAATTACAACTATAAACCCACTTAAACCTCCTATTTTGCCCCCCAAAAAGTGGGGTCCCTTCTAACTACCATATGACAGCTGGATACCATTAGTTAGGACAGTCAGTATACCTGTAACTGTCATGAATACTGTCAGCACAGTGAAACATGAACTTGAAATTTTAAACACCTCTAAAATAATACTTGATTAAAGCAAGAAAAAAATTCTTATTGCAGTCACAGCATACACATTTGCAACAGGTGACACATGTCTACACGCAGGGGTCATAAACAGGTGAGGAGTACTGCTGTAATTTCCCTTTTAGCCTTTCCATTCGTGGTAATCTGATTACTCTCTCCATCCACAGCCCTGCTTGTTATTTATCTGTGCATTATTATGTCTGACTTCACTAGACTTTGACATATGGTGCAATTCACACCTGTCACATGCACACAACTTGTTGGTATCAACATTACAGCCTCCACCGTCATAATAGAGTCATCATTATGAAAATTATCATCACTGTCAATACTGGCTTCATCAACAGCCATAACCATCATAATCATTTTCTGCATTTTTACTGTCCCACCTATCATGCTTTCCTAATTTCATCCTTCCTTCCTGCAGCTCTTCCTCCCCTTTTTTCCCTTTCCTTCCTACCCTCCTCCCTTCAAATATCTTTTCCTACTTCCTCAGTGCCTCTCTCTCTGCTATCTGTCCCACCTCACACTTTGGCAGGCTTTTTGAATGAACACAAAAGGAAGAGAAAATAAATGGATGAGCAGAGGTGCTAATCACAATAAAATAAGACTTTGAATTACAAGTCGCTGCACAGCCCAATCCTCCACACCGCGGTGCTTTATTGAATACATAAGTAATATTTCAACAAGAGCCCCCTTTGTCGGGATTACTTGTCGAAGCATGTTTTCTTTTTAAAGTATTGAATATAGTAATCCTGTATGGAGGCACTCAGTGTGAAGCCGCCTTAAAGGGTTTTAAAGAACTGAAGCGTTTAAGATGAGAGTTCAGCGCAAGGAGATGAAATCGTGAACCTAATCTGAGGAGCTGTTTATTAGGAGAGATAATGCACAAGGAGGAAACGTACAGTTCAAGCACATGCTTTAACTCACACACAAACATGTGCATTTACTCAAACATGAAGTCATAAATAACCCTCACGCACAACTAAACGCTTGTGTTTGTGCTCACGCTGTGGTGCTCGTCCCCACATGCGCACACATGCACCCATACTCAAAGTGAAAGGGATTTATACGTGTTGTGCTGTGTTTGGAGTTGGTGTATGTGTGTGTGTGCCGGAGGGCTGTGTATCATGCTGAGTTCATTCCAAAGACACAAACAACATAATATAAAGCTCAGCTCAAACAGAATGGAGGAACACCCACTGCCCAGGAAAAACAAAAAAACAAGAAAATCAAAGGCCTCAAAGGGCAGAGTTGCACAGGAACAAAACACCTAAACCTACATTTATAGAGTCGTAAACCAGCCCAGATTAACAAAAAAAAAAAAAAGGCCGAGGTGATGTAAGGGAGCATGAGTAGTGGCGTGAAATAATTTTCATCTTAATGTCATGTTTCCAGGAACGACATCAGAGAGGCTCAGCTGGAGCACCTGCACAGCAGTGAGGGACTGAGTCTGATCTTTCAGCTGCTGGACATGAGAGGAAAAAGGAGAAGGGAGCAATGCCAATAAAAAGAATTAAAAAGAAATTAAATGAGGGAAAATATGACTTCAGTTCAGTGCAAATTAGCTTCCCTGGGTCAACACCACAGCAAATATTTTGATGTTGAGCAGCTTGCCTGGACCATATGTTCCGAAATTCAACTTGAGAAGGCAATTTTGAGAGTTCACTAGAGGCTGCATCTCATTATCTTTCTGATGACACTAAACAACGCGTATTTTAAATCTCTTTTAAAGTGTGCTATTACTGTGTCTTCGTGGCATATCGTGAACGTTTTGCCCCCATCTGGGTGAGCCTGGCTGCCTTTGGCGCGTCGGTTTATTCGTCGGTTGCTTGCAGAAACTGAGCAAATTGTGCACAGGGTGACTCACTTGGCTGAGTTTTGCTCAACCAGCCCTCCTCCTCAGATAGTGAGAGGGTATTGCTAACTGAGTGGTTAATAATTTGAAATCATCCAGCAGTACTTGCTGTTTGGAAAGCAGGTTGAAAAGGTTGTCCAGTCAGAAAGGCCCCAGGCACTTTGGTTTCCAACTGCAACCCGCAATTTAGAAAAATCACAGCCACCCTCTATTAAAGGAATAGTTCGGCATTTTGGAAAAGGAGGCAGCGCCCTCTGCGGATAATTCGGCTCCTGGTAGGAACCTCCTGAACATTAAACATTGAAGAAATTCTAACCTGGAAGTCTCAGCTTGTTGCAATCTGCAATCCTCACCGCTAGATGCCACTAAATCCCCCTAAATCTTACACACTGCTCCTTTAAATATGTAGCCAGAAGTGAGACATGTTCTGTTAC
Organism: Epinephelus awoara; assembly: GCA_035609425.1. Lineage (NCBI taxonomy): Eukaryota > Metazoa > Chordata > Actinopteri > Perciformes > Serranidae > Epinephelus > Epinephelus awoara. The sequence continues at coordinate 9,431,691 of CM069311.1, forward strand.
AGAGGACATGCCACATCCCATCATATTAGCCCCTGCTTCTACTCTGACATACATCTATGCAGGGGCAAATCAATACTGCATAATGTGCAGATAGTTTCCTCCACAGAGATGCATCAGTCAGCTGTTATGGTCATCACTAAATACACTGGCAGTGTCAGTGATTCATCACCGCTGCCGCCGACAGACAGACACTGACACCGAGAGACCTACTTTGACGAGGACGAAACAGAGCGGGGTGGGCGGGAGCCACGGATGAAACGAGTGGCAGGAAGATAGATGAGCAAAAGGCAAGGAGCGATGTCAGAGAGTGAGTGGGGGGGGAGAAAAGAGAGGAGGAAGATAAAGAGGTGAGGGTGGACTGAAAACAGAGAGGAAGCGGAAGAGGGAGAGATACATTATGGACATGGAGCGGAAAGGAATAATTTGCTTTCTTTCTGAGTGAGATGAGAGGATCAATCTCGTGTCTGTGTGTGATTTACAGAGTGCTGGCGTTTAGCTTAGCTTAGCAGCTACATGCTGAACCTATTCCTTGATGTACAACAGTTTTCCCATCCACCCAGTACTTCAATACAGCGTCTGAAGCTGTGGTTGCAGGTTGGCACGGACACTGTGGAGCCAGGCTAGCATCTTTATGCTAAGCTAACCATATTCTGCCTACTGCTCCATGACATTGCTTTTGATCGTCTCATTTAATTCTTTAAAAAAACAAATAAGCATATTCCCCAAAATGTTGAACTATTCCTTTAAACTCGCCCAGGAAGGAAAGACAAGGAGGGTTAGGAAAATGGGGGATCTCTCTCCCTGCTGCACTCACTGCAGCACTCTGCTCTATTCAAATCTGCTCACATCCACACTCGCACATTCATCATTAATATTACAACAACAAGGAAGCAGGAGAGAGGAGAGGGAAGGATTGAAATGGAGCAGCTCTCACTCTCATACAGTGTATGAACACATGCGCTCATGCACACGCTGACTTTCCTGTACATTAACAAAGTGCAATTTAAGTGCTGTGCCCCAAAACCCCATCGTCATCTCTAAGCTTTCCCATTTCCATTTGATTGGCTGCCAGCGAGGCCTGCAGAGTAATTGGCTGCATTTCATTGGCCAAGCAGACGGACAGCACCCCTGGGAGGAGTCCATCAGGCGATATCTGTTAACAACACGCACAGACGCACAGAGTTTCACACACACACACACACACACACACACACACAGGGCCGGAGGGGAACTCCCTAATGCCTAATGTACCTTTTGCTATCACAGATGGGTCACTTACATTTCTGGGCAAAAGAGCGATGAAGAGAGAAAGAGATGGAGGGAGAAAAGTGGAGTGGAAAAGATTGGAGGAGAGGGGACGACGGGAAAGGAGCGCAGGATAGAGTAAAACAAGGGAAAGGAGATATCAGGTAAGAGGAGAGGAGAGGAAGGAGACGAGCGACAACAGTGGATGAAAGGCAGTTCAACTATATTTCAGCTCATATATGTATAACTGTATGCTAACAATCATTTTGAATATCATACAATGTACACCAACATTAAACACACATTGGAATGGAAGTGTGTGTGAAGCACAGCCACATTATCTTAGAATCTTCAGTCAGATTTTTGATACGTCTCTATCATCATCATTGGCCGCTGTTGGGCCGTGCTCGTGTGTCTCTTATCGAGACAGTACCCCTTGTTTTTGTGGCTTCAGTCCGTCCTTATCTTCAGCTGATGCAGCACGTTGAATCAGCATAAGAGGAAGTGGGTGAGAGTGACCTGTGTGATCAACCTACTGAATCAGTAATTTCACATATTTAGTAAATCCTTATTTTTCGCCTCCATATTTTCTTTGTTCTTACACAAGCACAAGAGGAAAACTCGACAGTGCAGGCCAGTCGCAGTAATTCTCAATTTGAATTACAAGAAAACAGCAGGATGAGACTCGGGGTGCTTTCAGACCTAGAGTTGTCTTGCTTTGGTCCAGATCAAATGCCTTGTGTGAGAAAGCTGCTCTTGACTGGTCAGAATTTCCATGTGGGAAAAATCCAGGAAGTAAACCAGTTTGAAAACGAGGCGCGGCTCCAACTAGAAAACAATGTTTTGATGCATTGGATGTGCTGAATGTGCATATTACGGCAGTACAGGAGGAGGTGCACATTAATAATCCTCCAGGACTGTAACATGCTCATGTTTAACCCAAACAATGTGTCATGTGACTGCAGTTGCTTCACATCCAGGTCGGAACACCTTCTCACCACAAACGAACTGCACCAGAGTTCAACTGAAACTGGACCGAGACCAAAACCCAGTTGTTTCGGTGCGCACTCGAGTGTGATTACTGTGTTTACACCTGCCCATATGAACCACACTTAGCGATCGGCTAACGTATTAGTGACATAATCTAGCTTGCCCAACATACGTTTGAATCTCGTATTTAAGGGAAATGACCTGACATCTCTCCCTGTAGTAGAGGAACGAAAAACTCCTCTCTGGTGACAAAGTTTGCTCAGATACAGCTAGCATAGTCAAGGTCAGGCATTTAGGGGACATAAACAGAGGGAAAACACAACATTTTTGAGGTTAGAGGATTTTTAATCGATAAACTGTGAAAAAAATTGGCAAAATTATTGGGAAGTTGCAGCTCCTCTTCCAACGCAAGGACAAAGCATGGGCAATTAGAGGCTTTTGATTGCTCTTGGTTTGTACTTGACGTTTCCATACTTTCAAGAGACAAGTGTATGATATTAATTTGTCACGGGTCGTGACCATGTGAAAATGAAATGTCGTTTGTTTGGGCAAACCTTGTTCAAGCACCAATTTGTCTAGTGAAACTGTCCTGTGGCTTTCAGTAGGAGACACTCTGAATATGAAGATGAGAGGTGTTGACAATAATCACACAGTACAACATTTTCTGGATACAAAAAAGAATAAGAAGAAAACATCGACCACAACAAGCAGTCACTTAATTGTAGGGAACATACTCAAAGTGCAAACGGCTATGTAGTTAACAGCCAAGTGTGACGGGGGAAAACAAAAATGAGTCATCCGTGACGCTGGTTAGAGGCTGACAAACATCTTGGAGGATCAGGGTCGTCCTTGCGCAGCCTTGCTGAGGTCTCTCGTATGAGGGCGAAGGACGGTAATACTATCTGACTTGAGTCGTGAGTGGAGAGGAGCATCTGTGGATCACCGCTCACACAACGGAGGGGGAGAGACTCAACTGGGTCACAAACACGGTTTGTACAGCACAGTTTAAGCTACATGGCTTTATAAAGGCAAACACGAATAATTTTTGGTATGAAGCTCGGTTACAAAGATTTGCTTTTTCCCCAGTAATGTATTCTTGACTATGTGGGAAAGTCTTTACCCAGTGCAGCATTTTGAGCAGGCCATTACAGGTGTTTGTAAGATTCCCACTGAAAGTCAAAGTAAGGAAATTGCGCTTGGGTGAATTAGGAGAGGAGAGAGGAGAGGAGACAAAGTTGCTGACCCACTTTGTAGCTCCCAAAGTTTCAAATCCTCTTTAAAGAGAGAGTCAGTCATGGCCAAGAATTTGGCAAGACACACACACATCATACATACAGTACATGCACACACGTGTAGTGACGCACGCACAAAACCGCGGGCCTGTGACCCCAGACACCATGAATAATGAAGCAAGTGCTGCTTTTATTTAACACCGCATTAGCTCTTTACATCACCTAATAATGGCAGCACTGAACCACACTAACACACACTCGCACACACAGGCGCACACACTTCTGGTAGTGCTCGATACGGTTTGTTAGTTTTCTCATTTGACTTGGTCTATTTTAGTCCTGCAAAAACCCTCTTCCTCATTCCTCTTCTCTCTGATCCTCCTTCCATTGTCTCTCTCTTTTATCTTTTGCTTTTCTTTTTCTTCATCTTCTCTGCCTTTTTTTTTGTGCCTGTTCTCTCCCGCGCCTCTACCTCTACTGGTGTATCTCTTTCTCTATTCATCTCTCACTCTCTCCATGCCCTCTCTCTGAGCATTTTGTTGATGTTGGTGATAAGATCAGCATGTGATTGGCTGGGCCAGATAAGAGATAAGACTGTGATTTGTTTTGGGAGCTTTTCTCTTCTCATCACACCCCTGCGGACTGCAGCGATATTAATGAACATGCATGCTCATGCATACATCTGCACGCACACAGACAAACTTTGCAGCTGGGAAAACAGGAGGCAAGAAGGACAGACAGAAAAAAGCTAGATACACGGGGTACAGTGGTGAGAAAAACAGTCGCCCTAATTTGCAAATCAAAGACATTATGAGTCATATATTTACAGCTAAATCAGCCAAAGGGGAAAATATCTCTCTCTCATTCCTTCACCCCTTTATACTTCACTTTCATTTTCCCGCTTTCATGCCTGCCTGGTGCTGCTCGTTTGTATAGTGTTGCTCTTAAAATGAAGCATAGTTGAAAAGTCAGGTATTCCACACAGTAATGATAGTTCAATCACACAAATTTAACACTTCAGAGAAATATTTAAGATTTGAAACCAAAAAGAAAGTAAAATCTAAACTTTCTGACAATGTGAGGTTTACACTGTACCCTGCATCATCTTGCATCAGGGCTGCACCTCATGTATGTGGTAATTATTACCAATATTATAATTGCCATATTACTGTGCAGAAAGTCTCATTAATGTCATCATTATCACCAGCAGTAACATGATGTCTATACCTGAAATCCTCAAACTGTGTTTGTGTGTGTAAGAAAAACAGAGGTAAAAGGCAGGTGAGATGGAAAAAAACAGGCTTCTTGCATTTTCCTTCTGGGGCATTGCCATTATAGGGCACAAACACTGATGCACAGACATACACATTCATTATTTTGTGCCTATTCGAGCCAATTATAAAACTAAAGGCTAATTCTTCATTTTTAGCATTACTGCACACAGCTCACTGTGTTTCTGTGGATGTGTGTGCAGCATCTATTTCTCCCCCCAAATGTCTGGAGGCTGAACACACTACACATGCAATCATGTCTTGGCATGCAATGAAGAAGGAGGCTCACATGCTAGAGAGGGCTAAATATAATAAAGCGTTTTTTACGTTGGTTACCACAATAAGCATGAGCGCTATTGTTTCTTTCTGTTGTTGTTTTGTGTATTTTTCCTGATATCTCTCTTAGTTTGAAACAAGTGTTTTTCTTGCTCTTCCTTTTTTTTTTTTTTTTAAATGGCAACAATCACTACATGTGTGCTCACAGATAAAACCCCCCAAAAAGAGCCAGAAAAAGATGAGCCCCAGGAGCACGCCCTGTGGAACCCCACAGTGATGATTGCTGAAGATGGATTCCCTATAAAAATAAACTAGAATCTGAGCCAGCTCAGTTCTGAGTCAGGGCTACCCACACAGTGCTTAGGGCGTTCAATTAAAACTGCATGATCACCTCTGTTAACAGCACAGGTAACGTGACTATGATTGAGCGTTGTCATCTGTTTTTACAAGGATCATTCATTACTTTAAGAGAGTCTGGCTGCAGGATGTGTCTTTGACTATGCTGCTGTCCATGAAATTTTACAGTCTAAGGCCAAAAATGTCTGATGAAAGTGGCAGACGGTGTCTCCCTCTCTGTTTCACACACATAAACCAACACCTGCACACTTTCGGCCATATGCACATGTGTAAAACTGTTCCCGAAAATGATTGTCTCCTTACTCTCAGCCAGCTATCCTAAAAATAGAGATGTTGAAGGGACATTAGGTTGGCAGGATGACAGACAGTATTGAGCAGTTGAAAGGTTGGTATTTTATCCTACAGTGACAGACTGACAGTTCTAGAAACCTCTGAAGTGCCCCAGAGGAAGAGCAGTTAACCTCACTGTATACCTAATCTAGCTGCTCAGATGGACACATACTGTTATGTATTCTGGTGGAGCTTCACACACTAATACCCACATGGGTTAAGGCAGGTAACAGAATTAGGAGAAACTGCAGTGAGATGTGCAGTTTCAGCCTGTGCTGAAAACTGAGGTTGCAGCACATGGCCTACACGGAGGTTGGTGCACAGCTCTCTGTTGTGAGGAAGCTGCTGTTTGCAGCTGAGTGGTTTGTTGTTTACAATGTGTCTGATTAGATATGTCATTGTGAGTATAAACCACGCTGTGTTTGCGGACGCCACCGACCTGGGAGCTGACAGCAGGGTGTACACCAACTGTGACCTCACCATTCCCCTTTTCAAAACATTAGATCCTCTCCTCCATTTTCCAAACAGTGGGCCATTTACGGCACCAGCAGTCCATCTCCAATTTCAAACAATGGGGTGCCCACTCTCCTTTGAAAAGACTGGGCTGTCTATCCTGCTTAAGCAATGCAGTAAAATCTTACAGCAGTTCCTCTCCACTTAAAAAAAATCCCTGGAAAGCCCCCTCCAATGGAAGGTGCACCAGAAAGCAGGGCATAATACGGAGCGGTGAGAGCAACACCTGACCATTCTGAAGTTAAGCTACTGAAGTGGCAAACCCGACATCGGTGATCAGTGGAGCTTTAAAACCTGGTTACACAACCAATAATTGATTCCTGACTGTTTGTGTTCATGTGTGTCTGTCCCTCTCTTTGTCCCTTTTCCTTTTCTCTTCCTTCCTCTCTTTTCCCCATTCCTACATCGCCCCCCTCCCCTCCCATCCCATCTTTCTCGCTCTCCCTCTGCAGTACAGTCTTTATCCTATTACAGCCTCCTTGCTTCTGTGGAGCAGTTTCAGTTGTAGACACAATGAAAACTGGCAGGATACATTACTTAGCACCGCACTCCTCCCACCCTCTCTGGTTCGCCCTCCCTACCTCCCCCCCCTTTCTTCACTCTTGCTTTCAACACTGAATACATTTTTTCATCATACTATTGTTTTTTCTTCACTCCTTCTTTGAGTTTGTCTCGCTTTGTCTTGCTCCAATTTTTCCATACTTGGTTAGTTTTCACTTCTCTTTTGTTCTGCAGTATGCACCTGTCTGCCAGTGACTGATTAATCCTAACTATTTATCCGTCTCTTCACCTGGCTGTCTGCTGATCTCATCCACCCTGTACTGCTTTTATGTTGTTGTTATTGTTGCCAAAGCTAATGGTTAAGAACAATCTAAATGGTGTCTTTTCATTCTGCGTTCCTCAGACATCTATGGGAACACTTGCTTACTATTATTTTTGCAGAATGGATTCAAGTTTGGCAAGGAAAAGTCAAATACTGCGGTTTTGCTGAGGAGCTTCCAGGTTTGAAATGTTTGTCGCTCTTTGAAGCTGGAGTACTTTGAATGCAGAGATAAGGACGTGTGCACGCTGAATCCCTTCTGAATGAAAAAAAGGTGGCCAGACATCACCTCTTAACCTCTTAACATTTGAGTGAGTTGAACAGGGTCACAGGCTGCATGCATTCTGCTGGTAGTAATCAGCAACCACTTGCCAATGCATAAGTTCCTCTGATGGTGGCTAGATGCAGACTCCAAGAAAACCCTGGCTGCACTTAAGTGCTTTATTTAGTTATTTTTCCAAATGAACTTACGGTCTCCATAGCTATAGTTAGTTTTTCTAGTGATATAAAGAACAAATATTCCATTAGGAAGATATACAGGCTTAAACAGAAGTATGTTTGGGGCCTTTTTAATTACTGAGAGGACAAAAGATCGTGGTGAGCTGGAGGACAAAACTCTAGGCTTCAGAAGATCTCTTTAGAAATCTGTGAATTAGGTCAAACTGGTGTGCACCCATATTTTTTCAGTCAGTTGCTTCTAATAGCTTTACCACTCGTGAACGAAAACAACCAATCAGAGCTGAGGAGTCTATAACTCAGCTGTCAATCATGTCAATCACTGCTTGTGAACTGCGGCCAGTCTATTATACTAAGCAGCAGCAATCAAACTTGAATCAAGATTCTCACCTCAACTGTTCTCTGAAACATATTTTAGTGCATTGTTTAGCTGCAATATGAGAAAACTGGTCCAGCCGATGGGCCACCATGTCAAAAACATTCTCATTTTACAACTAGACAGTACACTAAAACAGTGGTTCCCAACTGGTCCAGCCACAGGGTCCAGATTGCTCCTTGGCCATTAGTTCAAGGTCCATACAATTGACTACAGTTAGCATCATACTTGCATTTGGCCATGTTGTCGAGCTTGTTTGCGGTCTCTGCTAGGTAGCTGTCTGTTAGTCTCTCAGTCTACAGCTGAAAACAGCACATCAGAATACAAGCTCTGTGCCAGAAATTCACTGTACTTAAAAATAATGTGTGGACCCACGAGCCACTTTTTGGCTGTGACCCATCAGTTGGGAACCACTGCACTAAAATATGTTCCTGAAAACTGAGGAGAGAAATAGGCAATGCAGTGACAGAATCTTGATTCATATGTGATCTGCGCTGCAAATCTGACGGTTCGATTGCAGTTCACAAGCCGTGATTGACATGATTAACAGTTGCATTACAGACTCCTCAGCTCTATTGGTGCGGCGCAGTAGATCCTAGAAATTTCAGTTAAAGGCACTAGCAGGAGGGACATCATTTTTTTCTGTCTCACATTAATCTGTGTGTATGTAGAGACGGTTTCAGCAAATAAGACACTAAGTTACTTTCATGAAAGTTACCACCTGCAACTGTAACTTGATCTTAATAGGTAGGAATTATTCTTATGCCATCCATCTCTGATATGGAGGTGAAGGTTTCTCACTTGTCTGTATAGCCTTTAATATTTAACTCATCCAATACTAAATTGGTATGTTTAGTATGCCAGACTTAAATTTAATTTATACATGTTTCAGTCATTAAAGTAAACATATGCTTTTTTCAAGAATACAAAACGCCAATAAAGAAGTTTTCGTGTGATCTGGTGGCAAATGGGAGTTCTGAAAGTATTAGCGACCTGCTTGAAAAATGCATTAGTCTAACTGTGGTTTCATCAGCGGAAATAATAACATTGATATCTGCAATCAAAGAGTAGATATTTGATTTATTTTTTGCGGATGATACTGTCTCATATATTTTTAACAGACAGGAACATGAGAGGTGCAGTTTACATACACTACCTCTGTTTGCATCCTCAGTATATTCCATCCTGGTCATACTCTCTCTGTCCCTCTGTCAGGTGCTCCAGGTAGCTTGGCAGGGAACCAGAGCGGTCCCTGCTGATGGGAAGGGCTCTGAATAAAGCAGAGGTTTTTATTTGACGAGCCCTGCATGGGGACCTGATGGCCGACTGGAATGCTCCCAGGGAGAGAGCTGATCTCTTTATCTGTCCGTCCTGTATCCTATTAGAGTATCACCTTCCATCACACCCTCCATTCAAAGGATGAGAGCAGCTTTTACTAAGCTGCACTCTCCCTCACGCCCTCTCTTTACCTTTGCTAACAGCCTCTCTCCTCCCCCGTCACTCCTTCCCATCTCTCCCCCTCCCTCTCTCCTCGACACCTCAATCAGTTTCGCTCTTTTCTCTCATTTTCTGGCACATGTCCTATCAACTTTGTTACTGCTTTCCTGGATCAAGATCCCACATTGCACTTCTGGACCAACATTGCGATCAACCAATCACAAACGTCCGACATCATCTGTGTGCTGCTCCTGTGCTTCTTTAAAAATTCCTTTGTGCTTCTTCTGAGCATGTCCAATCTGGCAAAATCAATAACTTGACTTCTGGTGTCACACAGGACACAAACAGCTGTCTCCTGGGTCTTAGTCTTGTATTTGTTGGGTCCATCCATTCATTCTGACCTCCTCCTTATTCGGACATGATCAATCTTTGTACTACGTCACCTGATTTTCTCCTTTGCTCCCGTCATAATGACTACGGCCACTTGAAGTTGCCCCCTAACAATATACAAAAAACGAAGACTTGGGTCATAATAAGCTGCACAAACAAACAACCTACGGGGTCATTTTGGAGGGAGGACAGTCTCATAAGTCTCCAACACTGACTGTCAGGCTAGTCTCCAAGTCACACACTTTGTATACCACCTTGACCTTTCCCCCTCAAGAGCTTTTGTATTGTTATAACAACATTATTATACTCCTGCCTTTGCCTCTGAGAGAAACCTGACATCATTCACATGGCCACAAAGGGTCTCTTCTGTCACACTCCCTCTACACTACACTCACTCATTCTCTGTCACTCCCTCATCTCTCTTTTTTTTGTTTTTTTCTACAGTAGCAACTGCTGCCGGCTAGAGAAGTGCTGAGGCAGCACTGGGTCCAATTTCTGAAGCACCACACAGACCCCAACAAACAACTGATATCCAAAACACAGTGGCAGAGCGAGAGCGAAAGAGAAAGTGAGAGGGGAGAGCGTGACAGAAGAGTTGCCGATGCCCAGAGCTGCCTGCCAAGAATCGATAAGGGATAGACCGATGACTGTAGAACAGCCCCGCTGGTACAACCAGCTGCAAACCACACACACACATACACACACACACACGCATAGAGCCAACCACCCATGAGGGAGTCCAGGCCTGCTGAGGCAGCTATGGATCTTTGTTTTCTATTAAGTATAGCAAACACATACAGGAGTGATATTTTTTTTCACATGTCCGTGCTGTTTTACTGACGAAGCATCACGCTACCAGGAGCCTTGTAGCTGTCTCATTCATTCATTCCACTTTGTGTATCTGTGTTTAAAGCAGGGAAAGTTAAAAAAGAAGAAGAGTAAGAGGAGATGTTGGTCTGTATCCATCAGTGTTTATGTGTGTGTGCGTGTGTGTGCAGCCGCCAGATTGACACCATTATGTCTACTCTCCCTCCCTCCACTCCATAAGCCAATTCACCCTCATCACTCTGCTATTAAGCAGCTTTGCATCGGTGCAGCTATGCCTGGAACTGTGGGAATGTGCATTTCAGTGTGTGTGTGTTTCCTCATCTCTCTCCAATATCTGCAGTATGTTACCCCTCCATTCACCCCCTCATCACCCCTCCCTCTTTTTTGTCACTGTAATCTGTTCAGGCGACCCAGCCTTGAACTTCTAATAACATTAAAACAATAAGGTGAATACAACAGAACTGTGAAGCCCATTCTGGGCCATAGCACAATAAAGCATTGTACTTTAAATGCACTGCCAAACGCTATTTATCATCTACAGGGGGGGTTTGGGTCACAGCAGAATGAAAAATTGCCATTTCAGTCATGGTTTATTGTGTGGAGTCACATGCAAAGCTGCTTTTATTACACGATTACGGCATTATCTCTCCTGCTTTATTATGTTTTGTTAGATAACAACAAACCCGTTACAGCTCTCTTAGAGTTGTCAATCCTAAAATGAGTAACAGATTGTTGGTGTTTTATTGGTGCTCAAATATTTCGAGATATGAACAAATATGAATATTGTGGCTCATTTGTTTAAACCCTGATTGAGTAAAAAATCATTATAAGATCATTATCAGCAAATAAACGTCAAATGAACATCTGTATAGCGTCGTCAGTTTACTCCATTTTTGTGCCACATCTCTTAATTTTCTTTTCCCTCACAACCTCATCAATTTCTCCCTCCTCTCTTCTTTCTCTCCTTTTGCCTCCCCTTTTCCTCCTTCTTTCACCACAGCGTCCTTTTTATTTCCACTCAACCAACAGAATAAATGAAGAAATCTAACATTTGTACAATATTATTTAGCAGATGTGTTGGAACTTCACATTTTTAGCATTGCTGTGGTTAAAGTGTTGTTATGCTAGACACAAAAAAACACATGTTTTTGGTTATAATATCAGCTTTTGGTGGCACAATTATGGCTGGAAATGCTGCCAATGCCCGGCTAAAAAACAACCAGTTTGTTGTTTGTTGGTCTTGAACAGTGGTCTGCAGCTTGGCAGCCGCCTCACAACCACCATCCCTCCACCTCCCGATTACAAAGTCAGTCATATTTTTAGAAATGTTGATATGATTTGTATGAAATGTACAAATATACCGTATCCCTGGTTTGCACAAACATAAAATACCAACATTTTCTTTTGGCGACTGGGCTGCCCTTTTCCCTCTCATTCCTCCCTCCACTCTTTTCTCCCTTTGTCTCTATTCTTATGCTTTTGTCCCCTTCATTCCCATCTCCTACTATACCCCAGTCCTTTCCAACTCTCTCCACTGCAGTGAAGTCTGCGCACAGGACTATGTGCGTGAGTGTGTTGTCAGATTCACTCGAGGCTCAATGGCAATCAATAGGTATTTGGGCAACGGCTCAACATAATTATGGAGGGATACTGAGAATCATCCTGGCTGGACACTGTGTGTGTGTCTCAGTGTGTGTGTGTGTGTGCGCTACCTGCCAATGGTCACCCTCTCTCTCTTTCCCCTGCAGCCACCAGCCCTCCAAACTTCTCTCTCTCTCCATTGCAGTGTTGGTAGATAATAAATTACAATGGATAAGTAGATGTCCTGCCTGTACCCTCAGTGTCCTGCCTGCACCTGAAACCCTTATGTTTCTGATACAACACATCACTAGTGTGCCCATGCAAGTGTCTTTCTATTTCTCTTTCTTTTTTTTTTTAAGATGTTAAAATGTGCTGACAGAGTAGAACAGGGGGAGAATTAAATACAAATAGAAAGGGCAAAAGAAGCACTGATGATAGGTGATGTGAGCTGTAAGCTGGTTCTCATAAAATACTTAAAGGGATAGTTTGATTTTTTTTCAAGTGGGGTTATATGAGGAACTTATCCATAGTGTATTACATACAGTAGATGTCAGTCAGCATGGTCCCAGTTCAGAGAAGCAGACAGAAGTACCACTAATAAAGTTAAAGTAACATAACAGGAGCAAAACATATTTTAGTCAAGTCAAGTGCTTTACGTTGCCATCTGACGACCTCACTACATTTTCTCAATTTAAGAATTTCGTATTTCTATACATCTCCCACTTTAGGCTTGTTCAGTCTCCCTTTGCAAAAGTGTTTCTGAATACTCTGGTTCCTCTTGTCCCCACAGAGAACTGCATTTGGTCCTCTCTGTCATAATCAATCTATTTTTGTGTTCTTGTATTTGATGTCTCTTCCATAAACCACTGAAAGACTGACCCAAACAACTGGCATGCAGTGTGAAACAGCACATGGCACAGTTGCACTTACGCATAGGGAAACGGATGCTCTATGGCTGAGAAAATGTAGCATCAAAGGAAAGGCAGTGAAAATATTCAAAATATAGTGTCCACTTAGACCAAGGGTCAACACTGCACATTAAGTCTAAATTAGCCTATCGACATTAAAAATAGGTCTCAATGAGCATTCAAAAATACATTTTACCACAAGATGGCTCCTCTGTCGTGGGATATTTATGATTTTTTGGTATTTTAGCATTGGCGGTAAAAGCAAACAAATCTGTCAGTGCACTTTTTAATTCTGTATTTTCCTCTGAGACTTTTACTTTTATGGATTTGGAATACATCACTAGCCTAGCGAGGGAGGCTCAAGACTAGCCACTGATGCTGAGGTTTGACAAAAATTCGAGGAAAAGGTGCCAGGCCATAGATGTTTGACATACATTTCAGTTGACAAAAGCATTCAGTGCATAAGCTGTAAGAAGAATTTCTTACAAGGAAAGTGGCATTTTGCTGCTGCCCCCATCAGCAGCAAAACCCCCACAGCAGCACATTGCTGAGGTTATGTGTTAGCACTCCTGCCTGCCTCTTCAAACTGGGGTGCACCAGCCACCATCTACTGTAGGTAACAACACTGACTACCCTACTCTGAAAAATACAAACTGTCCCTTTAAGTCTCTGATTTGGAATCATCCTTTAAATCAACTGACTAGACATTAATTCTAAATAATAATTCAATAATAATGGTAATAGGTGCAAACCTTTCAATCACCCTGAAAGAGAGAAAATAAGGTAGTTTACCCACAGAGTAGTAATCACTGCATTAAAGCTCACCGCCCTGCATAAATCCGACAAACACAGCAGCAGCTGCAGCAGCAACAGCAGGGCAGCGTGCGTGTAAGAAAGTGGGATTTTGATGACAGTTACATCTGTATTTGACAAACAAGCCCCTCAGGCACCGAGCGGCAGTGATATGATTGCAGTACATCACAGACATGATGATGTTTTCTGAGGAAGTGGGAGTGTTTCAGCTGGAACATTAAAGCCAAACGGCTGGCTTATGGCTGACGGGTGAGAAGGCTCTTTATAAAGGTAGGCTGGCAAAGTGTGCCGTCTGTGAATTTACATGTATATTACTCTTTAGGTAGGCGGCTGACTGAGACTGTGAGCAAGGAGGACAAGTAGATACTGAGCTTTATGTACATACGCACACACATGGACACACACGCACACAGCTAATACGCCAGAAACATAATTACATAGAAAGATTCCTGATTGATTCCCACAGTACTGACACAGCCAGCAGCTCTGAGTCTCAGGACACACTCACTCACACACACACACACACACTCACACATGCTCGACTGTAAGAAGGATGATGAAGCTGCTTTCATCCTATTTGTCCATCCGTGTGTTTGCTTGTGTGTGTGAGAATGTGCGCGTGTGTGTTAAAGTGGCACAAGGAGGAAGCTGAGAAAATCACATCACTGTGCTTGCAAAGCCCCATGGGACGACAATCACTGGGTATTTCAGGAAGTCTTTGAGAAGCAGACTCGCGAGGGACCCAGGTGTGTGTGTAGGCGCGCGCTTGTGTGTGTGTGTGTGTGTGTGTGTGTGTGTGTGTGTGTGTGTGTGTGTGTGTGTGTGTGTGTGTGTGTCAGAGAAAGAGAGAGAGTGAGAGAGAGAAAGTTATCAGAAAAGCAGGTACACAGGCTCAGGACATCTTTGGACTCAGTCACTCTCCCGGCTTTATTTGCACCCAGAGTACGACATTCAAAACTTTACTGGAAAGTCAAGTGGCTGGGAAGATAACAAAATGGCTGACTATTCACTGCCAAATAAGCTTGGGTGAACTTTCCGCACACCAGTACAAAGCTGCTATGGGAGCTTATTAAGAGATTTAGGGTTGTTGGTTGACAACCAAGATGCTGCTTTAACAAATTATAATAATCCAAAGTAATAACAGTCATGTTTTAACTACCTTATAGTGGAAGGAGTAAATTGTGTAAAAAGGGGCGATAACAGCCAATTTGTTACCTAATAACTGGGAGAAAATTAAGAGGACATGGAGGATAGTGGAAATGTATTCTCCTTGAAACCAAACCATTAAAACAAAGATAATGAGTCAATTTGGGTTCTCAAGAAATTATTGTCTCTGCGTTATGCACAAAGACTCACCCTTTAGTTTGTGAACTCTCATTTTGAAGTCTCAAGTTCGGCATTTTGGCCGTCGTTGGAGCCAGAAGTGACCATATTTGGGCATGAGGCTGGCGCTGTGAAAGAGCGAGGGGTGGATCTGACTGAGAAGCCGAGGATACTATGGGAAGACAGCAAAGCTTTTCACTCTTAATTATGTGTAACTTTAAGCTTCAATACGATTTAAACAGGTGAGTTATAACAAAATTCACCCCTCGTACATTTGTCATGAATGTTGAAATTATCTATAGAGACCAAAACCATTTTTTTTCTGGTGTAAACTTGGGCAATTTAAATTCAAATTTAAAGGGACTGACTGGCCTTGGGAGCCAGCCTCAAGTGGCCATTAAAAGAACTGCAGTCTTTGGCATTTCGGTGTTGGCTTCATTTTTCATCTCTACAGGTTTCCTCTTGGTTATACAAGGGTTTAGATTTATTTCAAATATTTGGGGGTACACATAATGAGCAGGGATCTGGGATAGGGCCCCCTGATTGTCGCCCAATCCTTAGTCAACCAGAAAGGTCATTAAACATGCGGGCGACTAGTCAACTAATGGCCGACTAGGCAGCCTTAATCGGGGGCGTCCTCCCTTAAGAAATTTTGAGTGTCAAATACTTAATTTTCTGCATTCTGGTGAATTTTTAAGGACCACTTTGTGTCTTTGCTGCATTAATTTATGATGGAGATGTCATGTTACTTCCTGATTCAACCATGCATAATTGATTATTTTTCTTTCTGTTTTATGGCACTTTGCGACCATTGCTTTTGAGGTTGCGTTCAGCCACCTACCACTGGATGCAGTATGACATCCATCCATTAACTGCTTTCTAGCAGTTTATCAAAATAAAAGTCCTATACTGCTTTAATGTTTTTATTGAATTGAACAATTGCTGAGTTTTGAGGCCGGACATGTCCCCTGCATTCCCCCCAAAATATACACCTACTGCATAATATTAAAGATATCGGTGTATTAAATCAAAATCACTGGGCACTTCAGGTGTCACCTCAAATATTGAGGAAGACACAAGATGAATAGGTTAAAGAATTCTGATTCTATCCCTTGTTTTTGCCTTTACTTGTTCATTTTAAGTGTGCTTTTTTGCTAGTCATAAATCACAGGGGTTTTTTTGTACTGTGAGAATGTGGAGGCTAATGCACACCCTCATTAACTTGCAGACAGGTGCGTGGGTGGAAAATGTCCATAGGTAAAGAGAAGAGAATTCCCATACTCTGTCCCATTATTTGCAATAAACTTTATTTAAATGCACAGCATTTCAGTTCTCAGGCCTTCACTTTAACTAATAAATCAGAGGGCTGAAATGCTGTGTATTTAAATAAAGGGTTTCTGGTTACTGCTGATAATTGTTTATCTGATAATTGTTCTAATTGTGAGTCCAAACTGTCTCAACAAATCTTCATTTAAAAAGAAATATCTCTAAGAATGCAACATATCTAGCATGGAGACCTGTTAGCATAAGCAGCTAATTGTTTCAGTGGATGAAAGTGTCATACTTCAGCGCTGCGTCAGGCACTTTTCATCTGCATGAATCTCACATACTAAATATAAACTGGGATTAAGGTTTGGATGATATTCCTATCTCTCCCCAGTGAAGAATGTTTAAAGTGACACTTCTCTCCCCTCCAAAATCTTCCCCTCCTTCTCTCTCTCTCCCACTCTAAATCCTGTCTTATCTCATCCTGTCCTTCCCTCAAGCTTCTTCTCATCATTCCACTTAAACTCTTTCACTAATGAGTTCCTCCTCCTCCTCCTCCTTCCCTTCTTCATCCCCCCCTCCCTTTCTGCTTCCCCCTCCCCTCACCCTCTTCGCCTTTTGTTTCAGCTCTGTCTTCCTCTGTAAAGACAATGTAAACATTATGGAGGGGGGGAAAAAGGGAGCGCTCGCTGACTGCGGCAGACGTGTATGTTATAATCCCGTCTGTGTCACAGACGCTCATTTTGTCGCTCCCTTTTGCCGTCTCATGACTGAATGTTTGACTTTCCGGGGGAGGTCAGCAGAGAGGGGAGCAGAAAGCAGGAAAGACTCACCCTGGCATAACCGATACTAATTAGGTGGGACTTCTTCATGGGTTGACGTCACGGTCGCCGGCTTACAATGTGTCTCATACGACAAAAAAAGTCTACTGCACCCTTCGAAACACTTCTAGGAACAAAGACAGAGCTAAGCCAATGCATGTCCGCATGCGAATGATTCGAGAGATGTCAAACACTACATGGTATTGCAAACAGACAAAGCAGAGACGGCGTAAGACTTGCCATGATTTAATAAATACAAAAAATAAAAAGACAAACAATAACAGCGACTAGAATACAGACAAAATGCAAAATGAAAGTACGGTATGTCAGATAACTGGACCAGTCACCAGCAATGGTGTGACACCTAAGCAAGATGGCTGCCAAGTTGCATACTACTGTTTGAGACCAATAAACATTGACACTAGTTAAGTTTAGTACTAGATGTTACAATCCCTGATGCGCATACTTGAGACTATAAGTGGGTGTAATAGTGTCGTATGGGGGTCCAAGTAGGAGCCAAAGGGTTAGGTGGATAGAAAAGTACGAAAGAGCAAAGGTAGATAGAAAGTTAGGAAGGAGCATAGGGAAGGAGAGACATCTGTGCAGAGTGAACTCTCCCCGCTGGATCGGGCCGTACACTCTATCTCCGCTGACTCCCTCATATTGATGAGGGAAGAGACGGGAGAAGAGAGAAGAAACTAACTGGAGAAAATCTTACCTAACTTTAATCAAGGTGGATTTTAACCGGTCGATTGTTGTTGCACATTCTTGCACCTGTGGGTTAGAGTTTGAGCCATGCTAAGGGAGGTGGGGTCTAGGGAGGGTAAAGGCTTCATTGGGGTCATGAGGTGTGTTACGGCTGTGTATGTTTTCCTGTGCTGCTGTCCCTTTTTCCATCCCTTGAAGATCTGCCCAGGTGTGCTGCCTTACCTAACGCGGTGCAGCACACCTGGCATGGAGAAGGTGCTTAAGAGCTCCTGTGCCAGCAGCAGAGGAGAGAGGCTCTGGTGTGGGGACTGCTGGTCCTGCTGCCTCTCACCGCAGGATTTTTGTTGTCTTGTTCGCTTGTTTTCAATGAAATAAATTCCATGGGTTTGATTGTTTTAAAGGCGTTCATGTGATTATTTTGGGTCAGTGGAGTTTTTGTTAGCCCCATAACATTTGTGCTACATAATAGCGTACAAATGTTACATATCCGTGATTTGCAGAAATGTATTATATCAATGTTTATTTTAGTGATTTGGGTTGTAAAATGCATTTCTAAATATGCTAATTAAAATCTTTAATGAATATTGTTTGTGTTAAGTCCTCTATTTGATATTATTCTAATACAAAAAAAAATACCCTAAGATTTTCCTTCTACAGTATATGCTGCTGTTGTGGTATTAATATTTGTGTTAAATATCTGGCTTTTTTCCAGCTTTCACAACTTAAAGTGATGCTTCTGCTGTGGGATGAAAACCTGACAGCCAGGGCGGTGTGAAAAAGGAAACTGCAGGAGACAGCAGGAGTGCTGTTTCTGTCAACAGGCAAAAGATCAACCCCAAATGCCAGTTGCAATTAGTGGAAAAAGAAGCCTTTCTGACCATAAAGTCAAGAATAGGAAGCCTGTGGTTTAAAGCTCTGCTCCCACAGTTCACAAAAGTTTAATATCAGTTTTGAAGTCCAATATCTCACATGTGCTCTTTCCATCACCTTTACTGTCTTTGGTCCTCAAGCAAACTGCACACCCACCTGCAGTCATCAAGGTCTAGAGGAGCATGCCATGGTTATCTACTGATGTTGTGCTGACTAAGCAAAGGAAGGATGCGAGGTGCTGTGTGATAATATTATCAGGGGGTAAAAGAGTTTTACATCCACTTGAACAGAGCTGGGCCACAGAGGAGCAGGTTCGTGCTGGCGTCATATTGAACGCAGTGGAGCACATCACCTCCTTCCATTCCTCTCCACTCTCTTTCTCTTCCTCCTTCTCTCCATTTCTCTTTCCATCACTTGGCCACTGCAGCTGAGAAGGCTGACGACCCTGCAGCAGTGTGTTTCTGTTTGTGTGTGTCTGTGTGTGTGTGTGTCAAGGGTAATGGCTATACAACGAACTCCCACTCTGACACTTGGCCAACAGAGAGCATGCTCGTAGCACTGCTACGCAAAGTACATGTAGGTTGTGAAGAGAGAAGATACACGTCCGACTCAAGCCTAACTTACTTACTCACTTGCTGCACTTTACGGTATACAACTGAGAAATAAGTCAATCTATTAACTGTCACACGATTTGCATCCTTCTTTGCTCTAACACATAAAAAAAAAAAAATCTGCGAGTCAGCAGCAGCAGTGTCAATCCAGGATATATGCAGGATTATGGAATTGTGTAATAGTACATGTTGGCTATAGAGTGAAATGTGTTCAGGCTTATTTGAGATTCCTCACAAGCCAAACATTTTGTGGCAAAGAATTCATCTGTATTTATATATTCCAAACAGACTTTTATCGTTTCGTTTGGTAATAAAAACAACAGAATTTTGGTCATATTTAATATGAAAAACAGCAGGAATTTAGTCTCATTTAAAATGACAAATGACAGGAATGACATCTTACTTAAGGCAAGAAATAGCAGAAATGTAGTCTTATTTAACATGAACATATAAGAGGAATTTAGTCTTATTTCACAAGGGTAAGGGTATTTAGTCTTATTGGTTATGGAAAATAACAAGAATTAAGTCTATTCAATTTAAAAATAATAACAATTTATTTTTATTAAACATGAAAACAAAATGCAGGAATTTAGTGTATTTATAATGAAAATAAAATTGGAATAAGTCTTACTGAATATGAAAAATAACAGGAAGATAGTCTTATTTAATATGGGAAAAATTGACCATAACTTTGTTTTTTTAATATGAAAAAATAAAAAGCAAATTTATTTTTATTTTATTATTTTTATTTAACATGGAAAGAAATACAGGAATTAAGTATATTTATTATTTAAAAATAATAATTAAATATGTAAAAAACAAAAAAAAAACAGGAATATAGTCTTATTACTATGAACAATTACATGAATTAAATCTTTTTAATCTTAAAAAATAAAAGGGAATTTTGTCTTTTATTATAAAAACATAATAGGAATTAGTCTTAATTTAGGAATTTAGATTTTTTTTTATATGGAAAAAATTTACAGGAATTAGTCTCATTAAATAACGTAAAAAGAAATAATAATATTAATTGTATCTTTTTAATCTAAAAAAAAATTGTCTATCATTATAAAACATAATAGGAATTATTCTTATTTAATATGAAAAAAAATTCCAGGAATTTTGTCTTTTCAATATGAAAAAAATGAAAATACAGGTATGTCGTCAAGTTAGCATATAATTTAGTCTTATTTAATAGGAAAGATTACTAGAATAAGCAGTTTTGGAAATAAATGCTCAGAAGTCCACTGCAATAACATACGGCTATAAAGACTATATGTCAATAGTCTTTACCATACATAACAGGGTGCTTTAATACACACTGACTGGATATAGTGTATATAGACATGTTATGTTTTGCCTGAACCGGTTCGCACACTCTGCTCCATAAGAAACAAACTACTGATCATTCCAAATTTTACAAACAGTGAAGCTATATTCACCTCAAGAGAGGATATTAGTGATAATATAGAACTGTTTGCTTTTACTCTTAATATCATCGTCATACTGGCTCTTAACGTCACGATACACTAATGATCATCTCAGCTTTCTATTCTCTATTCTCTCCCTTTGTGTCCAAGGTTTGTGTATCCCTGTCCCCTTTTTCCTGTTTGAAGGAGGCAAAGACTCAACTGGAGCTGATCGGCTGGATGGCCAAATCTTATTTCATGCTTGTTACACACACACAGACACACAGAGTCATCCTTTCGTTAGTTGCAACAGGCTAATTGGGCTTAGGCAGAGGGAAGCCTGGGGCAGGAGACGGAGAGAAAGGGAGAGGGGTGAGGAGGTGAGGAGGAAGAAGAGGCTGTCATTATGAACACTGTGGACGGAGGAGATAAAGGTTAGTGTTATCGAATCCTGATGCCCCGCTTACATCCTTCCCTGCCTGATGAAAGAGCCTGAGATGGTACCGATACGGAGATCGAGAGGGAGGAAGGAGAGACAGATGGGTGGGAAACGCCGAAAGAAAAGAGGAGCAGGAGCCGGAGAGCACTTAGAGAGAGGAGGAGAGACGATGCCAGGCAATGTGTGTGTTATATATTTGTGCGTATGTGAGTGAGCCATGGGTTAAATATGTGTGTGTGTCAGCGTCTCACAACCAAGGTCAGGTAGCCTGTAGGCAGTTCATCCCAGTTGGCCCTCCAAAACACACAGGAACTCTCCCCCCTCCACTGCCATCTCTGATCTTCTCCTTCTATCCTTTCCTCCTTTTCTTTCCTTCCTTAGATTTTAATCTCGTTTTCTTTTCCCGAAGTTCCTTTCTTTATCCTTGTCCACTCTCTCTCTCTCTTGTCTTTCCACTGCAGAAAATAAAGCCTCTATGAAAACAGTAATCTCCGAATGGCAACAAATCTGTGTTTGTGACAAAAACCCGTTCTGCTTCCCAAGATTCATTTCTCTCTCCCCTCCTATCTCACGGACACCTTTCTACTTCTGGCTCCTCGCTTCGTCTCCCTGTTTCTCTCCATCCTCTCACCTCCACGACCGGGTCAAAGGCAGAGAGACTCTCCATGATGAGAAAAAGCTACACTTCGTCCTCACAAATACTTCAGATTCACTCGGCTTCACGCTGCATTCACTAGACGGATAAAGTGGGGGGACAATGCAACAACCTGAAACTGTCAATCTTATATAATGGAATCCCTGCATTACTGCCATTAGATTAGATTAGAGTAGAAAGTCCAAGTAAATCTTATCATATAATCATATTAATAATTTTTTCCTCATACTAATTCCAGCACTTTTTTGAATGTATTTTCATAACTCCCTACAATTTGTAGTAAGGAGACTCACTGTGACTCGAGGTTACAGCTAGCTACATAAACATGAACTTGAATCAGCTGTAGCCATGAGCCTTTCACTCTGGTTAGCAGAAAGCTAAACTATCAGTAAAATTTCCTCTCCATCTCTGAAAAGCTTCGCCGATATTTACATGTTTTATCGCGTTTATTGTCAGATTCTCTTTCAGATAAGTCTGTCTGCCTTTTTTGTGGTTGCTTTAGAGTGTAGACCGTTGTTGCTAACACTGGAATAGCAACTTTCTTTGGCTTTTACTAAAGGGACGTGCAGGCGCATCTGCATTTGCAAAGCAGCCGATGGGATCACCCATTCTATGAAATGACCTGTGGTTGGCAGAAGTCTCCTGTCAAAGGCTAGATGTTTTTTAAAGCCTGAAAACGGAGCCAAGAGGAGGTGCAGAAGTCCTGCTTCTGCTTTCCCTTTCAGCTCTGGTTGTGAGACGGGGCCGTCTTTGGTTGATGCGCTACACCTGGCTCGGTGTAGTGCGTCTATAAAAGCATCTCCTCATTCAGAGGTCTGGTCTCTCTTCCATCCTGCACACGCGTCCGTGTGGGCACCGCGGCACAGCTGCTTGGCTTTTTTTTTTTGTGCATTTTTTCATTTTTGCATCCACACACCCTCACTCATCCACTCATGCTATACTACCGATGCATCGAACCCTCGTCTCTACGCGTTTTGTTGCAGCCTACGAGCGGGCTGTAACAGTATGTTCAATGGTCAATATGAGATTTTTACCCCAATGACACAGAAGTAAAACTGCCTATCCCAGCTTTAATGGTGACTCCTCCACTCCTGTGTCCCTGTAAGCCATACCACTGAATCAGCATGTTCAACATCTGGGCCCTTAAAGTGGCACATCTATGTGACATATAGCCGTTCATGTTCTTAGTAACACCTGTTCATTTCCTGCTAAGACATGTCAAAACATCTGCTGTGAAAAAGAGCAGCTGGCTGCAAAAATCTGATCATGAGTAACACATTTAATAACAGGGCATCTCACATTGGCAATAGGGGGCTTGTGTTAACACTTCCAAGTACACAGCACTCACACTTTGTCACATTCATCCAAAAAAGTCCATATTCTTGCAGAAGTTATTGAGTGAGAGCGGCGCAGGTTAAGCAGAGAAAGCACAAAATGCGACATCTAATCTCTTTAATGACAGTAAGTGGCAATAATGCCATGGTGCGGCAGAAGTAAATGGAAGAAGAAAATGTTGGATTGTTTGTGCAAAACACAGAGAGGCGGGACTACATTGTTTATATTCAGTATCGATCCCTCTCCTCTGAAAATCAATTCCTTGCAAAAAGACAGAGGTATTGCAGTATCAATACTTTTATTTTCGAGGCGCCCATCATTAATGCTCGAGTTTCAGCCTCAAAATGGAAAACACTTGCGTGCATACAAACACAGGCAAACAAAGACACACAAACACTGGGCTCACACACACGCACGCAGCGTCTTCTGCTGAGTGCGGAAGACAAAAGAGGCAGGCTTTATTGTCTGAATAATTACTTTACATGCCACACTCACTCTGGAAGCAACCGCAACACACACAGGAAAACACAACGCACTCTTGAACCAACTAAACACACACCCGTAGAGTGGATTACACATCTCTCCCGGGTCGATACCAAACACCGTCATGCTGCTTTTGCCACCAGGAAACAACGATGGAGAAGCAAGAATCTGTGTGTGTGTGTGTGTGTGTGTGTGTGTGTGTGTAGGCTGTTTTATCCTCATGCTTTCAACTTGTGATGTTTCTGCATTCACCCCATGTTCAAGTTCAGCTCTGACACACGCGGCACACACACATTCACAGGCGTATCTAACACACTTATCTAGGAGACTATGATCCCCGGTAATGCAGCCTCGCGGCGTGAAGGCGACTCAGTCTCTATTGGTGGAATGTTGCTGCGGTGCTGCCCGAAATAAAACACAATTTCCTTTTGTTTTGCGATAAGTATCTTGTGCACACATCTCTTGTTTGGTCCATTTTGTCAGGTAGACTAAAAAAGCAATCTGTGTCTATTTGAGCAGGTGGGTCTCATGGGTGTGCAGTGTTTAATTAAATTGCCTAGACATTAACAATTTCCTCTCCTTTCAAGTTGGGAGCTGGTTCCTGCACAAAGTGAAAGAGTTCAAGTATCTCAGAAAGACAGGAGCCAGTTAAATGTGTCTCAACAACTAAGGGGATCATTACAAAAGATCTTGTCTGGGTGGATTCATCCTTCCAGCTCAACACCACAGCTGAAGTCGTTCAAATCAGAGCAGTGAACAGACAGTGAATGTGTGTGTAAGTTTCACAAAGGACAGACGCAGCATCTGCTTAAGACCCCTCGCTGTGAAGGGGTTGAGGGCACATCCAAGTTGGAGGAGACCCCCAGGGTATACCTGGAACACACTGGAGGGATTACATATCCCATCTGGCCTGGAAACACCTTGAGATCCCCCAGGAGGAGCTGGAGGACATGGCTAGGAAGATCAACGTCTGCTTCTTTTACTACCATCTCAAGCAAGACTCGAATAACTAGCGGGGAACAAGTAAATGGATCCTTCCAAAAGGCTTTTATTCGCTAGTGTTAATACATTTTATTCTTCCTTATCTTACTGGCCAGAAAGTAAAAGTTGATTCAGAGATGATGTTCTCCAAATATTTTTTGTCATTGAGAAAAATGAATGAATGTATGTCATTTTGAAAGATTAGGAATGTGAGGGTGATCTCCTGTACCTTGAAGTAGTGGGGCACCTGTGGATCAGAGATTGAGCAGGTCGTCCACTAATTGGAAGATCAGCAGTTCGATCCCTGGCCCCTCCTTGGGCAAGATACTGAACCCCAAATTGCTCCCGCTGGCTGTTCCATCGCGTGTGAGTGTGTGTGAATGGTTACTGTGTAGCAGGTGGCATCATGTATGGTAGCCTCGGCCACCTGTGCGTGAATATGTGTGTGAATGGGTGAATGTGATATAGCAAGTGCCGTCCATTGACCATGTACAATAACTCACACCCCTGCCAAGTTGGGGGCATGTGCATGTTACTTAGCTATTGTCTAATCATGTCTTTCATCTCACGTGTATGACCTCATTGTCTAGCTTGGTATGCTATACCTCTACATGCCATTGCAAAACATCATGGCAGCTGAGTGTCCCAAGTGTCTTTAAAAAGCACAATAATGCTGATAAGCTCAATGAAAAAGTAGCACTGGTCAGTTCAACATCTGCCTAGTTTGCACGAGCTAACAACGTAGCAGCGGCTAACATCCGACAATATACATGAAATCCATAATTAACTGTATGGTGACCTTAGCAGTGTCCCTGGGGCGGAGCTCACACTCCTGCAGCAGCGTCATGATAAGGTAAAAGCAGACAGAGTAAACAATACCCTGTGTGCAGCTTTACAGTGAAATAATGTTTCACCAACTTCACATAGTAAAAAATTTGAGAGGTCACGTTCAGCAACACCTCCCCTGCCGAAGCATCAAATACTCACTGCTGATTACTAACATTACTGAAGCTCCAGAGACCACAAAAGAAGAAAGAGAGGGATTGATGCAGTGGAGGATGAAGGACAAGCAGGTAATAGTGATTTATCAGCCAGCGGCAGATAAAATAAAAATGACGGGTAATATTAGATTATGATGGAATTTTTACTACCCTGTCTGTCTCTGGTCTGATTCCTCTGTCTCTTTAACTCCAGCTCTCCGCTGCTGATCTGAGAGTGACTGGTGCTGTATCTGCCAGATGAGGAGCCCTTGAGCAAGACACTGAACCCAAACCGCTCCGAGGCCACAGCGCAGTGTGCTCATTAAGAAATGTAAATGCGTTGGAAGACGAGTGCGTCTCAAGGGGAGAGGATCTTATTTAATCAAAAGCACCAGATTTCACTGATTTTATTGTGTACAGCGCTTTGGCTTCTTCTTTGCAATAGATGTGAGTTGTGATTTGGACCTCACTGGCGCCGGGTTGGGAGCACTGATACATGGAAATCCACGTGAAAATCCAAATTCCAGTAACCTTGTGTAAAATGCCTACTAAAGTAGTCTCAGATCTTAATCTTGGCTGCATGCGTTATGCATGGATTGTGTTGTAACAGTCTTATTCATGTCTTGGTTGATCCTTTTATATCCTCACCAGTCTGACTGGCGCGCTCTCTGCAATACTGAGAATATCACACAGAATATCTGCGAGTCGATCAGGGCTCATTATCCTATCTAATAAATTCATTATCACATAGCCATGACTCCATGTGACCAGAGGCAGATGTTCACTGACAATATTTCACCACAAATCGCAGCCGTTGCAGGGCGAAAATCTTCATTAGCGCGTTATTTTCTGTATTTACATCATGAGATACAGTGGTCAGATTTCATTATCAGGGACCCGGCTCCGCGCGGCGAAGGGACAGATGCTGCCAACACGGAGACAGCTTTGCAGCGCTAGCCTCCGCTTTCTGGCATGGACATATGTGGGTTGCCGGGGGCTGCGGCTGTCACAGGCTGTAGCTCTTCTCGGAGCTAGCTGATGTGAGCGGATGGGGTCGATGTGATTGGCTGACATGTGTGTGTGTGTGTGTGTGTGTGTGTGTGTGTGTGAGGGAGAAAGAGGAAGACAGGCAGAGCGGTTGGTCAAGGGCCGGTGTGCGTTTTTGCTGCATCGTCAACATCTGTAAACAGACAGTGACACCCAATATAACCCCCCCCCCCCCCCCCCCCCCCCCACACACACACACACACACACACACACATATAATCCGTCTCACTCACACACTAAGGAACATGTGAACACACACTAACACAGACTCAAAGCAGCCATGGCAAATGTGAGAAAAGAAGCATGTGGAGAGGTGGATGAAAGGAGGGATAAAGGAGGTGGTGTGACTGTGCAGCTCCAGAAAAAAGCACAATAAAAGAGAAAAAGAGGAGATGGAAGGATAAGGAGTGAGGGACGCAGAGGAGGAAAGGCGGGATGATGGGAAAAGGAAGAGAATAAAGGAGCGAGCAGGGGGAAGAAGGAAGGGAAGGAGGGAGGGAAGAGAGGTTAGCTGGATAAGTGGGGCAGTGCTGCAGCGTGACACATCAGCATTCTAAGCACAGCGGCAGAGAGCAGCGCAACGAACGCAGTTGCACCCACAATCTCTCTCTCTCACTCTCTGTCTCTCTCTTTCTCTCACACACACGCGCCAAACACAGACATGCATAAAAAACACACACAAGCTTTAAACATGTGCGGCACTGCCAGGGAGAGCGTGCATCAAACACGTTATCTCATAAAACACACACAGACGCAAGCTTCAAGTGCTCTGATAAAAAGTACAAATCGCCGGGTCGTGTAATCTGCTCAAACACACGCGCAGACAGACAAACACAGCTATAAACATAGACAATACATAGATGACAACTGATACCCATTTTGGAAGTGCCTTAGCAGGAGCACTGCAGAGCTACAGATCCTGGGTGTTCCCAAAAATCTAGCAGCATCTCAGACTCCACCGAGGGCGATGCTGACGTGACTAAAGCAGCCCTCTTGTTGCTCTGGGAAGCTTATTCCACTCTACAGAATGTGCTGTTCAGGATTCATTATCTGCAGGCTTGATTGACATTGATTGGCTGGCTGGCTGAATCAAGGTTTGATGGATTGGAATCAAAATGCACACACTGAGCATTTCTTCACTTGGTGGAAAAAGAAGAAATTACTGTAACACTGTATTTGGATTGTCCACCTCCAGATAGTTTACATTTCAACAATTCTGTAGATGTTTAACAGATTATCTTGAACTTGAACTAGTCCCTCCACCTATGCAGCACAGGCTGAGTGAAGAGTTTAATTAGAGGTGGGACCAAGTCCTTGTTTTATACGTCACAAGTAAGACTCGAGTCTTTGCACTCAAGTGCCAAGTCCAAAGTTAAGACTGACAAGTCTCAAGTCAATCCCTGTGTCCTTAACTTTGAGTTTTGAGTCCTAACCAGGTCATATTGCCCTCTTTGCCAGGTTTAATGCCCTTTCACCAGCAGAGTAATCATATATAATACATTTTTTTTTTTTTAAATTGAATACTTTCTTACTTATCCTGTTAGGGGTCACAGGAGTGCTGGAGCCTATCCCAGCTGACACTGGGTGAGAGGCAGGGTTCACCCTGGACAGGTCACCAGACTATCACAGGGCTGACACATAGAGACAGACAACCATTCACACTCACATTCACACCTACGGACAATTTAGAGTCACCAATTAACCTGAATGTCTTTGACTGTGGGAGGAAGCCGGAGTACCCAGAGAAACATGGAACATGGAAACTCCAGGGGCGTTCGAACCCCAGGGTTTCTGTCCTGTGTTGTTGTACTTAACTTATCTCATATTGACTCTCTCCTCCCACACTTGGTTGAAGGTATCAAGTATTTTCCAGTCAAAAGGCTCAAATCCATGTAACGCCACAAGTCCATGGTATTAAAGTCCAAGTCCAGCTGCCAGATTCTGTCAAGTTGAGTCTAAAGTCATCAAATTTGTGACTCAGGTCTGACTTGAGCCCCAGCCATGAGACTGCTACAGATCTGCAACACCTACAGAATAAAGCAAAACTGCTGCAGTGTTGAAAACACTGCTCCAAATACTCTATAACCTATCTGTAGGTGGACTGTCCAAATAAAGTGTTACTGATATACATCCATAGAGGGAGGCGGTGGTGCGAGCCTGTCGTCAGAAACAGTATATTTTCTCCTGTATGCCATGGTTGTGTTTCATAATGTATGCTGGATAAAATGTGATGTGTCAGTGACACTTAGAGGTGTAAGAAAATATCTGTAAACTTGAGCATCAATATATGTTTTGTGATACTGTATTGATTCTCCAAAACACACCATTTTTTAAATTAATAGTTTACATGTAATCTATCTTTAGCCATTTAATTCTTGCACTCTGATATAACTATTCGTTAGCACACTGATAACACAGGCTTATGAACCAGACAGAGACATAAAGGCCACAAATTTGATTTTTAACAAATGGCAATAGCTGTTGACAGTATCACAATATATCTCAATATATTGAATTGCATCCCTTCTTTCATGATATGTATCGTATAGCCAGATTTTTGCTTATGCATAGCCCCTGGTGACAATTATATCACCAACACATTAAAAAATTAAATCCAAACAAACCACAGAAACTGTCTTAAAGACGTGCACTTCCTTCCTGCCGTTACAGAATGCCAAGCCAAACCAAACCATGCCAAACCAAGGTGAAACAGATGTGACATCACAAGCTCTTCTCCACAAATAAATCAGAATAAGACCTCAGTCAGTACAAAGAAAAACAACTTATCTGAATAACTCCAAAAATGATTGTAATATTAAGACTAAATCAACACTGCAGCCCTGGGGGGAAAGCTGTTACGAACTCCAGAGACAGTGTGTTACAAGCACAGGCAAGTCCATCATGCTTAGCTACAAAAACTTACAATGACTGGAATCGGATTTGTTTTGACTCCCCCCCGCTGCCAAAAAAACTCAGGGGAGCCCGAGGAATGACAGGTTAGGGAAGCTGTGTGCAATGAACAAGCCACCTGTGAGTCATAGAACAATATTCTGATTATGTTTTGGCCTGTTGAAGAAAGACAGGAATCAAAACAGGTCTATGCGGCGGATGGTAACCAGCTGCTTTCAGTAGTGTTTGCGGTTAGTGTGCGATTTTTATTTATTTTTTCTTTCTGTCAAGTCGCAGTCGTGATATCAAGAAGACACTGTGGGAGAAAGCAATGCACGCAAATACACCTCCCACCTTCCTGATCTGACCCAGGGTTACTGAGATAGATATGGTCAAAGTGACACAAGAACCAAAAAGATCTAATAGACACATACAATTCCATAAATGCCGGCGTCTTTACACAAGGTACAGATAACTAAGACCCAACCTTGAAACGAGTGCACGACTGAATTCCCCCCGTGTGAGCAAATCTTGACAACGTCCATGAAGGGCCAGAGGTATAATGATTCAACAGGCAAAAATGAAACTTGTAATTCAGGTGAGTGGATCCAGGTCAGCACAGGTAGTAAGTAACCACATCTGAGAGCCAGACAGGTAGGGTAAAGGTCAATACACATTCACTTCAGAGCTCCATTTACTGACAAAATCTCAAACCCCGCTAAGAGAGAGCCAAGTTTCAAAGACATGGATTAAGTTAAACGATCTGGGGAATCAAAGAGGGGGTTGCCTATGATTTGACTCCAAATACTGAAGGATCAGCGAGAGCTAGTGTCCGTGCTGCACTTTAGTACTTAAGGAAAAATGTTTGGCAGACAGCAGACTCTGCCCGTAATTCACTTTCAGTCACTTAAGGGAGAGAATGTAAACCTCAAATATTGACTACCATTTTGGCATGAGAGAGGTTTTTCATATACCTATTACTAAATAATTGCGAGCGAGCGTTCCATCATTAGCAAGCGAGTGTCATTCTTCATTTCTATTTCAATATGATTTAACTGAAAGTAACTTCATCCCTGCCTTGGTGGCTTGAAAACTCACAATAAAGGTCTGAACCCGCAGTGCTGCTAAAGAAGCAAAGGACATGTGCACCACGGGTTCAAAAGGGTGTTCTATCTTTTGGCAAAAGCTTATATTAGAGTAATAAAATCAGTACAAATGATGAAGGAAACGGGTGCAGATTTGTGAGGTGTGAAAGATTAGATTTGAAAAGGGTGTTTTAATCTGAATAAAATGAACCTTGGTATTTTTGGGATATTTGCCTGCCCTGCTTTTCATAAAGATATGAGTTATTACCAAATCTCTTTTCCTCGGCTGCTAAGATCAGCTTTTTGTTGGTGGCATGCCTGTCTCTGGGGGTAAAATTAAATTTCATATTCTATATATGCACATGTGTGTGTTCCATTCGTTTGATTATGTTTCAGTGTGTATATAAGGCATATTAAATTCACTCCGACATGAAAACAGGGCGCAGGCGACGTGAAGTTTAAGTATGATAAGGACACTGTGCATCAGCAGTGAGCTGCATGTGTCACTGTGGAGTGGACTGTATATGTGAGTAATAGAGAGCCTCTAGTGGCCAATAGAGGTAACTGCAGCCTCACTAAACCCTTATACAGTATACAGAAAGTTTGATCTGATTTTCTTTTGAGCTTGACGGCTCTCTCTAAAATGCTCCACACAGTTATGTCCATTAACACAAAACTCCCTTCTACCTTGAACCACTTTTCATCCTGTAACTATATTCACACACTGATATAAGGAAAAATATCTATGCACAAACACACACACATATAGAGCGACAGGACAGCACCTTCCTCCCCTGTGAGTAGATTTAACACCACTGTTAAAGCAGGCAGCTTTATATGTGTGTGCCAGCGTCAAGTGCCAGAGCTGTAATCAACTATTTAACATTGAGGTGGGACCGTTTTCAATTTACACCTTCTGTGATCCAACCCTCAAAGGGGGCTCTCCACCTCGGAGAAGTTTTTCATAAACTTGACAGCTAAAATGAGCATTTGAGAAAAAAATCTTAGATCAGGCAAAGTTTTGATGACTGAGTGATATTTCAGGGAGCCAGCATATGATCGAGGGCCACACAGGAAAAGTGCACACTATGATTTTTTAATGGAATTGTTATGACTTTTTTAAGACGTACTATACTATGTATTTGTGTGAAGTTTTTACGGCATACTAAAACTATAACAATTGAGAAGATATACCTGACACTCATGTTACATTCTAGTTTTCTGCTTTTTAATATATTTGAATGTATTTAAATAGAGAGACAGTGAACATAAAAGAGAAGACGACCTCTTAATGTGTTGGTTTTTTTTTAATCATATAAACCGGGTTCCTACCTGATAAGCTGGGGGGATTCTTATAATCATAATCAAGGTGAGGAAAATGGAGCAACCTTTAATCAGAAAACAATAGCCTACCCAGTCTGAAGAAGTGGGCTCTCACTGTTAGTCTGTTTAAAAATAACCCATATCTCATCAGTGTTAACTGAGTGCTTACGTGCTCAGTAATGTGCTTTGTCAACTGCTTGTGGCAAGGGCCTTTAAAACCCTATAAATCAAATCAAGGGGTAAAAAATGCCCCTAAAAAATCCTTTACATCTTGTCGGTAACTGCTTCAAATTAAGCCATGCTTGTGTTCAGAGTGGTTGTTGGACAAACCAATTAATCTATGACTATGACCTTGACAGAAAAGGCTTATAAGGACAGCATTAGCAACATTTAGCGCTCTCTGTTCTGGCCTCTGTCACTGAGGAGCGTCCACGCCTTCCAAGAGCTCAGGCATTTGTCCATGTTGGAGTTTGGAATGCTCCAACTCTCTGTCTTGGTTACTATCTGGCGCCGCATCTTGCAGCTCCTCCAAACACCTCATTAGCAAATTTCAGGGAAAGGTTTTTGGTGAGCACGCATGATTTCTCCCACAAATGGCACGTACGGTTTCACACATTCACACGGGGCGGCCGTCCAACCGGTCTCTCAGCAGCAACTCAACAGTCACTGCAGAGGTAATGGGACGGTGACAGACGCTAACATTCCCCGTGCCGATTTTCCCAGTCAGTCTGTGGTGTCCAACTGGCGACCTTCCCGGCACAAGGCCATTTTGCCCACTTTGGTGCCACTACCGCCCGTGGAAAGGGGGGTTCTTTCAATCATGATAAGCTTGGAGGAGATGTA
This sequence comes from Epinephelus awoara, assembly GCA_035609425.1. NCBI lineage: Eukaryota > Metazoa > Chordata > Actinopteri > Perciformes > Serranidae > Epinephelus > Epinephelus awoara. Next base: position 9,464,582 of record CM069311.1, read on the forward strand.
GAGGCTTCACTCTAGTTGCTCTTCCATCCACAAAAAAGGGAAGCGGAGCGCCCAGAGAGGGCTGTATAAAGGAGAAGGCTGAGAGAGTCTAAATCTACTTTATCCTGCAGTATTAAAGGTACACTGTGTGTGTGTGTGTGTGTGTGTGTGTGTGTGTGTGTGTGTGTGTGTGTGTGTGTGTGTGTGTGTGTGTGTGGATAGAGGGAGAGAAGATGACCTAGTTAGTTGTGTTCTCAGTCTCTTTAGAACTGTAACACCCACAGCACTTCTGCCTCAATTTAGACTTTATTAACAATAACACACACAAACACACAGTCTCTTCCTCTTGTTCTGACGCACACGTACACACGCACAACCACATGCCTGCACACACTTGACACCTGAAAATACAGTAAGATATAGAAAGTATTACCCTGAGACTCTCTATGTATGTATGTATGTATGTATGTATGCAAATGCATTACACGGCAAACACATTAAACATCCTTCCGATAAAACACCCGAGACTTCAAAGTGGCAACACACTCGTCAGACTGACTGCCACGAGAGCTGTGAGTGCCTGAACATGAAACCAGATCAGAAAAGAAAGCTTCATCCAAGTTGTTGTGACACATGCCAGCAGCATGTTTGTTACATGAATGTATGAAACTGACATAACAACACCATAACATGACATATATATTAGCCCTTTCACACCAGGGGCTCAATTAAGGTTGAACCAACACGGATTTCTGTTTGAACGTGTAAACCCGCGTTGACTGACTCAGCTTCACCACCTAAGTTGAAAGGTGGTCCAGACAAGGGTTGATCTCAGTGTGAATGGCACATAACCAGGGTTGCTACCGACCAGAGCACACACCATGGTGATGCAATTGTTACAGGTTGCTGAAGTGGTGCAAGGGCAGGTGAAATATTCTCAGCTACAGAACAACAAGGAGGTGTGGCAATACTTCCAAGTGTGGGAGCTCCTGGCCGTCTGTGGTGAGGAAGAAATGAAGTGGTAGTTGACCGCGTTGGTCAGGGACAACGTGGTTTAGTTTATCAGGATCAGACCAAGTATTTACATAATACAATGTTTCGATACACACATTACATGTGCGTTAAAAGGAACGATATTTTACCATGCATGAAGTTCATTACAGTGTATGAATCATATTATATGGGTCACCTCTTCTCGTATAGCCTCATTTGGAAAACATGAAAATATGATCAGCAGAAACTAACTAACCATCACTAACTAAATGTCCCTGCACCACAAACAAACACAAACCCTTCACATCCTGAGACACAGTCAAACTAACCTTCGATATTAATTAACTAGGCTTTGACATGACCTAAGTATTTGTCAAGAGGTGCTGCTTCAATAGAATTTTAAATCTAGCTTTTATTGTTTTCTTGTGTGACATGTCGAGGGAGTCAATTCCACTCATGCATACCTCTGTACATTACTGTACAACTGATTGAGTTTGTTCTTACAGTTGGTAATATAAAGTTTCCTTTTGTAGCATGTCTTATAGAGTATCATGTCTACCTGAAATAAAAGATATTTTTTAAATATAACCAACGCAACTTCTGTAACTGAGATATTTCTGATGACAGTGGTGTATGCAAACACAAAAAGGACAGTGAGCGACAACTACTGTATGCAAATACAACAACTGCTGGCAAATGGAATGGATTTGCATTTGTATAGCACTTTTCTCATCTTCGAACCACTTGAAGCTTTCACACTGCACGTCACATTCACCCATTTACACACACGTTCACGCTCTGACACAGTGGCCGAGGCCACAACACTAAACACCCACACACACAACGCTGCTCAATGCTGAATGAGAGGGGCGTCCACCGTACACAGATACAGGTCGCAAAAAATTCAAGGCAGTGAAAAAGCAATACACCTGAGGTAATCTTAGAGTTACAGGCCAAACTGTGTTGTTATTATGATGTGCGGATATACTGTACTGTGAGGAATTCAACTAGAAAACACTAGTTTTGAATTTGACGTTTACAGCACGACGTAATTACATCGCTTTCAGGATGTGACTGAATGTCTGGGTATAAACCTACGTTGGCTGGCGTGATAACCCCGGTCCAAGGGTAGAGATGAAGGGAATTTTGCCCTTCTTCAAACTACAGTAAAGAGAGCAGAACTGTCCACTGAATACTTGCAACACTACAACGCACCTTACCTGAGCAAATTAGGTGAGTGGTAAGAGAAAAATAGGAGAAGCATCAGTAGCAATCAAACAGAAACTTTGATATTTTGTTTCTGCAGATATTTTTCTGACTGTAGGACTTCTGTCGACAGAAGCTCCTGCAGAACTCGTACACGATGTGGAGCTCTCACCCAACCTTCTGACAGGAGATGATGGGAAATGTTGCACAAGCTTGATCGCTCAATTTGAAAACTAAGTCAGCAGCAGGATCAGCTGGATGACAGGTGTACATGTTCCATGACTGCGAAACAAGCCAGAATATTTCTAGCAGTCACAGGCGTTTTGATTAGAGAACTTGACGTGCTGTTTTTACACCTGAGAGATGAATAAAATATGTTATGGCATGATCTGTGGTTCAGAGTTTTATTTTTACTCCATCATGTTTTCACATTTTTTTCACATGCGAAATAAGATTCTTTTCTTTTTCTCGTTGGGGCAGTAGAGTGTTATGTTCGGGGGGTTTTTCTGCACTTATATGGGTAAAGTTTGCCACAGTGAACGCCCAGTCATATGAAATTATTAAGCATTTCTGGACAGGGTATCTGCGTTGTGCTGAAGCTTTAAACCTCATTCTTGTGGCAGCACTGCCATTTTTTCGCAAGACTATTTGACCCCATTCTGCCAGACACCTGATTCATTATTCCTGTGTGTATTCCAATACAAGCAATATGAATGAATGGCACGGTTCAAAGCAGACCATTTTGTTGGGCGAGTGACAGGTTCAAGGAGGGTATAAAAAAAATAAAATAAAAAAAAGCGACATAGACAAAAACATCAGCAAATTTATTCTGGTTCACTCCCCTGGCATGTTGTATAACGAGAGCATAATTAATGAAGACATACGCTGAGACCTACATCTTCCTCCTCCTTGGTGATTCGCACTTATCCCAACTGCCCCCTCCTCACTTCTCACTTCTTTTTTTTCTCCCTGCTATCATCCCCCATCCTCCTGCCCCCAAGAGAGGAAGGCAGATGGCCTGTCAGGTAAAATAAGGTGAGGAGAGGACGAGGGGGAGACGAGAGGAGGGATGGGAGGACAGGGAAGCAGGTGAGGAAAGGGGGTCACAAATGTGGGGGGGGAGGAGGGACTGATTGATGGAGAAGGGATGATGGAGGAGAAAGGGGAGCGAGAAAGTGGTTGAGCGCAGGGAAGACGATCAAATGATGGGGGGAAGATGATGGCAGGGAGGTGGAAGGAGGAGCAGCAGGAAAGGGGGAAGGGATATGAGTGCAGGAGAGAAGCTGCTGACGGAGCTATGAAGTAAGAACTGGGGCGTGTGTGTGGAGCTGCTGTTTGATATGTTTCATTATGGGATATACAGTGTATGCATATGCTCTCACACATAATCTCAAAGCAGATATGCTCATGCACACACCCCAGTGCATGTGGACTCACACCTCTCTATTTATCTACAGCGCACACACGGACACACAGCCCTGTCAAGACATAGGCAGGACCTATTCATGCATGTGCACATGACGGTCAACCTACTTATGCATTCATTGGCATGTAAACGTCGTGCCTCCTCGTGCAAATGCTCATACACACATGCCCGCACACACACTCAACATTTATATCAATGTCAGTGATTTTCAGACAAGACTTCATATGACAACTTATGGCCTGACAGTTCCTCACAAGTTGCTCTCCACTTTCTGCTTGTCTTTCATATATTTTCGTCTTTAAAGGCGAGATCACTCTCCTATAGGACCTTGTTTTGGAAAGATAATGTACGGTAGTCAACTGTGAGGAACAAATTATTTTTTGATGTGCCATTTGAATTGTGCAATGTATGGAAAGATGAAGATAATTAATTTTATAAGTCAATAAACTCAGCTTGTCTAGGTTTGTCGCAGTACCGTTTAGTTTTGTGTGAAACTGCTTTGTGACTTACATCTCAGGTCTCACACGATATATGTCATCTGCACCAGGTTACATAGCTATGCTCCATGCACAAATGTAACATTACCATACCTGGAGATTTTTCTCCTGCAACTTCTTTTGTTCTTTTTATCAGCTGGGAAGTGAAAGAACACCCAAGACCCATTGCTTGTGCATCCCAATACAAAACACACAACACAGGCGTTGTGGCTTCAGTGAGAGACTTGAGCAACTTGCACAGTCATTCTTATTTTCACAGCTTTATACAGTTTTGCAACAAACTGTGACTTTCCTGATTTGCAAAAATTATCTCTGAAATTGGCAAGCGTCATATGAGTAATTCATGGCACGATTCAAACAGTATAAAAAAATGTCTCTTGCTAGGAACTACTGTACATACTTTTTCTGTAATTAGATTAGATTAGAAACTGGCTCTAGATAAGGCCATTTGCATTTCCAAGTCGGCCACCAAAGTTCTCCTACACGCCTGGTGCACACAGGAGAAGTTTTAGTTTTGTGACATCATTTCTAAATGTCACTAAATCCTACACCCTCGACCTTCAAAATGAAACTCAAGTAAAAAATAGAACTCAGAGAAGCTACAATTATAAGGAAAAAATTGCATACTAATTATAAAGACACGATGAAGCATGGGTCCTTTCCAACTGTTACATACTGTATTAGTCACCTAATAAGATGGCAGCCACTTCCAACTGATTACACTGAGGGTGAGGCAGGCTCTAAAAATGTCACACACTCGCTTCACTGACACAGATTAACAATGTAAGGACTGGCTACTTATCATAGATTACCAGGGTTCTTTTTATCTGTTCAGGATGGTGTTTAAACAAATCAAAGAGTGCACCTACAGTTCTGATGGCCAATTCTATGTCATATAATACATATTGATTCTTGCTCTTGACCCACAGCTAAAGAACAATGTGCTCCAGGCAGCTTATATTTTCTGTTTTTGTGATGTTTGAGCTGAAAAAGCCTTCATATCTCAGTTGTTGAGGAACATACATTTCCTCCATGTGATAACAGCGTTCGTACTGGCTCACAGGTTCAGCCGGGGACTGTCGACCTGGCTGGTTTGTCAATACAGAACACCTATCGCTTACACTCACATCGATTTCTACATCATTGGGAATACCGTGGGCAGGTTGCCTTGTAGATGTGCCTGACAATACAACAAGACCTGAACATCTGTCATTCTCTAATCTGTAACTCAACTCTTCCCGCCTGACTGGCCACAATCTCCCCACAGTGAAATCATCACTGGTTGGATACAGGCAAATACACGGAGCCATGTGTTTCAGTAGAGAGGAAAAAAGGATAAAGACAGCCACTGCGTAACCACCCTACTCAGCATATAAATTGTACCAAATCCTCAAAACCTCACTTCACCCAAATATCAACATTACACCATCTATAATCCACTCAACCATCGCACAGTGCGTAAAGCTCTGACCCCTAGAGGCAGCATCTGTGTGTGTGTGTGTGTGTGTTAGTTGCTATTAAGAGGTTGTAGCTATAAACAGGCTGTTATGTGATGAGTCCTCTTGTCACGACAGTCCCTAAACTTAATCAAAGACTCTAATGCCAAATCCAGTAAAAGCAATAAAAATCCCATCCCTGCCGCTACACACGCACACGGTACCTGCAACTCCACGGAGACTAAAAGAAGAAAATCAAACCTTCTGAAAACCAAATCAACTCAAAAACACATCAAATGAACCCAGGCTGTACTGTCGCAAGCTGTTCCTGCTACTTTCTTCCTGCCTTACAGTACAGTACCATTACTGTCCGTCTACAGTAATACATTAAGTAATGCTGCGGCGAGCCAGGAGTTAAAAGCTCATTTGGTGAAAGAGACAAAAAGTCGAGCGAGCCAACGCAGAAATCGATGGAGCTAATGTGATTTAATAAGAAGCTCTCTTTACTCCTGCGGTGCCTGTGAACCTTGATAGATATCTTATGCTGCTGCTTCGGCAATTTCATTTGGAACACACTCAGAGTCTTGCAGAGACTTTAACAACAGTTATAGCGGGATGGCGTGAAGGAGAGAGAGAGCCAGAGTTGCTGGGAAGAGAGGGAGAGTGACGGGGCTGCTACAGATGGGTAAAATGAAAGATCGACAAACAGACACAAGAACACAGACGGCCTTTACACCTTGCATTAAAATGGGACTGTGAAGGCAAGTTGGGCTTGACCACATGAAAGTACAGGTGTAAATGACTGATTGTGATCCGATCTGACATTGGGTGAGAGGCGGGGTTCACCCTGGACAGGTTGCCAGACTATCACAGGGCTGACACATAGAGACAGACAACCATTCACACTCACATTCACACCTACGGACAATTTAGAGTCACCAGTTAACCTGCATGTCTTTGGACTGTGGGAGGAAGCTGGAGTACCTGGAGAAAACCCACGCTGACACAGGGAGAACATGCAAACTCCGCACAGAAGGGCTCCCCCAGCCCAGGGTTCAAACCAGCTGCATGCAACTGTTCCAGGTTCAAGGCATCCTCAGTGAAAGCCATGTTAGGGAGCTAAGTTACTACCAAGATAGCTTATGGCTATTCAAGACACTTGTGGATGTAGTCGGGACGAGACAAAGTGTCTGCTTTCAATTTTGTCCAACGAAAGCCTACAAGGTCAACTCGGCAATTCATAGCCAATTTATAAAGCAGTGGCTCAGCAAATGCTGGAAAAGCATTCAGTTGTTTGAGCTGGACAGAGCGATTCCCAGCGAGTCTCAGTCAGATCTCAATGTGGACGCTGGAGACAGAGGTTAAATCATATCTAGATACAATCTGAATTCAACACACTTTTTAATGTAGGGCGTAAAGAAGGTCACAGTGTGTATGGCGGCTGTGTTAGATGATAATATGGCATGCTGATTTTTCATATTGTAATTTTGGTGCCTGACTTAATCTGAGAAGACACAAAGTGTTCGGTGTTAGTGCTAACAACAATATTAATGTATCATTACCTATCGACTCTGAATATCTGAGACGGTGTCAATACTCTTTTTTTCTAGTATCAATACTATCAATACTAGTTGCGCACACACACACACACACACTGCTGCAGTGCCCCTTATCCCTGCCTCCTCTCCCTCACTCACAGTGCTGTCCTCTCGTCACTCGTCTCATTCGCTCTGGTTGCATGACGGCCTTTGTGGCACTTTTTTTTTTTCTTTGTACTTGCACTTTATTGTCTTTTGAATGTGTGTGACAATCTCAGAGGCTTTTGAACACGTGCACTGACACAAGAGTACTGCTTTCATTAATGTAAAAAACTACATGTTTACCACAGTCATGCTGCTGTTCTCTGCAAAGAACCAGGAAAAAAAAAACATGGTTGTCACGTTGTAGCCTTGATATATTTATCTTTTCATAAGCATTTCATAGGTAGTCAAAGTCAAAATGGTATCAAATATCAGTATTTTTCAGGGCATTTCATCAAAGAAATTTTAGTATTGTGGCAACACTTCTCAGTATAATGAACAACTTTTGTGGCATAAAAATAGTGACTAATACCTTCAATGTGGACTACGGTGGACGCAATGAGTGGCTCTTATCATTAACAGTTGATTAAGTTAAACAGGATTAACTCATTTTGTCACTATGCAGGATCTATAAAACCAGCGGCCTAATAATGAGATATTGGCTCTCTAACCCAGTATCTAGCAGTCTGATCTCAAAAAATCTCTACAATCTATTACCTTAAGCTATTCACAAACTGCTGTATTCGTTAACGATTCAATAAATGCTAATTAACTGTCACTTCCTTGAAGCTCTGTAAGTATTATACTACAGGAAGTCACTACACCTGGCCAAGACATGCTCTGGTATATGTTCCAAGAAAACAACATTTTTTTCATACATTATTAATCAGTTTAGGGACGTTTGTTTCCTTTAGACAGAGACAGGCTAGCTGATTCCCTCGTTTCCAGTCTCTATGCTAAGCTAAGCTAACTAGGTGCAGGCTGTATGTTCATATCCACCATACAGACATGAGAGAGTGCAGTCTTCTCATCTAAAGCTTACCAAGAAAGCAAATGTCCCAAAATGTCAAAATATTTCCGAACAGCCACCATGTGTAACATTGTCATGTTATCTTTTTTAAGCATAGGCAAAATTATTCTGACGTTTAAGTAGATAAATTAGTTAGATGTAACTATCAAAATCCAGACGAGCATGGACGCAAAGAAACCTACGTGCTCTGGCTCAGACTTGGATTTTACACACACTATGACATACGCAAACCCACAGAGGCCCACAGCAACCACTCAGAGCTCCACGCATGGAAACAAGCGCCTCCGTGGGGTAATTAACTCACAATGAAGATAAACGAGGGATGCATGAGGTGGTGGTGGTGGTGGTGGTGGCGGGGGAAGAAAGAGGGAGAGAGGGGATGGAAGGATTGATGTACTGAGAGACTGTTAAACTGTCATGCGTTTTACACAGGGTAATGAAATCTCCCCATTGTCCCATTTTGCAAAGGGAAATGGTAAGCGGTGCACTGCCATTTGTGCGCGTGCTTGTGTGTGTGTATGTACATATATTAAAGCACATGTGTCTTCTCTCTGGATCTGTGGGCATCTGCATGCCTGTCTGTGTGTGTACTGGTCGGTGTCTGACACAGAGACTGTGTGTGGGCATGTGTAACGCCTATGTCAATGAATGGAAATGTACTCTGTATGTGTGTGTGTGTGTGTGTGTGTGTTCAGATAGCAATGTCTGCAGTGAATTATTCAACAGTAGAGATATTGCAATAAAGGCAGAGTCAGCAGAAAAACTGCAGGGCCTCTGTCTGCCAAGAGCTGTTAGAGTGTAAGTGTGTGTGTGCGTGTGTGTGTGTAGAGGGATACAGGGGAGATGGGGGTACCAACAGGCCGGAGGAAGAAATGATGGGGGAGGGGAAGAGGTATGAAATAAAAAACAGAGTCAGATGCAGCGGCCACAGGTAAAGGTACAGGGGGCAGCGGACTTCTTTGACCTTCCATACACTCACTACATTTACATGCACACTAATATTGACAATATTCCAGATTTAATATGGGTCGTGTAAACAGCATGTTCTGTTTGGATGTTCTGCATCAAGCCATAATTCCAAATACAGCATTTTCCGATTACTGTTGGATCATGTGGGTGGTTGTAGTAGCATTCTTCAGACATGCAACCACTGCATTTTCAAGTCTCCGCTGGGGCTGTTATTGCAGTTGTCTGCACATAGCATCTTGCCTGTTTACAGCCAGCTCTGTGTTTTGTCATGGATATGTTGTAAACAAACAGACTCGCCAACAGTTGGGGTAGAGATGCATGCCCGAAAGAAAAGCCCACATTACGGGCTAGAAGGAGAAACACACACCTAGTTTTAAACGTTACGAAAGACTTGTGTTCAACAGGTCTTTGGATATGCTCAAATATCCCAACAGTGACCTTTTCAACAAGGGGTATGAGGCAATGAGAGAGGGAGGGTGTGTTCATGTGGTCGAACAAGCTGCCATCATGGGAAACTTTGAAACGAATCAATGCAAAAAAGCAAAATGGCACAAACGGCTCCAGAAGTTCCACTTTTCCATATTTTGATCTGTTAAACGAAATGTTAGGGTACTTTAATTGGAGTACGCACAACTGCATTTAAATGACAAAATTAATGGAATATTCATTTTCATTAGCCAGGTTTCGAAGATTTTTGTTTTTAGTGTAGCAGCGACCCTGGTACACTGTATTTCCACAGTACCCCCTACAAGTCTCCCTGAGGGACGCCGTTGCAAGCCTTCTCCAAGCCCTCAAAACACATCTGATCGGGTTGATGCCTGGGCGCCTCCTGTTAGAGTTGTTCCTGGCACGTCCAGCTGGTGGGAGGCCAGGGTAGACCCAGGACACGCTGGAGGGATTACATATCTCATCTGGCCTGGGAACACCTTGGGGTCCCCCAGTAGGGGCAGGAAAGCATTGCTGGGGAGAGGGACGTTTGGGGTGCTTTGATTAGCCTGCTGCCCCGGATAAGCAGATGGAAATGGATGGGTGGGTGTTTTTTAGTATTCTTGCTTTTATTTGATTGGGCAGTTAAAGATAAACAGGGAAGTGGGGTAGAGAGATGGGACGACACACAGAAAGGGCCGTAGGTCAGAATCAAACCAGTGTTGCTGTGATAAGGACTCAGGCTTTGGTACATGGGGCACATGCTCTACAAGGTAAGTTATACTGGGCAACCCAAAAGTACAGTGTTGTTCAGAATAAGGGTTAAGAAATATAATATTTTGTGCATGTAGACATAGTCAGTGTTCTTCTGTGTCACTTGAGTTGTGTTACAGCTCAGGCAAGTGCTGGTATCCACAATATTTAGACTTAATGTGGAGGAAAGCCTTTGGGAATTCTCATGTATACTGCAGGATGTGCAATCTTTATTGAATCTTTATCTTCAATTGAATTTTCATGTTGCTCATAGTTCCCTAATTTGCTAAATTATGTGTAAGGAGCAGCTGTAATGCAATAAATGTTCCAGATAATATGTGAGATCATTTGGAGTGTATTTCCTTGATTTCTGCACCTAATATCTTCAATATTTGTTTTCTACAAGACACCTTCTGAATGGCCATATTGTTAAATAAAAGTAAAACAAACCAGCAATACAATAATCTTTCAATCAACACCCTGAGCGTTCCTTTCTTTGCAGTGTCTGGCAGTTGGGTACAGAAACACTGCAGCAGCAGCTCTGCAAGCAGGTAACACAATTTAGGGAAATTCTGCAACAACTGTGTGTGTTTGTGTGTGTGCAGATGGATGTGAAAAGAGAAACTGAGAAATTAGGGCAGAGAGAGAAAGAGAGAGAGAGAGAGAGAGAGAGAGAGAGAGAGAGAGAGGAGGCAGATATAAAAAGAGAAGTAGAAAAAATAGAAGGTAAACAGAGACATAAACATACTGACAAAGAGGAAGAGAACAGGACTGATAATGTGAGTGGAGGAGAGAAAATAGACACACAGACAGTGGGAGAGGAAGAGAGTGAGAGACAAATGAAGCTGAAAATATGTATCAAGCTGTTCCAGCATCAGACAGAAGGGACATTAACAATTAAAACCAAGAGATGCAGAACAGGTACTGTGTGATTTGGTAATCAATTAGATTAGTGTTATTGAACATTTTGTTTTCTCTATTATTGTTTGTTTGTTGTGCTGCGACACTTTTCTTTTTTATGTTCTATGCTTTTTTTGTTTTATGCCAATAAAGCACTTTTACTCTGCAATGGAAAGCAGACAGCAAGAGCGACCGAGACCTACAGACAGACAGAGGTGTGTCTCCAGCTGTGGTTTTAATGGTGTGTGTGAGCGGAGCAGATGGAGTCGTTAGCTCCCTGGGCCATCAGCCCAGTCTCTTTCTCAGCCATACATCATCTCTGACGCACGCCCAAGCTCACCTCAGCATTACCTCACCTGACGTTAACTTCACCAAAACATATAACTCAGTGTGACTACGCCTACTGTAATGTCAAGGTTATTACCTGCTCTATGTGCTGATGTGACCATATTCACCTTACTGTAATTCTCATGGTAACAAAACATTACTGCACTTCTAAAAATACATCATCAGACCTTGTGATAGAGCTCTAAATCTCAACCCCAGCTCAACAGGTCTCAAAAAACCTGACGAGTCGCACAGAATTTAAGCCAAAAATGTGCACCGATTGGCCGGGTCGGGTAGGGGTCGGGCTGTTAAATAATAAATAATAAATAAATATTGAATAAATAATATCAAGAAGTGCAGGCCAGGGAAGGAGAGGGAGCAGCCAGGCTCCATGCCATGCTCTCTGTCCCTCCCCCCGGACAGAGCAGGGAGCTCCTCTGGCCGGGAAATACAGTGTGGAGAGTCGTGATCCACCAAGCTGGTCCATTTCCCACTGGAGACGTTTATAGCCTGTGCCACCACACAGCCAGTGTGTCCCGCGGGTTAGAAGCCGACTAGTGCTTTTTAAGGGGGGGCCGGTTTAAACCTCAACTCACACGGGTCCGTTCAATTCAGGTTATAATTTCTTCTGCCTGCTGAGAACTCTACCTTGTGGCTGGTAACTTTGTTACTTATGCACTCTGAAAAATAAAAATAATACTAACATGTCCACTTCACAAACTTTGCATCCTTAAATTAAACTGGGTGTGATCTGCGAGTTGTCCATCAAACACATTCTCACTCCCAATTCGTCAAAAGCGACCGCTTGGTCAGTTACCCAATGCTTCAAACTGTGATGCTCTAAGCACCCCTCTAGTGTCAGTTTTGGATACTCAGGGACGGCATGTCAATTTACACTGATTATATGCATAGCGTCTTTTCGGGAAAAAAATGTCTGTAATAACAGGAAATGTAATTGAGTGTTTGTTATGTAACTTAAGTTAACGAGTAGGTCACATGACATCAGTTAAGAAAAACTCAATGCTTCATATGGGACACAGACAGCAGTCTCCTTGGTGAAAGTCCTGTGTTTGTTTGACCACCACCACTCCTGCCTCTCGCCCTACTCAGTCTTTCTTGCTTGCTTGCTATATTACATTTTTGCAGCTAATGAGTTTACATTACAATTACTTGAAAGCACGGTATGTCGCATATAGACACTAAAGGGTGCCTTGTGTGTCGTAATCACACCCCAACAACCACTGACCAAATCGCTGTGTTTGACGCCCTGGGCAATGGCAACATGCTGGCCGCCACACCTTCTTCTCAGTCTATACATGTGTGCGCTTGGCTGCCGATGATTTACAGACTTCATGAGAGGTACTGTTCCATTCCTCCGAAAACTGTTGGACTACATCTGCTGTTGAAGACAACACAAAGTAAGAGATGTGTTAGAAGGAAAAAAAATTTTTATTCATAGCATGACTTGTACCTTCACTACAATATGGATTACTGAAGATAACCATTGTAGAGCAATCGCACTCCTACTTTCCCAAAAGCCCCTTTGTACTCTGCAATTTGAGGCTGTCTTATGGGCTCAGGTTATGTCTTATGAAAGATGATAATGGTGAGAAAATCGTGGGAGACACGTTCACAGATGGCCAATTCCGAAACATGAATTGTGGTGAGGTAGAAGCACAAAGTAGCATGAGGTGGAAGGACTGAGGAAAGTCTTAAGTGCTACATCGTAGGCAACTGGACTTGCTTGAGTTTTTTGAAGATGTTTCACCTCTAATCCAAGAGGCTTCTTCAGTTCTCACGCTTTGAAAATCTCTGTGGTTGTGAACACCTACAGAGTCATTAAGGGCAGATGTGAGTTGCTGACCCACCTGGCCATCATGTGTGTCATTGGAGTTAGATGGGCGAAAGGGTGTTACGTCATCCAGGGAGGGATCCAAAGACTGCATTGTAGGTGGGTGATAAGTGGTGGGCCACCTCCTCTGTTTAGAGATGGTTGTTCCAGTTTGACGCAGATGGATCTTTCATGCCTCAACATCTCTGTAAGGGTTCACACCCACGCAGAGTTTAAAGCCTGCAACTCCTCACCAGTCTGTTAGAACTGAAGAAGTCTCTTGGATGAAAGGTGAAACGTCTTCAAGAAACTCAAGCAAGTACAGTTGCCCACGATATAGCGCTTAAGGTTACCATGACCTGGATGACTGAGAATCTAAGCCAACAACTTCAGAAAGTACAAGTACCTCAAAGTTGTACATATGATCTGTGTAAGAATGAGCCACATATATATTAGATTTCTCACTGTGACCTCACTGAAACGACTGATGCTTTACCTAATATGACTCTAAATAATTTCTAAAACTATTTTCTTTCCACAGAGCAAATGTCTGCAACACACACCGTCCTAACAGCTCTTTCAATTCCTCCTTTACTTCAACTCTATGTCAGTGTTTCCTTCCCTAAATATGCTAATGCTGCAGTGGGAATCCACCAAGAAAAAGGTCAGTGACCCAAAGTCTGAAAATCATATTCCCCAAAGTACTATTACTCACTAGCATTACCACAGCACACTCATCGCATGACCAACCTTCAGTGAGTTACCACAAGTTGCATCATAGCCTGGGTGGCATTAGCGACACGGGCCTACGGTAGCGGTAGTCACCAAATGCACCACAGCGTTAAGTAGAACTGCTTTGTTCATTGGCCAGTGCACTGTATGTGAGGGAAAAAAAGATAAATCAAATGAGCATATTGGCGAGGCCATTCATAGCAGTTTAATGGCTCCAAAGCCACTGACTGAGCACCCATTTTAGCTATAGAGCAATACAGCCAGGGGGCAGGGGGGAAAGAGGGACGCAGAGTAAAAGAATAGAAAATGACAGAAATGCAGCCAGAGAAACGAAGGAGGGAAGGAGGGAGGGAGCGGAGCAAGTGAGCGGGAGAGCAAGGTGAGTAAAGCGCCTTTGTTTTCCTCACAAACCCATGAGGGAGGTTTTTGAAAAAGAGAGAGGGAGACCGAGAGAGAGCGACTGCACTTTACACTGCACTGCGCCATGCTCCTCTCTCACATTATGAGTCTTTCTCCAGCCTCTTTCAAGTCTCTTTTTCACATGAGCATACACACCCAGATGCTCATAAGCACACACGTTCGCACACTCAGTCGTGAGTCACAGAGATAGATAGCCCCGTAACCATCTCTACAGTGGGACTGGCAGAATCAATTATGGATAGATTTCAAAGGGAAGAGTGCATATGTTTATGAATTATAGACTCGCAGCCACACACTGCACACATCACACCGGAGCAGCGGAGCAGAGCACGGCACATGTTAGAATAGGCCGGCGCAGCATTGCACTACTAAATAGATCAACAACTCGACGCAGTGTGGCACAGCATGCACAGCCGCTCCTGTGTAACATGATAAAGGTGCTCTGAAGAAACTATCCTGGATTACACCCCGCCTGTGTTAACGCTATGACTTCAATGCGAGAAATGATGGGAGAATCCAGCCGCACTAGTGCAGGTTGTATGTCAGTTCATCCTTGATGCACTGCGATAGGCAGGAGGAGCTTCTGCAATGACTGCAACTGGTTAAAGCATTTCCCCTTGGCTCAAACTATCAGAGAGATGGTGCAACATGCCAAGAAGAAACCAGCCCGAGCACACACGCTCCTTTCATTGTCTCCTTTACACACACTTGTTTTTCTTTTCATTCTCTTTTATAAGTGTATGCAAATTCTACCTTCCTGCAGTGTGCTGCAGAGCTTCTCTAGCGTAAACTACAATCTTCCTTCACAGCAAAAGATGGCATTTTTCCGCTGATTGGCTGGCAGGCAAACTCTCTCACGCAGACAAAATGGGCGCAGCCAACTCCTGCTCAACATTAAAAGCTGAATAAATAAAGAGGAGGGCTCATCCCCTCCTCTCCTTGTGAATTGGCTGCAGTTGTAATGTAGCACACCATCTCATCCCAACTCAGCCTCCGCCAAGTAAACCAGACACTGGGCACAGCTGTACGGAGTAAAAGATACGATAGTAAATTATACAACGGGTTGGTTCAGCCGTGCAATCCTATTGGTCAAAGAGACATCCAAGTGATGACTCCCATAATACTAGCTTTCTTTCCTTTCACTGGTTGCTATGACAACTCTCCTCGCAAGTGCAGTGAGTTTGTGACCTTTTTTGTTTTCTCTTGATTGTCATGTTTATGTATGCAAAGTATTTTGAAGCCAGCGACTCAGTTAATGCACAGGCTTTGGCATGATTGCATAAAAGCCACGAGGATGTCGCGCAGATGTTTCTTTCTTTATGCGCATTACTATCATCGCGGACGTCCCCTTGGGTATTACCACTGTGGTGTGCTTTCTTTATCATTTCAGCACAGCACAGCATAGCCTGGTTTGGCACTTCTCATGCAGTAAACCCATATTCTATCTCTCAAAACAGCTCTGCTCGGTGCATCTCGGCTGTAAATGGCCCAGTTTTGTCCAGTTCAGCTCAGGTTGGGTCTTATTTTGCGAGACATAATGACGACTGATTATATCTATCTCATGGGCGCCCGGGCTCGTGCGTCACAGAGTGAGCAGCGGAGAGTTATACCATGTGTTGAATATGTTCAGACACATTACGTCACTGTACAACACACTGCGGCTCTATGAAGCTAACATTCTCAAAACACTGCAGAGAGAGCACAGCTGAAATAGTGTTTGCTAAATGACCACATTCAAGATTATAAATGAAATTCTGAAACGTGGGGCCAGCTGGGTTGGAAAGATACACAAATAGGAGCAGGCCAGGAGGAGAGAAATGGACAGGAAGAGGAAGAAAGGGAGACAGAAAGAGGGGATCTGGTGGTTGACAGTATATTTAATTGATAGCAGTGAGGGCGGACATGTCAACGCTGTAAACGTGATGAATAGAGAAGGGAGACAGAGGAGCAAGAAGAGAAGGGGTGGTGGTGGTGGGGAGGAGGAGGTTTGACCTTTGCTTGATAAATCGCTGCAAACTTAGTTTCACATTTTGATCCAATTTTTTGATATCAGCTTGGAATTTGAAGAGACCCGCGAGGCTGTTTAAAACCATATGGATCATTCCTGGATTACTACAGGAAAAGACTACTGTCAAGTAAAATCACTGACATGATAGTATTACTGAGGAAGGTAAACAGAAGGTTTACTGTCTGTTTAATAATGTAGGTGATGGTGCATTTAAAGGTCCAGTGTGTGGGATTTAGGGGGATATATTGGCAGAAATGGAATATAACGTAACAAGTATGTTTTATTTGGTGTATAATCACCTGAAAATAAGAATCCTTGGGGTTTTGTTACCTTAAATTAAAAAAAAAAGACCCAAACACTGGCTCTAGACGGGGCCAGTCATGTTTCCGTGTCAGCCACCGTAGTTAGCAGCCCCTCCGCGACGAGCCCTAGTTTAGGAGTGATTTAGGTAATTTCTCAGAGCAACTTTTACGAAGGAAGGGACAGAAACTTCTACCTTATTGCAAAGGTGTAGTTAGCCCCGTTGCTAGGTGTGATGCATTCTTTTGACAGATGTGATTGGTTGTCAGAGGCATGCCATGCTGTTAGCCTGCAAGGTGTGGACACTCGGTGGAAATGAAATTAACTACCAGCTGTGAAAGTGTCGTCATTGTTAATGTGATCACTCTGCTGATGGAAGGTTGAGACAGACCCAATTCATCACTGCTGCACTGTTGCATCTTTACAGTTTCAGCGTTGTGATCATTTTATTTCCGGCGTTATAGTGTTATTGAGTTGGGTGTGTTTGAGACTGATCACAAATATTATCCCTGCATGATCTAATCTGCAGCATCTCATTTACTCACCGTAATACAGCGTTTGGAGAATATTTCTCCGACCTCTTTGTGTTTCCACCATTTTCTCCTCTGATTCCTCTGATTAAGTACCTCTTAAGCCTCTTAAAAGTCCTCCTCCAAACTACAAACAGTTTTTCACCTTAGGGAGCCCTTTTTAGGTCTAAGATGCTCTGTGATAAACTTCTATCTTTACCAGGACCTAGTCTTAACTTTAAGGGGGAATCCTAAGAAAACGTCTTAGAATTTCATCACCAGGAGCAACTCTTTGCATTAGGAAGCTTTGGGAATATGGCCTCTGGTCTGTTTGTGTTGGAGAGGAAGAGACCTCTGCGGATAATTCAGCTCAAAGTAAAAACCTCCTGAACATCTGGATCTTAAGTCATCAGAGAGGTAAGGTGAGCACACATTAGCAGGTGCTGTGCTAGCAGCCCCTCCATGATGAGCCAAGCAGCATTTGAGATTTCCAATGTGAAACTACTTCATTCAGTGTGTTAATCAGTTTTGATCACCCAGGGTCTCATTTCTTAACATTGAGTATGCACAAAATGAGGTGTCCAACATACATTTTCAGTATGGATCCTATGCATTGTTTTATAAATGTTTGTTTTGGAGAAGAAGAGACCTCTGTGGATAATTTGGCGCCGGGTAAAAACCTCCTGAGCAATATATGCTTTAGAAATCCTAACCAGGAGTTCACACTTGGCACATGGGAGAAGTTTCAGCTGGTTGCAATCTACAATCCTCACTGCAAGATTTCCCTAAATCCCACACACTACTCCTTAAATAAAACTGCTGCTTCAGTAAAAGCACAGCAGAAAGCCTGCAACACAGCAGAGCCCTTATTTTACTACTTTGCCTGTGGAGGGTCAGATTCAGTGTATTATTGCACTTGTTAGAGCTGTTCTTTCAGAAAGCTTACTGTGGAGCCTTTACACTGGACACCGTGCCCATCATTTGATCCAGCGCTCATGTA
This sequence comes from Epinephelus awoara, assembly GCA_035609425.1. NCBI lineage: Eukaryota > Metazoa > Chordata > Actinopteri > Perciformes > Serranidae > Epinephelus > Epinephelus awoara. The sequence goes on from CM069311.1 coordinate 9,482,904, forward strand.
AATACCTTCATGGGGATTGTCGATCAGACTGATTACATTCAGAGGGAAAAGAGTGGCCCGTGTAATCGCAGTCAGCGATTCTTGGCTTTCACCACAGAGCTATACTCTGTACTTAGTCAGCTCAGCATGACAGCCAAATGCTCTCATAACCCAATAACGAGACATACTGTGGGCAAGCAAATTTTGTGAAAAAGCAAATCATGAGAACATCGAAATTTTAGTTTTTTTGATGAGTCTGTGTGAACAAGAAAAAGCACTGATTGTAAAAACGGTGGCAACAATGTTAAGTAAATAGCTTACGGTGAATTAGTGTTGTACTGTAATACAGCACCAGCTGGTCATGTATCACAAGCTGCAAGTCAGGTTTTTTTTCCTTCTTCTATATGCACAGGGCACAGCATATCTCACTGATATTATTTATTCAGTGGGAAATCAAAGGAGGGCTAATTAAATATCTATGCAGTTTTCAGCAGATAATTTAATTATTACACAAGGTACATTATGCCACACACTCATACACGAACGCACACTAAAATGGCAAACGCGTGTAAATACTCACATGCAATGCAAGGAAGCTCACACACAGAGTGAGAAGACAATAGTCTCTTGGTTATAGTTGCATGAACACATTGGCGATGGAGAAGCTGCGAAATCCTCAGGTGAGATATTCATTGAAGTCTTCTGACCACTCAAAGCACTTTTTACACTATGAGTCACATTCACCCATTCACACACACACATTCATACACTGGTGGCCGAGGATACCATACAAGGTGCCACCTGCCATTGGAAGCAATTTGGGGTCAGTATCTTGCTCAGTATAATGACACGTGGACTGGAGGAGCCAGGGATCAAACTGCTGATCTTCCAATTAACAGACGACCCGCTCTACCTTCTGAGCCACTGCCACCCACTAAGAAGTCAGAGGTGTGTGTTTTAGGTGTGCTTTGATTCAATCAAACTTAAAACTTGAAGCTTTAATCAATCAAATTTGAAACTTAATACACTGCCATAAAATACCAGCACATCCCAGCTACATCAGGCGCATGGAAGGGCAGGGAGGTTTGCTCTCTCTCTGCCTCAGGCTTTCCTCATTTGCACGTGGAAGGGCCGAGTTGTGTGCTCTCTCTGCCTTAGGCGTTCCACGTAGGCACAAGGAAGAGATTTCGGTAGGCCCGAGGAAAGGCAGGGAGGCCCCAGAACAGAGCCATACTGCCAAATATAATACTGCAAATGGAAATAAAGTTTTCTTTGACTAGTGTTCCTGACTGAACTAGTGTTTTGGAGGTGTAATTGCAGAGCAAAGCAGCTCACCCTGCACACATTTCAGTATCACAGTGACAAAGGTCAGTTGTATAAGCTCTGAGTAGAGTCTATGCACAACTATAAATCAGCCTTTAGGACTGGATTCTATTTTAACCAATCCAGGCATTTAAATGTGTTCTTACATTAAAAGCACAAGATATCCCACCTATTGTTCATTATCAATCAACACCAAACAGTCTGCCAAAACCAGAAAAGGTATCTAACGTGCCTCTAACTGGATTACTGCAAATAAAATGTCTGCTTATTAATTTAGATTAAGTCCAGAACATCGTCACAGAACATCAGTCAAGTTGCCCTCTAGATTTTAATTTAGAAATTAATAAACCTCCTATCTAATGTCATCTAATCTGTGCCCTTATTGCACCTTTCCTTGCTTGACTTCTTCCTCTCATTGTGGCCTGACATCACATCTCCCCTTCCTCTTCACCTATGGGTGCTTTATTGAGCAGGTTAAGCAACAGAGAATCAGCTCCCATGCGTATCATTTGATCGTCATCCTCAATCTTCCTTTATCTCCCTCATATCATCCTTCCCTTCCATCGTTCCTCCATCCCCGCTGTCTGTTTTGGGCTTGGCGAGCATCAGTAACAGCCGTGTGTGTCTCCACATCCATCGTTCTCACCATTACTTTGCCACCTGTGTGCGTCCCTCCTCTCCTTATACTGTTAACCTGTTCTGTTTTCTCTCAGCTGCTCTCATTTCATTCTGTCTGACACATTTTTTTCACATTTAATCACTCTGCATCTCAGTCTCCATCACTGTGACAGAGGAGTCTCCATTGTCTTGCCCGTCATCCATTTCTGCCACCTTCTCCTCTTTCTTTGCTTTTTAGTTCCTGGCGATCAGTGTGCCCGCTCCCACCCCTTCCCCTCTCCTTTTAATCGCTCCCTTGTCTCCATCTCACTCCTGCTGGTCCAAATTGATGAAAGTGTTCAAATTGTTATTCCCTGGACTTAACAACATTCACACTCTAACACACACACACGCAGACACACACGTCGTCCTACCGTTGCCTTCACACCCCTGCTGACATCATGGCCAGCAGTGTTTTTCTCAGTGAATCCATTAGCACCAACAACACACACACATGCACGCACACGCATAAACACTAAACACGGACCACACAGCCAGATGTTTAAACACACACAAAAACAAACACTCTGGCACAGACGGCAACAGTGTTTCACAGTCGGCGTCCAAACAGCGCCTTTTAACACTTGCCCATGGCTACTGTTGACCTTTCAGTCTCGCACATGAACAGACAAGCTAAAACTAAATTAGCATAACACGCAACACGGCGCTAACCTAGCACGATGCTAACCACATGTTAACGCCACTGTTTATCATTTATTATCTTTTACCAGTTGTGTAGAACCAAATTCCAGTTGCTGAAGTTTAAGCAACACTTTGTTCTTTCCAGCTGCAGGGTTGTGACTATTTCTTTTGCAATTCCACATCAGTTATTACAGTTTTTCTCAATTGCCAAAACATGCTTAATGAAACTGGGATCTGCTTGCTCTTCATCACCACCTTCCTGGCACAACAGAAGTCTTCTCTTGCAAATGTGTTAACACTTTTTCACTGCTTTCACACATTCCTCACATCCTTTCTCAAAACAGTTAGCACAGAGCTTGCAGAAAGACCCAAAACTTTACTGGATAAAATGTGTTAAACAAAAGGAAAACATTTATTCACAGCTGATAAAAGATACTTGCGTATTTATGAATCTCTAATGCCCCTGTGTGAAACTGCTTGGCACAACTTTTCAGTCAGAAATCAGTACAAGATGGCACCTGTGTGTTGTTGTTTGCAAGCATGGATCAAAGAGACCAAAGGCATGGAAAAAATAAATCATGAATGTGATATTTTTTGTTTTGGTTTTTACAATGTTTCAACAGGCCATCTCAAAAAGTGTGAAAAGTGCAGGTGTCGAGTGCAACAGGGTTTGTTTTCTCTGGTAAAATCATCCATTGGGACAAGAATAAATTCATTCTGTGTGTGCTTGTTTGCTTTTTTTGGCACATAACTATGTTAAGTATCAACAAATGGCACAAGCATAAAGCACAAATTAAGGTTAAACTTGGTTCATTTTGATAGCCATATTTGCATTGCATTGTTTTTAGTGTTTCATGATCGTTTTGCAAACAAAATGTGTTATTTTGGCGACTTCGACTTCAGGCCTGTGTGTGAACTGTTCCAGAAAGGAAAAATGTATTCAAGCGAATGCCAAAAACTGGGAAATGATAAAGATCAATTATTTTGGTCTATGCCTGGAATTGTTTGGAAACTCAGTCAAGCCACAACATCTCCCACATCAGTCTCGTGTCCTCTTACAATAAAATGTAAGCCATCAGTATTCCTATTATGAAATAAGCTAGGCTACTCCGTCTGGATGTGTGTGGGTGGATGTCACTTCACATCACTTTACTTAACTTCTGCAGGTGTGTACTGAACATACAGCCATTTACATCAGTGAAGGCAACTATGCTGAGTTTCGGTCTCTAGCTGGAGCACAGGACAGCCAGCTAGCGCTGTCCATGCAATGAGCTGCAACCTTTACTAACTGACTCCTGCTGAAACTTGCCGTCTTCATACGTAATCTTGTCACGTCAGCTAACCAATAGATTGCGTGGATGGCGTGGATTTTCTCCAGGTACTCCAAAGACATGTCTTATGTGTTTGCCCTGCGATAGTCTCCCGACCGCTCCAGGCTGTACGCCACCTCTCGCCCGTCACAAGCTCAAGTTCATGCACCTGTGTGAGTTTATGTGACAGTGAAGATTACTATATAAAAGTCACTTTAGTCTACCTGCTGTCACTGCCCTAAAAATACATCATAAAAATATACAACTGCTGAGTGTCTAAGATACAGAAATGTGGAGGTCATACTTTGATAAAAAACTTATTCCCAGCCAAAGATGTGGCTATTTCTTGCATGAGCTGTTGGATTTTTCCAGATGTATGTCTGAGCACAGTCCTCCTGGTTGGCCATGGTGTTTAATGCAACTATTAGGGGTACACACTACACACTCACACACACTGGTTTATTTAAGCGAAAATCTAAACTCTGACTAGATGTGTAGGCTATATGATTAAACCACCAGGGTGAAGCAGAGCTAAATTTTGAAAAGATATTGTTGTCCCTGCTTCTTATTCAGAACTGCCTGTCCTCATTGCCTGAAAGGATTCCCATGGCTTCATGGCCTTTAGAGCCCAGAGCTGAGTCAGGTCCCGAGACAGTCTTTGGCCATCATTGTTCCAGCCTGTGATAATTAGCCATTAGGCTCCTGCGCTGTGACATGCCGTCGAGGCCCTTCTTCCCCTGCTCTAATTTTAACAAGGGATAAAAAAGAAGAGAAAGATGAAGAAGGAGAGGAAGAAAGAAAGAGGGATTAGCGAGGAGAGGAAGCACTTTCCCTCCCCCTCTCTCTCAGGTCCCCAACTAACACTTGTCCAAACATAAAGCATTTTATCCTCCACTGTGCCCTTCCTTAATATCTCACACTTCAAAATGTTCAAGTCCTCTCAGTGTGTGTGTGAGTGTGTGTGTGTGTGTGTACACAGCCCATGCCGGGTTCTTTCACTTCCTCTCTTTCTTCCTCTCCCTCCCTCCGTCTCTACGGGGTTAGAGGACTTAGCGGGCTTTCAGAGAGCTGTTGATTTAGCATTATGTGTGTTAATGCAGGAGGCCAGGAGGGGAGGAGTGCTGACTCCAATACACTTTAAATCCACCACATGCCAATAGATAGGATGACACCTGGACCTCTAGCTGGGACGCTCTGATGAATAAATTAAGCAGCCCTCATCTCTTCATCGATCTAAATGAACCTGCAGTGTGTGTGCGCTAATGTGTGTAGTGGAGGGCGGTGAAGTGCGGGCAGACTGTAAATGTGGGAGGCGGGAAATTTTTGTAATGGGAATGTTAAGTTGTTCACGTGTGTGTATTGTTTGTGTGTGTGTGTGTGTCCTCTCTGTCCAGGCCACTTTTCCCATACATCGATTGTCAGGTTAGAAGGGCTCAATACTGCCATGGCAGCTATGATAGCATCTTTAAGGCAATTAGCCTCGGGCACAAGGGGACATACAGTATGCACACACACACCTACACACCAATCACCATCCTAATCCAACCAGCTTCAGATTAATGCCTGCATATGCTTAAAAAAATGGTGAAGCTTCATCTACATTTGAAACATTTGTACTATGGAAATATCTCCAGCTGACTAGTAAGTATTGACAACATGAGCACAGAATTCACTTGAAGGAGTATTTGTGCTTATTAGTATTGCAGTATAACGTCATGGGACTCAGATTGAAAAACAAAAAGGTCATAGCAAAGGCAAAATGGTCAAAATCGATGCAGTAGAGGGCGAGATGGGCTGACTTTTCTTTCATAGCATGGGTCAAGCTCCAAAAATGCTGCTTCCTACACCTCCCATAACTCAGCTCAACAGCTTATTTTGCTAGGTGGATCTGCACGTCTCTCAAACTCTATGGCCCCAGTTTTCAATGTAGAGCCAAAGATGAAATAATCCTGATGACATCACCGGGGTTATTGTTTGAATTTTGGAAATCTCCTTCTAAAGCCATTATACAAACTAATCCCTGGGGCTGACAAGTAAACTAATCTTTCTGTGTAAAATCAAAGGAGTGCCCTCTATAATAATAATAATAATTTGCCTTTTAGCCATTATCCAAAAGATTAGGTGTGCCATGACGCACAAAACATGGAGAAAATTCAGTGGTCACATAACAATCCAACTGCAGACAGAGAGACGAGACGAGATGCACTCAAAAAAACAGTAAAACCAAGACGTGGTGACTCTACTTCCCAGATCATAATCATAACTAGACTCAAAAAGAAAGTGATGAGTTAGAGAGCTGCTTTAATTAGCGATGTTCTTAGTGATTAATTTCCCTGATGTTCAAACAGAGTTTAAATTTAGACAAGTGGACTGGTCTTAAAGTAAGAAAACACTCAGGAAACAGCTACAATCGAGGACAATTTAATTCATCAAGTTAAACATGATCCGAAAATATATTGTGTATATTGTAGATAAAATATAGGCCTATATTAATGAAGGGTCATTAGTACGGTTTTGTATTTCTCTGTAATGTAGCACAGTGTTAACAATGTTACTGATACTATTCTTTCTCACACCTTCAACTCAAACCATTGTGTTGCCCCGCCCAAAATATATCATTTAATAATCGAATTAATATCGTAAACATGCGGGCGACTAGTCGACTAATGGCCCTAAATGACGACTACTGGTCGACTCAGAAAATTCTTAGTCGGGGGCAACGATAATGAAATCAGTGGTCAGACAGGATGGTCCTCAGCTCAATCCTCCTACTAGCAGAAACCACAGCAGCCAGTGTGGACAGGAGTAAGCACCACGGACAGCTCCTCTGCCTCTGAGAGCGTCAGCAGCAGGGGAGCTGTCCTCGGTACTCACCCCTGTCCACACTGGCTGCTGCTGAAACCCCCAGGATCAGCCCCATGGAGAGCTCCGCAGCACCACACACGTTTAAATAATACACTTCAGTTATTTACACATTTACCTTTGTCGTGGAAAGGTGTTATACTTTTTTATACAATAAATGACTGACACACTAAAAAAAGCTGACAACAGGAGGAGTAGCTTTGAAAGCGAGTCAGGATTTCGTCCAGCACGTGTAAACACAGCCCCTGGACTCACCTCAGCAGCTTTTTGAAAAATGCTTGTGAACTCCTGTAAAACCGTCTGGCAGATGTTACAGCTCTGACCTCTGAACTGAACGTGAAAGGGGAGCTTTGGAAGATAACACGTTTGAAAATGTCATCCGTCACCTCCCTCTCCCCTGGGGGTTTTTCTGACAGAGTGGTTGTTTGTTGGCCCGAAAACGCAGCGGTCCAGCACCTAAAGTGATGGCCGGCTCTGCCTCTTCATGTGAGCGCCGTGCTTTGCGACGACGACGCACTTTGGAGTTGCGTGAATCATCCTATTCAGTGCATTTAGCTCACTTTTCATCTCGGCACAATGAGCCTAAATACAGCCCTAAAAATAGAAGCCACCTCCAAAATGGCAGCGAAACTGTCTGAGTTTCACAATCAGTGTCTGAGTGAGGGGCAGAGACACAAGCACATGAAAGAGACAGAGGCGAGGGCGGAAACTGAGCACCTGGCTCCAGAAAAAGGAGATTTAAGATAAGCCTTATGTGATAAACCGTGCACATTTCGACGTTAAGTATAACACACGCACTCTATCATTCTCTGCCAGTCTCACACGAGACCTCTTTATCTCCCTCCCTTGTATTTTTCTGGTTTTCTTGAAGCTTTGCTCTGCGTCCCTCTCCTTCATCTGTGTCAGCCAGTGACAGTGTGAGCTGCTGCTCTGACTCCACGCTGCGCTGTTTGCATGAATTACACATCTGTGTACAGATGCAAACACACACTGTGTACGTGTCCGTGTCTGACACGGGGAAACAAACCATTTGATTTGTTACCATGACACTGAATAACAACCTAATAACCATGCAGTCGTTGTTAATGCATGTTTGTATGATGCTGAAAGCGGTGACTCAAGGAGGAGTTGGAAATTGTGTTTATGTGTGAGTGTGTGTGATGACAAAACCAATTTCTCCTCTTCGGTCTGATTGATAGTAAAAACCTGTCTCATTCTCTATGCAGTACTGTGTGTGTGTGTGTGTGCGTGTGCGTGTGTGTGTGTGTGTGTGTGAGATGATGATATAACACAACCTACATTGGCTTCCTTCCTGTCTTTATTTGTGTATTTGCGTTTGCGTTTTACAGCCTCCGAGAGATACTATCCAATGTGTCACCGTGATGACTCAAACGGATGTACTGTACTTATATGTGTATATGTGTGTGTGTGTGTGTGTGTGTGTGTGTGTGTGTGTGTGTGTGTGTGTGTGTGTGTGTGTGTGTGTGTGTGTGTTATTTGCTCTCTGTCTCTTCCTTCTGTGTGTGATGAAAAACTACACTATGGTACACGTGTGCTGTCATTTTGCTATGCGCACAGTGTGTGTGTGTGTGTGTGTGTGTGTGTGTGTGTCCTGAGGTGAGTCCACAGGCTGGCACTGACCTGCTGTGTTAGCTGAGGAAATAATCACATCTCAGGACCTGTTTACTCATGTTCAATACAATAAACTACACACAACTTACATTTCCTCCTCCTCATTTCATTCTTTATATTCTTTTAATACATATTTTCATACTTGCTGTGCTGCACGGCTGTCTGGCTAAGTGGGTTTTCTATCACAATAGCCATAAAACTAAGTTGATATAGTTCATCAGTGTGTATCCTCAACCAGCTTTGTATCACAAGTGTTTCCAGAAACATATTTTTGTGCACTGTTTAGCTGTAATATGAGAATATGTGAGTGGTGGTGGACATTTGTAATCATATCTATGTCCAAAGAATCGATATAATATTGTATCATGATGAAACTGGTGATTTACGAATACTTGTTTAATGCAACTTTAAATCAATAGTGAGTCCTTCTATAATGTTGGGGGGAGTTGTGATAGATTGGTCAAAATCAAGCCAGCGGGGGCCGAGATATCGTGGTTTCAGCCTCTACTTGATCCTACATTTCAAACTTTGTATTATTTTGAAACTTTGGAAAGCTCCTTCCAGACCCACATAAGAGATTATGCAACTGCTTTCACAGGCTGAGTCGTGCCCCTGAACTGAACTGCATGTGTAAAATCACACTTTTTCTTTAACAGAAATGCATGAGCACATTTTATGCCTCACAATAAGATAAATAAAGGACACATCAGTGAATGCATTCATGAAAGACACTGTCATGACTGATGGCATTAACTTATCAAGGAAAGTCCAAATGTGATATTAAATTCTACATTATGTAAGTGTAAAGAAAGTCAAATCAAAGTCTAAGTAATCAGATTAAGTCTTTACTTGCTTCTTTTCACACATTTTGCACTTCGATTTGTTACTTCCTGTCTGGGACTGTGAGTGCAGCCAGAATCTCAAAAGGGCAAACGGGGTACATCCTAGACAGTCAGCGTGGATGTTATGCTGTTTTCTGCCGCAGCGCCCATCTCTGAACAGGCTGCAGTGGGCGTTCTTTTTTTTTTCTCAGTCAAATTCAGTCCCACAGCAGCATTAAAAATACAGAGACACAAGTTAAAATACATGTATGCACTTAGTTTTTCTGCTATTGTGGCGGTGGCTGACAAACTTTGTTGCTCGCTATGCGGGAGGCTACTTTAATCTTCCTCGAACAAAAACAGAATCTGATTCCTCACTCTGCCTTTCATGTCTCTTCTCCTCGTCTGTGTGTTACCTTTTTTGGCTACTCTCGTTTTTTTCCCCCCAACTTGCCTCTAACTAGATTCATCTCCGTCCCGCTCTCTCTGGCAAAATGGGCCGACCAGTAACCAGGGGAAACGCTGTGTGACGTCACACACACCCTCACACGGGCTTAGTCAGAGAAGCAACAACCTAAATCCTCACACACACACACACATACATACACGGAGTGGAGAGGAGTGAGAGCGATTAGGGACCCCAAGTATTCTAAAGAAGTTTTTTTTTCTCTTCATTCACCCATTCACACACTCACTGACACACACACACACACGCACACACACACACACTTTGCGCTCCTTCAAGTAATTGTATTTGGAATGACGAGTCAGCAGAATAAGTCTAAGCTGGCATGCGGGGTTATGTGGAGGCTGACGCACACACACACACACACACACACACACACTCAGAGGCCAGCACTGCGGCTTCTTTTGCCGTCTTACTCACTTTCTCTGACTAACTCGCTCACTGTATGCCCTCTCACACTGAGCGCAGACACAGAGAGGTGCAGTCATCCCTCTGTCCTCTCTCCATCGTACCTTTAGGAAAGAACAAAGAGCCGTCTAATTGCAAGGCGGGACCATGGTTCCTTTTAAACGGAGAGATGGTGGTGGTGGAGGGAGGGTGACCCACTTCTAATCAAAGGAGAAAGAGGAGTCTTTTTTATCTTTATAGCTGTTTACCGTGTGAGTGCATCTGTCTGTTTGAATGCTGTAATTTACAGATGACGCCGTTTTATACCCTCTCAACGATGCTTCCTCTCTACCTTTCACGCCATCCTTTCCCCCTTCCCATTCATCCCTCTGTCTCACCCTAGAAGAGGTATTATTCCGGCACACAGGAGCACAAAACGGCTCCACTTGTTTATGGGTGGGATTGTACCAGCTGGGTGGAGATTGTGCTCGTCTGACAGTGAAAGTACAGATCTCAGTCTGCCTGCTCTCAATGTGCGGCACAAATGGGCCAACCTCGACAACAACAAAAGAAAGCCACATGGCACCAGGCAAACAATCTGACCAGCCAACACTTTGCAACTTGTTTTTCCTTTGGCTACATTATATCTGTAACAAACCTCCAAACAGAGGTACCGATGATTGATGTTGCTGTTTTACTGGATTACACAACATGCAAATGAAGCACGGGTGAAGTTACAGGCTAACTAAACTACATCACATAGGATGAATTTGATTAAACTGCTCTGTTTTTTACGATGCAGTCAGAGATACAGTGACAAAAGGACAGCAACAGGATGTCACTTGGAAATCTGTTTCATAACGAGGCACTACAATCAGAAGTGCAAAGGTGTGAAGTTGCGGTTCATCAAGATGTCCTAAAACATGAGGTGACGCCTGCTCTTCTTGATTCCTATGGAAAATTAACACACAGCAGAATATAACTGCTCAACAGCCTAACCGGTGCTGAATGTGTTAATTACACCAGCAGCTGTCCTGCGTCTGTATCTGTATGTCTGAAGGCACAGATACTCCATCTGTCACATTTGGTGCTGATTCCATCCTTCCTGTTTACCCTGCTTTTACCCCGTTTTTCCAAAAGCAACAGACAAACTTTAAATCAAAACCTATATGACTGGACCATGTGAGGATTTAATTTGAAAGGACAGACACAGGAAGTGACCACGCTCAGCAGTCAGACAGGCGTCAGGTTAATTTCCAAGGTGATATGTAAACTCATCTTCATTGGTCGACTACAAACATGACGCATCATCTGAAACATGGAAGTAGCTACATGCCCATTAGCCCACAGCGTCATTAACAGGCGGCTCGCTCAGTGTGTGACGTGCACTTGTAGATAAAATAACAGTGTTACTGATACTATTCTTTCTCACACCTTCAACACAAACCATTGTGTTGCCCCGCCCAAAATATATCATTTAAAAATCAAATTAATATCATAAACATGCGGGTGATTAGTCGACTAATGGCCTTAAATGACGGCTATTGGTCGACTTGGAACATTTTTAGTCAGGGGAGGTTTTGGCGCTGTGTCTGCAATCTTTGTAGCTTCCTCTTGGATGCATGCTGCGTATGCTCTGGCACCTGGCTGCTCCCTTTTAATAAAGTCTGTACCACATGCTGTGGCCAAGAACATCCCAACCACAGCAAAATAAGAAGAAAATAAGACTGTATAGGAGAGGGCAGAGTCTCTGCAGATAAATACACCATCACACACTTCTAGTAGATCATAAAGTGATGATTACTTTTGTATCAGTCTATACTTTGTTTTATTAGGAAAATTCTGCAAAGTATATCTTTTAGTAAAATGGTTACTGCATCAACTGTCATTATTTCAAACCTTTGCTTGCTTCCCGTTTGTAGAGTTTAAAAGTAGAAATCTCTAATTAGCAGATTTATAGTCGAAGATGTTCAATCAACCAATCAGAATCCAGCATTTTGATGTCTGCCTGTGAGTTATTAAGAGATTAATTTTTAAATATAGCTGTCTATTAATAAAATAAAGAACCACACTGTAATAGAAAACTCTGTTGGCAAAGCAGGTATTTGAAGGGAAATCATCATCAATGGATTCAGCTATATAAATATATATATATTTTTTAATCTTCCCACAACCTCTTTCTGGGTCTGTGTTTGAGCAGCACCGTACAAAGAGATGTGCCACTGGAGCTGGTTAAAGGCCTGGACTAATCACCACTTGATGTGGGTTCAAATCCCAAACCAATCTTTTTAAAATTGAGACAGACTGTTGATTTATTAAGATGAATGCCCACCACAAACGGACACACACACGCACACACACACACACACACACACACACACCAACTCATGCTTTCTATGAGTCAGAGAAGAGATGAGGGGTGGGAGAGATAACGAGAAGAGGGTAAGAGGGTTAATGACTCTCTCTAACACAAGGCCAGCAAGATTGCACTTGTTTACGCATGCACGAACACACACAAACACACACACACACACATTGCACATGATAAATTGTTGAGCCAACAAACGCTACACATCTTCTCGCCCTGCTCCATCTCTTCATGTCATATACTGCCCGTCATAGAGGCAGAGATGGAGACAGGAAGTGACAGGAAGAGGAAAGAAAAGAGATTGAGGTGAGAGGAAAAAGAAAAGATGGGACAGAGGCAGATAGAAATGGAGAGAATGATAATGTTTGAGCCAGGAGGGCAGCTCTTTGTCTTTCTAATGGAGCCATTACCTAAGGGTGTGTGACCCTCAAGGGTCAAGCTCACACAAGTGCACACAGGCGCACACACACATGCAGAGGACAATATAGATTAAGGTGTGAGCAGAACTGCCAAGAGCTGAAGGACAGGCTACGACACTGTGTAATCTCTATTTTATTACCAGAGTTTTTACTCGCTGATGTTATCTGCCACTCCCTCTCTTCCTCTCCCTCCATGTCCTCCTCATCCACCTTTCGCTCACCTCCTCTCTTTCTGCTGATCTCACTTGTTCTTTTCCTGTGATCCTGATTTCTCGTAGTACGCACCAGTCGCCATGGGAAAATGCTGCCATTAATAGTTCCTGCTTCTACAAATAAGTTACATTTACACGTTTCATATGCATCACATTAACATTTCTTAAGTGCTGTATTATATGAGCTGATTTTGTCATCAGAAGGTAAAGGGCATGGTGTCGCCTAGACGAGATGCCCCCCAAGCTGCAGACCACCATCTGAGACCAACAAAGCAGCAGCACCAGTTGTTTTTTAGAGAATGACTGCTGTGTTTTCAGGACCTTTTTGTGCTCCAAACGTGGACGTTTTATAGAAACCTGTTGCTGTTGTTCCAGCAGCTTATTAGTCCCTACAGGTAGGTGTTTGTTAGCAACCTCTAGCTCCTTTTCCAGCAACCTTTTGGGCACCAAATCTGGGGATAGTGCCACAAAAAGCTGTAATTGTTTACCGAGTTATGGCTGCTTTTCCGCCGAGGATTGCACCCCCAACACAGAGACCACTGGGCCTTTTCCACTGTCACGTTTGGCCACGCCGAGTAGAGCAATGCCGTGCCGATTTGTGCTTCCATTGTCAGTTTAGTCGCGCCATGCCACACCAAGCTGTGCCAGAGATCTTCTGCATCCTGTTTTTACTTTAGATATCTGCTTTATTTTACTGTTTCATGTTCACTATTGGCCGTATCAGAAGTTGTGTGAAGTTGCTGCTCAAAAACTCAACATGTCCTTGTTTTGCTGCTTCACAATAAAAGTTTTTATATAACAAAACAACAGGGGACTTTTATTTTCAAGAATCTATAGGAAATTAAATGTGTCTGTCACTGAATTAGCGGAACACATGCAGTAAAAATAACAGGATTTTAGTCGTGGATCAGCCTGCTGCTTTTAAACATCACTTAAGACAAGCCATCATCAGTTAGAGACACACCTTCAAGTACGTAGCCCTGTTGTCATGGAAATGCCCATGATTGTCCTGACTTGTGTTCTTTCATGCCTAAACGTAACCATGCTATCACAACAACTTTGTTGAAACCAAAATTTCAACTAATCTGTAATTTAATATGGCAGAAATGCACAATGCCAACATTTTTACTGGTGACTGGGTTAAAGTGAAAATTTAAATTTAGTTTATTCACTTGGATCTCTTCCTTTTACTCTGTCTGTATTATATATACTCTCTATATGTCTATCATTTCTCCTCTCTTTTTACCCCGCCACAATTACTCCCCCAAATCACCTTTCTACCACCCACTGCTCCTCCTCCTCCTCCTCCTCCTCCTCCTCTTGCTGTACACCTCCATCTCCTCACTTTACCTCTAGCTAATTTAAAGTGAAAGTGACCTTTTTGTGCAAAGAAGTGTTGTCACACATTCAACAGTACGTACACACACACACAAACACACACGTACACGCTAATGATACCCTGAAAAGATGTCTAGGAGATAGGATGCACCCTCATTATTATGCCACTGTGCTTGTGTGTGTGTGTGTGTGTGTGTGTTTGTCCACCACTACAGGACATGAAATGCAATTACATCTGTCCTTGGGAACATTTCAATCGCTCCATGTCCGCTTCAGGCAAATTACCCATTCAGCAGTATCACACATTGTGAAAAATGTGCGTGGGTGCAATAACAATTTAATCGGAACATTTTAATGTACACAGAGGTGTAGGACACGAGTTTACTAACGTGAATCGCATCTGCACACAGAAAAATACAACACCCAAACGCAGAACTTTTAAGTCTCGCTTCAAAGCGTCGAGAAACAGACAAGAAAACAACCACATATGCAAAAACGTGTTTTGCAGCAAACTTGTGATGCCTCAGATGTAAAATAGAAACAAAGTAGTGTGATGGAGATTCAGCAGTAAATGCCCCACGCACGCAAACAGAAGGCAAACAGAGACTGTGCATCTCTCTTATTGTCAGCACTCTGACAGAATGTAATTGAAGAAAATAAAAACCCCAGAGAAGAGGATCAATTACTCGGTGTACAAGACCGGAGAGATGTTTTCATATTAGAATGATAAAGTGTTGCCCCAAGTACTGCAATACAGGCAGGGAGGAGAGGGAGGGAGGCAAAGCAGAGAGAGGGAAAGATGAATGGAGAGAAGGGAGGAAACAGAGAGAGAACGATGGGAGACGTAGGAGACAGATGAAGTTTGAGGGTAGTTTACCAATTTGCCTCAGTGGATGTGTGTAAGTGGAGTCTATTGCTTTGTGTGTGTGTGTGTGTGTGTGTGCCTCACACAGGAGATTTTGAGCGTCTGAGAGCGAACTGAGCTGAATTAAGTTGTAAATTGGAAGGGTGTGATTGCGCCCAGCGCTGTGAGACTCAGTTATCATTCAGCTGCATCATCTCCAGCAGCCTGGGCGCTCGGTCAGAGATACAGCGAGGAACAATGAAGGGCCTAATTCTATTGTGGCTATATGCCTTCAATATGAGACGGAGAGAAGGAAAGAGGTGGAGCGGGGACAAAGAAGTGGCTGAGGGACAGATGGAGCAGGAGACGGTGTTAAAAAAAGTGCAGGAATGAAAGGAGCTCTCTGATGAAGAACGGAGGAGAGCGAGGGGGAGCCTCACAGCGCCGAATGACTTCAATGGCCTTTCCTCCCTCCCTCGGCCCATCGCTGCCTCTCAATTAAATTCTAATCAATGGAAAAGCCTCATTATCCCCACTGCCTGCAATGCTGTGGAATTGATCTCTGTCCCCGCGGTACCTCCGTACAATGCAGAATTTAAAAGCTTCGGTCAGAAGCACCGGTGTTAGCGGATACAGGATATCAAACGCCGGCTGACGGATGCCATGTACAGTACAAGGCAAGTCAAGGTCTTTGAAGAGGAGGAAACGTAATTGCAAATGAAATGTCACACTGCTGACAATCCACATAGCCGTCTGCGTTTTGAAGTTTCAACAAGTAAGATTGTCTTTGTATTATGTAAAAATACATTAGTTTCACTGTAACAATTTCAGTCTAGCTGACAGAGACCCTATGGATTTACACAGTGTCACCATTTATTTGTCCATTGAATACTTTCTCCATGCTTTACCATGAGAGAATCACATCTCTTGGAACTATTTGGTCATGTATCTGGGCATCAGAGCAGACACTAGTGGGGCTGTCTGCATAGATTACACGTGCAGTGCAACATAAATGATTGACACTTTGCTCAGACGTGGTTTATCTGACAGATGCAACGTAACAAAGAAATCAATGTTGGGCCAATACACCCCTGAGCCGACCTCTGCTGTGGTACGTCAACGCCACTTGGAAAAACCACACGCAGAACAGTGGCACACCATAACCAGTAGTAATAATAATGGCAATTTGTAATGTTAATTTATGATTATGACTAAATCTTCTAATGATTTCAGAGCACAGTGCGGGGTCGCCTGTCGTAGATTCGCAATTTATTTTTGATTGATATTTTTATCAATATATTCAGGAAGACGTTTCTAGCACATTAACATTAAGTGACAGCTTGATGGACAAAAAAGGTCGATGAGAGAGGGGGGATGTCACGCAGCCTACATGGAGCGCACAGTCTACCAGGTGAGCTAGAGGTCATCCAGAGGTTTGTTGTTTTTGTAGAGTTGGCTAAAAACAAAAAAAGGCCACAAGGTATGGGTCCCTGAAACTGACAGACAAAGTGAAAACACCAATAAATTAGATTAAATAATTCACAGTTTGTGTGGACTTATTTCTGTGTATGGATTTTGGGTGTGTTTTTGTTTTCTATTTATCTATATATATTTTTTTTTTTAAAAAGCCTACTGTGGACAGAGTAGCACAAATTAGAACTTAACTACACACACTTAACACTATGCATCTGATTGTTGCGCAATAATGTGCAATTCTAATGCTACTGTGATATCTATGACAAATATCATAAATTAAAACTATAATTAAAGTATATATAAACAAAATGAGGCTCTGAAAGATAAATAGCAGAGTACTACAATACAACTATACATTACTGCTAATGCTGCTTGCCGTGCTGCTGTAGCTCAGTCGTAACTGTAACTGATGCTGAGACTCTACTGACTGCGTGACTGGTAGATGGCGGTGGGTGGCGCAACAGGCCAAAACACAAATTCAAAACATAAACATGATTTGCGGACCGTAAAAAATGTTTTTAAATGCAAATATTCTGGCTGTACTATTGCTGTCGGTGAGATCAGTATGTTATATTAACATTATATACATTATCTTTTATACTGGTGGGTGATAAAGGAACAAAAATTTTTGGGGTTTCCTGTTTTTTTGCACCTACTGATTGAAGGTTAAAGGTCATGTGTGTAGGTTTAAGTGGTATCTCGCAGGGAAGTTGCAGACCTGAAACGTCTCCCATGTGTGCCAAGCGTGTAGGAAAACTACGGGGGCTGACAGATGACCATGAAAACACAGATGGTCCAATTTAGAGCCAGTGTTTGATTTGTCCTTTCTGGGCTACTGTAGAACAACATGGTGGACTCTGTGGAAAAGGACCCGCTCTCTATGTAGTTATAAACAGCTCATTCTAAAGAAATGAAAACACATCCATAATTATATTAGATGATGATTAACTAATGAAAATAAAGTTATGAATATTATATATAATTTCTGCCAACAGACGCCCCTAAATCCTACACACAGTACATAACTTTAGATTTCTTTTTAGAAGCCATAGTGAAAGTGTTTTTCATTGTTGTATCTGACTATATTTTTAACCTGACTGACAACCTTTTATTATATTGTGTGCATAAAATAGTGCAGCTTTTTTTTTTTTAAGAAGATTGTTTTTGTTGACACGAGTATCCGTCTGATCCAAATTCATCCACACTTCACAGGTTTCATGTTGCAAACAGTTCCTTTCTGTGGCGGCACAACAATGAAGAAGACGTTCATTGTTGCAGGCTGTACATGCAGGCTGCCAACTGCAACCTGGCTTTTCTATTGAAAAACTGGAGATGGCACTCCAAAAAAAAAAAAAAAACTCATGTATGCACGCACACACACACACACACACACACACACACACACACACACACACACACACACACACAAAGCACAATAGTTGTGAGGGAGAGTTAAAGGAGAAAGATATGGGTACTTTCAGACAGAGACAAGGACAGAGGTGTCCGGGGGGAGGCCTGTTTAGAAAGCACCTGCTGACGACCCCTAAGGAGCAGACAGATGATTCGCCACAGGGACAGGAACACCTGACAGCTCGCGCACGCACACACACTGCATCTGAAAGAATATGTGACTGCAAGCTGAGTAGAAACCTTGAAAACAATTTACCCCCTTCAACACACACTTTCTCTGTGTGTGTCTTCCAAAGACACACACAGAGAAAGTGACTGGAAAATGCTGTAGCAGGCAGAAATAAGGAAAGAAAGCACAAAGCAGGGGGGAGAATGAGGAGAGAGATGTCATCCCATCATAAATGTACTGGCCTTTTTTTTTTTTTTAATTGATTCAGTTATTATGGGCTTGTTGAGGAGGACGTAGGAGAGGAGGGGGAGGAGGAGGAGGAGAGACAAGGGAAGGTAGTGAGGAGAGATGTCATCCCATTAAGCCGGGCCGTCACCACACCCCCTGCAGTCATTTTGGCATTACAAAACTGTCTGAGGAATCCTGCCCTCTGCGTGTATGTGTGTGTATGTGTGTGTGGGTGCATATGAGTTAGGAGAAACATATAAGGAGCATGTAAATATGATGTGTGTCTTCTGAATTCCAACTTATCTTGTTTGTCAAGTCTGTTTGCCTAAAAACTGTCACGCTGGGCTCACACTGTTATCGGTATGGAAATACTCGCACTAATAAATCATGTTTGGACCAACTGCAGCTACATTAGCACAAACTTCAGACATTTTGACAGGTGTGGGGGGGAAACTGAATTTCAAAATGTTATCTCAGCCCTTTGATAGCATCATTCAGTATCTTTTAGTCGTCGTTTTCTCCACTGATTCCAAAGTGCAGCTTGCTTTGGGTGCTGAGAAAGTTACCCCAACTGCTCTAAATGCATTCTGAAGACACCTATCATCACCAGCATCGTGGGAGGAAAACTGTCGCGCTAACTGTTAAATCATTAAATTCTCATTTGCAACATTTCCTTGTTTATGAGATAAAGTGGTAACAATGAAAACAATTTCTGCTGGTATGATTGCGCTGGAGGGCTCACTCTGATTATTTGTCAGTTAGTGACAGGTACAAATTTGCTAATTAAATGTTGAGAAAGTCTCCAGCTGGAATGGGTGTCTCCAACGTGCGTTTGTGTTTTTTCATACAGTCACGCAAGGAATTATTCTGTGTATAAATGACCAATTTCTTCCGTGTGATGACTGTGTTGTCTAGACCTTGGGCTCTTATCTCCTTTATCTTCATTCCCTGTGTGAAACACAGACTTTAAATGGCTCCGGAAAAAATAAATGACAACCAAGAGTGGAAACAAGACTCAGCTTAAAAAAGACTGTACAGTACAGTCAGCACTTAAAGAGAGAATGGAACTAGGTACATACAGTATATATATGCAGACATTGCTTTGCAATCACTAATTAACTCACAGTTACAGTATATCAACCCCACTGACAGAATAAATGTGGGCAATGTACATTTCTGCAAACCATAGATACCTCACTTTGTACCAGACATGTTGAGTTTCAATAACTGTGGTTAATGTGTGATTAGATTTCGGCACAAAAGAGGGTGTGTCTTGGAAAAGATTATGTTTTGGCTTTCAATCCAGGCTTTTCTTGGCACTATCCTGGCAGAAAACACAGCGATGGCTAAGTAAAATCCCCCTTTTCATGGCACATGTGACACAAGGAGGAAGCTTATAGCAGCCATATGTCCCACAGGGATTAACGTGGATAACCACCTAATTTTCGTGGCACTATCCTGGCAGAAACTGCAGCAATGGCTTGGTATCAAACAACCGATTTTCTTGGCACTATTCCGGCAGAAAATGCAGCAATGACTTGGTATCAAACAACCGATTTTCTTGGCACTATTCCGGCAGAAAATGCAGCAATGGCTTGGTATCAAACAACCGATTTTTGTGGCATTATTCCAGAAGAAAATGCAACAATGGCTTGGTATCAAACAACCGCTTTTCTTGGCACTATTCCGGCAGAAAATGCAGCAATGGCTTGGTATCAAACAACCGATTTTTGTGGCACTATTCCGGCAGAAAATGCAACAATAGCTTAATATCAAACAAACGATTTTCTTGGTACTATTCCAGAGGAAAATGCAGCAATGGCTTGGTATCAAACAACCGATTTTCTTGGCACTATTCCAGAAGAAAATGCAGCAAAGGCTTGGTATCACACAATCAATTTGTGTGGGCCTATCCCGGCAGAAAATGCAGCAATGGCTTGGTAAAAATACACGCTTTTCGTGGCACTACCCTGACAGAAAATGCGCCAATGGCTTGGTATCAAACAACTGCTTTTCGTGGCAATTTCCCTGCGGGAAACACAGCGACAGCTCGGGAGAAAACCACCACTTTTCATGGCACTATCCCTGATGGAAACACAGTGACGGGTCACTAAAAAACACCCACAATTGGTGCCTAAACGCTGCCAGAAAAACCGATGACTCGCTAAAAACAACTGGTTTTGCTGTTTCTTGCTCTCGAGCAGTGGTCTGCAGCTTGACAGGGGTCTCGCCTGAGTGACACCGCATCCACTATCCCCTCCACCCCCCAATGACAGTCAGCTCATATGCTACTTCATTTTAGGAATGATATGCACAAATGTAACATATCCATAGATTGCAGATATGCCTCCTCCTAGTGTACTACCATTGATGGTAGGCTCTCTAACCTTACCCACGTGGTTTCAGTTGCCTAACACTAACTAGACCATAATCATACAGGTAGAAGATCAGAACACACTCACATAAGTCACTTTTGGTGGACTCTAGCACAGTGTCACTTTCATTTTAAATGTCTATTAGTCTCAAATACTCTGCATGCACTATTGAAGGTGTCAGTGTTCTCGCTTATCTACTTCAGTTACCTTAGTTTTCTACTCCAGTAAAGGTGTATTGATTATTGGAGGCAAATCTTGCCGTTGGAGAAATGTACTCAGTGAGGGTAGCCGAGCACACACAGATGAATGGCCTACTGTATCGAATAAAGTAGTTGTTTTTACTATTGGGCTATAGGGTACAGCTAAACACACACACACACACACACACACACACACACACTTGCATTGAGTAGAATGCTAAATGAATAGCTTCAGCTGGCCTTGGTCTGCAGTGACAGCACTGCAAAGCCATCATTTATGTGTGTGTGTGTGTGTTTGTGTGTGTGTGTGTGTGTGTGTGTGTGTGTGTGTGTGTGTGTGTGTGTGTGTGTGTGTGTGTGTGTGTGTGTGTGTGTGTGTGTGTGTGTGTGTGTGTGTGTTTGCAGACAGTAATAAATTACAGCTGGTATACTGCAGGGAGACTGTAGTTAAATGAGGGAGCTTTTAGTCTTCATCAATAGCTAACTGTGCTTAACATTGTGTGTTTATATGTTTATGTTTGTGTTTGTGTGTGTGTGTGTGTGTGTGTGTGTGTGTGTGTGTGTGTGTGTGTGTGTGTGTGTGTCATGGTGGATGGTTGCACGTGCTATGTTGCCTCAATGTTGTGTGGACTCCAGGAAGAGTAACTGATGTATCTGCTAATGGGATTCTAATCAATACAAAGAAACACTAAATAATATACCTGCCCTTAGCTGTTTTAAAACACACACACACACACACAGTAGCCACGAGCATTTAAGTAATATATAGATGTAAATGAAGTTCGGCAAGTCTGCAGTCATGATGTGTGTGTTTGCGTGTGTTACAAGTTTGCTTGTGTCCAGTAAAATAATTTCACATTGACATCATTTAGAAGTTTATGTTCTTTGTGTGTGTATGTGTGTGTGTGTAAGTGTGCATATCTCTCTCTCTGTCAAGGCATATTTCTCAGTGGGTCTGCACTAACAATGCCCTGTCCTCCTTGTCAAGGTTGGACTGAACTAACATCTCAAACACACACACACACACACACACAGAGTCACAGACACAGAAAAAAAGCTTGATCACGTTGCACCCACACACCCGAGCCCTGCGCACACAAACACGCAAAAGCTCAGCTTATTATGAGTCCTCATCAGCCATTCTAAATGAGCTATTGAAATTCAGTGATTTCGATTAATTCAAACCCCTCAATAACAAATCTCAGTTTCTATTCATTCAGGAGCTTCAGTATTCGCGCTCAGAAAGCCAGGGTCGGCCAGGCGGAGCGTGGGTTTGCTGCAGTGAAGAGAATAAAGGATCACTTCTCTCAAGGACAGCTTACCTAAGCTTTCACAAAGTGGTGGTTTACCTGGAGACAGTGTTGGGAGGAATTTCATGGTGAAGACAAAAAGTTGGTTTGTTGGGAAGTTGTGTAAAAAAAAAAGGGCTTACATGTATAATTATATCCAGTTATGCAATATATTTTAATTGGCACTATATTTTTCAAAAATCATAATTAAATAGTTAATTTTACCCGATTCACAAGCAAATTCATGTCAGTCCTCTGATAAAACTTCATAAACCCACCGTCTTTACAAGCAACTGCTGTGCAGGATTTCCAAAATCATATAAATGCAACCCATTTACCAAATACTGCTACAAGGGGATTTAGTAGATAATAATAATTGATAACTCTACACTATCTGCATGTTGTACACATGTTGTCATCCTGCCCCAAAAATAACAGAAGAATCTGTCCAGGCACCAAAAATAAAGTTGTTCTTATCCCACGCAACAGTCCAAGTCTATTTTCAAAACATTTTATTTGCCAACATGAGGATCTAATTGCTGTTTCAAAGCCCTCTCCACACTGCCAGGAATACAATTCTGGTGGGAAACATATTTCTAAATTTATATATTTAGTGCATGGATAGATTTCTGAATGGGCCTACTGGGTAGAAGCCCAGGGGCCAAAGTGTCAAAGAGTTATAGTTTTAATTGTTAAAAGCAAACACATAGTAGATCACAAGAAACCGACATATTCTTGGGTCGATGATCAGATGTTGTAATTACCATTAGTTTAATGTCTGGGTAAGGTTACGCAATTGCAACTACTCCAGAAGACGATTATCAGAGAAACGTTTGCATAATTAATAATAGAAAACCCCTGGTGACACTGGTATGAGGCCCAGGGTCACCCATAAGAAGGGTCAACAGGAGAAAGCTTTTCATATAAGCAATGATAACTAAATTTAATTGTACTTAAAAATAAAAAAATAAAAACTTATACAGACACAACTGAAACAACAAAAATAAGTATTGGATTTATTATTACTTAAGTACCCCCCTCTTTTGTCTTTTGTTGGGTTTTTTTGGCACAAAACCTGTGTACGACACAGCAGGACTGGGTGTTATAATGACTATATACGATATATCGATACTTCTTTCAAGTAAGATATAAATTTAGACAATACCATTTATATCAATATAGGGTCAAGTTGAAAATACTTGAGATGTTCATTTTTGTCCATATCACCCAGCCCTACTCTACAAAGGTCACATATGTAGTTCCTAGGAAAATGGGTGCATCCTTTTATTTCCCTTACAAAGATGTGGGATACTTGGATAAATCACACCACCACAGCCCAGTGTAAAGGTTACACTACTGCATGCTTCTGTGCCTCTGGACAAAATGTGACCTGCCCTGTATCTTTAAATAACAGGGAGGTGAAGCTAAATCACCTCCCTATCTCTCCACAGAAATACAAATGAAATGGACTCACTCTTTCTATCTATCCCTACATCCCTCTCTGTGTTTCACTCCCTCTCTTTTCTCTCTCAGGTGTTTCAGCAGGTAAAAACCCCATTTCCCTGTTCCCCTTGGGGAGCGCTGACCTAACTGTCGGTGCTCCCCGGAGCCCCGGCTAACTCCGCAGACCCATTTGTCAATGTTGACCCTGAAACACTCCCTCTCTCACCCCCTCCATTCGTCTTCCCTCCCTTCTTGTTCTCTCTTCCTCTGCTACTTCTGCTATTTTTAAATCCTCCCCATATGTCTCGCTCTACACCCATCCTCCCAAACAGACTATAAAAGCACCAAAGGCTGGATAAGATGGACAGAAAGGGGGGGGGGGGGGGGGGGGGGGGGGGGGATAAGGGAAAATGACAGAGAGAAAGACAGAGGGAGAGGAAGGATGGATTAAATAGGGTGATGCTGAAGGAGGTGGGAAATGAACACCAAACTAGAACTGGATTTGAAAAATTTTAAGGGTTCACAAGCCAACAAATGGTCATACTATTGACTGTGTAAATATTATGTTGTTAGAAAATCCTATTATGCTATTTTAGCATCTTTCAGCCTGACTGTACAGTTTTCAGTTCGTCACACCACTCGTCAACCTTTTATTCAGATGCATTCAGCTAAAATGCTCTAATGAAGTAATCTCTATGAACCGATATCTGCATATGTTTGCAGAATCTGTGGGCAACAGGACCAGATTCTGGTTTCAGAGGCGTTCTGGTTTCTGTTTGTAGTCCAAGTAGTGTTGACCAGTGATGCTTTAATGGCAGGTTAACAGGTCATGTGAAGAGGCAGAACACAATGGCCAACATGCAACATGTCCTAGAAACCACTGGCTATCATTCGACGATGAATTAACTTTACATGAGCTTTTTAAGAATGTATCTGCATTCATATGCAGATATCTGTTTATAGAGATTAGTCGAAATGAAGGATCTCCCGAAATATTGATCACTGCCCCTGGAGGCTTATCATCACTGGACCAAACAGCCGATGAGTTCTGAGACTGCTAATGGACCAACAGACTAACTGGTCAACATGATGGTGCATTTTGCTGCGAATAAAAGGCCTCACATTACCCTCAGGAGTTGGTGGAGACCAAAAACAGAGCTAAAAAGAAGAATACATAAGGACTTACATTCATCAGGGGCCCAGAGACACAACTCCAAATGAATGCTAATTGTTATGTTGTATCTGCAGGGTAACTGTAGTTTTTCCTCATCATTTTACACACTTTCCACAGTAGCCTGTGGAGAAGGATTTTAAAGAGGTATTCAGTGGTAATGTAGTAGTGCTGTTAAGATACTAGAATTTCTAAAGCAGTGGTTCTCAAATGCTGGGTCGCAGACCAAAAGTGGGCCTTCAAAACTTTATTTTTAAGTCCAGTGAATTTCTGGTACAGAGGTTTTATATTGAAGTGTAATTTTCTGCTGTGGAGTGAGTGAGTAACAGACAGCTAGATGACAGAGACAGCAAACTAGCCTGACTGTATGACGCAAGTATGACACAGAACATATTAAACTGTGTGGACCTTCAACTAATGACTAAGGAGAAATCTGGACCCTGTGGCTGGACCAGTTGGGAACCAGTGCCTTAAAGGTATCAATATTTGATACCATTTTCGCTACCAAAAGGAAAAATTGACATTTCTGGCATAAAATTTAAATTTCTTATTAAAAGATAAATAATAAGGCTATAAAATGACAACGACTTTTTATTTCAGTTAGTATAAGTAAACAGCGGACTGACTGGAGTAAACATTAACCATAAGAGAGAGCAAGAAAGCGTAGCTGCTATCAGTGTATAAATACTGCAGAGACTGAGTGTTGAAACCCTTTAAAATATTCTGAATTTATATGTATCAATAATTCAATATTTTTACAACACTATAAATGCAGAGATTCATTTTACACAGTGGTTCCCAACTGGTCCAGCCACAGGGTCCAGATTTCTCCTCAGTCATTAGTTCAAGGTCCACACAGTGTAATACTAATAAACATCATACTTGTGTGCGTCCATGTTGCTGTCTCTGTCAAGTAGCTGTCTGTTACTCACTCACTCTACAGCAGGAAATGGCACTTCAAAATAAAAGCTTTGTACTGTAAACTTAAAAATAAAGTGTGTTTTTTACAAACTTGACACATTTCCAAGTCACTTGCGGTCCACTCAGAATGGACCTGCGAACCACTTGTGGACCGTGACCCACCAGTTGGGAACCACTAATTTAATATATACTTAAAACTAAAAGCATTTACACACTGAGAGAGAAAAAACTGTTGGGAAGTGCTTAATATGCAACCACATAACTTGGCTATCACAAAAATTTAAAGAGCAGTTCAACACATTACCAAACGAGGTGTCGCCCCAACATGAAACAGAAATATTACGAAAAAAAAAAGATTTTGTTTATAATTTAAGTCAATGAGACAATTCATCAGGGGAAACATGAACCTCAGAGTAAAACCTTTTCAATGTATAAATTATGTATTTACATTTCTCTGAAGCTGTAACCCTGTCACCTTGAGTACCAGGAGGACGGATTTGAGGGTCACACAGCGTTGGCATTAAGAGAGGTTGCATACAGTAATTACAGTATGCAGGGGAGGGGGGGTTAATAGGATGCGCGCTGACTTTTCTCAGCAAAAACCTTATCGCTAATAACCACACACTATCAACTTAATTAAAGACTGCCTCTTTAAAAGCCCCTCAGCCCCTCTCCGCTTTTCTCTCTCTTCTTATTCTATCTTTAACTCTCTCATTTGTGCTCATTCCATCTTTCTTTCTTTCTCTCCGTTGCTTTTTTTTTTTCCAAAGGGAGAAAGCTGTTGAGTCACCCTTTCATTGTCCCCATTCTCTTCCCTCTATCTTTTGAAGTCAGCTGAATTCCAAAACACCACAATCTATAAAGCGACGAGGCTCGCTGCACTACGTCAGTTACATGATGCGACGCGACACTTTAAGGACTACATATTAAGGACTCTGGAGTTTTAAAGAACCAAGAGTGCTGAGACAAGTTGCAAATGACCTGAAAACTATAAATAGTTCCCTCCAAAAAGTCGTTCGCTGCAGCATTTAAAACCGAGGAGACAAAAATGCGGAGGGACACATTGGTAGCAATTGAAGCCTACATTAGAGGCTGCTGCATAACAGTGTCTCCCAGAATACTTGCAAATCGTGTAGCTGTCACACGACTGAGAACTGTATCTGCAACATTTTCATATGCGACATCCTTCATACCTTACAGTGTAAATCTCTCACATATTTGGTGCAACAACCCACAACTAGCCACAGGATATACAGGCATGATCTGAGGCTTTTAATATTCTGCTACCTTCACTTCTGGAGGGTTTGAGTTTGCAGATGTGAAGCACATGCAGCTTCTAATAGACAGTCAGACACAAGGACACTCCAGTTTCTTGTAAGGCTCGACAAGACCTCTTAAGTTGTCTTCCATGTTAATGGATGCGACGCAGCATCCTTCTCTTTTTTCAGAGCTGAAGTTTTAAGAGCAAAGTGCAGGCTGTACATTACCGGGAAAGTACGGCAGAGAGGCAGAGAGAGACAAATAAACCGAGTGTGCCAATAAAACATGAATAATGCCATTTTCCTGAAAGCCCCCCATGGTGCTCACAGCTTGTTCCCTGCTTGTCACACGGGGACGTTCTTACAAGTCATCCCCTTTTCTTTTTTTTCTCCCCTCCACCCATCCATCCATCCTGGCGCCCATCTAGCTCGCTTCTTCAGAACAATTAAGGTTGACTTCATGCTCCACGGGGCTTTCCATCATAATGGAGAGACGAGTGAAACAAGGAAGAGGCTCGTCGGAGGGATATTTAATTCATGTCACTCTCACTGCCTGCATCTCTCCGTTCCCTGTCTTTTAGCACAGCTCACTGCCCCCAACATGGTGCAGTGCCGGGCTAGGCTACACCACGCTCACACTAAAGGAGAGGACTGTGGTCCGTTTTAATGGAATTGTGTTGCTACGCTATAAGGGAGCTCTACACAGGATGCAGTCAGCAGGCGAGAGGAAGGAGTCAGCTTCATTCTAACGTGATTGTGCTCGTTTCGCTGCAGACACTGCGGAGTAATGTGGCAACAACGTTTCTGCATGACTGTGTGTGTGTGTGTGTGTGTGTGTGTGTGTGTGTGTGTGCTGCATGGATACCGGTGTGTACGTGTGTGCTTTTTTAAGTCAGAAATAGACGGGAAATAGAAGGGAAAGAAAGGGAGGAAAAGACAGAAAAAGCAGCGCCATTAAAGAAAAGAGAGCACCGAAACAAACACTCTGTTCCTGAAACCTAAAGAAAGGCGAGGGAACAGAGCTTTGTTAAGTGCATGTGTGTGTGGATGGATGCGCACGTAGAAGGAAGAGGGAATGTGGGGTGCAGCTGTTGCCAACTCCTTTCGACATGGCCTCGGCAGATACGAGGAGAAATCTCTCACTACGATCTTCAAACACTTAACAAGACGGCGATGGAAAAAAAAAAAGAAAAAAGAAAGGGAGAAGGGAGGACAGATAGACTTTCAAGATAAGATGAAAGATGCAGATGAGAGGAGATGGTGATAAAGAAAGAAGGCTACACTGAACACACCTGGTTTGACGGAATAAAACACAGAAAAGTGCACAGATTCTGGCGTGAAAAAGATTGAAACGGTGCAACTGCAGCCCCCAAATGAGATACCTTTGTCACTGTTTTTGAGTGACCTATTTAAAAAATGTTTTCCAAAAAACCTCGGCAAAATGTCTACCGCCCGATCTCGCATCTGAAGTTTGAGGAGTGGGAGGTCCATTTTTCTGCGGCTCATCTAATTAGTTCAAACTTAAAGCAAGTGACTGTTGTGTGACCTCCCAGCATGGTGGATTTTATACACATCCCAAAGCAGCTCAAAGGGAAGACGTCGTAGTGTGTCTTTTTTTTTTAACATCTGCAGGAACAAGCCAAGAGAATAGACTGCACCAACTATCACTACACTGCACCAGAGACAGAGTCACGCACTGGAATGTGAGCGCAGATACAGTAGGGGATGTAGATACCTGTGTGTATATTGCATCGCTCAGTATAATCGAGCCTTTGTGACCTCATAACAGGTTGTTAATAACTACGCACCTTTATTAAAGGCTCCCCGGTTTCCCTCGTAATTACTGATGTTAATGTCTAAACCCCTATACAGCCGAGCTGACCTCATTTTCAGGACTGCCATTTTGAATTTATATTGCTGTCAGGTTGGGAAACCGTCAAGGAGAATGTATCACTTTTTAAAAAAATCTCATACTATTTACTACAGCTAGCACAAACTACCTAAATACTTACAGCTGCAATGGGGCAAATATATACATTTTAATTCACACTTTTTTAATTGAATTACTGAAGTTAAGTAGTAATTCAAAGGCAAAAGCCGCAAATGAGGTGAGAAACTGACACAATTTTGGAAGAGTATAAGATTAAAAAGTAATGGAAGGTAGAGTTGACAAGACAATGTACTCTTTCCGTCACTTTAAGGCACTTTTCATTGTTTGTAATAACTGATGGGCAGCCATTTTGTTCTCTCTGCCATGCATTGTAGGTTTGTTGCACTTTACTGGAGCTAATCATGCAATTTTGTAGTTAAAAGGGATAGTTTGGATCCTTTAAAGTGGGGTTGTAGGAGGCTTTAATCCATATGCAGTGTATTACCTACAGTGGATGTCAACTGGCACTTCCCCAGTTTAGAGAAGCTGACAGGTGTACCGGCACAGAGGCCAAACAATGCACTGCAGTCGAGGCATCAGCAGCAAAACATATTTGAAGTGTACACTATATTAACATTTTCACCACTTTGCCTTGTTTTTACTACCTTACGCTTTACCTCACACAGCCATCTCCAACAGGAAGCCATTAAAACGCTCTCTTCAATGCCAGACTCCATTGAGTAAAACAGTGATTTAACAACGCTGAACACAGGAGCTGCTGGTCTATGGCTGCCTTGATGAATTACTTTGTTTGTGTTATTGTGTGACTCTGGTGTTTAAAAGCTTTAGTTTGGATTCAACAAAGTCACACACCGACACAAATGAATTAACTCGTCAAGGCAGCAGTGGACCAGCAGCTCCAGTGTTAGGCGAGCTAAAGTTACTGTTTTTGTCAGTGGAGTCTTGTAGCTTGGGTGGGAGCATAGATGGGAAGCTGAAGACAATAAAGGCTGTCCATGGTAAGGTCAAGCATTGAAATTATAGCTGATATTGAGTTTTTTAGGTGGCTTAAATACGTTTTGCTGCTAACCCCATTCACAGCAGTATATTGCTTAACTTTCATGGGCATACTCCTACCTGCTTCTCCAAAATGGTGGCGTGCCGACTGACATTTACTCTATCTAATACACTGATTAAGTACCTCATACAACTCTGCCTCAGAACATGTTCTCTTTTACAATATATTTTTATTTAATGTGTAGATTTTAATGATATTCCAAACAAATTTAAAAATGGAAGGGATGGAATCACAATTAGCGTGAGCGGACAAAAGGGTCCATTATTCTACTTTAACGGTTGGGACCGAGCATGAAAAGATATTTAATCACAGCCTTACTGATTGGCTTTAAAGATTATTTTGTGTCACAGCTGTGATTGTCATTCATTTATGTAGCCACACTCTTTTATAGCCTTTTTTCTTTGTAACTACTTTCTTGTTGCCTTCTGTCATTGGTAACACACCACCTAGGGGACTTAGTGGGGATCAGTCCACATATGGAGTCATAAGGTGGCTGCAGGTCTATGAGGGTGGTAAGTTTCTAACTCCACCAGAAAATCTTTTTCTGCTATAGATCCTGAACAAGCTGTCAATCTCAACTCTCTGATGCCTTTAGTGTTACAAATACATATTCATGTCAACATAAATAAGCCATCAGGTCAACACCCCTAAGGGCAAAGTTGGCTGATATTTATCTGTGTGTATCTCCGGAGCATGAGTGACAGTAGGAGGTAATAACAAAGTCTGAAAATCCAACCTCTCACTCACATCTCTGTCTCTCTCCCTTCACTATAACTGTGATTGACAAGTCCTCCTGAAAGATGCTTCTAGTTAATAAGTAGCTGTCGCTCATAATGAGGCAGTTTGCAGTATGTAGCAAGCATTAAGATCCACTGAGGTTCTGCAGCTTAAAGACCAAGTGTAGACAATTTAATCAGACAATTTTAACATTCAGAAAAACAAGGAAATGTTTCTGTGAAGGCATTTTTTTTTAAATATCACTCTCACATTGATGCAATTGCCTCGTGACACAAAGACGAGGAATGAAAAGACTTTCACAGCCAGCAACTGCATGCATGTGTTATCTGTATATTAGTCAGGCTTAAGCCGAGATGACAAAATTCTCTCCTCCAAAGCTGTGATAGCTGCGTTCTTCTCTGTGTGCCTCTTCAGTCTCTCGGTCGCCGAGCTTACGTTATATTTATTGTAGGGTATTTCTGTCGGCTTATGGTGGCTGACAAGAGCCGAGTCAAGCAGATCAGAAATTCAATTTACTGCAGAGAGACTTGGGTTAATCAACAAGAAACACACACAAAAAAAAGATGGATAGACGGACCCACCCTGACAGTCACTCATATGCAAAAACACAAATGCACACAAGACAAACAGACAAGAGGATTAGTCTGATGTTAGCCAGGCTGCTGTTTGTTTATCCTTGTAAAGACACCACAGAGTGACAACACGCTCTATCTGGTACACACAAAAACACTTGTACAGTAATAATGGCAAACAAATAGTTTAAATAGATATAAATGTGGCAGCGCTGCACTGATGAACGTCGCTGCACGTCAAAAGCACGCAGAGCACCGATCAGATGTTACATCTCCCAGTGTGAGCAGCTTCCGCAGAAACAGTGGGACTCGTTCAGTGGAAGGAGATAACGGCAAAAAAAAGGAGGACTAAGCAGCAGCGGAAGGGTAAAATGGAGAAGATGAAGTATGTAAGGAGATTAAGGACTAGAGTAAATGCCTACACGAGTACAACATCAAAATCAATTTATATTCCAGTTTGGCTATCACAGAACGCAGTGTTAGTCCTCCCTCCCCGAGCCTTTTGTCAATTAATTCAAGAGTGGAAAAGATGCTTTGGGTAGTATGGGTCATAACTTTTATTTTTACAGTGCCAGTGCTACCCATTCAGTTGATTTTATTGCAGAAAAGGGCCTTTACAGCTCCTGACCCTACCTGGCTGCAGCTGTCTCTGTTAAAACGCACTCTTCTTTTGCAAGCCTGTGTAATGTGGAACTTTGTGTGTGTGGGCTGGTCTATAAGCGTGCATGTTGCTGCAATCTCTGTATACACTGCTGCTGTTCCTGAGGCTGAAGCTCTCTCCTGAGAGACTTAGTGAAGGAGCGACAGACGCCGTGAGAAAGAGGAAGGATAGAGGGAGAGAGAGTCGAGGACACGGAGAGAGCGTAAAGGAGGAGAGAGTTGAAGATGAAGAGGCAGAGAGACGAGGGGAATAGGGATAGAGCAGGAGGCAGAGTGAAAGAGGGGCTCAAACTATGCAGCACAAATACAAACTTTCTATACTTCGGAAGAGACGCCATCAGGGAAAGCCAGAAAGACGAGGGAAGAAGAGGGAGGAGATGGAAAAAAAGAGGGAAATATACTCATAGAAAGCGCTAACAGCTCCATTTCCTCTCGTCCCACATATTCATTCAAATCGATTCCCTTTGAGAAGTGAGAGGCCATTTCTCATCTGCGAGACAGCTGCATCTAGCTATCGGAATAACTCACACAAACATACAGGAGCCGCGCACACACACACATGCGCACATAAGTGTTTTCATATTTACAGTAACATACAAACGCTCACGCAAATGCTACACACACACCGAGAATGCAAAACAAGGAGCGCCAACAAGTAAAGTGTTACCATGGGAATCTTGCTGAGGACGGTCTTACCGAGGTAATAGGATATCTGACAACACCCCAGTGATGTCATTATCGCAGTCTAGAACCCACACACACACACACACACACACACACACACACATACAGCCAATTATAGACACACAAATACAAATTGCCTTTGTTGGCAAGATATTGATAGACGTGCACACAGACACACACATACAGTATTTACAGCACTGAGGCACAATGCGCATTTGTGTACACACACACACGCCCAATATTTTCGGCGCAGAGGCGTGTGACAGCGTGGTGGGCCCTGTGGTTTAGCGGGCTGAAGATGTTCTAGTTAAATGACAGTGTGATTTAAGCCAAACAAAAACAAACGTCTCCGCGCAGTAATTGGACAAACTCATGAATGATATCATAAAATGTTATTTCTATCCACTCTCTCAGTCTCGCTCCTTCCCTCCCTTCCGCTCTGATTTGCTATTTGACACGAACAGGAAGCAGCAAACATCACAGTGCTTGTATGTGTGTGTGTGTTTGTGTGTGTAGGTGTGTGTGTGTGTGTGTGTGTGTGTGTGTGGGTATGTGTGTGTGTGTGTAATTATACCGCCTGAGGGGAGACAACAACAGGGATGGATGAATAATGTCCTTTGATCACAATAACACCACACACACACACACACAAACACAAACGTTTGCATCTACTACATTAATGCTGGCAGTTACATCGGGTGTGTGTGGTTAGTTGGTATAAAAAACTTTTTTCAGCCACCAGCCGCCATGACAGCTGCCAGGAAACACATGCACGCACATAAGCGCAAACACAAGGAGTGCCGGAGCACTGGAGTTTATCAATATGCATGATCAGAGGACCCTGTTCATCATGGGATGCATCGACAAATGTCACCACTATGGATCGATAAATTACATAAATACCCTGGCAGCATGTTGGCAGACTGAATGTGTGTTTGTGCGTCATTGTTTAATTAGGTAAATGGAAAAACGGAGTAACAGTAGCTGCTACAATCCAGTCCAGTCAGGCCCAAATGTAAGTTGTAAGTTGACAGAAATAAAACCATTTAACCCTGCTACTGTGTCAACACAACTGTAACTTCCCTATGTCATTAATATGGCATATATTTAATCTGACTGACTGAAGGCTTCATGTATCCCTCCACAGTTGGCATTTGACCATATAAAACTATTGACTGCCCCTTTCAGCCAAATATTTTTCATCGAACTTTTCACATCTGCAGTGCTCGTGGGCAAAATTGGCTGGCCATAGGAAATCAATGTGTGAGACTGCATTCTGTTCAATAATCCTTAAGCATCCCCTTGATCACCTCATCCCACCACAGGAAGCACACCTTCCAAACAAGTAATGGTAGTTACAGGAATGCATCTCTTTCTGTGACCCCATTGGGAGCCGATCTACCCTCTGAGCCACAGGCATCGCATGCACATCTCAACCATGACGTGAGTGAGGCAGATACATTACTCAGTATCGATTGATGAGGGCAAAAAGTATGATGGGCAAATGTGTCAAAATGAAAAGACACATTTCCTCCTTTGCTCCTCCTTCTCTCCACTAGAGTTACCTATCTGGCTGTCACCACTCCCTCCCCGTCTTTCATTTGGCACTGCAGCTGCATGAAGGGGCGGAGCTGTCCACCCTCTCTGTCTCCACATTCTGTGTGCGGTCCACATCCTCCTCCTCTTCCTCATCATCCACCTGAATATTACTTTCTGACCTGCTGAACGTGAGCTACCTGAGTTATGAAATTATTCTGTGCCCCATGTCCCTCTGTCTTGTTGCAGATGTGTCCCGCCGCTGCATTTTCTCTCAAGGATTCTGACGAATGTGAAAAACGCAGAAAATCGAACTTGTTCCGAAAATTTTAATGATTATGGACTCAATGTGCAAACATGACACAGTGCGAGGACGTATTTATTTTTAGATGACTGAATGTGCAAAGGCCTTAACGCGAGTTACTGGACTGACCTCTGTGGATTGAAAGGTCTGTTGTGTCGAACCTGTGACCACTCCAAGCTGTGATGTAGCACCAGTGAAATGCTATATCACAAATGGGTGTACACAGTTCATCCATTCAGTTTTTTTTTCTTTCTTCTTTCTTTGTCATGTAGATCATATTTTTTGTATCTTAAATAGCAATTTATAAATACTATGTAGTTACCACTTGCCGGCACAAACAAGATTATTTTCCTAGTGTCGTTACTCTTCAACACCCCTTTTCACCAAAATTAGCATATTTTTAAACGAGGGAAGTATGCCTATCTGTTGTGGTTTGTTTTTCTTTCTGTTGCATCAAGTTTGATGTCACAGATTCACCGGAAAACAGGTTAGGAAAAAGTAAAAGCAGCATGAAGGCCAGTGAAAATGTTACAGTGGTTACTTCTTCTTTATATCTGTTACTTAGACAGCAGCAAAAGGGACTAAAACTTGCATGTTCATTTGGGTGTCGTATTTTCATCACTGCTAATCGGCGCTGGAGCCAATAAATACCTGTGACTACTGAGTCATTTGACCCCCGACTGTAACCTTTCCCATTAAATACAAAAGCCAGATGTTAGCAGGTGTTTGTGAATGTTTCTGCAGTGGAAAAGATGCTAATGAGACAACGTCTGTTTCACAGGAAACATTTGTTTGAGTTTGGTGTTGGAAAAAACAAATGACAAGTGACGAATTCCAAATTTGTACAGCATTCATTATTCGTTTTTCTTTTCATTTCTTTTTGTTATGGAGGTGTCAGAGGACTAATCAGGGCGTCTCGGGCTTTGCTTGGAATACCAAAGCATATGAAGAGCCTGTGCTCCACTAAGCGTCAGACAAAATATTCATTAATTTGTTTGAATCGCTGAATAATTAATTAATCAACCCATGTAAATGAAGTGTCACTTGTTTAAGACGCTCAAGGGATGAATTCTGAAGTGAAAATACTGTGTGTGTGTGTGTGTGTGTGAGCGTGTGTGTGTGTATGTGTCTTTGTGAGGACCTAGTTGAGTTTTAGAGCTTCGAGTGAGGACCTTTTTGGAAAGTGAGGACATTTTGGGACAAACATTTAAAGGGCTGTTTAGGGGTTCCAATTTGGTTTTAAGGTTTAGATTAGAATTAAGTTTAGGTTAGGGGATCATAGGGATCATAGGGATTTAGTTGAGATGATTGAGGTTAAATAAGGGGCCAGGGAATGCATAAAAGCAATGCAGGTCCCCACATGTACAGGAAGACAAACTTGTGTGTGTGTCCATGTGGCAGCTAAGGCAACATCACTGCAGGAGCGAAGGCAGGACTGACGTGGCACCATACAGAACACACACACACATTCATATCTGCAGTGTTGCAGAGAGCCGACAAACATTAAAGAGCATCTCAATATGTTCCAAGTCTTTGAACACTTTTTGTTTTATTCAGCAGCAAAGTGTTTGTTTTTCTTTAAGAAGCGAGACAGAGAGGGACATCTCCCATCGCTGCTGTTAACACATCTGGTGCATGCAGACCATGATTAAATTCACAAGGCGTGCTCTGAAGAAGCCAAGAGAAAAAGAGAACAGCTGCAGCAGCCGAAGACATCAGACAAATCAAACTGAAGTGTCAATAGACAGGTCTGAGTCGGGACAGACACGGACAAAGACTTAAGAAATGCGGAGAGTGTTTGTGACCAACATGATCCAGTTGCCATTATTGACCTCCGAGTCAGTCGATAACCATTTAGCGTGAGAATTACATGAGGCCAATCAACAAGCCGGGCCAGACGTCCACCCACACAATTACAACGGGTGAGGAAAATGAGAAAGTGAAAGAGAGAACAAAAGCCATGAAAGGGACAAAAATAAAAGTGTGGATGTAACGAATGCCAGCAATGAGCTAAATAATAAAAACTCACATTTTTTTTGTGTGTGTGGGGGGGGGGGTTTTCTACCCACCGAATTTTAAAGGAGCTGCTAGGGTGGTACCTTCATGGTGAATTGCTAAGAATGCAGCAAAGGGAAGACATTTCTTTCCTTAATCAATAATGTATTCTTTTCAATACAGGCGCGAGATGCATAATTCAACAAAGGCTAAGAGATATATGGAAGGGACCAACACAGGCAGATACTGCAACATTTATCTAATTAACAAGCAAGAATGAAAGACACAGAGGAGGATGGAGAGATGTGTTTAGGGACAGCACAAGGAGAAAGGGAGAAAAAGAAAAGCAAAGACAGAGAGGAGATAGAGTCCTTTTTACATAGAGAAGCTCTCAGATAGTATCCTCTAGAGGTTGACGTAGAAACAGCTTGGACTGGAAGTCCTCGGCACCAAGAGATTTAGCCTCCAAGTGATGGGAAAAGGAAGCACACACACACTCACACACTATAGTCGGTGCATGCTGAAGCATTAAAGCATATATACGCAGGGAAATTTCACGCACGTCTCTGCACACACAAGTACGAAGGCGTAATCGTGAATAGACAAACACACTGAGGGTCTTACAAGGCGTAATCATTGGAGGCGAGCTTCTCCTCATATTTCACATGAGGATTAGCGAAAATCTGCCTGGAACAAGGCGGCAGAAAGACTCCGCTACTCGCACTTCAGAGGGTAACCATCTAAACCTTAACCTATTAAAGAGGGTAAGCAGTTATATAAACTTTAAAAGGAGGGTAGAAGACTGTGTAAACCTTACAAGGAGAGGATACAGCGCAGAGAGGACACACTAGTAGAATCTTAATCCTTGTTTGGGATGGAAACACACTGCAGCACTCACTAAACAGATTTAACCGTTGTATTTTTTTGTGGGGGGGCGGATATCACACACTAAACGCTATCACGGTCATTATCCTGCTGACTCTGAGTGTAAGTGATGCCAGGTTCTGTGATCACATAATAAACTGTGCAGTCTAAAGTGAGGCAGCAGAGATACATTAAAGGCAAACTGATGTATTCACCTCAGGTTTATGTACAAAAAAAGTTATTTTAGATAAATAAGAGTAAAACTATAACTACATTCACACTTTTACATGTTTGGCCTAGAACAAACTCCTAGCTTAGATTTCATATTAAATTTATGAGATGGCCTTCGATATATTATTAAAAAAATTGGTGTGAATCAACCATGATTATCCTGTAATGTGTCCTCACATGCACATTACATTAAAGCAGCTGGGCGGAACTTTTTACCATTTATAAAACTGCCCCTAGTTCGTATCACCCCCCCTTGAAGATCAGCATATTTATTTGAACCCAACAGCGACAAAAAACTCTTTCTCTATATGCATATTTAGCGTAGCCTCAGTAGGGTCGGACACAGCGGAAGTCAGCAAACCAGAATACGGCACCTGGAGGTGGAAGTAAGTCTGCACGCCCGCAGCGGCCCGCAGCCATTAAACCACAGAAGAAGAAGAAGAAGGAGCCGTGTTTACGAGTAGAATTTAAGGAACAGGCTAAATGACATGTAGTGCGGAGTAGTGAATGATTTCGGACATATTGCACACTCTTGTACAGTAGGTGGTGGTATGCACCTGGAAGTTGTTTGCGATCCGCCAATAAATTGAGAGAAGAAGAAGAGCCGTGTTTACAGAGAGTGTTCTTCAGATAAGTGGTACGCAACGGGCATTGCTGAACCCGTAACAGTTTTACCGTATGTATCTATAAGGACTTGGTTGTACTTTTGATGTCATGGCAGATAAAGAAGGAGCAGAATCTAAAAGAAAAAGAAGAGAAGAAGGCCAAACGGGACAGTGATAGGGCTCGAGCCCAAACGCGTGTAAACCCGGTCGGGCATTCACCAAGTGGAGAGAGCTGAGATTTGAAAGGTTTTAAAACTGATCTTGAGTTGGCCCTTTTCCTAATTGACAGGTATTTAATTTTTGTTTTTATTTAGAGAATATACCGCAACTTGTTAGACGTTGTTTCACTTCAATGTATGACGACATGGAAGTTATAAGCTAAATGTAACGTTAGCTGACAGCAGGCAGTTGTCCTCAGTTTATAAGAAATTCAGAGTTACATCAGATCATTTATGATTTTCCTCTCGCTCTCCAAAACAAATGCATGCGGTAATTGCCGGTTACAGTCGAGATTTTACGACACCAGGCTGTGGGTGTCATACCGCTTCGACCAAAGGGAGAACTATAATCAACAAAAACGTAAAGTTCCGCACAGCTGCTTTAATTGTTCTCGGATGAGAATGCTGCATCCCCAGAATGTACTGACAATGATGATGAACTATGTGCACTGTGAAGTGGACTTGAAGCTTATACAAATAAGCAGTTTTTCTCATATGAATTCTGGACAATGTACAGAAGTGTTTTGTTTATGTATCCACTTCATTAGCACAACCAAGTCTCTTCCTATTCGTTGAATTTGTCCGACGATTTTGGCGATGGCCCTTACTGACAGAAAGTTCTTGAACTTGTCTCTCCAGTTAGACATTTTTTGTTGACATCTTTGTGTAAATGCAAATTATTTTTTACCCTTGCATGTTTGTATTCTTGTGGTTTCACACCACTCACTGTGAGTTCTCAAGACAATAACCTGCTTTATTCACATATGGACTCAATTGGACGTAACATCCATTTAAAGTCTAGTCACAGGAGGTTAAAAAGAGGAGAGGTCACGGCATCACATTGAGTCATATCATTGGGGTACAGCACATACACAGTCAACGTGGGGTTGGGATATATTTTTTTCGAAAAACAAAGATATGAGTGAAAAGCAAAACGATGCAATTATAAAAAAAACAAAAGGTCCTTCGTAAAAGACCACAAACAAATGCTTTCTATGTGAAAGTGTTCTATTGTAGACTGGGCACAATCCATTCAAGCGTACTGAAAAAATTCTCTCAGGCCAAGTGCACTAAAAGAGGCTAAAAAGAGCACACCCAAAGAGCTGACCGGACATGATCCCTTTATTTCTAGCGCTGCCTCCTCTAACCCTGCAACATCGCAGCTCCTGTTACATGTGTACATACACATGTGTAACACCCAGTACCTCCCATGGGGTCAGAGAGCAAGTCCCAGCCTTCACTTAATAGCCCTGATCCGGTCTAACTGATTCAGACATTTGCGTTCTCACATACATCTCCTCTGGGTAATGTCTCGATAAGTTCAGGGTTGCATTGCGCGTGTGTGTACGGGGCTATAGTCAGATAAATTGGGAGCAGAGACGAATAATGTGAGAGAGAAAACAAAGAGAAGACAAAGTGGTGGGTCGAGCACTTTAAAGTGGATTACTTTCTCCTCATCTGTTCCTCCAGAGGAAATGCTCCCGCTGTCAAGGAGCCGAATTGCTTCTGTTTCAATGACACTCGCTGACGGGGGACATGAGGTGTGTGTGTGTGTGTGTGCGTGCATGCGTGCGTGTGTGTGTGTGTGTGTGTGTGTGCTGCTAAAGGAGATGGTGTGTGGCAGGTGCCAATCAGGACATTCTGTAATTCCCCTCCACTCAGCCTCGCCTCTGGTCAAGCTGAGAGATTATCCCTCACCCCTTCATTTCCCCCGCCACCCCTCTCCACCTCCTCTATTTCAGCACTCGCCTCCCTCCCTCCCTCCTCTGCGCTCTCTTCTGACACTCTCCTCTCCCTCCTCTTAAAGGTGCCACGTATAGCATTACAGGATCAATAAACCATTACCCCAGTAACTTTAAGACATTTGTATATTTACTGTAAACAAACAAGGTAGTCGCTGAGAGGTTCCACAGTCTCAACTGACCTCTGCACTGCGTGTTTTATTGTGGGCCACAGGGTCGGATTTGGTGGAGTGCCGAGGAGAGAGATTGCTCTGCGGCATGAAATAGGAAGAAGGATGCAATTCTTTCAGTGCCACTGGAGCTAAAGATTTGTGATTTTCTCACACTGGCGGATCTTGAAGAAAAAGGTTTATAGGAAAACAATTCATCCTCTTTAGGAAAGTTAAAAAGAAAAGATAAACACACACTAGTGGCTCTAGG
Source organism: Epinephelus awoara (assembly GCA_035609425.1). Taxonomy (NCBI): domain Eukaryota; kingdom Metazoa; phylum Chordata; class Actinopteri; order Perciformes; family Serranidae; genus Epinephelus; species Epinephelus awoara. The sequence goes on from CM069311.1 coordinate 9,523,622, forward strand.
TTGTGGGGAAAGAAGCTAAGATTTATCAAAAGAGTGGTGGCAATTTTGAATAAGACTAGCACTAACAATACCGTCAGATAAGACGCAGATTTTGTTTGTTTACAATAATTACACCGAGACACTACATCTGTCGATAATTTGACAATGACCATGAAACACTTACGTTTCAAAATGCTATATGTAGCATCTTTAAGTCTGGCTAACACACTGCCTGCCAAGCCTTCTTTGATCTCACGGGCAATAACACAGATAAGAATATCCTCATTGTGAATCTGATGAATCCCAGGAGCTAAGCAGTGCCTTGTGAATCCGCAGTATCATGTGCTGTTCATCTATCCCTATTCACACTTCAAAGTGATTGGCAGGCGAGGGGCATCGCCTATTCAAATGCGAGCACCAATCGGGGCTCTTGCACTTTGTCTGAGGGAATCCTGCACCATGAATGGAGACTTCCAAGATTACAGCTCACTGTGCCACGCAGTTTGCCGTCAGCCAAACTTACAAACACCCACTCCTTCCATGTTTTCTTCACCCTCTCCTCTTCAGTCATACATTCCTCTTCCCTTCCGTCTGTTCTCTACTTAGTTTTCAAAGGCTCTCTTCTTCTAGCCTCCAACACTTCTCTGCAGATACTTACCTCATCCTCCTACCCCCTTTACTTCCTCCACATCATCTCTTTCCACCAATGCTAGCCTGGTTTCCTCTGTGTTTCTGTCTCTGGACACTAGCTTTGCTGATATTTGAAAGGTGTAACTAATTGGCAAGGCTTCCCACCTGTCTGTTAGCAGAAGACTATACTATTTTCATGCACACGACAGCCAAATGCATGACAGGTGAGTGTGTGCTTGGTTTTCTTGGGTTCGGCAAAGACTTCAAAGCAGAACTTTGGCACGTCACTCCAAACCAGATCACTCAGTCATTGAATCATTCATCGTCATCCATTCTCTCCTTCATTCCACCCCATACCACACCTGGCTTTGCACAACTTCATCCACTCATCAACAACATCCAAACATTCTTCAAGCAATCATCCGTCCACCCATGATCCTCCATACCTTATCAGCCATGATCATGGACGAGCCTCCATGGATGCCCAGGATGGGTATGAGCGTCTGCGAGGAAATAAAATCCAAAATCTGGGCGATGGCCTCCTGGTCGGTGCCATCCCCAAACACCACGCCGTGGATCTTTGTCCCGGACATCAGGTCGCACATGTGGGTGATGATGCTTTTCGGGTCGGTCTCGTTGACCAGCAGTGTGACCACGTTGACATCGATGGGGTCCTCCTTGCTCCACAGCGCCCGGATGTCCCGGTCTGAGATGTAGCGCGTGCGCCCCAGGATCACCGCAATGTTCAGGACCGGCACTTTTTCCGAGGCGCCGCCACCTCGCTGCTTTTGAGCCGCCACGGGGTCCGCAATCAGGGTCACTGCCACCAGGAGAGCCAAGGATAGCAGCACGCTATTACCACCACTGCCACTGCTGCAACTGCTGCTCCTTCTACCCCTCCTCTTACTCCTTTTGCTGCTGAGGGACATACTGCCAAACCACTTCATCCCCTGCATGGGAAAAAGGATGAGGAAAAACAGAACAGATGAAGACGGATCAGAAAGAGAGAAGGAGGTGACAGGGAGAGGTGTGGAAAGATGATGGCAGAGAGAAAAAGACAGGGGAGATAAATTGTTAATGCACAGCTCTTTAAGCCCACACATTCAGGTCGCATCTTTCTTTTTTATTCCACTTCTTCTCAGTAACGTTATTAAACACATAAACCTTGTGGGGAGGGAGATGGCCTTGAGAGGAAGTTGCGGAGGGGTGAGAGAAAGAGAAGATGACTAACAAGTATATACTTTATGGTCACGACGCTAGGATCAGATGATTCAAGAGCAAGCTGTGCTATTTGGAAGAGGCAGGCAGACATTTATACAGTTTACAAGTGTAATATCCTAAAACTCAACCTTCACCATAGATTGACACATAACTTATCGGGAGACACTATGAGTGACAAACTACACAGAACATTTATACACATTTCACTTTATGCCTGTTGGTTGATTTAGTTATTACATCATTTGCAGTGTTGTGCAGGACAAAAATATATAATATGCTTATGCCAGAGACTGACATAGTCCCACTGATTTTGGTGAGCCCCTGAGGTTTGCTCCAGCGCCACCATGCAGTCAAGTTTTCTTTACCTGCAAAGATATTCCCATCAGCCTCAGCTACTCTGTCTTTTTACAGGGTTCCTACAGCTTACGGCAGGTTAGGTTTGAGACTTAATAAGATTTTTTTAATGCCACTGCGAATGAAATAAGACCAATTTCACAAGAACCAAAATTGAAGGAAAAATAAACATAAACCGACGTTAACAGAACTGGGAAATACCTGGCACATTGCGTTTCGTACTGTGCATGTGGGATTTCACTGCCTTGATTCCCATCATGCTCAGTTTGAAAAACCCTTCAGCATAAAGTACATTAAGCTTTGTATGTATTGCCTTAAATCAGTTTCAGCAATGCCTTCAAGTCATGGTTGAACATCCAATTTTCACTGAATTTACAGTCTTCCCCATGTCATCCAGGGTAAAGCAGCAGCTAGATGCAGACTGCTCTGAGCATACCAGACAGGAACACAAACACAATTCTATTTTTATGACTTTCGGAAGATTAATTTAATACACAAAAACAGGCTACCAATTAAGGCTTTACTTTTAAATTAATCAATTTAAACACAGATTTGCAGGAACCCTGTTTCGTGCTATCTATCTAATGTTATCATACTAAAACACTAAACTAAGATGGTCAACATGCTGAACATTATATCTGCTTAGCATGCTGAAGTACCTCAAAGCACTGCTGAGCCTCAGTACAGTCTCACAAAGCTGCTAACATGGCGGTAGACTGTTAGTGTTGCTCACATGCAACTAACATTTAAAATTTGGTTGAACCATTCACAGCTGCCTAAAATGAATCAAACCTATAATTCAAACATCATGTGTTCTCACTACATTGTCATGAACTTAGTAGTGGGCTGACACTGAATACAATTGTCAAGACTTAAAAAAACCATGTGCTATTGTCACACTAAAATCTTTAATTCAAAGTCTGATATAAGGGGCATCACAGTGCAATCACAACACTGTGGAACTGTATGGTACGATCTGACATATACATTAATAAAACTGTGATTTCAATAGTTACAAAACAAAAGGAAAAAATAAATACTGTCTTTAATAGACGTGGTTACACCTGCCCTGTGATGCTAGTCGGAGCACTTCCTCACCTGCAGCCTTATTTATCAGATTCTTGTATAAATGATTCAACATACAGGGAACAGGAGGTAAGTTAAGAGACAAATTACAGAAAGGCTGAGAGAGAAAGAACAGACTGATGTAAACCAGCAAGTGCTATAAATAGCTTGGGATGCCACTACGGGCCTCGGACAGGGGGCGGAGGGTTGGAGGAGGGTTTCCTCAGTTGAAACAAATGTTTGTGTGTGTGTGTTTGAGAGTGTGGATGTGTTACTCTGCACCAACCACAGCTGAGGAGAGCAGTGACATGATCATCAGACACAAATCACAACCTACACCACCCCTCTCCCTACAGAGATAACGCTCGCTGGACCTCCTTGGACGTCCAATGCTCAGAAAGCATAAAATATTGAGCGAGTGTGCGTGTGTGTGTGTGTGTGTTGGTTTATCATGATGTGCAAGACATATGAGCAGGTGTGCTGAACAGCGGAGCGTGAGCAAAATCAGAAGGGCATGAAACATATGGTCATATAATGCGTCCATGTGCATTGCTGACGATTTATGGATTCACTGACAGGTCTGCGTGCCTCTGCGTTGGTGCAGAGCCTGTTGGTGCATGATTGATTCACAGGAGCTGTTGTTTATCAAAACCACAACAGATTTACGCGCTGAGATCATAAGATCATAAGAAACTATCCTCATTTACAAAATGTTCTTTTGCATTAACATAAGCTGCAAAACAACACTGTGAAAAAGACTGTGAGATAACCACATGTTGCCAACTATTGTCTTCTCATAAGCCACCAGTAAAGGAGTGACTCATGCAGATTTAATAGTTACAAGGACATGATGTTTTCAGTCCTGCTTCTTTGTCAGCCTGTGTCTTGGTTGACAGGATGCCTGGTAGCACATGTAGCTATATAGTTAGGACATTTTATTATATTATTGGTCGAGTTACATTATTGGCTTTATTACATTTTTAATCAGGTTAAGTGCAAGTTTCATTACATTTTAAGGTGTTCCTTCATTTTCAGGAAATTATTACATTATTGGGTGCCACAATTCAAGCAAAGGGCAAAAATACAGACTTTATTAAAACTGCATTACTGGACATTTTTGAGCATTTTGCTGCTATTTTCTGATGAACTGAATGCTAACATTTTGTCATAGGCCTGTGTGGGGATGCCAGCAGTTAACTGTTAATCGGTTCACGCCACAAATATTTTTGACTGGTTACAGATGTTGGTCTATAAGTTAAGTTTGCTACTCTCCAGTTTACTGCACTGCACACAAACTGGATCTGGTGGGAGCTAATTAGCTAGCCGTGCCCCCATTCGGCGATGACCACTGTGGAAATGTGCACTTGCACTTGTATAGCGCTTTTCTAATCTTCCAACCACGCAAAGCTCTTACACTCCATGCCACATTCACCCATTCACACACATTCACGCACTGATGGCCAAGGCTGCCATACATGGTGCCACCTGCTACCCAGTAACATTCATACGCTCTCACACATCAATGGAACAGTCACCGGGAGCGATCTGGGGTTCAGTATCTTGCCCCAGGATGCTACGACATGCAGGCTGGATGAGCCTTGGATCGAACCGCTGATCTTCCGATTGGTGGACGACCCACTCTACCTCTGAGCCGCCCCAACGTGCCCACCCTTTGGTCTCCTCCCAGGTTGTCCCTGCGAGCAAGCAGCTACATTTTGACCGCAAACCACCTTTAGCATTTGTAACAATTTTGGCACTTTTAGCTCTCTAGTTTTGGGTTTGTTGCAGGTTGTGCCATCACATCTCTGTATTCACCTGTCACCTATTTTTTAAGTAGACTTATATAAAGAAGAACAAACTACTTAGCAAAGCAATTCAGTGCAAATTGTTTTGTGTGCCACCCACACCTGCCAACTGCTGTTTAACTGGCCTTCTGAGTTTCTGGATTGTCAGAAAACTTTTTCATATTGCTGGCATCCTTATTAGAATACCTTCTCGTCAAGCAATGTAATAAAAGACTTTTTTTAATTTGTAAAGTTTCCCATTACTGTTCAACCCTGTTTGCCCCGAGAAAGAGAAAACTGCGGCTGCATTGTCTATTTGTAAGTATGATGATGGTTTTAGATTATTTTCTGTGGGCTAGGATTTGTCATACCTTGTGATTCTGTAATGAAATTGAGACTCCAGCGGAAGGCTCTGTTGTGCGCTGAATAATGCATGTGGGCTCACTGTGTCATCCTGTGTTTTTAAAACAAGCGGAGGACTGCTTGTCTCTCCCTGCCCAACTGAGCATAAACACTGTTAGAGCAGACCTGAGGATGAATCATCCAAATCTCGGTCCATTCACTGCGGAGAAAGGAGCACCGATGCCTAATAGATTCCGGGTGTCAAAGAGCCGTCATCGTCCGTCACCCAGAAACTGTAGGATTACATGAAGGCTTGCTCTGACAGTTCGTGAAATCACTTAATTCTGCGGGACTGACATTTATTTCTCAGTGGAACGATGGGATACTTTCTTTAAATCCCGCTTCCTACTTTTACACACGTTCACACTGAGAGACAGTATAACCACAGTCTGTTGTCCTGTCGGTAAACAGCTTCACAAAACATTTCCGATCTTTTACATGTTCTTCGCTTCAGAACGGCACCCATGTTGCCGACTCCCCTTCCAAGTCTTGCTAAAGAGCACTTGAGCAGGGCGGACTCTTCCTGTCAAGAGGCATTAAAACCCAAGCCTTCCGGTTGAAGGAGTGTCTTGATAATTACTAGACCATCCTGTTTCTGCAGCTGCTTCTATTATCATTTTAAATATTACATTTCACTATTAATATCACAGTATCAGTTGGACCATCTCGCTGTTCAAATGCTTTTCATCATCAGCGGTTTCTGGGGGTTACAGGAGAGTTATGAAGCCCACACCGTCTCGAAAATCCAAGCAGAGAAGCTGAATAAAACCAGCCCCAGAGTGCTGCAATACTGTTACATAAATGCATACTGTACACACACTGTAGAGGGATTTGGGGAAAATCTATATGTTGCCTCTGTTTTCATGAATACTAGATATGAACTGAGGATAATAGAGAGCTACTGGGCCATTTTAGGACATGCAGTATCCTCCTCAAAACCTATCTAGAGAAAAAAACTAGGGGTGTAAATCCAAAGTTTCAACGATACAATACAATATACAATATTGTAACACACTGGGTGACGTGAGGTTAACTGTATGGACTGTCACTGCTACGAATGTGTTACAGTAAAAAGTTCTCTTATGGCAGTTCCTGAGGTTTCTGTAATGTCAGTGAACGTATCATTCACAGTTCTGCCTGTCAGTCAATACTAGCACCTATGACAGTGACCTGTGTGAGATACCCACTTGTGATTGGCAGAGGTTTGAGGAGGTGTTGTTATTCTAGCTAGTTTGAGTGTGTGTAAGCCGAGGAGCGGGAGTTGTTGAGGTAGCCGCTAACGCAGAGAGCACCTTGTGAAGCAGACGGGTATATACTCATTGTCTTTCTCTTGGCTGCTTACCTGACCTGGCACTGGGCCGCCATAACTGTTTGAATGTTTAGGAAGGAGGTGTGCTTGGACAGAAATGGTGATGCAGATGTGACATGTATCAGGGCTTTCACTTTGCGTCGATAATATTGGATCTTTCATCACTGAATCAGTGTCTTTATCCAGATAGATGCATCGTTACATTCCTAGAAAACCAGGCACATCTTTAAGTGTAGGCAGCAGTAATGGTGCAAGGCAAAACCAGAATTATAAGAAAAAGGTCAAACTGGTACCAATTTGGCATATTATGGTATTTATAGTAACAGGCGAGTCCATTGTTAACAAGATTATCTTTGGCTTCCAATGGGTGGTGTGCAAATCTGAATAACAAAAGGGTGGTTTTTTTTCCGTCTCAACTCTGCAGCATCACATGGGGATATTAAGGCGAGAAGGTTAGCGGGAAAATGGACATCAGAGGAGAAAAACAGGCAGAGGAAGTGAGGGCGATGCAGAGAAAAAAAGTATAATGAGAAAGTGACACGGACATTCAAAAGAAAAGAGGAAGACAGACAGAGAGAGAGAGAGAGGGAGAGAATCCCCAGCCAAATCGGATTGGGGCAGTTTGTCGTCACACAAAGGCTACCGTTTCTTGGCACCACAACAGTAAATGATGTTTGGCAGGCACATCCATACTACTGGCTATCGTGCACACACACACACACACACACAGACTCATATTTCCTACCTCACACAAGCGCATGTACCTTTACCAAGTCTAGAAAACAATCACTTTCTCTGTGATCAGTGAATAAGAAAGTGAAATATGATCCGATATCCTTGTCTTATATGTTCCTTTTTGGAAAATCAGATACACGCTCCGCACACACACCCACTGGCAATTAAATCTCTCTTGCCACAATTCCCATGTGGCTTCACCGCCACAAAGCCCACATTTGTGGTCCGCACACAACTAGGTTTCGCAGGCATCAATAATTCAGCCGCATTATCTTTACATGATGATTAATATGATTGCATTTACCGCTGCCGTCGCATTCGTTCTTCCTTCTATCTTCCTAAATGGCATTAAAATTACATTAACATACTGTACACACTCTATGGATATGATTTATTTACAGAGTCAGGGCTGGAACGGTTGAAACCGAGGATGATAAGTGTATGTTTTACGATGCCACGGCCCAGAGGACGCATGTGTGTATACATACAGTATTTCTGGTTTGTAGAAGACTGCACTTCATTTTGTGTGTATTTTTCCATCTCCCATTGGCTCCTCCAGTTCTCTATATTCATCCGTCGCCCATTCACTTATCTGTCCATCCTTCCCTTCATCTTTTGTACTGCTTTCATCCCTCTATAGCTCCTCCACCTTCAAACGCCGTCTCCCTCACTAGATTGACTTGAGCACAAAATTGCGGCTGAATGTTCAAAACTCAAGCAAAATACATTTTGATCGACTACTTTTCTGTGAATATACCATGGAAACTCACCAATGCAGGGTACAAAATCATCCACCGGCAGTGGTGTAGCAGAGGGTATATGCAGGTGTACGGGGTTTCTCTTTTTCAGCCCATTCATAGTATACCCTTATGAGCCAAAAAGCCTTTGGAATATATAGGAGAGTACTCACTTCCTCCAAGTGGTATACCACCTTATTAGCTACCCGTACACCACTGTCCACTGGTCATACGCAAACGGCAAATAATTTAGATCTCATTAAAGTGAAAATAATGTGATAATTTATTTGGTATCTTGAAAGCTCCCTTTGATATAACCCACATTGGTGTTTAGACTCTTTGCTGTCTAAGTTGTGTGTAATGAGGAAAAGGGATTAAAAGAATCTGGCAGCAACAGTAAGTCGCTACACTACATGACCAAAAGTGTGTGGCTCCTTGATGAAGTTAAATTTTAATGCTCCGGAGTACAATTATATTAGACAACAGTGTGCAATTACTCCTGTGCCTATTTTACCATAAAGAAATTGCTTTTATTTATGTTTGGTCCGGGCGCCTTTGGGGTTGGGATGTATCGCCCACCATCAGTGGCCGACCTCAGTAGCGTGCTTGCAGCCAAATGGGAGCAAATCCACGCAGCAAGGTTCAAACATCTTGTGTAAACCCCTTTCAGAAGACTGAAGACAGTTATAGAAGCAAATTTATTTCCATGCTGTTTGAATGACTTGTTAGAAAGTCACATATAGGTCATATTCTCAGCCATTCCACCAGCCTCCTCGTCTAAACCTATTCAGAAGAGGAACAGTTTCGTCAACCACTTTGATAGTTATGTGTTATCATCACTTCATTTCCAATATGTCTGCTTTCTTTGACTGTAACCAGTAGGCTATTTTAAGGGGGGCTGAAGGGGAACACTACCCCCTTGTTATCACTTTCCATCCTCTGAGTCCGGACCCAGATGACGTCCTCTCCGAACCCAGACCTGTAACCAATACGTAACTGAGAGTTGTTTAATTTTGAGGGAGCATTCTATATTAACCGGGGCCATGTTTACAGCAGACCAGGAAACTCACAGACCAATTAAATGCTGTGATGGTCACAGCCACACATGGTTATGTTTTCCCAAGCCACCCTTTAAACTCATTAGTTTGTTATTTACACGTGTTACTTTGATTTATTGTCAACCATACCACAACAATTCAAATCACACAGTTGGTTTGATTTAGAATCTATTTATTTGCTTTTAACCTTAGATTAACCTAATTTAGGTCTACACATTTTAGCATTGTAGGGTCACGCAGGCAAATTGTTCGAAATTAATTATTTGTTTCTTTGTCTTTGAGTTATCGTGGTCGTTTGGGGAGGTCCCTTCCTGGTGGAGCAAAAGGCGTGGCTGAGGGCTGAGGACTCTTAAATCCCAGAACCAACTCATTGGACCAAACCATGTGCTGCCATGTCATGGGGGGATTTGGATTTTGATAGTTTTGCTTTATGTTTAGTTGTTGCCGTCCATTTTGCTTACCCCTTGTGTATTTTTGGTTTGGCCAAGCCATTGTATATGCTCTCTCGTGTGATTTTGACACGTCAGTTTGTTCAGCTAATATATTGAGTACAGTAATGTTAGGACTAGTTATACACTTCTTGGTTTGTTATTTTTTACGCTTTTTTGGGGGGGCAAATAAAAACCCACGATTTTGTCAACAACACGTGTCCTTGTTGCCTCGCTGCTTGGTCCTTCACTTGTGTTAAATCATCTGACATGATGCTACTCAGCCAATCAAATCTGTGCATTCGGGTAAGCATTGCAACTCCAGTGAGTGAGATACACACACATAAGAAAGACGAGACGAGAAACAACAGTCGGAGAAATAAGTAAGTTACAGAAAAGTAATTTCACATGGCGTGTTGTAAGAGAGAAAGGTAGACAGCGAAAACAGAGCTTTTAATCAAGTATGGACAGACTCTTACATGTTCACTCTTCCCACGGGCAGTTCAAAACCACCATGTCTCATATGTTCTGTGACCATGCCGATTATTAAAAAGGAGGAATGTGAAGCACCGCGACAAGACAGAGCACAAAGCATCTTTGAGCAAACATACCCACTCAAATCTGAGCTAAGGACGCAGAAAATAAAATATTTTATTGTCCTACTTTGACCCTGGTAAACTTTAACCAGCTGTGTCTGGGATCAGGGAACCAGGGACACTGAGGTTCTTCCTCCTGTCTCTGGTTTTCGTTCATCAGTCTCTTCCTGCCCCTACTCCGCTGTCTCATTGCCGTACTGCACGTCTGCAAAGTTATGCAAAGACTAATTCTAAAATAACTCCGCTCTGTTTCTTCATTTATTCATCTGTCCCAAGACATTTCCCCTCTCTGCCATCAGTCTCCCTCTCCGGTTCCTATTTCTCTCAGCTACTTCCATTCCCCACGTTCTGTATCCCTCCATCCCTGCCCCGCCTACGACTCGAGCAAAAAACTCCGGCCAGGCTGTGAACCACATCCAACTGTAGATCCCACGTCACACCAATCCTCGCATCCTCTCATTGGCTCCCCGTAAAGAACACAATAGACTTCGACACAGCACTTATCACATACAAGGGCCTACATGGTCTTGCCCCTTCAAATGTCTCCATACTCTCACATCCTTACACCACCTCTGGGCCACTCAGATCATCCAACCAAGGTCTGTTATTCATACCCGCTCCCTCCATAAATCCAAGAGTGATTGCGCCTTTGCTGTAAGGGCTCCGTCCCTCTGGAACTGCGTCCACGCCTCTGTTAGATCAGCTGAGCCCATAAAGAGCTTCAAACCCACCTCTACTGACTTTCCTTCCCTATAGTGACTGAAACTTATTTGTGTCCTCTGTGTTTGTAGTATTTGTGTCCCTTCTCTCCCTTTATAGCTGCATATGTATGCTTCTAACGTTTCTGCCTCTGTATCCGGTGAAGCACTTTTTGTAGCAGTTTTAAAAGGTACTTTGTATTTCAAGAGATTCATTCTAAAATGAGATTCTGCCATTTGAAGAGAGCAGACACCAAAGACAAGGAATTGTATGAATGCAGATGTGCCGCTCAAGTTGGGATCTGTCTACAGTCATTGCATACAAAGTGACAGCAAAGTTTAAAGATTAGAAATGTAGTTTTCAAAGAATGGAGGACAGGATTGCATTGTTCTTGCTTTTAGAAGAATGCCTTTGCACGCCACTCTCAACATCTGTGTCACACTGTCAGGTAACATCCTATGCTGCACCAAAAGTGATGTGTTTTTAAAATTCCAGTATCAGCAACTTCTTTTGCCTTTTTCAAAACAGAACTTGATGTTTTGCACGAGCAGTGATAGACACCTTGGCTAAATGAACGAGGAACCAAAACTAAGGGACACTGAGAGAAGATCAGCATCGTCAAGTCCCAGGAATGACGTCACGGTGTCACCCAAGCTGCCTGACTAAGGGTTGGTGTATGGAAAGTGCAGTTCTGAAGCAAAGAGGAAGTAGCTCCAATGATGTTGCCAAGATTAAAGGGGCTCTCAGTTCACCACACAGCGTGTGAAAACACCTATATAATGTCTTTGGTAGCTTTGGGGGAGCTTTCTGAAGTCTGGGAAAATTACCAAAGTGATGTCATCAGGATTATTTTGGCTAAAACTGTAGCATTTGAAAGACATGGACATTCATCAGGGAGGGAGCTTCTATTAAAAGATTATGGGAAGTAATGGATCCAGTGTTTTTGGAGATTTAGCAATACTACAAACTAAAAGTCAGGATATCTAAACCGCTGACGCTTTGGTTTCGACTGTTCCTTTCCAATCATGACTTCTCCAAACTTTGCTAGAGTGTCCCTCAAAGTAACCCCGGACTATTCCCCATGTCTTCTGGCACTCTTCTCCTTTGTCAGCTCATTCCTCTATCCATTTTCTCTCCCAGCCATTCCCTCATTCAATCCCTCTCCCTCTCTCGCAGGCCCAGCCATCTGCTCTGTGTGCCCTGACGTGTGCATGAGCACCCATGAGAAGCCCAGTGGAAGTAATCGTCTGCTACCACTCAGGCTTCAACATGTTGTCTGCCCACTGCACATACCTCTTCAGCTCCCTACATACCCACTGTGTGTATGTGTGTATGTGTGTGTGTGTGTGTGTGTGTGTGTGTGAGGGAGTGAGAGAGAGGCCGACTAAGAAGTGAGACCACTGGTATTCTCTTATATAATGGGCTTGAACAGTGTTGCTCTCTTTCCCTCTCTGCACCTGATGCCCAACACACACATTTACCCCCCCTGCTCCATTAGAATATTAAACTCTTTGCTTCACAATGTCTCCTCGCTCATTTATTTTCTTTTGGTGCCAGCTGCATCCGTCAGTTTCTGCTTCATTAGCATGCAGAAGGCCCACATTAGTCCATTGTCTCTTTTTCTGAATTTCAATTTACTGTACTGCCACGCCATGTAAATACATTCGTGTTGCTAAATACTGGCTATAGCAATGATTATTATACCACAAACAAATTACACATGGTCATTTAGGGTGGTCTGTCTGTGTCGCTTCGTGGCAGCAGGCAACAAAGTAAGCTTCTGTAGCCCTGCAGCGTTTCTGTCTTTGCCCAACAGGAAAGGAATCTTTTCTCTGAAGCCACCTCTGAAGGCCAGAGTCTGAGGTGATTTCAGATTTTTATTCAGCCATGAACAACGCTGATGAATTTGAAACACAGAGCGGCGCTTGCCTTTGCAGGAACAATCTTTTCGGTAGCCTTCTTGATGGCGACTTGATTATATTTTTAGAAAAAGTGTCCCCTGACTGACTAACTTCAGAGCTGTCTTAACGCTGTCTTCATCTATATGTAAATAGAGGGGTGTTAAAAATCAATCACATCTCCCCTGTCTCTCACACACTCTTGCAGTCTTCTCATTTTTTGTTTCTAAACCCTTTTCTATCACCTGTGCTGCTGCTGGGGCAGAAATGATCTTGCATGCACACACACACACTCTTGCTGAATAGTACCCTAAGGCAGAATGGTGACAGTCTATGGTAGGGCCCTCAATCTACATGTGGGGAGGTATTGGGTTAATACATTGTTTCCTTTTGCTGTCATAAAAATATGGATTGCCCTTCCATGGGCTGCAGCTGGCGCCTTTACATAGAGAGGGAGAGGGAGAGCTTCTGTGATAGGAGAACTGCGCTTCAACAACGTGACTGAATCCCGAGAACAGGAGAGAGGGAGAGGGGGGTGAGAGGAGATGTAAATTCATTTGGATCTCCCCATTATGTTCAATGGGACCAACACAATACAAGTGCGACCCCTACTGGTGCAGCGTCGGCCTGCCTCCTCCACTCTTGGCCAACACGCTCCTCACATAGCGAAATAATTTTTTTATTTTTTTTTAGGGCAAAGCCCGTGTTCACGTTTCGGGAGGGCACATGCGCAATTTTTGTGGCTATAATGCCATTATAACTTGGAAAATACGCGCTGCGTTCTTGGAGAGCTCCCAAATGTAACACTGGCTGTTCGTCCTGATATGGGATGGAGAAGAGCAGGAAGTTGTGCCAAGCAGCGGCGCGATCAAAACCCCGCAATGTGTTATCCATCCTTTGGATAAAATCACCAGAAAGCACAGCCGGTCTTTATTTTGTGTGACGCGCGCTCTGCGCTAAACTCAGCTGATTCTGGTAAAACCCACCGGGTTCACACCGTTTACTGGTGATGATATTTAAGGGGCGCTGGGTGCGTGTGTGTCCAACTACCAAAGGAGGCACGTATCTTAAATTCTACCCTACAGTCAGTTTGTGTTTGTACATTAAATCACGGCGAATTGAAAAATGTGTTTCGCTTATTTCTGCCGGCTGATAGATGCTGTGTACAGATGCGCTTTGAAGCCGCCTGCGCTGCGCTCACTGCGCCAGCGTTTTGAATCATGAGGAAATTATAACACTTGACGTGAGCTGAGAGAAGATAATTTGATTTTTAGTGTTTGCATTTCGTACTGCGTGCCTCGCATCGTTTAAAACCCCCAGTTGCTCGTGTTTTAGGGACAGCTGTGCTCTCCGTGCTGTGGGTGCCGCACTTTGGATAAGGGGGACGCCTGTGGGTACAACCCGCACGGCGCCCGCTGGGGAGACAGAGACAGAGACGGTGCATGATCATCACAACCCCCAAATTACACGGGGAAAATAACAAAGTACTTACAGCATCTCCCTTCCACAGAGCTCCAAAACAGTGGTGTGAGATGACATTGCAACAGTCCCCTCTCTCCTCTGAGAAACCATGCAGCCTCTGATGGGGATCACACTCACAAAACACTGCACAACAGGAGAAGAAAAAAAATCACTGAATCTCTGGCAATGTATTATTTCCACCGTGTCCCAAAAAAACTGAATGAAATCCCCCGTTTTATCACTTCGCGAGCGCGCAGCTGCGAATAAAAATCACTGTTGTTGTAATCCAATCTTCATTGTGTGTGCGCCTACTGCTGATTCTCCACTGCAATCTCTGCTGGCCCCGCGCATTGTGGGGGCTCAACCTGCCTCTGTATGATTAGAGCTCCCGGTATCCCGTTATTCCTGTCCCGGGCGAGGAGAGCGAGAGGCAGGTGAGCAGCCGCCGGACGCACACATAGACGCACACGCACATTGACTACTACAGTAGAGGCTCCGGCGTCCTGCAAACCGTGGGACCCGCTCCCAACGTCTCTCTCTCCTCCTCTCTATCTCTCCCGTCGTGTGTGTGTGTGTGTATGTGAGTGTGAGAGAGAGTGTATGCGTGTGCCGATGTGCACGCGTGCGTGTGATTTCGCGGTTTGTCTATGTGTATGCCCGCGCGCTTCTGCAGAGGCAGGGGCAGCTGGATAGATAGACGGACTGTCGGTCCGTCGGGCTCCCTCTCTCCCTCCTGCTCTCCGCACTAAAGCTCCTTCAGGGAGTAGCTCAGTCAAAGAGAGACTGATACAGGCAGAGTTGGGCTAAATGATTCAGACAGCAATTTTTACCCTCCTCTCTCAGACATCTCCATTCTCATTTTTGTCAAGAATAAACCCTCTCTTTGCCAACTGCCCTCCATTCATGCCTTTTGGGATTTCTATACAGTCAATCCATCCGGAAAACTTGAGCACAGCAGAGCAGACAAGAGGATATAAAGTACACACACACACACACACACACACACACACACACACACACACACACACACACACACACCAAAGAGTGGTGCAAAGAAGAAATACAATATTAATAAAGAGCTGATAACATTTGTTCCACCTCCACCCACCATGTTACCTCCAAAATAAAACCAGTTCAACACTGTTTTGTTCTACTAATTGAAATAATTAGCTGGAAACAAATGGATTTCACGTGTCACTGTGTCGTGTAATTTTTCTTGCAAATGCAAGAAAACGTGTGCTAGTACCTGCATTTCCACTGGAGCTCTCTACATTGTTGCCTGTAGAAGTTTCGGCGCATTATTCAGGTCAGCAAAGTTGGCCAGGTGGCGTCACGGTTCATCTTGGACTGCTTCCCACCCGGAAACACGGCACACAGACGTTTAGTTCCTAGGTGTTTCTCAAAGTCAAGGATCCTTCCTTGGTTGGAGGAGTCCTTCCTAGGAGAGATCCCACAGAGGCAAGGCAAGAGTCCTTCCAAGCAAATGTAAGCAGCATTTTCAAAGTCACATGACTTAATCAGTGAGCATATATTTCTGGATTATACTTAAAACCAAGCATGTAGGCTACATAAAACTTTTGTGGCACTTAGCTCTCTGTGACTCCTCCTGTGAATGATTCATTTAAACACTTTAATGTTTATCCTAATGATGATATTTTAAAAATCTCATTATCAAGCAGTGGACACAATGGAAAGCTTAAATTATGAGGTTTCTGTCAATATTTTTAGGCTTGTATGATAAATATTACTGGAGACATTAATCCAATTAAATGACATATTTATCTAAATCCGGCCGAGCTTCACTGACGTAGGTTTCATTGAAGAGGCCCTGCCTTCACTTCAAGCAGAATGTGCACAAATAATTGTGGGTACTTTTCATTTAATTTTCAAGGATGCATGTGTGTAGCTGAGGATACACACACGCATCCTTGAAAATTATCCGAATGAAGAACTAGTCAACGGTAGAGTCTGAAGGACTCTTGACACTGGAACAGTCCTTAGATGGGATTTGATGACGTGGCATCCTTGAAATTCAGCCATTCAAGGATCCTTCCTTGACTTTGAGAAACACACATGATCTGTAAATAGCAGATTCCACAACATTGTCACCAAACCTGTCAAGAGAAATGGTTTAAAAGAATGGCCAAAACTGACGCAGCAGGGGCGAGACATCCTCACTTTGAGTCCCTAAAAATTCTGGTTCCTGTGCAACATGTTTTAGTTGGACCCTGTTGGTGAAAGTTATCCCACTGTGGGCAACAATACATATGTCAAACTCCCCACCACTAGTGTGCGGTGGTGGATGAAGCACCTGAAAGCCACTCTTCAGTAAAAGTACAGATATCTAACCTGAAATTGACTTTTCGAGGAAGCTATGTCACCTATTAGAATAATACTCGAGTAAAAGTCTTAAAGTATCTGATATTTACTGCACTTGAGTATCAACAGTAATTTCATATGAAATGTAAATAAGTATTGAAAGTAGGGACGAGTCATTAAATTACAAATGGTCATTTTTAAGACAGTGGCATGTGGTTCCCAACTGGTGGGTTGCAGTCCAAAAGTGGGTCGTGGGTCCATTCTGAATGGACCACAAGTGACTCGTAAATGTGTCAAGTTTGTGAGAAACATATTTTATTTTTAAGTTTCTGGCGCAGAGCTTTTATTTTGAAGTGCTGTTTCCTTCCATAGAGTGAGTGACTAAAGGACAGCTACTTGACATAGACAGCAAACTAGCTGGAGGAGACGGCCAAATGCAAATATGACGAAGAATGTATTATACTGTGTGGACCTTGAACTAATGACTAAGGAGAAATCTGGACCCTGTGGCTGGACCAGTTGGGGACCACTGCTTTAAGAGACATCTGTTAAGTAGAAGGATGAGCTAAGGCCAAATGTCAGATGCACCTTCCACTCGACTTTTTCATCAGAGAACCTGTGACACAGAACGATCTATCTATCTATCTATCTATCTATCTATCTATCTATCTATCTATCTATCTATCTATCTATCTATCTATCCTGCATTCTGCATCTTAGCAGGCTCAGCAGTGGATCTCTGCCTCTCCATGGCTTGGAAGCTGTCATGTGAATTTCCACATCTCTCCCCCAACAATCTCTCTTGCTCTGCATTCTCTCCCTTTCTCTCCCTCTGAAGAGAGGAGCAGAGAGAAGAGAGAGCGTCAGTGAGAGGCAGAGAGAGGAGATGAGAGAGGAGAGAGGGACGGGGTGTTACATGCAGTAATACTGCCTTCACAAATGGGTATATAGTCACAATTCACACCTGACTGAGCAAACGACTATCAAACGATTGGAGAGGCTCAAAGGAGAGGCAGCAGCAGCGTGTGGGCACGTGCGAGTGTGTGCATGTGTGTGTTCGGGTAATGGCTACTGGTTCTTTGTCAGTGTGTGGGGACGGACTGAACTATAAATCCATGCTATTGACGCAACTGCAGCTTAAAATTATGCTATTTTGGAATGCATCATGGGGGGGCTGATGCACCACGCAACCACACTTGTATTCGAGGAGAGCAAACAAGCAAGTTTCGATCTGCTGGCGAGTCTCACTGTCCAAGAAAGAGCTATTGTAATCCTACAAGGACAGGCGTACACCAACAAAGCAATGGTGCACCTGTAAGAAGCAAGGATGTGATACAAATGTCACAGAATGCCATTGTGACATTAGAAATGCCATAAGGCTCAGTCCAGTTACTATGAACTCATTATTATTGGTTATCACAAACACATAACAGTAGGTCCCTATGGGAATATTACTGGGATATCATTGAAGTGCCATATAGGTCACAAAATATGAATACTAAGCAGTCTGGAGCACGTATAGGAACGCTTTAAGGAAACTAAAACGAGGGATTAGAAAAGCTGCAGTGATTTAAAATGTCCTATCAAGTACAACAAAGCACATTAGGAATGTTGCAGGATTCAAAGTGTAATACCTTCAGGCATTCAAATGCAAATTAAACGGAGAAGTAGCCTCCTAGTACAGGAAATAAGAATGCAGTGAAACTGTGAAACTATCGGGCATCAGAGGTGTATTATAAATATTCTCATTGCTTGATTTTTTCCTTCTATACATCGTCTTTGTGCAGCCTTTCCATATTCCACTGCAATCCGCCTGGTCAGAAAATCTTTCAGTATTGATTTGACACATATATGCAGATGCAATAGCCTACATTTGACCAGTGACCTGTTTGTCATTTTCAGTTGTTAGTCAGTAAGCTGGAGGGTATAGCCAATGCAGACTCAGTTAGTCCTTTAAAGGGTCGCAGCGAGGCTGAGACGTACAAGGAAACCCGCTGGCCAGATCAGCAGTCTACCATGATCTCTGCGAGCACGGGCAAACTTTTCTTCGCTTCGTCTTTTTGTTTGTATTTGAATTGAGTGAACCACAGTGTTGCCCTTTTAATTTTTAAAAAAAAACAACTATATTCTGGGTTTTTTAATCTACATTTTTATTGTCATGAAAGACGCTTTAAGGCAATCTTGTCTCTTCTTTGCTCACATTCACTGAGCTTTATCTTCTTTAAAGATGTTAATGTCCTTTCTGTTTCTTGAGATAACAGGTAGAGTGACAGATAGTAAGCAAAGCAGATAAGTCGTGAGTCAGATTTTCATCTATAAAGACAGAAGCGGGTGTTAACAGTATTACAGAGAACAAAAGGTGAGTTTAAGTGTCAAAGATAGAATATTAAAAACCCAGATGGTCTGATACTATCGGTGTACAACTTCCTCATTTTCACATCCATTTTGAAGTCATCCAGGTCAGGGTTGCAGAGACAACAGGTCAAGAACAACCCATAAAACCCCTGCAACTTCCACCACAGACATCAGCATGTCTGTTGTTTGTACCTGATGTGAAGGTGCTTTCTCGCTCTGACCGCGTCACACTCTGCTGCAAACTGCTCCTGTGCAAATCAGCAATCATGGTCCACTGAAGCCAGAAGGACAATGTCAGATTGCATCCCGATGCCTTCATATTGGACTCTTCCCAGACAGTTTGGCTGCACCTTCTTGCACATGAATATCACAGACAGGAATAGGGGCATGGCACATCCTTACTGTGAAAGCATTTGACTAAATGAGGCTAATTCAGAACTCATAATTCCATCAGCAAGCCCCTCGGGATTACAGAGGTAACATTGTCACAAGCTTTGCTGAAATCCGTAAAACCAACATACAGGATTGGCAAAAATCCCATGAAACCCTAATTATCTGCAAAAGGATAAACTATTTATCTAAATCATTAACTATTTTAGGAACATAGGAGCCTTGCTCAGGCTTTATTCCTTTGGTTCCTCAAAAAGTCCCTCCTCCTGTCGCACTTCCCAGGAAGTGCTAACGGTACCAGTATACCAGAACTCAAATAGCTTTAGAAACCCTTCAGCCTACACCGTTCCAATGCTCGAACTGAGGGGGCTGTGTCTGACAATCTCTGTAACTTTACGATTCCGTCAATCTGACACTCACTCCCACTTCATGCTGTGACTGGCCAGCTGTGTGGCAGTGAGAAAGGAGCCAGGGTTTCAAGTTCTCACTCTTGCTTTGTTCATTCTTTACACAATCATTTCTGTCACTTTGCATGCAACACTATGAATGCCTTCCAGGAGGAAACAATGTTTGCTATAATCCCGCTGTTTAAAAGATACTGTGTTTCCCCCCATAGACTGTATGAAATTAATGTACATAGCCACTGTGATGTCATCCACTGGTTTGTGGACTTTTTTTGAAGCCAGAAATAACCATATTTGGACAAGGGGGTGGAAGCTTGGAGGACCATTGGGTTGTGTGACTTGAATTAGCATAGTTGACACCTAGCAGTTAGCCTGTCACTCAAAGCAGCCCCGCTGTTAATTATGTGCAAATTTAAGTTTTAAAAAAAATGTTGTCTTGAAAAGGGAAATTAGCCAGAGACTAATACCCCTTTTCCACAGTCATGGGATGGCTTGGCTTGGTTTGGTTTGGTTTGGGCCATCAGCCCAGCACAGCAGCTACCTTCTTAAAGGTGTGTCTTTAACTGATAGAGTGCTGATTCATGGCTAAAGTCACCTGTTATCTTTGCTGCATGTGTTTTTCCACAGCGGGGCAGGTAAAAGAAGTTTACCTGTTAGAGGTGAGCTGTTTGCAGAGGTGCAGTAAGAGCCTGATGTCTGCAGCTCTTCATTAACATCTCGCTGTGGCTGTTTCTGCTTTCACTTTCCTTCCTGGCTCACCGTTATTGAAGAGAAGCTGCTAACAAAGTCCCGCTAATGCACTGATAACACGTCATTTCCAATAGCTTCCTCACAATAAAAGTCCCTCATTATTTTGTTATGTAAAAACTTTTATTGTGAAGCAGAACAATAAGGAAATGTTGAGTTTTCCAGCAGGGACTTGCCACAGTAGTGGACAGTGAACAGGAAACCGTAAAATAAAGCAGATATCTGAAGTGAAAACAGGACGCAGGAGAGAAACTAAACTCCAAACAACAGAGATTCAGTTAGAAGCTACAAGTGCTGAACACAGAGACTTTTATAACGCCTTTCTCTCAGGTCTCCAGCAGACAGAGGTATGTAAAGTCTCGCACACGCGTGTTTGGGTGGAAGATGGGGGGCGGGGGGTTGTCGGGGGTTGGCTGCAGTCGATGAGACGTCACCGCTACCTGCTTGAGGGCGGGCGGCCCGGCTCTTGAACCTACCCCAGAGAAGGTCCACCTCCGGTACGGCTTGGCGTGTCTAAACTGACATTGGAAACACAAATCAACATGGCATGGCTTTACTTGGCACGGCCAAAAGTGACAATGGAAAAAGGGTATAAAACCTTTTTTTTTGGCACCAAGCTGTAAACATGTTTATGTTCATTGGGACTGACTCACATTTGCAGCCAGCCTCAAGTGGCCATTTAAGGAACTGCAGTTTTCAGCACTTCGGCACTGGCTTCATTTTTTTCAACTTGGTCACCCGTCTCTCTTTCCCTTCGACTGTGGCAGCTGACAGCTATGAACACTTTTGCCCTCCGCCATGGTTGGACATGTTGTACAAATCAGTCCTCTCCCTGTATAACCCAGCCTTCAGGGTGGAGTTTGCAGTTCTGGGTGTTGCTGATATGTCAATATAAGCCCTGATAACTCAGTCACTCGTGTGCAGCATTCATTCAAGCACAGATTGTCACTAAACAATGAACTCAGGCTCACCCTGTTTACGGTTATGTGGCACATTGAAGGGGACATTTCCTGAGCTTTGCTGCCTAAAGCACATATAAACTCCCAGAGCTGTCTGCATTTCAGTGTGTTTTATTTGGGCTGTATCCGAGTGAGTTATCGGGGTTGACCTGCAAATCCCCAGGCCTCAGTACAGCAGTCGGCCCTGGTGTCCTCATCCAAGGTTCCTTCATGAGCCATCACGAAGAAGAGATCTGTTCTATTCTGAGTGCTGATAATAAAAAGTCAACAGTTTAGAAGGGTTTTGTAAGAAAGTCCTGTTCTGACCCCAGCTATGCACGGACAAAGCTGGACAAGGATAGGACTGAAGGTGTCTGCATGTGATTGCGTGTGTGTGTGTGTGTGTGTGTGTGTGTGTGTGATGGCTTGGGGATACCAGTGGTGGCAGACATGCCGGGCTGCCATGTGTGTGGGACTCTGTTTGTGTGTGTGTGACATGCTGGGGGAGGGAGACGAGGGGTGTTACCAGGTCACCAAACAGCTGTCTGGGAGACAGAATGGCCGCAAGGGGTGTGCGACACACACATGCTCACTCGCTCACACACACACACACACACACACACACACACACACACACACACACACACACACACACACATACATAGGGAGGGAGAGAGGGTAACTCAACCACAAATATGAAACAGACAGACAGGGAAACAGATGCTACAGTATCTGGCAACCCGAACACACACACCACTGCAACATAACATACGGAGATCAATTAGTTTCCCTTATACTTCCTGATCTTTTTATTGAGAGTATAATTCAGTGCTTCCTGTGGTTTATCAGATGCAGTAATCTGATAACAGAAATCAATTCCTAATTTATTTCTCTCTCACACTCATGCACACAAATCTATACAAGTACAGAGCACATGATCAAGAGCTTACACTGAGCAATACACACTGACACCAACACACACTGTGCATCCTACATGTGTAAGAGGACATTCACTGCCTTCCCAAGTTTAGAAGAGCTGCATGGGTACCTATAGAACCCATTCATTCAGATTTCTTAAGCTGACACTTCATTTGGAAATTGCCAAGCCAATTGTTCCCTCGCCAAAATTTTGGGAAACACAAATGTATAAATGTGTTTGCATTGTCAGTGTTGAAAGCGGGATGAGGATGGTAAAATATTTTTTCATGTAGTGAAGACAAATACATCAGGACACAAAAGCTTTTCTTGTTCTGCAGTAATAGCACCTGAAAGCAGCCATCTGTAAGGATTTTAATAGCCTTCAAGTTGTGCATTTTTCATCTATATACAGTGAAAGACTGAAAACACAAGTGTGGAAAAAAGAATATAGGCTAAATGATACTATTAGTTTACAAAATCCACATTTCAAAATATTAGATGAACCTAATGTCTCTCTGAATTGATACACAGTGTGTTGGAAATGAACTCCTGAAATGGACTCAGAGGATAATCAGTTTCAGCCCCTCGCAGCTCATTTGGAATCTCATTGTAATGTAATCACTGAAGTGAAACAACCGTTTCTTATTCTTATTTTGTGTTGAATCCAGTAGTACAAGATGTCAGGTATTCAGCATCCACCCACACTTTTCTCTGAGCATTTCCATACTAAGCACCTCTAAGCCTCATTAGCTACCAATGGAATAATATGATGAGATCGGAAATTATTCCGCTTCCCTGAGCAGCATGACTTCATCCTTGATTGTTACTGCGCCACTGGTTGCATCACGAAATACCACAAATCTTGACCTTTTCCTGCATCACGGCATAGTTTGTTCGGTGAACTCTAAACATAGAGCCTCTCCACGCCAAGGTTTAGTTGTGTTTGTTTTCTTCACAGCTGTTTTTTACTTGTTGAAAAGGGGCAGTTTCCTGGTGGTTTAAAGAGACAGTTCTCCCCAAAATCACATACGCTTATTTTGCAGGTGTTGGGGATATCAGCCGTAGAGACGTCTGCCTTCTCTCCAGTATAATGGAACTAGAGGGCCCTCAGCCTGTGGTGCTCAGATCACCAAAACAAGTACATTTGAAAACTTCAACCGCAATGTCTCTTTTCAGAAATGATGAACCAGATACTCAAGGTAATCCACAGACCTTGTTGTGAGCAGTTTAATCTAGGAACTATTTTCCGAACCACTCTGCAGAAGGAAGGATGTTGAGGCGTTCGGGTGCTGTTTACCAAAAATGGCTATGGCTTTCTCATGAGGTTTCGCAGTAGCCCTGAGCTTATATAGACACTTAATTCTGCTGACTGTCGTCACTCTTTGCCACCTGCTGTCGTCACCATAACACCCCGAGAGAGCTGCTTCCCTCCATACACGCAATGAAGTACATGTCACACCCTCAGAGGTTACCCACAAGGCCACTGCCCTTGAGGAGGAAAAAGGGCAGGCCGATAACCATCCGCCACCAGTAGAGGCCACACATGCCACTGGTCTCACAGGAGTCAAATATAGCTACCTCCCCTGCATTGGCACAGAAGCAATGGACTTTAAGAAAATACCCCGTCAAGTCCAGGAAGACACGGGTGCTGATTTGAAGTGCCAGCACTTCGAAGCAGAAGCCGAGCAGGCACGGCACAGTCTCCAAGCAAAACCAGCTAAATTAGTCATCTCGCTGGTACAAGAAGAAGATGACACTTTACCCTCTGATACAGCAGCCACAACAGATATGAGTTATCCCTGACCCCAGAGGACACAGACAGTTACATCCACTGAGTCTCATGACCAGTCAAGAACCATCAGACTCCTGGGATTGCTTCTTGTCAAATGCTTGGACTGATAACCAAAACCAAAAATATTCACAACACCTCTGTCAAATTTGGTAGCATCACGCTTTGTAAAGTATGGACTCAACATGGAGCTGCGTCTCTTCCTGGATCCCCAGAAAACAGCTCCGTCATGTGCCTGCTTCCCTTCAGCTGGAGCACATGCTCTTCCTGTAGCCAGTTTTTAGCATTTTACAGCACCCACTAAACTTAACAGACAATTTCGTACAATATACTAAGAAATGGTGAATTAAAAAAATGTAGAGCACATAATGACAAACAAAGACCAGCTAATGGGTAAAAAAAAAGTACCACTCACCAATAGGATGGAGGATATTTATAGTCTGTGTGGTGCAGCCTCTCGCAGCTTTGTCTTGATGTGAACTGTGGATTGTAGAAACATAATCACCATGAAAAAATTTGCAATGTCCAAAATCCTGATTTCCTGAGGGAGCTCTAAGCCAAGTGTCTCCCTGAGCAGGTAAGTGGCTTCTCAATTGTTTCTCCTTTTATGTGGGAGACCGTCTGAAACTGATCACTTGGGGCTGAGCGAGGACGTTCTGCAATATGGGATCACTTTGAATAATGTCCCAGTGGAATATTTCGACTTGTCGTTTCACTGAATTTGACTCTTGGCTGTAGGTGGTGACAAAATAAAGGTTTGGGTTAGTTTTGTCACGGAGGAAAAGGATCCTCGTCCCAAGCCTCAGACCCTGAAGAACAGTTTGATGTCTGTAACCCTGTGGTTCAAAACGATTCATCACTTCTGCTGATTGAGGCTTCGGTCAAAGCACCTTTATGTCTGAGTCGTAAAAATTGCCACAGTGGCCTTTAGAGTGCTGCAGGGATGATGCTTTTTAGGCCAACAGGAAAGTTAGCATCCCTGGTTCCCTCCTTGAAAAGCCAGTGGGTTTTTTTTATTGAATTTTGGATCATTGCATAAAATAAGCACGGTGGCAGAGAAAAGTTCACAATAACAACATAAACAACATAAATTACATCAGTAAGTACCCCACTCAAAAATGTTGAGGCTTTTACTTGTCTTTAAAAATGCTGTTGCTAACAAGTGGCTAAGTGAAACTACAAAACGTCATCATGCTAAACGTGGCTTTACAGCCTCATTGTGATGGCGAAGATGAAGTAATGCCACCGTAGTGTCAATCCAGTCTCACTAGTCGTCAAAATCCGACACTTGAGCAGTGACTTCGGGCGTCAGACACTGAATGATACACAGTCGGTCACTGTTATGGTGTTATGGCGGGTCCAACAAACAAGAACCGGTTTTCACCTGGTCCCATAAGATATGTTCTTTTTCCCTAAACCCAACCACATGCTTTTGTTGTTGAAGAAAAACAAATGCACTGTTGTACTGATGTAGCGTATTATTTATTTTGAAAGAGACTGTATGTAAACGGTAAATTTCCTGTGAAAACAGAAGTGTGTTGTGAAAGAGGACAATGCATGTAACAGGCAGAACTTGACGTGGCATCCCAGAACGTATACAACCAATGCACCCTGGGTACCTTGCACCAAACGCAGATATGTGACAAAGTTGGAGTGAGAATGTGTTGGTATTGTGTTACGCCCCCGTCTAGGTAGGGTCGCCATACATCCAGATTTAGGCCGGACAGTCCAGCGTCCGGTGCAGCCACAAGCTGGAATGCTTATTTCTCTTCCTTTTTGGAGTTGCACTTGAACGTAACGCAGCATATTGTCCAATGCTATAAAACTTTCGGCCTAACAAAAGATTGGCAAAAAAAAAAAAAAAAAAAGATTGGCTGAAAGCGGTGTCAATTGATTATCTAATCTAACATTGGTTGAAAATGTACACAATATATCATAGATCAAATTGTCTTGTGATGAACAGAGTATCTCAGAATCACTGTATCATGATGATGTCCTCCTTTTGGTGTTGTGGAAATGGTCACCCTACGTCTAGGGGAGTAGGAGCGTAACATTAAAGTGTAAGGCTGTTCCCTCCCCAGTCCCCAAACCAGACAGTGCACAGCAGAAAATGTAGTTCAAAGTGAAACTTTTTATTACTCTGAAAAATTAACTAAACTTAGCCATACTGTAAACCCCAAACATACTAACTACACCTATGTAGAAAAGAAACAAACAAAAAAGACATTTACTAGACCTGACGTGTGTACATAGAACAGACGGTTAATTACATGGCAAAGAAACCAGTAAAACAAACTTCAACATGTCAACATGCGCTCCTGGGAGCCAAAACGTGGCGAGAACGTGCTGTATGTGCCCTTTTTTTTTCTTTCCGCCCCTGCCCTTCAAAAAGTCTGTGCACGCCACTGGATATATTGCTTGGTTGGTATATGGCTGGTTGTACACTACTTTTCATGATGCATTGTGGGATACTTTGAGTCCACTATATGGTATACCAGAGCTCTCGAATAGTTATGTTATATTCTACAGCACTGGGGTATACTAAGTTGGACAGCACTACAAAATGGCAGACTCACTAGATTTAGTGAACTATGTAGCGATGAGCGATTTCGGACACAGCCAATTCCTTTTCGTCGAAGGAACCAGGGCTTCACTAACTTCCGGGTCGGCCTCCAAAACCAAGTCATCCCTGCAGCACTCTGTTGTTATTCATCTAAGAGAGGTGAGGACTGCTTGAGTGTGAGATACAGCTGTGATCGATCATTCAAGTTGTCATAAGTAAAAAAAAATGCATTTCTTTGGAGCTCTAATCCAATTTCAGTTACAAATAAGCACTGTGTTGGTGCTTGGATATGACACAAAATGTTCCTCAGTGTCAAAACAAAAGCATATCTTGTCATCTTCCATAAAAAAACACAGTATTTTCCCCAATTTTGGGCAACTTCCAGTTTTCTAAATATTGGGTGCCCTTCATCAACAGAAAATAAGCCCTCCACAGCTGTCACTTTCCCCTTAACCCAAAGCAGAATTCAGTTATATTTTATCGATACTCATTTTCGTTTCACTTACCCCACTCCACAGGGATGTCAGAGGTCAGCATGGGCTGATAGGGATTCAGTGTCCTGCTCAAGGACACGTCAGAAGAGTAGTTACTCACTGTAACAGGGATTTACACTGGGCTTCCCAGCTGAGCCTCACTGCCCTGCTGCCATTCTGGATGCCAAGTTTCTTTTGTGGCTTTATAAGTGTAGTCCCCAACTGACAGAGCTGTCATATCGCCACCTGACAAAGCTGCTTCACACAGATTCTAAGCAGCTGCTGAAGGAGGAAACTTTTTTGAAGAGTGGTATGACCAATCTTGTGGGGCGTCTTTTCGCTGAACAGCCAAATGTGGATATCCAATTAAAAGCTGATAGCGGATGTTTCATGGCACCATAAAGATGGAAAAACCTGGCTGGCTGACAGCAGACTGTTACCAGGTGACTGACTTGTTTGAAGAGTAGATAAGTGCAGCGGCATATGGAGATGGGTGTGAGTCTATCTGTAAGGCTGTCTTTTTAAACGGAGCTTCAGAGGGAGGGAGTATAAGCCAAAAAGAGAGATGTTTCTTTAATGGTCGCAGCCAAAGTCAGTCTTTGAATGAAGCTTTGACCGGCTAATTTCAATCGTGGAGACGCAGAGCTGCATTCAAACCCCTGAATGTGTCTGTGGGCACATCAAAAGGCAGTGCTGTCTGAAATGAACAAAAAGCCTTAAGACTGATTTCATTACAAATGGGCGATAAATTAGAATTGAATTTGCAACAGTAAATCCATTAACCAGACAAAGGCTTAAATAAACACTGGCATTTTAAAAGAAAAGCTATTAGCAGGCAGGGTGGATGGTGTCAGGGGAAGAGGGGCGGGAGGCCCTTTTTATTTTTTCCTCTGAGAATCTGTCATCTTGACCTTTACTTCTCACAGGAACATATTACAACTGACATTGCTTCACTAACAAACACACATGCACTCAAAGACGTGCACACTGGCCTGCACACAAAGCACTTCAGCAGTTTTCCCTACTGTGTATATCATGTTCAGCAGCACCATCTAGTGCTGCATTCAATGAACATACTGTAGGAGCGGGTTTAAAGCATAAAGTCGTGAGGCAAGATGGTGCAGCGACATCATGTGAGCTGATGGGCTCAAAATATAGTTTGTTCTGTTTTATTCTGATGTATTACTTCAATGGTCTTTTGAAAAACAACACACTGATCTGGATGGTTTGGTGACAGATCCTGTAATAAAGGAAATAAAAGGAAAGAGAAGAAACCAGAACAAATATTCTCTACATTAAAGAGTAAAACTGTAAATTCAGTTGCTCTTCACTTGATACGTCACACATGAATGATGAGAATCTTCACTGATGTGACATGAGGCACTTCAGTCTTTGACAATCAAACACTGCCACCTAGTGGTCGTGAGACTTCCCTGCAGAGGAAAGGCGAGTTTATTTGTAGAGCAAAGACATAAAGAAACACAAGGCAATGTAAAGAGACACACACAAATAGGGTTTAAAGAGGGCCAATGCAAAATAGAAACAGGCATTTAACAGTAGAATAAAAACATTAATGTGCAATGAATTAATAAATAACCACAATTTTAACTTCAGTTTTAAAGTCTGATTAAAAGAACCGAGAGTTGGAGCCATAAATGCGGTGCATAAAAACCAAATGCAGCTCCTCTGTGTTTAGTTTTGTCTCTGGAGAAACTTTGACCCATGCTTACAAATGTTTTCGAGACAGGAAATTGGCGATGCAGATGGTGAGATGGAAGCCTGATTGTAGAAACACCATTTTTGGCTTTTTTTTTGGGGTATGTACATTTTTGGCATGGATCCTACACATTGTTTTATAAATGAGACCCCTGATCTTAGTGAGGACTGTGAACAGCAGCAATATTCTGGATCAGGTGCAGCTGTCTGATCAACAGTCCTTTATTTTTTATATATTCTAAAGGTCATAGGCTAATTTTGTAATTGTCTTTGTGTGAATGCAGAGGGGTAGGTCTGAGTCCATGACTACACCAAGATTCTGAATGGTTTATGGTCTTACACATTAGTGACTGGAGCTGAGCACTGACTTTGTGGAGCAACGACAATCAGTTCTGTTTTATCTCTGTTTAACTGAATTGTAGAATATTCAATTTACCTTCAGAGACAATGTTTTTACATGATATTTGAAGTCCTGCTAGTGACTTCACAACTTGAAAGTTTAATCAAAGCTGCTGTGAGAGTAATACACCGGTTTTGCAACTCACAGTAAAGGCAATGAGTGATTTCCTTGTCTTATTTGGGTTTGAACTGAAGATAAACAGTCACATTCTTAGAGTAAACTCCTCAAAAGAGCGATTTAAACTGAACGTTTTGTATCGCATTGCCCACTGCTTCGTCCCCATTACACAAGTACATGAAAGCACATCCATCATGTTAATGATCGCACAGACACTAGTAAAGAGACTTTGGACCACACTGGAAAACAACAAACTTACCGTCATAGTGCAGCAGTTGAAGACATTGTGTGAGGAAGTCCTGCAAAAACTACAAGAGGTTAAAAAGTAGTGTGAATACAACCGATAAAGAGCAAATATCTCCAGAGACTCTTTAATCGTTGGCCAGCACAGAACTGCAGGTGCTGTACCCAGTTATTCA
The DNA here is from genome assembly GCA_035609425.1 of Epinephelus awoara. NCBI lineage: Eukaryota > Metazoa > Chordata > Actinopteri > Perciformes > Serranidae > Epinephelus > Epinephelus awoara. Next base: position 9,553,526 of record CM069311.1, read on the forward strand.
TAAACTGGCATTAAATTACAAATAGTTTTTCTAGACTGATGAAATAAGCACCTAATGGACACACAGGTACATCCGTGTTTGTACAAATTCAGTGTTATGTTGCCCATTTTTCGCCTTTTCAGTTTGACCAGTTGGCCATTTCGGCACCCATCAGACCCAATCTGTCTTTTGCCATTGATGGATTTTGCGTCTTACTGATGTCACTCTATCAGTGTGAAATATCTTGTTGCCTTCTGTCATCATCTGCACTTTCAAAGACTTAACCTCCCCATTTAACTTTACACTGTGATCACTACAGTGACACCCTCTCCAAACATCCCAGCATGTCTTGTAAAACAAGGAACAATGAACTTTTCTTATTTCTAAAAGAGATTCAGACAAAGTAAAGTCATTTCTGGACACTGGAAATATAATGTAGCTGGGAGGCGCTTGCTGATCTGTATTTGACTCATTATTGGTGTTTCTTTTACCCTGCAGCCTATCCAGCACTGATATTGATATTTTAGGCACACTGTAGGCTCCAACTAAATAGTTTATTTCTCTTTTCTTTTAAGGCAGGAAGATCTGTTGTAGATCAAAACATTGCCTTATAAGAAAAGAAAAATAAACTATTTATTTGGAGCCTATGTGTGAATCTCCTTTGTGACTCCAGTGAGGCATTCGTTGTCTTGCACCTTGCCTGGATGTGCGCACACTTGGTCCCTCTCCTGTTGTTCCTAATTATTACCAGCAAGAGGAGTGCGACATGTAGAAGGTTTAAAATAAATGTTTCTAGGCTTGCTAAAACATGTCTTTGCTATTTCTGCTCAAAAACATTAAAACCACTGGCAGGTGAGGTGAATAACACTGATCATCTTGTTACAAAGCAGTGTTCTGCTGCTTGGTTCTGGCATTCATGTGGATGCCACTTGACAACAATACAAACACCATGCAGACCAAATACACCCCCTCATGGCAACAGTACTCCCCAGTGGTAGTGACCCCCATCCTAAGCAGGACAATGCAACACTGCCAAAACTGTTCAGGAATGGCCAGAGGAACTGAAGATACAACACTTGGCACAATCAGCAGAGTTCTAATGGAAGTCTTGAGTTCCTCTAAGATGAGAGTTTGTGAGACGTTACGGTGCAAATCAACTGCACTGGTCTTCATTAGATGGCAAAACACCACACAGTGTCCTACAGGTCCAGGTCCTTTGCCAGCAGTAAGCAAGGTTCGGAATCAACTCCAAACCCAACTGACATCAAGAGGTACCACTGACCTCAGTTACTCCTCATCTCCTGCTATGAGGAAACCCAGGATGAAGTCGATGACTTTCTGTCGGTCGTGTGGTGCCTGCCTGCCCAGGGTCAGGAGGGGGGTAAAGAGTGTAGCAATGAGGCTGGCTGTCATGTTGTGTGAGTGCTTGAGAAGTTCCATCACAAAGGCCATTAAGTGAAGAAACGCGTTGCAGTGACCCCGGGGCAACTGCGCGATCAGCTGTTTGCAGAGGCGGCTAGGCACCGCCTGTTACAGTTCAAAACACACCACTGGCTCTAGTTCGGCCTCCAAGAAGATCAACACCAAAATTTCTAGACCCCAATCCGATCAAGCATTCGTAGGATGTGCTGGTACCCCAGAGGTACCACTGATCCACAGCGGGGCCCTCTTGGATCAGACTTGACTCTAACATATCGAGGCATAAACACAAGACCTCTGGGGAATTTCCTGTGGTTTCTGGCACCAGGGTATTGACAGAGGATCCTTCGAGTCCTGTAGGCTGTGAGGTGAGGCACCAGCATGTCCCAGAGATGCTTGATTAGATTGGGATCTGGGGAGTTCGGAGGCCAGGCCGACACCTTGAGCTCTTTGTCACATTTGTCACATGGGAGGCTGCAGTTGGGGAAGCTTGTGAACGCAAAAGCCTTACAGAAGGTGAGGCAGCAGAACGTGGCTGGCATACCCAGGTGCTCCCTGTAAAGGGTTGGGTGTAGAGGATTTGTAGGGTTTACGAGTGAAGCAGCAATTGGCTTCGGATGAAGAGGAAGGACTCCAACTGGTCTGCAAGATGTCCAACATGACGGGTAAAGGCGGAGGGGGGACACCTGGGATGCCAGATGTTGCCGTTAAGCCCTCTGGAGGTGTTGTTGCCTATCAGTGAAACACCAGTGAACCAGGGTGCCCACCGGATGACCCCAGTGAAGTGATGACCCCTCTCCCCCTCAAGACAAAGTCCTATAAGCTGAACTCCTCATGCTTTTGCCGAGCTGTTCTGGTATAGCATGGCACATTGTCCTGCTGGGGGGGCACTTGGTCTGTAGCATTGTTTGGGTGGGCAGAGCACTGCTGGGACCAAAGGTTTCCCATCAGAAGATTGCATTGTAACAAGATGGTCAATGCTATTCACTCACTATTCATAAACAGAAATATTAATTAAGGATTAAATAAAGATCAGCGTAAGAAACAAAGCAGACAACACGTATCAGGAATAAAAAAAATCTTGTATTTTTTTAATTGACAGGGAAACATCCTTCAGGACAATGGTTGGTCATCACACAATAATCAGCAACGATACAATGTAGAGAGTCCGACCGTGTGTCGAGCCTTTAAACACCTCCCCTGTCCCCTCCCTTCTCCCTCTGTCACAGGGAATAATGGAGGGCTTATTATTGCAGACACACTGACTCTCCTCTGACAGATAGAACACACCTCCTCCCCTCCTTGTAAGGCTTGGGGGGTTTGGGGGTGGGGGGGTTTGGGCCAATCACTGAAGGGTTATAAAAAATAAAAGAAAGAAAGAAAGAAAGAAAACACAAGGCTTCTGATTCATTAAAGTCAAGTTCTATCACAGTTTGAACTTTCTGCAGTCGGGCGACACTTGTGTCAGGAGCATGATCGGCTTCACTGCGAGGCCGCACCAGCTCAGTGTCAACCCAGACAACACAACTTATCACTATCTGTCTGTTACAGAGCATCAGGGCTGAGGCTACTCCTACATAAAATATACATCAGTTAATTAGTTTCACCATCACCAGAGTTCTAGTATGTTTAGAGTATCAGGAGGAAAAGTGAAAAAAAGGCTCACCTCAACATTAAATAACGTCGGTTCTGAACAAAATAGAACCAACTAGGTTTCCATGTCTCTCTATAAAACTGTATAAAGAGGAACTCTTTCCTCATACAGTAAATAACCACCCAGTATTGCATTGGACAATAAAGAATAGGGTCATTTAATCAGTATTTTATCAGATACCAATTAATCAGAGCCCAGTGCAATTAGGTAGTCAATCTACAAATGGAAACATCTGAAAATGCAAATATCAAAATCTCTAAAACATCCAGATGATTCTTTCCCAAAAGATTTTTTTTTCTTAAATCAGAACATGCAATAGTCAAAACTGTTTCCTCAAAAACAGGATTTAAATACTGAGATCCAAAGATCTGTAAATCGTAAGAACAATTATGCAGTCACTCTACCAAACTGTGTCGATTAATATGGCAATATGCTGTAGATCGGGGTCGTCCGCACTAAGTCAAATAAGAGCGAGACAGAAAGAGGCTGTCCTCAGACTACTTAAAACCTCCCATTTGCTGACGATCTGTGCAGGAAGAGGACATGAAACAGGACAAAGCAGTTGCACGATGACAGTGTGTTCGAGCACATACTGTATTTAAATTATTTTAAACCACGGGATGATCAACTGTGCCATGTACCGGAGGGAGGACGACATCTCAGAATCCGACTCCAGATGTGCTTCTGTGTGTCAGAACTGGAAGAAGAGTGCTATCAAAAGATCAGCAGCAACTTTTCTCTCTGTCTTTGCAACATGCCAACCTTTATCTAACTTTGTACTTTTGAACTCCCAACAGCACTGTACTGCTAAATGTGGCTCTTTCCAAGGAGGACAACCAATCAGGGGGCTGCGCTGTTGCACGCAAAGGTCAAAAGTGTTGACCTGTAGCAAACTGAAGCTATAGCCTTCACTTTTTTCCTTTCTTTTTGCCTTTATCCTGATGTTTATCTCACTCTACATGCATACTACTTGGGAGACGTAAAGCTGATGAGTGTGTCATGGAGAATGATGATCTGATGACAATCTGGACCTTCTTTTCTTCATCACTTAGCTCATGTTTCAAGGATTTCTGAAGGTATCGGCAAACGCTCACAGCCTTGAAATGTTACTTTTAGCCTAATGTAGGGCCAATTTTGTATCTGAAAAATGTGCATACATTTTTTTTCTCAAAGGTTTATTTAAAAGTCCAGTGTGCAGGATTGAGTGGTATCTACCAGCAAGGTTGCAGACTGCAACCAAGTGAAACTTCTCCCGTGTGCCAAGCATGTAAGAGAACTACAGCAACTGAAGCAAAACTGCAATAACGTAAATGACCATATCTAGAGCCAGTTTTATGTTGGTCTATTCTAGGCAGTGGCGCCATGCCCCTAGGTACCATTGCCCCCCACCTCCTGGCAAAATAATTGCAGGCCGACACTGTCTTTAAGAGGCTGTGGCATGCTGATTCTTTAAGCTACGTGGTGGTATCTTGAGAAACGACAACCTAAGGCATCCATTGGTGCCAACCATGACGGCATAGCTTATTGGGAAAGGGGTTTAATAACTTTCCAAAGTTGGGCGCAATTTTTGGCATGGGAACAACTGGCATGGCCATACTCAAAGGGGTCCCTTGAACTCTCACCTCAAGAAATCCGAATGAAGATTGGTTCTGTGGGTACCATGAGTCTCCCCTAAACTTGAGAAGGCTTGTTCCCTGTAAATGGTTCGTTCCTTACAATCAATGTAGTCCTTCAGATTAAAGCTGAATGTTGGTCTTTAAAAAAATGGACATCAAGTCTATTTGAAGAACGATGAATCCCCCTTGTTCCTGTTCCAACTCAAAGTATTTGTAGTAGTAGTCTATGCTAGTATAAAACTAGTGTATCAGTATGCGATTCTTTAACTCTCCTATAGAGACTACTAAAACAGCATGATGGAATTCTTGAAAATCAGGTATGATTTTTGGTTTTGGTAGGGCTACATGATACCGGTGCATCATCAGTATCGGCCAACACTGGCTTTTAAATGAACTATTATAATCGGCCAACATGCTTTTTCTCATTTTACACAATGAATAAATATTACATACACTGAGAAGCATTCTGTTAAATGTCTCCATCTGCTGGTGGGCCATCACGATAAGAGTACGCATGCATACTATGATGTGAATTCCACTACAGAAGAGACTTGATGAGCACTAAAATTAGGTAGGGAAAAAGTGGATATATCGGTATCAGGTATAGGTTATCAGCTAAATAACTTGTTCTATATCGGCATGTCGGATATCACCGAAAATCCAATATTGTGCATCCCTAGGTTTTGGTGTGCCTACTGAATATTTTCGGTGGCCCCATCTGGCCATGCCTATGAAAGCTCTCTGGGGGTGCCACTGGCTCTGGGCTACTATAGAGCAACATGGCTGACTCTGTAGAAGAGACCAGCTTGGAATATCTAAGGTAACAAAAACACAACAATTCTTATTTTCAGGTGATTATGAACTAATGAAAACACAGTTAAGAATATTATATACCATTTCTGCCAATAGATGCCCCTTGAATCCTACACACTGGACCTTTAATGCCCATTGAAACATATGACACGTGAATACAATTCACGGCTTTACTTGCGGTCCAAGTGTCTAACACCGTTTCAGAGCTTTACCGACCTCCAGAGACCCTTTGTCACTCAGTTAATCAACGACAAATACTTTAAACCTAGTTGGCAATACCTACCAAGATGGACACAATCTTAAGATATGAAATAATGGGCGTGTGGTGATTATGATGCAGCATCAAAGCACTTTGGTTTTCACTCAGATTACCGAGGAGTTGTGCGTGTTACATGCTGGTTTAAAAAAACAAACAATGGCGCCGTCCCAGCCAGCTGCCTTTAAAACAGGAATCGGTAGTACCTAAGTAGTTTACAAGCATGCTTCTTGTATACCTGTGCCAAACCGGACTGTGCACAAAACAGAGTAAAATACATATTGTGCTGCGTCAGAATAAAGGTATGGCTTGGTGGTAAGAAAACATTCGTCACTAGGAAGGAAACTGCTTGCCATTCTTTGTCATTTACACCTCTGTAGATAGGTTAATAGAACAGAACTGATATGCAGGTAACAAATGCGGTGTGTCGTCTCAACGTGACCTAATGCAGTGGGTTAGTAAGGAAAATAAAACCATGGAGGGGTGACAAATGGATTATTATATAGTCCTCAGCAGAGATGCATGTCGCTCTTCCGCTTACATTAACACCATCAGCGGGCGGGCCTGAGCTCTTAGCGAAATCTACAGTACCTAACACTGCTTCCAGCCACACCCATGCCACCACAGCCACGCGCAGGGGGGCAAGTACCTATAGTAGCATGAACACTAGAGATAGAAATACTCTCGATCATCATATAAAAAAATGGGTTTATATCATATATTATAGTAGTTCTACAGTATGTACGAACACAAAAGTGTGGTTGTTTTATGTAGTGTGGACGTTACTATATTTTCCACAAGTATATATTATTATTGCACTCTGGCTACACATATTTAGTAAGTTAGTTAGTTTGGTTGTCTTTAGATGTACAGAAACACTAAGTGGTGTCAGAGCTGATCCAGCTTGAAAACAGCTGTAGAAGGGGGGCTCAGAGATGACAGCTCATGATTTTTTCAATTTGTTTTCCAATAGCCAGCAGCTCACAGAGATATTTAGCTGCCTTATTAAGTTTTTTTATGAAGTATCTGGGCAAATAAATAAATTGTAGTACAGTAGTTTTTTCTGTGTTGCATAAAATGTACTATATTTTTACTTGCTGATTCTTTTGGAATATAGCCACAATAGAATTTGAATGTGTGGAGAGCCAGCACACAGCCAGTAGTCTCAACACATTTACACCAAAAACGCAAACTCTCCTCTCCGCAGGGACGTCAGCGTGGAAAATCTTCAAATGAATTTGGCGTGCATCACTGAGCCCGCTTCTGAAGACTGTTATTTAGACACCAAACACATAGAAATCTGAGACGAAGCTACAGAAACACATCACACCCCTGTTCCCTTCTCTCTCTTTTTCAAAATAGAAAAATAAAATCCTCCTCCTCAACCTCAGCTAGCCTGTTGAGAGGAGGGTCGATGCTCCCTCGCTGCTCTCTCCGGTTTTGAAAAGAAACATACATTCACAAGAGGACAACAGAGGAAAAAAAAAACAAGCAACTTGAAATTCAAATTTGTGTGCAAAAAACATTTTTAGATCTCTATAAAAATATGTGCATATGGATAGAGCTATTTTTAATCTCACCAAATACAGTATTTTCCTTTATTTACACTGCACAGATACACAAATAAACATACACTACAGCTCTGCCCTGCTTCCCCTCTCTGTCGTCGCAGGCGTAAAGAATAACACGGCCGACTTCCATGACAACAGATTTTGACAAGTACTCGCACGTAGGAAAACGCAGACACGCTCACTCACACGCACACTTCTGCTCGGATCAATGTGATCGAGGAGCAGAGGAGGGGCAAGCAGAACTTCTGTAGAAAACCTGAAGTTGCATATCCCACAATTCCCCCCACGCTCGCATTTCACAAACCTCTTCCTGTGAAAGGTCAGAGGTTGTCAGCCAGACGCTGCTTCCTGATTGGCTCGCGTGGGTGGGGACAGTGTGTCAAAAAAAACTTTGGCTACGGAGTTAGGTGGCTTAAGTTCTGGTGTGTTATCAGTATTAGTCCCAAACACACCATGTACAGTGGGTACTGTTGGTACAGCCTCAGTGGACCAGCTGTCCATCGAGCTGGATTTAGGAAAATGGATCCACTGTCTGTTATTGTAGGACGGGACTGTACCAGCGTCTCTCTGGAAAGAATAATTCATGTCTTTTCAGTATCCGTCTAAACAAAAACAATCCCTCTCCCGGTAAACTTCTTTCTCCCCAGCACCAATCTCTGCTGAGGTCAGCCGAGGCCGCTCTGCGCCAGCTTCAGAGATTAAGGACCTGTTAATTCACTTCCTGAAGGCAATGCCCGATGCTCACTGGGCGGTCCTCCGATTCTTTGCACTGAATCCTGCGCCGCTCCCCAGTCTGTTGTCGAAAGGGGAAGAGCAGGTGGCTGTATCGGCTTCTGATAGGCCAGCTGACAGTCCGCTCATATATCTGGACTGTGGTTGGTCGAAGGTGAACTGGGGGAGGGGGATGTAGTCCCCTGCGAGAGAGGAGTGCCTCGCGGCGGGGGAGAGGGAGTGTGTCTGTGAGAAAGGCATCGGGACGAGAGGTGCGTGAGGCTGGATAAAGATGTTCGGGCTGATTGGGATGTTGGGGAGTGTAGGTGTGGACGCGTGTGGTGGAGTGTATGTATGAGTGTGTGTCGGAGTTGACCCCCGCGAGGGTGTCAGAGTGTGTGTTGGTGAGTGTGCTTGTCGCGGTACGTGGATAGGTGTGAGCGTCCGCATCTGTGAATCCGCCGAGGCGTCTTGCGTGTTGGACTGTGCGTGCGGGGTCAAGTCGTAGGACGGCGTCCTGCGTCTCAGCATCATGCTGCAGTCAGCCAGTTTTGGGGGTGAGGCAATGTGGGGGTGTTCCTTCTCTGAGGGCGGGTGGATGGATATACAAGGAGGGCTCATCTTCTTCTTCCTGTGGCCGCCCCCGACTGACTGCACCCTCACAGGAAATCCCTGACCACTTTTTTCAGACCGGTGGGCCTCACGTGGAAAGTGTTGGTCGTCACTTGTGATGACAGCCTGTGGGAGGCAGACCTCGATTGAGTGGCGGCGGTGATCCTCAGGGTGGCCGGCGGACAATGACGACGGCTTGTCCAGGAAGGCCTTGTTGTCAACGCTTAAACCCTTCCTAAAGTCACGGTCCGTCAAGCCCACCCCGAGCAGACTGAGAGCGCTCCTCGAGGTGGAAGGTGGTAGTGGGGGAAGAGGAGGGGAGAAGGTGGAGGAAGAGTTGGGAGAGCACAGGGCGGTGTACGGGGAGAGGGAGTGGCTGCGGCCGCTCTTCCCTCTGCTCTCCTGCCCTCCACCCTCTTCATCTCCCCACCTGAGGCGGGCCGAGCTGGTGATGTGATACACCTCTTCGTCTGCCGGGTCGCAGAGGGAAGCAGCAGAGGGCGGTCTGGGTCTCCGAAGGCTGGGAGGGCGCAAGGGGAGACGAGGGGAGGGAGGCGGTGGGAGAAGAAGTGTCGGGGAAGATGGCGGAGGAGGGAGAGGAGACGGGGAGGAGAGCAGGGGATGCAGAGGGGATGGAGGAGGGAGTGGGAAGGCAGAGGGGGAGCAGGGTGGGAGAGAGAGGGCTGAGGGAGAGGAGGGAGGAGGAGGAGGCAGGGGAGATGGGGAGGCAGTGTGAGGAGAGAGGGGAGAAGGGGAGAGGGGAGGCAGGTGGACAGGGTTGGGCCTCTCCTGGTGCTCACAACCCTGGGACTCCATAGAATCCACTTTAACAGCCACCTGCAACACAGAACACATTTTCATCAGTAAATCTGATTGGACATTAACACTGTAATAGATGTGTGTGTGTGTGTGTGTGTGTGTGTGTGTGTCTCTTACCTGTCTGCGCAGGGCCCGTGGGGAGGGGCTGGGCGTGGGCGGGGCAATGCGGGGCAGAGTGAGGGTGGGAGGTGACCGGGGGTGAACGGGGGAAACGTCTGGTACCTGCAGCAGCGTGCGACTATCACATGGCTGGGAGTGGATCGACGTCACTGAGCCTGAAGGTACACAGGTAAAGAGTTCGAATTATACCAGTAATGAAATCACATGAACCCAACCTCAATGCACACACATGCATTGTTACAGAAAACACATGCATATTTGGGCATAAACAAAGACACAGATTCATACTGACCTTTTTTCTGTTAATTTAAGATGGGATGCACCAATTTATCAGCTGGAATTTGCCTTGTTGACTGCCATCTGCTTATCAGTAAATAAGATGGCATTTACCAAAGGCAGCAGACGGTACATCAAATTTGAGTGGGCTAAAAAGCAGGGCTAACAGTGTCCCGCCATCCCAGATCCTCCCAGGGATATGGAAGTTTTCACTGTACAAATGTTAAGACTTTTGCCACAGCAAACACACATTAAGTCATATTTAGTTTGCAGGTCATTTGTGACTTCCAACTGTGTATTTGCATAATTTTGTCCAATTTCTACCATAGAGCCTATCTAGCGTTAGCATCCTTAACATCAACAACAACTGGACACAGGAGGAGAAGAGAGCTTGTTAACATTAGCTGTTAGCAGCTGGTGGCGTTAACAGCTAACAGGTTGCAGTGAGTTACACTATGATGCATTCATGCTCTAGTAAGTAAAATGAGTACTGGACGAAGGTAAATTATAACGTTATCATGATGTGTTCAAATACAATCTTGTAAAAATTTACTTTTTGACAAGAAATTTGAACAAATACAGCTGTTTGAAAAGGAAATTTGTTGATGTTTGCATAGCGATATACAACAGATATTAGAGAGGGAATTATGATATATTATATATAGTTAAATGGCTTCTGAAGCTGTTATTTTATTTTGAAAATATGTTTTTCATGTGAAAGACGGTTATATGAGGAGGTTGTTTCATAGATTTGTATGATTGAATATGTGCTCATTCAAAATGGGTGTAATGAGGAGCTGAATGACTTTAAAACAGCTCAGTTATATTTTATAATGAAAGAGTTGGAATAAATAACAAAAACTAAATAAACAGTATCAGCTATTGGCCCAACTGTAATTCTAAACATGGTATCAGCCCAGAATTTCACAATTGGTGCATCCCTACTTTAGAACATTTTAAAATTAATACATTTGAGTGGTAATTACAAAAGTATAACACCACTAACACTTTATTTTGAGAGAATATTTAGATTTGAGCAACAAGAAATAATTTATTTACAATTGCTTCAAATCTGCAATCAAAATAAAGTGTTTTCTAAAAAACAAAAATTTTCAACACACAGGGTAGGTTGTTCATCCAAACAGAAAAGTTATCAGAGAAGTTGCAGCACTGAGCTGATCGTCGAGGAGAAACTCAATACAAGGCCGGTTTACTGAAAGTAATATTCTGCATTAGACCTTGGTTACATTAACACTTACATGTGACTGTATTTGCAGTAGATAGTCACGCCATCATATAGCACTGTAATGCATCGTGGCGATCAAGACCAAAGTTGACTCTAAATACAAGTGTGATTGCAAAACAATGAAGCGGAAGCAACTCCATTTTAAATTCAATCTGTGCTGAATAAGTGCTGTTAGACTGTGTAACCAGGGTCTTAGGCATTCTGCACACACAGGTCCAGTTCACCTGTGAGTTCAGACATAATCACAGTAAAACAAGGTTAAAAAAACAGCAGCAAAGGGAGAGTTAGTTCATTTTCAGTTGGTACTTTCAGGCCAAGCTGTAAAGCCACTTGATTCCAAATCTATCAATGAGATGATTACGTTTTTTAACGCATGTAGTATTGTGGTTTTGCAGCGTGGCCATTAAGTCACCCGTCATTCTCGTCGAGTATCCAGCCATTCCACAGCTGAGCAGATGAGCCTGTGTGAAGGTTGCAGGGATTCACATGTATCAGCTCATCCACTACAGTCAGTACCTTGGGACAGAGCTGGGTCTGTCCACAGCCTGGCCACAACATGCCATTAGAATCTGACTGCAGATAAAACAGTGCTTGTCAGTGCTTAGATCAGTGTCCTCAGCATCGTTTATAATGCTCCTAATTTGTCTTTGTCTGTAAAAACCCACACTGGAACTGAGGGTAAGAAACCTCTAGTATCCCATCTTGATGGGGTCTAATCGCCAAAGACTTTTCACATTTATCACTTGTTCACTTATGTGTTCAAAAAAATATTATTTTTCTCTCTCAAATACACTTACTACTGGGGAACCAAGACTCCATACAAACCATATACTTGATACTTCAGTGTTTCTTTGACGTTAAATCATTGGAATTAACCAACTGTGGCTGTAGTTTAGCTAGTTAGTTTCATTTTTATTATTTAAATTTTTTGTTTCATGCAAATAATTTTCATCCATCTGAAACGAGATTATTAGACACCACTATTTTACAAAACATCCTCTCGTAAAACATGTACAAAAAAACTAGACTGAGTACATGCATACATCACGGAACAATCTTAGTCCATGTGATGTTTAGTGAATATGATTAGCGTGTCTGCTAAAACAATATCGGCAGCCGTCTAAGGTGAAGATGAGAAGCGGCAAAAAAAAGAAACAGATTTCATATCTAATATATTTAAATCCTGAACAGATGAAGTCATTCTTCTTCTAAGATAAGTTACCTGAATGCTGGTGCTGGGGACTGAGCTCTACCTCCTCCAAAGGATAGGGGGCGCTGGCTGGCCGCACTGGTCTGAACATGTAGCTGTCGTTAGGCAGAGAGTGCATCCTGGATACAGACATCTTCCTTAACGACAGCAGGTCCTGGTCGCCGTAGTGCACCTCTTCTTCCTACGGGGGGAGACAGAGACCACAGAGTCTGGCACTGCTGATACTGCCTATTGCAGCGCTTACTGTTTAAAGGGCATATTTAGAAACATGTATCACATGTAACCAGTGCTACATCCCTAATTACACTTCCTGTTTAAGGGTTAGTCAAGTTTCCTGACTGATTAGTGAGTAAGGTTATGTCCTTCCTACCTCTCCAGGTGAATTTGGACACGGCCCAACGTAGGTCCCTCCTGCTGAACTGTTGCTGGAGGTTGTGCTTATTTTACGTTGCCTCTCCATTGCCATTTCCAAGGCGATCTCTGCGTCCATCTCTGCGTCCTCTTTAGCCTCCTGCAACAGGAGATATTGACAGCGACAATACATGAGTGTCATAAAACCAACGTGTGTCTACACCTTGGGCCATCTACAAAAAGTCACACATGCACACATTGACCTGATGTGTCTGTGTATGTCTGTATTTGTGCATTTTCTCAGCCTTTCCAGTTACTGTACCTTGTTGCTTTCCTCCAGATGTTTCATCAAAACAGCCACCACCACATTGACCAGAACAAACTGGGCCATGAGCACGAACGTGACAAAGTAAATTGGAGAGACCACGGGCAGGTAGGTTAGACAGTGGCGGTCTTCTGGATGACACTCCCTTAACGTGTCCTTAAAAGACACAGAGAAAGATGTAAGAAGAGAGAGGGAGAGGAGAAGTGCACACACACACACACACACACACACACACACATACACGCACGCACGCACGCACGCACACACACACATAACCTGTCATTACAACTGGATATGCACAACTGAACAACTGTGTCAAATACACCCGAGGCTACGTCACAAAGCTTTAAAATCTAAACTGTCAGTTATACGATACGGAGCTTCATTTAGAGGTTTAGAAAATCTGACATTTGGAAGAACTGAGGGAGAAACAAGGACAATGGGAGCGATGTAGGGCAGCAGAGCATGTGCTGAAAATGCAGCTGCTGTTACTTTCTTTACTCACGTACACTATTTACATCAGCAAGTGTAGACTACTACTGCTGCTGCTGTATGAGGGGAATCTGCAGCTTGCTAAAGTGATAGAAGTGATTGATAACAAACCAGTTTCATGATGGGTTTGCATCTAAAAATCAAATTTGAATGTCAGTATTAGAATTGAACTCTGGATAGAAAGTTAGTAGTAAGACTGTGCCTTTAATGATGCTGCAGAAGTTAAGATACAAACACTCCAACCAGACTTCGTGGAACAACCCACTGGGATATTGCGATATCAAAAGATCATGCGAAAGTCCATCTTGTCAGGCTTCAAAGTTATGATCAAACAGCGTCCTGTGAGGAGCTACTGGCGGTCACGGGTGTGATTTAAATGTATGTGACGACACGGCGACTGTTCTAAAACAACAATAGCAGCTCCTACAGAGGTTACATGCTGCAATAACATCAGAACTGGGAGGTATTTCTTCACTGAAAGAAGACCAATATTATCAATATTTTCATCCTTCTCCTGACTGGCCCGTGATAGACGCTGTTAGACAGATGGTTCACTCAATTACCTGCCAATATTTTTGTAACGTGCCTGCCCCTTTCCAAACAGTTTCCAATGACGTCTTCTGAGACAGTTCTGTGTAACAAACCATCTGGTTTGATATCCCCTTGGTTAACACTTAAGGACGACTCCTCTCTGAGTTTTGTCTTGCCTCAACATTAAGGATGTAACATTGGAGCTACTGCTACTGTACATGTACTTTTTTCTTCTGGAATGAAACCAAAAAGCAGCCAAACATACGTGCACTCCTTGTGACGTGTGTTATTCCATGCACAAAGGCAGTCATGTCAGCCATAAAAATAAAAGAAACTCTTTGGTGTATAGATTGGTGTGAAAAAACGTCTATCCTCAAATGATAAAAATCCACAGATATTCAACATTAGGTCATGAATAATCAACGTTAAGTATGGTGGTAATTTATATTATTATAGTTTAACACTAAAAAAAAGTTACTCTCATTATCAGCTGGCCTGTTTAAATATATCGTCTGAGTCTGTTATGGATGATTAATGATTGTATCTTTATGACATTTTTAATAAAGTAAAAATGAAGATGTGAGAAGGGTTGACATTGCTCGGCTCTAAGCCACTTTATTATTTCATAATTGGTTTTGGAGGTCATTGCTCTCTCTGCGGTTATGGGATAATCTAGTCATCATTTGTGTGTGTGTGTGTGTGTGTGTGTGTGTGTGTGTGTGTGTTCATACTTTCATAATCCCATTCCAGTTGTCTCCAGTGGACACTCGGAACAGTGTGAGGAAGGCCATCCCAAAGTTCTCAAAGGTTGCGTGGCGACTGAGACCCTCACATGGGTTGTTGTCATTGCACTCTGATCAACACACAGACACAGGCAGACGTTAGTTACACCACACTATAGACGTGATTGTTAAAAAGCAAAAATAACAGGGGTAAAAGTGAGTATGGATGATTACATAAGTGTCAGTGTGCCATTCAGAAAGTCCTAATGCTTCAGTCCTGTTGTATGAACGCAGTGTGCACCGACCACACAAACAGCTGCTAAGCGGCGTGTCCCAGTGGACGTGGCAGAGGAGAGGAGAACAAGGTCTCCATCAGTCTCAGGGTCAATTTGACAGAAAGCCCATAGGAGCCTGTTTACAGAAACAAAACAGCCACCAGAAGATAGCTGTCTTTGTTTGGAGCCCTGGGTCACATTAGCAGGGAGATGGAGAGACACGAGACGGTCCTCGGAGTATTGTCTACCTTGTTTCTTATTCTCAGGATCAACCGCCAGGAGATAAGCGAGAGGTGTGCAGCTCTGAGGAAGTGGATACGGCAACTTTCCATAAAAATAAATGGAATAAAACTTGACTTATAAAGCTTTTATTCCACACGCGTGTAAACAGTGAGCTCATTAGAGGTTCAGTGTGTAAGATGTAGGGGAATGTAACGGCTGAAATGGAATTTAACCCTTTCATGCATGAATTATAAATACCCCTGTCAAGATTTTTGTCCTAAGAAAACAGAATTTGAAGGTTTTTTAACATGCATTTTTCAAGGTTTTTTTTCATGTACACTTGGGTGGACAGCATGTGCTTACGTTATCAACTATAGAAATATAACACAATGAAATAACTTTTTTTTAATGCCTTAAAACTTGTGTGTTCACATATTTTAACATTTTCTAATACTATTTAATGTGATGCAAAAGCGTTAAATCTTGCTCATGACTCCTCAGCCTCTCCACTCTGTCACACATAGAAGTTTTCCTTGTAGGCTTTCGTCCAAAAGCTGTTTCAGACAGAAATCAAATTATTTTTACCCAAACCAGGACTTTTCCCTAACCTTTACCAAGAGATCCCTCTTTGGTAGAAAACCCTCAGGGACAATTTCTCCAAACTGCCCTTCTTCTCCTTCTATTTATCCCTCCTGTCCTCTTTCTCTCCCTGCTTGACTCAGCTGTGGCTCTTGGCTCTTCAGGGCTCCACACAGACCTCTTCATTGAACTGTATGTTTTTTTCAACTTACATTCTCTTCAAAAATATTGTCAAAAATAAAATATTCAAGAACAACCATTTAAAATCATCCTGAGCTGCACATTTGTTGCATTCCGTCGGCCAATTTGTGTTGCACTTACAACACCTGGCCAGTGGGTGGCAGTATGCGTCATGACACAGTGGGGTCAACTGTAGTGGTTTAAGTGCAGTGTATAGTGTATAATCACTTAAAAAAAGGAATAATTGTTTTTTTTGCCTTAGAATGAGCCATTTATTTTAACATAGGGAGCCGGTCCTCGTCTACAAAGATCGCCATGTTGCACCACCATGTTTCTACAGTATACCAGAATGGACAAAGCAAACACCAGCTCTAAATAGCACCATTTGCATTTTTGCATCAGCCACTGTAGTTAGCAGCCCCTCCTTGACCAGATGTGTTGGAGATGTTTTAATGTGAAACTGATTAATTCAGTGTTTTTACCGGTTTAAATCACCGGGTGCAATTGTTCTGGAGAGGAGGAGACCTCTGTGGATAATTCTGCTCCTGGTATAAACCTCTTAAATGTCTGGATCGGAATAAAGATGAGCACAGATTAGCAGACTCTGGGCTAGCAGCCTGTCTGTGATGTGCCGAATAGCATCAGAGAAACACTGATTTGTGACGTGACACTGCTTTAGACAGTGTTTTTACTGGTTTTAATCACCTGTGGCGTTTGTTTTGGAGAAGAAGAGACCTCTGCGGATAATTCAGTTCCTGATAAAAACCTCCTGAACAATGAACACTGAAGGAAATCTAAGTTTCAGTTGGTGCCATCTGCAATCATCTCTGCTAGATGCCACTAAATTGCGCTAAATCTTGCACACTTTAAGAAACAAAACAATATTAAACCTATATATTCTAGTGTAGTGTGCAGAAATAACTTCTCCCCAAGTCTGAGTCATGGCGCAGTGGAAAAATGGACTGGGATTAATGTGGGCATTATGTTTCAAGAGATCAATCATTTGATTTAGATTTGAATTCAAAATAAAATCTATTCAATACCAGCTACGCTCAAAATACCTCCTGTTGGCTCAGCAGCTTGACTCGAAAGCCGTGAGCATTAACATTCAAGCCCCCATTCCATCCCCTTTCATATTTCCTTTTCCTATGACCTTCTCTTATCTGATCAGCCTTCCGCAGACACCGCGGCCACAGAGACCAGACTGCCAACATGCAGTAGTGACAATGTCTTAGGTCTCCCAAAGGAATTCCGGATCGTGCGATGTCTTTGTTATTGCCTGAGGGCAGAAAGATTTCACGAGCCAATTAGGCCACTTATTGCTGGCCAGTTATTTCAGTGTGCGGAGCGGAAGCGGGGTTAAATATTACAGTATTAACATGCACACACACACCGAATCCTGAAATGTCTTCAAGTGGAGGCTTTTATTACCATCACGCTTTGTATTCACTGTCAAGCCCAACATACTGTAATTTTCAGTGGTGAGTAGGCAAAACATTGGTTCAGCTCATTATCATGGAGCTAAATGTCAAGTAATACTTTCCTGATCCTCACCGAGCTGCGCTGGAATATTCTTCACCAAACTTCTCTACAGACATGTACCAAAATATAATCACTCCTTCAGCTTTGTAAGCCTTGAAAGAGCTTCTAAAGTGAGGCGCACACAGGGAGAAGAAGGCGTACGGCGCATCCAAAAGCTTTTGTCAGAAGCTTGACAAAGGCAAAAAATGGAGCAGGGTTTTTACTTTACAAAACTGGAAAACAGACATGCTTTCATTTTCCCAGTGTGGCGGCAGCATAATAACATTTCACAGGGAGTAACCTCTTCATCACCAAGTTGTTTTCATTTTGTCCTCCCAGATGCCTTTTTCAGCTAATCCTCTTCCCTCACACATTGTTGCGCTCCCAGAGAAAAATGAGTTGGATGGAGCCGGCCTATTGAGGAAGCGGTACGTAAATAAATGTGATCATGCAAATGTGATCTTTCCTTGTTAGGAACAGGTCTCTGATGTGAGAGCGACGGAGAGGAAGGGAGACGGGGAGACAGATGGGGGAAGAGAGTGAGGATTCAAGAGACAGCTCAGGCGGGGAAATGTGCTGGAAGTCGTGACTGTGGTAGTAATGACTGGATTCAAAAACCTTCTCTGCTGCAGCTTCAGCACCGTGGTACATGTGTGTATGTGTTTTTTCCTTGCCAGTAGTGTTACTGACCCAGTTTGCCAAAGAGCTCCACTCCCAGCGCGGCGTAGATGAAGAAGAGCAGCATGAAGAGGAGGCCGAGATTTCCCACCTGGAAGACATACATATGTCAGATCTCCCTCTGCACATCAAACACCAGTGTAAATACTGCTTGTTTAAAGCTGCAGGAAACTGAAAACATCAGGATTTATTTCATTGTCTTCATTTGACACTAATCTAACCGTGCATTACGAATGGAAATAGCACATTTCCGAAATTGTTTTGCACTGAGGTGAACTTTTTGCCATTTGAGATATAATGTAAATACCAGGATGACACACATTAGCTTGCACGTTGACATCCTCATTGACACTGCTCCAATTCAAACTGGGATCCTGCATTTCTCACACTGTGGGTTGAGTGGCAATTATTTGCTCGCTGGCAGGTATATTCAAAGCTTTAACATCTTTGTGCTTCATATTAGTGAGGCAGAGAAAACAGGTCATGAGCCCTTTTCCTTTTTATTTTGTTTTTAAACTGAAAACCTGCATTTGCATGCTACCCGATGAACTGACTATAGGATATTAAGAGAGTAGCTATGATTCAGAGTCTGATTCAGGTTGTTTGGACATGGTTCCCAACATGGAGGTGGCTGAGCAAGTGAGCTCAATTAAGCTGCTAACAGTGCTATCAGCGTGAACAGTGCTGACAACAGCAACAGTGCTGACAAAGCTAAGGGTGTTAACATGGGGGGGAACCAGCGCTATGCTATCACAATGCCACCATCTCGATATCAGCAGTAACTACTGTATGAGTAGTTTAGTAGTATAGTGGGACACACACACACGGGACTTACATGCACTAAAGACCCTCACACACCATGCCATCAGTCAATGTTGGCTGTTGGTGAGTGTCTACTGCCCTAATTTTTGCGGTGTGTTCCTCGCTGTTGGAAATAGTCAATTAGTCAAATAGTCACATAGTCAAATTGGATGTAAAGCTCAGCTCACATCCCAGCTACTTCAGCTGATCTCAAGCAGCCCAGTCAACTGATGGAGCAGCTGATTGATGGAAGGGAGTCAGCTGATAGATCACATGATTCCTTTCTATAAAACCAATTGGCGAATCTCATTCAGGGCGCCCTATTTAAACTGCTCTGGCCTGCCTACTGTTGCTGCTTCCTCTGCAAGCTGCTTTGAAACCTGTCTCCACCCCAGCTCCTCCTTTTCATGCTGTGTCTGACTCATCAGCATCATTTCTGTTTGTCATTGATGCTGCTCTGTTCTGTTCCTGGGGGGTCTTTGCTGTTTGCGCTCCCTGCCTTAGGCTTTCCATGTAGGCGCATGAAAGGGCAGGGAGGTTTGCTCTTTCTGCCTCAGGCTTTCCTCATTTGCACGTGGAAGGGCAGAGGGTGTGCTCTCTCCACCTTAGGCTTTCTACGTAGGCCCAAGAAAAGGCAGGGAGGCCCCAGAACAGCCATACCGCCAAATATAATACTGCAAATGGAAATAAAGTTTTCTTTGACTAAAGTGATCCTGACTGAACTAAAGTCAAGGCGCCTTGGGATCAAAACAAAGACTGTTTTCTTTGTGATGTGTTCAAGTGCAACTTTTTGGGTGATATACAGGCAACATGAGGGGATAAAACAGCCGTGCTTCGTCGCCACTAATTTTTTCATGTTGGTTTGGTGTGTCTGGGCCTTAATATGCACACGCAGCTGGACCGTCTACCACAACAGACAACAGAGAAGCTGGGATTACAACACACACAGGTCGTGTGACTTCTGTGTTTGCTCAGGATGCCATTACTCCACTATATCTTAACATAGTAAATAGTTGTTTGCTGCTATATTAATGTTCCGAATGTTGCGCACAGGCCCTTTAACTGGATACAACATACCAAAACAGTAAGAAATCACAGAAAGCTTCTCAGATCACTAAGAAATCTGGTGGTGAACCTAGAGCTCTACAAAAAAACATCATCATCGTCATCATCGTCAAGGGTCTCTGGGAAAACCCTGTGGATTTCCGATGACTACATCTGCTACTACCTCCACAGCTCCCAGCATGTTGTCTTATATATACTCTCTTAAAAATCTGTTCATGTGCACTCTGTCCCCTGATGCTTATATCTGCACACTTGACATTTAGAAAGTAGAAGAACGCATGAGTCTGTCACTGCATGTGTATCACAATCCTTGGTGCAGTTGCTCTTTGCCTCTAAGGACTGTGCCAGGCAGCTGGAGAGAGAAACCTGAGATACTCCCCGATATATCCCGTGGACATCCTTTAAAAGGAGTGCGTCAACAAAAAAAGCACACAGAGTAATATCAGGGAGAAAGTCCGCTGTACAGTCAGACTCTAAGAGGTGTTTTAATAGCTTCAAAAGGTAAGACGCTGCTCAATACTTCATTTCCTTTGGGGTTTTTGTGACGGCAACAAACACTACATCCTATGTGATGCGTTTGGCATTCATTAGCATGGAGTTCAGCTGCAAGAGGAGGGGCAGGGAATTTACAGAATGAGACATTTATAAAGTCAGAAGAGCAATTTTGTAATGTAGACGGATACGACCTGAGTTAAATATTCATCAGCAAGTATAAAAAGTATAAATCTTTCAGAGAGCTCTCTATTCCAAGCAAAACCTTCATAGTCACCCCACATTTGTAAAAAAAAAACCCATCATAAATAAACCACAGTACGAAACCATTCTTTTGTGTTCGAGACCCCACAGAGTCAGTGTTTACCTGCGGCAACGCTTGCATGACAGTATCCAGCAGAGATCGCATCCCTGTGGCCATCTTCAGAAGTTTCAGCACTGCACAGAGACACACAGGAGCAGTCTTAAACAGCTAGCTGTTGCTGTCAGTCGGCCCATTTGCTGCAGAATTTACAATGTCACAGCACGATACTGGTACAGCAGGGAGGCTCTCACATTTGTGCTCTATTTATTTAAAGAAGCCACGAGGCATCTGTTACATATTACTTTTAAAGCTGAATTTACAAGAATATAAAATTTAAAAATGCAGTGTTATAAAATGTTTTACAGCATCAATAATGTCTAAGATGAGAGTCTGTTGTGATGAGTCACAGACTGACAAAACCAATCACGATATGTTCTGTAATTGAACACAACATAAACAGATATAGATTGGTTTGTGGGTGTGTGGGTGTGTGTGTGTGAGTATGTGTTCCTACCTCGTGCTATTCTGAGTACTCTCATGATTCTGATGATGGTGGGATTTATGGGCAGTGCTGCGCTCATTTTCAGCTCCTCCAGGGTGATGCCCATGATAGACAGCGCCACTATGGCTATATCCAGCTGATTCCACCTAAACACACACACACACACACACACACACACACACACACACACACACACACACACACACACACACACACACACACACACACACACACACACACACACACACACACACACATGTTTCAACATTTTAGGCATGAAGAAAAAGGACAGTCATTATCTGGTGTTACTCCTATTTAGTGTTACAAAGTACAGACTTTCCTGTTGGATAATTAGAATTCTCTGTATCATTTCTTAGTCTACATCCACACTAATACCTTTTGTTTTAAAATGCATTACTATTGCTATGTTTACAGGTAGCATCCAGACTTCTCCAGTGTTTTTGAAGCCAATAAAAGCTCCTTGAAAACCTCCTGCTGACCCTGTTTTAGTTTGGAAACTCCAGGGTTGCATTTTGTCTGGATGTAGTCTGGATGAGTGGAAACAGAGACTTTTAAAAATGATGACACAGACACGCATGTTCGCTTTCCAACTGGGCTTTAACAGACTCGACATGTCAAGCCAAAGCATTATAGCATTTATATTTTGGGATATCCTCCCGAGACCCTGTGTCCTCATATGAGGACGTCACATTTTGGGTTTACTTGACCTTATACTTCATTCTACTTAACTCAAACCTGTTGTCCTCGTCAAGCCCCGACACAGAAAGTTGTTTGGAAAAACGTCGTTTGAACTCTGTTTTTAGCCTTATTGTAGCCTGTAGCTCTAACTTCCTCTCTGTGCACCATGCTCATGTGTGTGCACTTGCACGAGACTGTGAGACATTTTTCCAAACAACTTTTTATGTCGGAGCTTCTGGACACTTGGATCACTGAGGACGAGCAGTATGGAGGTATTTTGTGGTTTCAATTATGTTGGACGTTTTAATCCGGGGAGCCGTAAGCGTACATTAGGTGGAGTTGTGTTGCTACTTCCTCTCCCCTGGGATCTCCGCAAGGGATGTGAGGACTCTAAAACTTCACCTGAGCCTCCCTCGGCATAAGGGTGAGTAGATAATGGCTATATTTTCATTTTTGGGTGCACTATCCCTTTAAACTGGCTTTTGAAGACTGTTATTGTGGATGTGGCCTTATGCTTGTGGGTAGTCATTAGTTGATGACGGTGAGTGCAAACCTGTATGTTCTTTTAATTCTGCACAATAATGCTAGAACAGGCATACAAGAGGAGATGAAGGGGAAGAAGTTATGCTGCTGCGTGGCTGCTGACTGTGATTAGTGGGCTGGATATTTAGATTAATGTGTAGCCCACCCACTAATCTCAAAGGTAGGGGAAACACTGATGTTCACGCCTGATAAGTCTCCACCAAGGCACCCTGAGACAGATGAACACACTCACCACCCAGTCCCTTAACTCAGTGTACTGAGAACATCGTGCCACCTAAGTATAAATTATGAGCTATACATGAACTCATAGTGCAGGAGTTGTTAGTTCACACCAAATGTGTTGTAATTAGGAACTAATGACAAATGTAAATAATAACCATTACACTGTACAGCATTGGGCATTGTGCATAATTTCATCTTATTGTGTTACCTGTCTTTGAAGAACCTGTGTATGCCAAATGCTGCGAGTTTGAGCAGGGCCTCCACGATGAAGATGCAGGTAAACACGTAGTTACAGTACTTCAGGACCTCCTCTAAATACTGAACACACAAAGATACACAAACAAACACAAGCAGGCAGATAATTATCTCATAATATCTCTCTCTGACTAGATGCTGATTCATTTTCTGCAGCAACATTCAACGATTCTTTATCATTTATTATTAACATATTCTGAAAGCGATTAACAGTTTTTACTTTTGGCGGAAAAAGTTTAAAAAAATGTTCTAAAGTTTTAATGCAGCTCGAGGGCAAATAAAATTCAAGTCGAAGTTTATTTGTGGAACAAAAGTAAACTCCAATTAGAGTATAGAGGAGCAACAGCTTCTCGGAAGCCAAAACATTTATCACTGCTCTCAAGAAGGATTCTGGTATCTCTCCAAAAATACATCAACAACTTTTGTTTGAGAAAATAAACACGCTGGCATTTTCAGTAGAAAAAATCCTGTGTTTAATCTGCCAACCTCAGTTTATGACTATGGAGTTGTTTCATCTGACAACGAATGTTAAATTGACGCTGGGTCAACACAGTCACGTTATTTTTGGAGTCGGAGTCACTTGCCAACACACTTGCCGCTTTGGACAGAAAATCCAAAATAAAGCAGATTTACAGCAGCACTTCCGTCATCATTAGAGGACAGCTTGACATATTATTTTACAGGGTGCAAAGCAAAAATGCCCTCTTGCTGCGTTAAAAGAAATTTAAATGAAAGTCTCCCGAGGTGCCAGGTGTATTGGCAGCCAGAAACCAATTTACGACTGCTTTTTGGTACCTTCATCTCCAGGTAAACTTCAAAGTTTGTGTGTGTATGTGAAAATTACCTGCGGCTGATTGTAGTGCTCGATGCTCATGGTGAAGACGTTGATGCAGATGATGAAGGTGATAAAGAGGTCCAGGTAGTGGCTGGTGCACAGTGTGTGGATGGAAAGACGCAGGGGAGAGTAGTCGGCATAGTAAGGCCTCTGCTTGGCCTCTGGAACACACACATACAAACAAATATATGCAGAGACGGCACAACGAGAGACGAATATCACGACAGGGACAGACAGAAAGAAGGCACCGTGAGTAGCTGTGCTCTGAAGCTGAAATGATAATGTGTCCAGTGGTGTGAACAGAAAGTGCAGGGGCTAAGGAAGTGGAACCACCACGACTTTTTTGCTGAGGCTGCAAAAGTCTTTAATGCAACTAAGATACACTTCTGCCTAAATGGCATCCTTCTGTTTTCACCCTCACATCACATCAGAGGAGCCCTTGAGCAGCCTGGGAGCCCAACTGGCATCACAAGCGCTTCTCTAATGTGATGAGACCTAATTGTGACCCTGATCACTGTTGTGGTGGCCCCTTTGTTCATTATCGCCCCTGCTCCCACACAGTCTGTGCACACCACTGCCTGTATGGCATGTTCAAATAAAAGAGGACATGAGAGTCACAGCTGGGCTATATTATTAATGTCTTAATCTGCAAACAGGTTTTATCAAATGTTAACACTAACTGCAGTTCGCTAGCTCAAATGGCTATACAAAGTCACCTGGTTTTGTGTTCGGTAAACTCCCTCTGAACGATAGCATTTTAATTTCTGGTGTGGTTACACAACAAGGTACCAGGTGTAACTAAGAACGTCTAGGATCTGAGGCAAGGCATCATCAACAGATCCCTGACCTACCCTGCACTGGACTAAAAGAAGTAGCATTTCAGAGTGCCTCTTCATGGGAGCATTATTTTAAGATTCATTGCCTCTCTAATAATCATATTCTTGTTAGAGCTGAGAGGTCTTGCTATGTACTCTGACCTAAATGGGAAGTCTCCATTAAAACCCAGACTACGCCGGAGCTGTGAGATGCATTACAGCCTTTGAATAATAAACAGCCTTAGAGTGTAGCTCTAATCATGAAGAAAGTTCAAAGGTGGACAAAAATGAGCAATAGATGGCGTTCATTAAAGGAAAACTTCACCCCCGAAATCACCATTGGTATATGAAATACTCATCCTGTGTTACGTTGAATTTGTGAAGAAAACTTTGACTTTCTTGCATGCCTCTAGAATGAACAAAGAATCCTAAAATGGAGAAAGTTCTTGATGAATTGAAGTCATAAGGGTCCGTGTTCAACAACAGCAAAACTATATCAAAACATCTGATTATTAACTCTCACAAAACTCGTGCAGTATAATCCAAGCCTTATTTATCCGGTCGTATGCTCAGTGATTCCCAAAAAGGCAGCTCTTTCCAACCGGAAAGTAAACAGAAACTCAAACTTATCTATGCTCCACTGACAAAAACTACCTCACCGAACATGGGAGCTGCTGGTCTACCACTGCCTTCATCAGTTAGTTTGTTTGTATTGTATTGTATTGTATTGTTTGTATCGATCAGATGCCTGAACCATCTCAACTGAACCCTTTTGGGTGAAGGAGCAGCAGCTCTACTCCAAGCTCCCTCCAGATGTCCGGGTTCCTCACCCTATCTCTGCTCAGAGAGGTGAAATTACTGTACTTGTCAATGGAGTCTGATCTTAAAGAGAGAGCATGGATACATTTTACTGTCAGTTCAATTCCCCATCGGAAAGGGCCATCTGTTTGGAAAGTACTGAGCATACAACTTGATGAGTCTGATTATGCTGCATGAGTTGTGGGAGAGTTTGTAAAAAGGATGTTTAAATATCATTTAAATGTTGTTAAATCTGAACCCCTATGACTTCAATTCAAATAGAATTTTCTTATGCTGTGTCTCAAATCTCGTACTTCTGTACTTACACTTCAGTGCATAAGTGCGTTCACACTGAGAAGAATGAAAAAAATGCAGTGCACTATGGTGCACTCAAAACGGTCAAAAGTTGAGCTTGGAACTATGGACACTTCTCGCCCTCAATGGTCGCCATCTTGGCTACGTAGCGGAAGGGGAAGGACCACTTTTCAAACTGGAAATGGCAGCCGAGGACTGTGCAACCATGAACATCACTGCATTGTACAAATACATGTGTTTTTTGCGCTAAGCACCACTATACTGTTGTCAGGTATAAGCCAGCAGTATGTTTATTGGGTTAATTTAGCAGTCTGTAATGATTTGGTTTGAGACAACACTACCCTGTCGAAATTTGCACACTACGCCAATGAGTACATAGTACGCACAGTATACTGCATAGAAGTGTACTAACGGAAGTC
Source organism: Epinephelus awoara (assembly GCA_035609425.1). Taxonomy (NCBI): domain Eukaryota; kingdom Metazoa; phylum Chordata; class Actinopteri; order Perciformes; family Serranidae; genus Epinephelus; species Epinephelus awoara. The sequence continues at coordinate 9,579,769 of CM069311.1, forward strand.
TGTGATATTTGAGACACAGCATTAATTTTTGGATTCTTCAAGTTGTCTTCATGATGTCAGTGTAACAGAGGTGAGTAATTGATATACAAATGGTCATTCTGAGGACAAAGTGTTCATTTTAAAGCATCTAAAATCGTGTAAACATATGTAACTATGTAAACATTTTGATAGACTGTGTACTCACATGTCCATTTATGACATTTGATGATTGCATTTCTGATACGTGCATGTTTATGTCCCCCTCCCAAGTACACCATGCCCTTTCTGTCTACTGCATGCTTACATGCCTGATGTTAAGCGTAATGTCTATGTTTGAGAGGGGCTACGCAGGGTACGTTCAACAACACAATTTTTCACAAACAGGCTGATTAATGATGTGCATGTTTCTGGGTATTCACTCTTTAAATAACATTGCTTTTCTTTCCATATTGCTTCACTGTTCAAGTACCCAATTTCAAAGGTTGCAGTTCGTGACTGTGATGTTGAACATGCACTGGAGCCACTCTTCAATGACATCACTACAATCATTTTTAACCCCTCAGAGAGTCTCAATAGTCTAAAACTTTTTTGTTTCCATCTTCTCTTCTTCGTCTTTTGATGGATTAAAAAGCAGATTGCGAAACCAAACCATGAAGTGAGGAGCTTTTTATCTGAAACAGCTGATTAGATGATATTTGTCTGGACCTTCAGCAGTTTTAGACCAGTGAGAGATGTTACCAATGCAGGATGAAGAGAGTGCAACTCTGCTCACACCATATACTGCCGTCTAGCGTCTATTCTGTGATTGATGTATTGGATAGTTGGGTATAATTTTGTGTTGTAGCCAAACAGTGGTGCTCTTTGATATTTCAGCCAATGAGAACCGTGTGCTTCTACTAATTTCTTTGTGGCTTTTCTTCAGCTGAACATATTACCACAAGAAGTCCTGACAAAATGCTGCTTTGTAAAGCAAGAATGTCGACTTGTTTTTGCAATACGTGGTGTGTTTCTGATGCTCCGGCCAGCATTTGCTTGTGTTTTCTTCAAGCTGTAACGAGAAATCCTCCATATCTAGCAAACTTAACATTTCCTAACAGCTCTGTTCCCCAAGGTTCTTGCAGGTATAGCAGCCAAAATGCCTGCTATGTTTCTGAGTCTGCCAGTCAAAGCACGTTTACAGGAAATGTCCTTCTTCTACGCATGTCGAGAGACGCCGCAGGGTTGGGGTTGTACATGCACCCGGAGGAAGGGAAAGGGGCATTTTACTGGTCAAAATTATGCTAGCAAAACTTCCTGAGACACATGGAGGAAAGCAGCGACCTTGATCAGCTTAACATGCAGGAGGTGCTGCAAGGATTTTGTTCAAAAGTCTGTAAAAAAAATGGCAACTTAATACAGGTATTATACGTTCTCATTATTTATTAGTAATAGTATTAAAACAGGATCTGGCGTTAGAGGATTTAAGCATTTAAAAAAATGAAATACTGAGTCTTGCATTGTTGCTGCAGTGGTGGCAGTTTGACTGTTTTAAGAGTGAGCATACAAATTTTAGATGCATTAATACAAACGTACAGTTGAGAGGTTGGTTAGGTTGGCCCGGTTTCCAAAGTTTTTCATGCAGTGTTAGGGGAGTGTTAGGGGAGGGCTGCAGTCATGCATTTCCATGCATCAGACTGGCATAGCCTACGCCTTCTGTCAGTGATAAATCACTGTTTACGTGAGCTAGCCAGTCTTTCAAACTCTCCCTCTTTTTTCTCATGTTTCAGTCTGAATAATTTCTCTGTTTTCTCTCTCTGTCATTCCCTTTTCTTTTTTTTTTGTTCAGGCTCTGAAAGCAGGCAGTGCTCAGAAAAATAGACTACCGACCAGCCCCTTCATTCTCCTTACTCCTGCGCTTTTTCTCTATCATTTTGAGCCTCTTCTCCTCCCGTAAGCGAGCCTCCTCTTCTTCCTGGTCCTGCCGGCACTTGTGGAAGTTCTCCACCACGACGCCGACGAACATGTTGAGGACGAAGAAGCTGACGATGAGCAGGAAGGAGATGAAGTAGAGCAGCATCCAGGGGTTGTGGTTCCTTACAGGCTGAGAAGAGAAGAACAAAGAGGATTACGCATTTCAATAGTTTATGTTCATGTGTGTATGACTTAGTGGTGACACAAAAAGCACAGACGACAGCTATGCTTTGCGCTTCACAGTATGTTACCACGTGCAGCAAATACAACAATGTGGATTCTCTAAAATCCTTGGATAACGTGGGCTAAACCAGAATATAACTGACTATTTAGAGACTCACTATTTCAGCACATCACACCACAGGCACTCCTGGATCTGTGGACAGCCTCGTCAATTGAAGCTTTGAAGCGCCCGCTTTAAACTCACCTTTTGAGCTTTGCCTTAGTTTAGAATCTGTTATTACTACACCGCAGCGCTGACATTTAACTTTGCTTAATATGTTAAAGAAATTCCCCCCCGTCTCCTTTTCACTTTGTATTCCAAATCATATGTTTTTAGGGCAGGTATTTGCACATCAAAGCTCCCAGTGGAGATGACAGGGCTACTAGGGCTTCATGATATGGAGAAAATATGCAACAACATTGTTGAGTCTTTCAAGAATGATATTAATAAACAGATATTAAAGTGAACTCAGACCTGCCTTTCTGCAGCTTTCAGTGCACTGCTAAAATACAACAAATTGCAAATTGTGCTGCTGTTCTCTAACATGCGTTTCAGTTAATATATATCAAGCATATTTACAGTACAGTTGTGCTACAGATGATGCTGAATTAGATCTGATATTTAATTCTATATTTTAAGTTTTACAAGCACTACTGCGCACTGTGTGCACTGAGCCGGGAGCAGGCTTACAATAAAATAACCAGCATGAAACACAGCTTTTTGAAAATGACTTTCTATATTATCTTGTTAAGTGACGCATACAGTAATGAGCTGTATAATGACCGAGAAGAGAGGAGTGTGCAGAACGTGGCTCTGTGTGGCTGAGACCCAGCCATCATCTCGTTTAATATGAGTTCAGCAGAATGGCTGGGAGCACTCCTCACGCCATTACCTGTTGGTCCACTCCTACTGCATCCAGCCCGTCATACATGATGTTGACCCAGCCGTCCTTACAGGACAGCACAAACAAAGACATCAGAGCCTGGACGGGAAACACAGAGAAATACGTCAAAACACAGGGTTTTACTTCATCCTAATAGTATCGCTCCTTGAGACTTGTGCAATTTACCATGTCATGTTTACTCTTGATTATAATTACTGGCTGTCAGAGGAAGGTGCATATTCAGTTCATATTCATTTTCAATTAAAAAAAAAAAAAAATCTAAAATATTTTAAATGTAATGTAATGTAGATATAATAAATAAGAAACGATCCCATTCTATTACATAAATAATAGATAACAATTTTAAAAGTGATTCAAACTGCCGTCTGCAGTCCTTAATGTTTAATTTAAGTGTCTAATACTGGAATATGAGACAACCCAACTCTGTCAAATGTAATAAAATATATATCACTGTGTAAGTGGGACAGTGGTTACTTAGTGAGGCAACTTGTGTTAAAGGTACACTACGCAGGATATTCCTAAAAAAAAAAAAGACGATGTGTAGACTCATGAAGACGTCACTCCTCTCAGTCATCACTTATGACCTACTAGAAGCGTGTGTAGGTGTGTTTATCAGCAGAGACTCTGCCTGTATTTTCTTATTATTTTGGTGTGTTCGTGTTTGGGTATGTAGCCCCCAGCCATTTACAGCGTGCAAGTGAGGTCAGGACTAGCGAAACTAGCGAAAGGACTGATAGTAGAACGCACCCAAGAGAAAGCTACGGAGGCAACGCACCAAGTGAACAAGCTTGTTTCCAGTGAATCTGGGGTTGGCTTTCACGGGGTGCTGGCCTGTTTTTTATTGGACAGGTGGGTGTTGGCTGTTAGCTTAGTTAGCTTGCTAAAGTATTGGCTTTTCCATTACGACAAATTAACGTTCTTACAACAGCACAGTAGCTTGCAGTGTACATACAAGCAGTGAAGGGAGGAGGGGTCAAGTTTTAATGTTGTGTTGTGCTTTAACTTGTTGAAACCAGAGAAAATTGACTTGATATCTTTGAAAAACATGGGAAGACGGCAATGAGCGATGGAAGAACTGACTCCAAAAATTTGCAAGAAATTAGTAAAAGGAAAAAATTAAATACAATTAATTAATTAAAAAATTGGGTATTTTACTGGTATTGGTATCCACAGCTAAATTGCTAGTATCATGACACACCCATTTCATACTGTACCATTCCTGTCCCTATAGCTCTCTGTGAAGAATCTAAGCCACCGATGTATTAACCCCAGCACTGTTGCACTGCAAGCTGCGATAAAAAGTGGCATTTTATAAGTAGCTTTAAGCTAGTTCATGTTTTTGTAGATACTGTTGGCCTTAAAACTAATCCCTTGCCTTCCTTCCCCCTCTCTCCCTTTTCACCCCCAGTCTAATCCATACCTGAATCAGGTTGTCAAAGTTGTACTTTCTTCGTATCCAGCGGTAATTGGCCTGCTGACAGTCAGACTTGTTGGTGATGTTTTTCGTGTCCAGACCTTCACAGTGGTAGAACTTCCCTTTGAACAGCTAGAGAGCGAGAACGGCAGAGACAGAGAGAGGTCTGCAGGGCTATTTGCACATTATCTCAATTACCGGAGCTTACGGCTTTTTAAACACCCAACTATTAATGCCAGCAATAAAAGGATGTTTCATGGAGCACATTCTTATCAAAGGTTTTCCCTAAGTGCTCGACTAAAAGCTGGCCTAGGGGTCATGTTGTCCTTTTTCCACACTTAACCTAATTGTCATTCTTTAAAAATTCTCACACTTAAGGAACAATTGCCCATTGGATATTCAAGACACTCCCAGTCCCCCCTCAAGCCACAATCACATATGCAGCTGCTCAATGAGACTGACATTTAAGCATCAAAGGGTAAAAGGTTTGGTCCTCGCACTTAGAAAAAGCAAATGACAGAGGAGTATCATCAGTGCAGCATCTGCATTGGACCTTTACCTAGCTTACAAGTCTGCTTGTTTAAGGCAAGCACCAGTTTGTGTGTGTTTGTGTGGGAATGCAAACTACCTGCACCCCCAAGATGCCAAAGACAATGAAGAAGGCGCAGCAAATAAGGACAATGTTCCCGATAGGTCTGAGAGAGGTGATGAGCGTCTCCACAACCAGCTTCAATCCCGGGGCTCGGCTGATCACCCTGCAAACACAAGCAGTAGTGGTAGAAATATGAAATAAAGTACATACAAGCATACTAATATGCATCCACACCTTCATACACACACAAATACACTGTGTACCTCAGTGGGCGTAGTGTTCGTAGCAGGCGCAGGACTCTGAGGATGCCCAGGATCCTGTTCCCGCCAGTATAGGCGAGAGAGACCAGGATGTCGACCAGAGACACAAACACCAACAAACCATCTAGAACGTTCCAGCTGGACTGGAGGTATGTCTGCTTCCCGAAGCAGAAACCGAGAGCGATAACCTGGAGAAACCATTATGGAATTATTAAAACAATTTTTAAGCTGCAAATTAGAGCTATAACTTGATGCAAAATAGTGATTGGAAAGTGGAGCCATAGTATTGAGTTCCCACCCATACACCTGTCCAACCGAATTGCAGGGAGCGCCATTAATCATAAGCACACTCAGCTGTCAATCATGATGTCACATGCCTTTTATAGCATCAAATAGCAAGCTAAAACTAAACCTATCACATAAATGAGCATGATAGGAATTACCTAAAATGACAGTAACCTGCTTTGGTTAAAAAAAAAAGGTGTTTGACATGTACATTGATTTTTTTAGTGTGGCCCATGTCCCATCTGCTAAAACGGAGGGGGCGGGGTTTATGGCCCTTTATATAGCCAGCCACCAGGGGGCGATGTCCATTTTTATACACAGTCATTGGGTTTAAGCAAATAAACTACTTGGCTAGGTTGAGGAAAAGATCACGGTTTGGGTTAACGTAAGAATGTTTGTTACGTACATGATGTATGTGATGTAAGTTAGGTCAGTAACTCAAACACTGGCTTTTAGTTTTACACAGGACGCAAACAGTGGTCTACTGGGTCAAAGTCCTGTGTTTGTTTGATCCATCCATCCACCTGGGCTTCCCCTCCCGCTTTAAAGTACGTCACCTTCCTCTATTACCTCAGTCATACTTAATATGGCCACTAAAGGACACAATTCACTGAAATATGGGTCATGATACACTGCTTCTAGAAATGACATATGGGATCATTTTTGTGGGAACGACAGTTTCCCACACCGATGATAAAAAAACAGTACTGTTTACCTTAATGGCCATCTCTGCCAGGAAGATCACAGTGAAAACGTAGTTGGACACACTCAGAAACTTTCGTTCCTGAAGGAGAGAGTGAGATTAATATAAAGGCATAGAGAGACAATGCTGAGGAGTTGACAGCACATGTTCTCTGAATGGACCAAGTACCAGTTTTACACATTAAAATATACATAAGTTTCTACCTGTGCGTTTACAGTTTTCTACTGTAGTATATCATCTCCAAAGCCTCCATCTTAGCACTGTGTAACCAGTGAATATCAGTGAATAGTTTAAATAGATACTTCTACAGTAGGGACAGTGAGTGTGTGTGTGTACACATGCGTGTCTTACCGTGCTATGAGGCTGTATATCAGGTCTTTCCAGGGCAATGGTGATGCAGTTGAGGAAGATGAAAACCAGAACCACATGGTCGAACAATTTGTGAGAGATCACACTTTGGCACCACCCACGAATTCTAAACACACACACACACACACACACACACACACAAATGCACACAGAGTCATCTCTAAAATGTCTATGGCTGGTTAAAGATATTGACCAAACAATTAGCAGTGAGAAAGGAGTAAAAGAGAAGAACGAGAGAGAGGAAGCGAGATGAATAAAGCAATGAGAAGCAAAGAGGAGAAACGTAGAATGAAACTAGAATCATACAGATTGATGGTGAAATTTTGAGTGTGTGTGTGCGAGACTCACTTGCTTTCTGGAGAGAACAAATACAGATTCCAGTCTTCGTGCTCTTTGCACCAGCGGGGCTTCATGTCACGAATCTCTTTTTTCAACCAGAAGCAGAAAGAACTCTGCAGAGGTGAGAGGTCAGAGGTCATTATCACCAACAGCAACAATTAATACTGTCTTTGCAATTCATTCCTACATGACATGACTAAAAATATTATGTTTATACACGATCAACACTGTAGCCACAATCATCATCATGTTCACGCTGTCATTGCGCTGGCGCACAGGAAATGCCGCGTTTTACCTCACAACAAGAAGGAAGGGGGAGGAACAGCGGAGAGTCTCACAGCAAGAGGTAGAGCACAGGTAGAAAGAGAAAGCAACATGGCGGAGAACCCAAAGAAGCGGCCGAGACACGGTTCAGAAGTGGATCCTACCACAAAGAAAAAGCCTGGACGTTCGGCTGAAGGTCTATTAGCAAAGAAGGAAAGTGACAGACGGAGAAGGCAAACAAGGATTTGTATTGGCGTCGCTTTTCCTCGGTGGTGGGCCCTGAAGGAAGAAATTGGGCTGAGGGCAGACACGGATGTTGCCTTGCTGCTGTTGGATAAGTAAGTGACTTGGTTTATAATCGTATTATTAGTAGTATGTGTTGCTGTTACATGTGCTGGACCTAGTACTTTATTATTTTCTTGGAAATGGTGCTATGAATGTAATGTGATGTTAGCAGCCTGGTGCGGGACACTGACATATCAGAAGTTGAGGCATCTCTGATTCTCATCAATTTAATTATGATGACCTGAGGAACAAAACTCTGATCGAAATGATCGAATGAGCATGTGCAGATCATGTGCAGAGTGGAGGCGATGAGCTAGTCAGTGGGTTACAAATCTGCACTAACACGGCCAGTGTCCAGATAAGCCACAACAAACATAAAAATAATGAAAAAAAAAAATCTAAAAAATAAAATAAAATAATACACGACGTGCCCCAGGCACGACATTTAGCTCCAAATCCACAAAACCAACCTGAAAATGAAGGAAATCTGAAATGACTGCATTACAGTCAATGGAGCACAGCTGTGTTGCTGTAGGACCCTGGTCTGAGCTGGCCTGAAGCTAAGTTCTGACTGGCCAGTCTGCAGCCCTGAAATCAATCTAAAATTAGATCAGGACATCTCTAATTTAAATGAATGTTGTATAACTTTGTAGTTAAAGAACAGAGAGTTGTGTTTAACAGCATCAGTAGCTGCTCTATGAACTATTTACTTGTCCATCTTCAATTACACCATAAAAGAAGCATTAAAAAACTATGCATAGTTTAATTTCCACGGTGCTGCTGATGTTCACCCTTCCACATTTACATCTACAGGGGCATGAAAAACAAGTGTTTTCTTGCTTAAGTAAAAATGGAAATAACTGGACTATAACTCCCAACTTAGCTGGTGCATGAGCTCGTTAGAAAGGGTTGTGAAACTCATTAAAGTTTCTAATAAAACAAATAGAGGAAAGCTTAGGTGCACAGCTTCTGTACTTTAGGATTCTAATTAAAAACAGCCCAAAGTCAAGCCTCTCAGCTTATTTGGCAGACTGCTGCTTGTGTGAGAGTGTGTGTGCATCTGGGTGTGTCCTTCTGTAAGTGTGTGTGGATGAAAAGAACCTGGTGCTCAGATATCCTTGGAGCAGAAATCCATAATCCCTGACATAGACATATGCAGAGTGCTGAGTGCATATACACGTGTCTCTGCTGACACGTCACACGCACACACTGACACGTATTCTTGCACAGTAATGCTCGACCACACACATACACACATACACTGGTGGAGGAGCTGTATTAAGTCTCCTGTTTTAAGTGTGCCCAGGGAGGGGCCTTTTGTTTCAGTGGATTTCATGGTTTTATAAACTCAATTTGGAGCCAATAAAACCATCAAAACTGTCTCAACAGAGGTCATCCAAAACAACCGAGGAGTACACCCTGCTCTACTTCGCGTACACACACGCAAGTGGTTTTGCACCCACTGAGAAAACAATTGCTGCCCAAGCCAATCAATTACAGCATGACAATTAGTCTCCCTCCATGCCTTGAAGTGTGATCACAAAACACAAAATTACAACATCTCAAAGTAGAGGGAGACAAAGGGCAAAGAAGACAAAGAAGAACTGAGTGAGTAGAGAAAGATAGAGAGGAAAAACAGAAATGAAAAATGTGTAAACCGAGTCGGAGAGGGCAGATTAAGAGATTAAGAATTTACATAAAAGAGCAAAACCACAGAGGCACAACTGCTCAGGAAACTTGTCACCAGGCCAATAAAACCTAATTTCTTGCTCAGGACTGTAGATATAATTGTAAAACAAGCCACTGTGGAAATAAAGAGCTGATGACACATGCCAGGACAATACCACACCGGGGACCTTTAACAGCGCCTCAAAGACCCCACTGTAGATGTCCTAAATCTTATTTTGCAAGCAACGATGACTCATGATAACTCACGTCATCATCCAAGTCATCTTCAGGCGAGGAGTCATCTTTGGGGTCGCAGTTCACGGTGGGATCATAGGTCAGCGTCCTCCCATTACAGTCACCGTACTCCGCGATAATCGAAGGGCAGAGTGTGGACGCCTGTAGCAGCTCCAAGGAGTCTGGACGTAGTCTGTTGTTTCCTCCCGCCTCCCCCTTGTCCATTCCAGCATCTTCCTCCTCTCCCCCTTCCCCCGACAACAGGCTCTCCCTCTCGCCGCTGGTGTCTCGCCTTTTGAGGCTAGGCGCTCGTCCTAGGCTGTTCCAGCTGGAGCGACGGCTTCCCCACGAGCGGGTAGGAAGAGGGGAGCGACGGCCAGGACTTGAGAGGTTCTGGAGGGACAGGGAATAAGGACAGTGTGTGGCTATGAAAGTGTGTGTTCCCTTTGTGAGAGTTACACCAGTTTAAAAAGCGCCTGAAACCCTAATCCCTTACTCTCAAGGGGGGAAGATAGTCCTTATCAAAGATTGTTGATAACTGGATAACTGACGTGTACTAAAGTAAGTAATGTAAAGATATTTCGAGTGCAGTTTCACTTTAAGTTTGACAACAAGTTTCAAGATTCCCTGGCAATTCTGCTGTCAATTTTTTGTGTCAGTCTCTTAGGATCAGAGACAAAGAGCTTCTCTTTTAAGATGTCCCCCACAGGGGCTCCACATGTCCAGTGAGAAATTGAAAACTAGGTGTAAGCAAGAATTTCTTAGATTGATTACCTCATTGCCCACAATTTGTTTCTAACGTTCAGCAGCTAGATCCAGTAGTTAACTTGCTACTAGATCAAATGCTCCCTATATTTCCAGATTCCGTTTCAGGCATCCATGATTTCCTTGTGGGGTAAGTAACTGTTTACCTGTGTTACAGTGTCGTGTTATAGATAATTATGTAGACCTGAGCTGAGATAAATGCAGTTTGGTGGACCTGCATCCTTTGTAGTTATTGTTGGAGGCTTATCTGGTACCTGCCCAGTCCTCCTGCAGCTTTCAGCGACACCAAGGCTTATAAACTATGTCAGAAAATCTCATTTCAAAAATAAAAAAATAAAAAGTACACTCCTCCTGTAAAAATAGCACTACTTGAGATTTGCTTCCTCTCCGTCCTCTGAGCAGAATTTAGGGATTTAAAATGCTTCAGACTGATTTCTGAGCAACCCACAGATTGAAAAATTTAAAGCCTTTGATTAGCTCCGGTGCTGCCTCATGGTACTTGAGTCATTGGTTCTTCAGGCACTTTGTGCTCCTCCATTTGGGACCACTGGATCTGGATTAAAGGAGTAGGAAAGTATGCAGGTTCTCATTTTCAGTAAGACTATGCAGGGTCATGGTATCTAATGTGTGATGTGCCTTGTCATATTCTTTTAGGGAATAGAATCTCAATTGGGGAAGGTACATTTGCCATACTGTATATCCACTCACTGGCCACTTTATTAGGTACACCTGTTCAACTGCTTATTAAGGCAAAAAGCTAATCAGCAAATGACTTTGCAGCAACTCAATGCATTTAGGCATGCAGACATGGTCAAGTCGACCTGCTGAAGTTCAAACCGAGCATCAGAATAGGGAAGAAAGGTGATTTAAGTGACTTTGAACGTGGCATGGTTGTTGGTGCCAGACGGGCTGGTCTGAGTATTTCAGAAACTGCTGATCTACTGGGATTTTCACACACAACCATCTCTAGGGTTTACAGAGGATGGTCCCAAAAAGAGAACTCATATAACCACTTGTTACAACCAAGGTCTGCAGAAGACCGTCTCTGAAGCAACAACACGTCCAACCTTGAAGCAGATGGGCTACAGCAGCAGAAGACCACACCAGGTGCCACTCCTGTCAGCTAACAACAGGGAACTATATACTGTTTATGACACCTTCACTCATCAATAACTACATGCTGATTTGTGAATGAACTGTCTGATAGGACTCACCAGGGAATGCTGGTCAAAGGCTAAGGGTTCCATGGTGGTTGAGGTGGAGCTTCCACGGCGAGACTCCGCACGACTACTTCCTGCCTGGCTAACCCCAAGTCCTCCCTCGCCATACTGGGGCACCCCCTCTCTGTACATGAGCTCCTCTCCGAGGACAGAGTCTGGTCCCAGAGAGCTCTTAGGAGTGGGCATGGGTGTGGCTGCCGTGCGCATGATTATCGGAGGAGCCATCGAGCCTCGAGGGTCAACGTGACCGTTGGCTGTCATCATCAGTGAGTACATTTTTAGCTCTGTGGAGGAATTAAGTCATTATTATCACCACCATTTACTCATAGAATTTGGAATCAGTCAGATTAGGGAGAAACCCACCAGTGTCTCTGAGCTGTTCCACCTTCTCATCTTCCTCAAAGTTGTCCGATTTCTTTTCATCGTCTGACTCCGACCGATTAGCATCACCCTACAACACACACACATCCATGGAAGCATTTTTCATATTCTTTCCCATTTTCTTTTGAGTTTACTATCATGGCATGAAGAGTGAGACTCTTCAAAAAAAGAGTACTGTCAGGGTAATTCATTCATGGTGAGGACTTAGCCGAACACTCATTGTGCCCCAGAGGAGCAACATGATAACAATGTTGGATGAGAAAGAATTGATGATCTGAAATGATCAGTGGGGGTGTGGACCGGTTATAATCTGCATTCTCTCACCCCCTTTGAAAGCAGCGGTGCCTTACATGATGTGACACTTTGGTAATTGAGAGTCTGGACCTGCGGCCCTCAGATGGCTCCATGGGGAGTTAATTAACAGGGAGAAAAGGGCCTTCATACAGCGTTCACCCAGTTGCGGATGAGAGGTACTCGTTAGGAATTAGACATTAATCTCTATTCTCTTCCCCCGATATTAGCCCCACAACTGTAATAAGTCTTCTGTGTATTCCTTACATTCAGAGCTGTAAAGTTGCACATTGAAAAATAAGTGATTTACTCAACTAAAAGAAACTGAATTATATTAAACTTGTTCTCACCTCAGCCTGGAAGCCCTCAACCAAGATCGCCACAAGTAAATTGAAGAGCACATAGTTGCCGAATGTCATAAGAGCGACGAAGTAGAGAGCTGCCCATGGGGAGGTTGAGGCCATGCCATTATACAACACCACGTTCCAGTCCTCCTGGGTAAGGATCTATAGATTGAATGAAACACAAAGTCGCGTTTGGAGATGTATAATTACACAAAGGGGGAAAAGAGAAAGGGCCCACAGAAGGCACAGAAAGACAGAGACAGGGACACAGATGGAGAGGGAAGAACTGCAGCCGCATTAGCCTATACAGCCCTCATGGGTCTTATGCTTTGTAAAATTCAGTACTGAGCTGCTTTTATTGCCATCATGCCACAATGCTTCAACGTCATACACATGGGATTACTGCAAAGTGTACGTGGGTGTGTGTATGTGTGTGTGTTTGCTCGTGTTTAAATCAATGTGAGTGATGAAAGCATTTAAAACTAGGACGGTGTTCATGATGCAGCATGAAAACTCACTCCGTCTCTGCCCACTCATTAAACGCTGTGGCAGGAAGGCAATTCACTGCGCTGTATGTGCGAATGTGTGTGTGCACACATGTATGTGTGCATGGATTTGTGTGGACTGTAGCTACTCCCTGGAAAACTATAGTAAGTTTATAGTGAGCGTAACGCCTTCACATGCCAGTTCTGGATAAAAAAAAAATGCTTTTTCAGCATCATACTCCTACACACACACACACACACCAAAGTGAGCAAAGTGAGACAGTCCACTGCATTCTGTGCTCCACCTTTCTGCTGACGCATCCAGTATAGAAAAGAGGACAATCTATCTGGAGCGATTGAACAATATCTCCACATAGGGAGAGCAAGAAATAGAAATGATAGTGAAAGAGGGTGTGCATAAGCAGAATTTCTCATTTCACAGCATTTGACTAATGAGCAGAACTTGGCAGTTGAATCTGGCATCCACACACACACACACACACACACACACACACACACACACATAAATACGCACATACGCACACTCTAGGCTCAGTTTGACATTTTGATTTGGGATGGCTGAGGAGTACACATAGTCTGTACTGGGATAAAAATATACACACAGTGCCCAGTTGATCTCTTGCAAATACACTCCACAAAGGACGTGATGCTACAGCTGCCATTTTTTCCTACATGGGTTCACACTGAGTCAGTGAGGAGCATGTTTGAGCTCTCAGTTTGAAGGGAAGCCAGTTAATATCTGTCTCGCTGCAGAGACGTTTTTCAGATCGAGTATACACGACTGGCAGCATATAGTATATCTGTATAAGTTCATTTTCTGTGACGTAATAAGTCATTTTTGAATCATGTGCTCATCAGGATCGATACACAAGCACACAGACTAGAAATTAATTCATTTAATCAGTTATTACTGATAGTACATGAGCTGAGTAAATTATTACATTAAGTCAGCATCAGTGAAGTTTTGGCAAATCAATATGTCTCAGAGAAAAACTGAGCGAGCAAGAGTCAATCTGTGGATTAGAGCCAGCAGACCCTAAAGCACAGCAGCACAGCGTAAATTGAAAACTGACCTGGAATACAGTGACGATGGCCCAGAGCAATGTGTCAAAGTTCTTACGGTCAGGGATGGTGTCTCCCGTCTCTGTCCGAAGACCGAATTTACAGCCAAACAGATGCATACCCAGTATACTGCGGTAAATAAGAGAACACAGTGTTATAACGTCAATATAATGAGAGAATACATGCATTCATGAATCAGGATCAGGAAAATGGATTTGTGTGTACCTGAAAGTGAAGATGAAAAGCATCAGCAGCATGCAGAACGTGGCCACATTGTCCATTGTCTTCATCAGCACAACCAGTTGTCTCCTCAGGGCGGGCAGGAAGCGAACCAGCTTCAGAACCCTCAGCAGACGAAATGTTCGCAAGACCGACAACCCACCGTCTGCCTGACCAATTATCTCCCACACACTGAGAACAACAATCAAACTTGTATGAAAACAATATTGGACAATTTGGTCTAAATTAACCACGTACTGTATGTGAGCATAAATCTTAAAGTGATGAAGGTAATTCCCCTGTCAGTACCACAGCTAACCCTACCACACTAATCAAAAGGTTTCCCTGATCCAACATGAGCTCTATCAAACTAGACGACAGCCAAACAGCAAACCTTGACTCCTGACAGGATCAAGAATCTGCTGCTGCGGCAGCAAGCAAAGCTGTTCCTGCGTGATACATCATGACTGTGTCAATCCTAGCTATTGTAAAGATGGATGCTGCAGCAGTGAACCTGACACTTGAAACCCAGTGACTGACAAGCAGGAGGAGAAGTGAGAACAGAGGCTGGCTCTAAATCTGAGCTGAGTTGTCTAGGTTGTAAACTCTAGATTGATTGGAGCCACGGTTTTCGTGTCTTTGCATTTTGTTTTCACTTTAAACTTTGATGATGATGGCGGATATTATTCTGATGAAGATATATTATTACCTGATGATCACAATGATGCTGTCAAAGATGTTGTACGGGTTCCTGATGTATCCAAACAAGCCGAAAGCCAGCAGCATGAAGCCCATCTCCAGGACGAACATGCTGGTGAAGACAATGTTGCTGATCTCTAAAACGTCAGTCAACTCCTCGGGCTGCGGGGAGAGAAGAGGGGAGACAAGGGACAAGAAAGAGAGAAAGAAAGGATGCAAGAAGGACAGAAAGAAGGGAAGAAAGCAATCAAATTAACAAGCAAGCAAGCAAGAAAGAAAGACAGGAAGCAAGGAAAGAAGAAGGCAAGAAAAAGCAAGTAAGCAAGACAGAAAGGGGTCAAGAAAGAAAGAAAGGAAGCAAGCAAGCAAAAAAGGAGACAAGAAAGGAAGCAAGGAAACAAGCAAGAAAGAAAGGAGACAAGAAAGCAAGACGGAAGGCAAAAAAGCAAGATAAAAAGGGGGCAAAAATAGATAAAGAAAGCAAGCAAGAAAGAAAGGAGACAAGAAAGCAAGAAAGAAAGAAAGGAGACAAGAAAGCAAGAAGGAAAGGAAGCAAGAAAGCAAGCAAGAAAGAAAGAAATACGGGGAGGAGGCAAGAAAGTCAGCCAGACAGAAAGAAGGGAAGCAAGGAAGCAAGAAATAAAGAGGACAAGAAGCAAGAAGGAAAGCATGACAGCAAGAATGGAAGAAAGTCAGGAAGGAAGGAGACAAGAAAGCAAGCAAGCAAGTCAGAAAGGGGTCAACAAAGAAAGAAAGGAGGCATAAAAAGCATGTAAGAAAGAAAGGAGACAAGAAAGCAAGCAAGAAAGAAATGAAGAAAGGATACAAGAAAGCAGGACAGAAAGGGGGCAAGAAAGAGAGAAAGAAAGGATGCAAGAAAAGAAGAGAGCAAGAAAGAATGCAAGCAAGCAAGAAGGAAGGCAAGAAAGCAAGATAAAAATGGGGCAAAAAGAGATAAAGGAAGCAAGAAAGAAAGAAATTAATAAAGAAAAAAGGAAAGAAAGGAAGCATAAAAAGCAAGCGAGCAAGAAAGAAAGGAAACAAGAAAACAGGAAAGAAAGGAAGCAAGCGAGAAGGAAAGCAATAAGGAAAGAAATAAAGAAAGGAAGGAGAGAAGAAAGTCAGCATGACAGAGAGGAAGGAAGAGAGGAAACAAGAAAGCAAGAAAGACGGGGGCAAGAAGGACAAAGAAAAGACAAGAAAGAAAGCATGACAGCAAGAATGAAAGAAAAAAGAAAGGAAGGAGACAAGAAAGCAAGAAAGACACCAACAAGCAAACAAGAAAGCAACAAAGGGAAGGAGGCAAGCAAGACAGAAATGAGACAGGAAAGAAAAAGAAAGAAAAAGAAAGGGTTGGTTAATATCTCCACTCTATTACCCAGAGCTGTAAAACCTGTTTGGTCTTAGTGCCCTGAGCTGAGACATTATCAATCAAGTTCAGAGCTGCAGTCAGGCCCAATCAATCAAACAGGACCAACAGCACCAATCCATCAGCTCTGATCTACTCCACTTACCTCACAGTACAGCCAGTGAACCAGAGAGATGTAACTGCGGCCCTCTCATAAAGCATGAAGTCAAGTCTTTTATGGAAAATACAGCAATTTTGTGCTCTGGTAAACGCATCACAGCGCCACATCCTGAACTTTTCTTTAAAGGAACGTTTTGCTAGAGCTGTATCAGTGATCCAAATGTGCTGGTTTGGATCAAAAGTCGTGACTTGGGGTCTATTTTTCTTCACATTTCAACATCCATCCTTCCTAAACTGAGACTCTCAGACGTCTCACTCAGTTGCAATAACATATTTTTCCCGATCTCACATACTTTTACTTTGGCTCGTATCATGATTCAGTGCTGACAGGCTTTGTGCAGCGCTGACATTCACAAACAATTAATAATTATGATCCCCAGACGACTGAATCACTCTAAGCAATAAATTCCTACACTCTATAGTGCGCCGCGCAGCTTCTGAAGCCCTTTGGCTTGTGATCCAGGATTTTATTTTCATGTCACGCATGGCAGTCTCATTAAAACTAATTGTGATTCTTTTCATGTGGGGATCAACAAGCAAAAGGCCCAAAGCCCATTTTGTGTCCTGGCCCAGGGTGTATAAAATCAGGCAGACCATATTCAGGACTAATAAACACAGTGACAAGATTAATATAGAAAGTCCCAGACGTCCTGCTACCACAGCAGATAGGGGTTAACCTTCAGCCTGTGTTATTCTGCACTATCAGCGCCCTGCAGAAACATCCAGTGCTGGCTTTGTGGTTATTGTTGCTAGAAATTACAGAACTGGTTCTATGAATGTGTTTGATAAATCAGGACTCCCCTTTCACAATCATACAAGTCAGGTATGTGAACAGTATACACATACGCTTCATTCTAAATAATTAAAACCATCCATTTGTATATATTGATAACATATATGAAGATATCCTCAGGCGGAAAATACCAACAGTGTTAAATATGCATATATATTTGTGCACTCTGATGTATAAGACAACTTTTAAAAGCAATTCCAACTGAGTCCAACTGATGATCATGATCACAGATAGAGGGCGCCATACTACAGTTCACTCACCTCACTGCACCCCAAACACTCAGACAGACACAGACAGATAAAACCTCCTGGGGAGGAGTAAACTCCAAACTTCTGACAGCCACCTCTCAAGACTAGAGGCTGAGAGCAGTGGTAGGAAGTGGAATTACTCAAGTAGGCCAAAGTACTTGATTTAAGCAACATTTTTTACCTTTAATGGACGATGGCGACCTGCTTTTTATGAATGCACCTGACCAGTGCTTAAAGAAGGTGGATACTGTATATTATTGTGATTTACCATTTATTACTGGCTGTGGAAACCTTGTTCATCACTGTACATTGTATGCAGCTGCTAGACGGCCTTTTCTGTCTCTGGTTGGTTCCTTCTTTTCTGTGTACATACATGTGTCAAAACCAATACGGCCTGCACTCTCACAATTTATCACTGATGCTGGTCTCCAAAGTTTGAACAGACCTAGTTTTTTATACTTATCGGGTCCTATTGATCCCAAATAGCTAAGAGAAATTAAAAATGCATGCCAAACAAAAGTTAAGGTCTCAGTAGGATTTAAGTTAATAGAAGGTGATGCATATATTACCCAGGAGAATACTGTATGAATGACTTAAATTAGACACACCTTAACTGGCATTCACTTACATGTTAATGACAAAATCATACAAAAATATAACACTGACAAGGGCCATGCTGTGCATTGAGTACTTTTACTTTTAAAGCCGAAGTTGGTAAATGTAAAAAATAGATATGTTTTTTATATTTGATGAAACTGTCACTACATACTGACAGTAGTACATGAGACAGATAATCTGTGATAATCTGTCTCCTCCATGTGCTTTAATGGCATTTGCCACCACACCTAAATGAAAAAAATAAATAAATAAAAAATAAAAACTTGAGCCGAGTAGTGTCTACTCACAGCTCCCAGCTCATGAAATGTGGTCAAACTGTCAAACTTGGCAGCGCCAGTCAAATATGAATCAAGATTCTGTTACTGCATTGCCAATTTCTCCAAAACACAATTTATTGTACTTTTTAGCTGTAAAATGTTGAAAGCTGCCGAGCCAAAACGAAGAACCACCCACTGGCTGGCGCAGACTTTCTCAGATTACAACTAAACAGTACACTAAATGTTTCTGAAAACATTTAAGGTGAGAAACAGGCAATGCAGTAACAGAATCTTGATTTTTTTTGCTCAGCGCTGCCTAGTTTGACAGTTTGACCACAATTCACAAGCAGTGGTTGGTGGATTCTTGCAAATGTCATTAGAAGCATGAGGAGGAGAAGTAACTTTTTTTTTTGTTTGTTTTGTTTTTGTTTTGTTTTTTGCAAATTATCTGTCTCTGGGTAAAGTGAGTTTCAGCAAGTATAACAAGAACTCATTTTCTTCAATTAAAGTTACCCACTGTAGCTTTAATGCTGTAAGTACACTTTATTGCATAAACTTGTGTTTGTTTGATTAAGTAAAATTATGCTTCCAGAACTTTTACTTGTACTGGACTGTTTTCATGGAGAGGTGTTACTACTTTCACTTTGGCGAATGATCTGAATACTTCTTCCATCGCTGGAATAGATGAATTCTCTGTCACTTTCAGGATCCCGTCTCTCACTGCATGATAAACTGATTAAGCACACGGCTTTTTGTATCTTTTTCAATTTCACGGATATTTGTTGTTGGCAAAATACAGTCTGTCTGATTCAGTGTATTGATAAGTGTTCCAATTTTATACTGTGATTGCTCAAACACACACACACACACACACAGACATGCACACACACTTACACAAACAAGGTATTGGACATCCTGAGCCTGTCTAATCAATTGCTTTATTGACCTTATCAACTGCAGGAAAGGTTGTGTGTGTGTCTCCGGACATGTCAACCCACTGAGTGATTACTTCCATTGCAGCATTAGTTTGGTGGTATTTGATATGTTGACTGCTATGGCTCGTATAGCTGTGACCTCACTGTCAATATGAACTACGCTGCAGTATGTGGAGTATACCTTCAGTGCAGCACAGGGTTATGTAATCTAAAGCACGCAGCATCTCTCCTTTTGGGACTATTTTCGGCTGATGAGCTATTGAGTTAATTGGGACAGTCGTGACGCTTGAAAACCAAAGCAGAAACGCCAGTGCAAAAATAAAAGGGCATGGAAGTAACGCCAGGGGACTCGAGTACGACTTTTGTTGTCCTGCATGGTGAGGAAAACAATGCCATGTTTATTTATTTATCTCTAAAGAGCTGGGCAGACTATAGAGGGACAAGCTGTTTGCTGTCCTGCCTGTTCAGATTCACTGACCGTCCAGCACATAAAAACTTTAAAGCACTTCAACAAAGCTTTCAAAGAACTCTCAGTCAGCTATTCTATCTCAAGCAGTCAAAATACCAGACCCACATACATTATTCTTTAACAGTGGACTAGTGGCATTTTCATTACCTTTGTGGCCGTCACACCAGAGAAATGAAAGAGCATACTGCTGACTTTGAGGGCAATAATTTCCATACGCTACGCAGAAGTTTTTATGCCTGCGAGGATTACAAATGCATCTTCACTTGTTGCTTAACCGTGTGTTGAGAGGGGAGAGTACATTATGCCTGACAGAGCAGATAAAACAATACAAAATAAAAAAAAACAGCAATGTCTGAAGGGCTCAGAGCTGAGAGCTGAAGGTTTGGAGTGCTAAAAAACTCAATGAGCTCGCCTAGATTCAGTTCAATAATCACACACTGATGTCTTCTCTGGATTTGTGCTTTGATGTTTGACTCATTAGCTCAGCGCTCTGAATTCTGGTCTCTGTTCTGGCTTATGAGAACATTATGGATAACCATTTGTAAGGAGCAAAACAGTTCAGGAGCTGGTCAAGCTTAAAGGTTAGAGAAGAATCAACGCCATGACTATTCAAGTCCTGCAGCCAGCAAGAAACACGTGGGTGGGGGGAATGAAAAGGAACACTATTCCCTCTATTAATATCCCATCAAGGTGCCCTTGAGTTGTCAGCTGCATCCCATGATGCACTGTTTCAGCACTAGATTGCCATGATCATTAGTAACTGCATGGTTTCAGACGTAATTAGAAGCGCTTAACCATATGTCAATATGTTTTATGTAATCTACTCTGGTCCCAGATGAGCATTCTGAACTATTGCTCCAGACGTTGCTTTCCGCTACCATCGTTATGTTTGTCAGACCAGGCGATCAATCAGAATTAAACACTGTGTCAGCACCAGGAAGAAGAAATTTCAAGTGTGTTCGAACACAACTCTGCACATGACCTTGCCCTCAAGACTATGAGGGACAAACGCACAAGAGATACACACACCTACACACACACACATCAGCTTCTCTGGCAGAACAAGAGCAAGTAAAGGAACAACCTTTAAAGGAGGACGCTGACATGAATAAAAATAATCCTGCTTAGTACGCAAAATGAAATAACATGGACCAAATCATACAATAAATCTTAGTATATAAAAGCATATGAATAGAATCAGGAACATAATGCCTACATCTTCAACTTCTTTAATTGAGCACCAAGGAGCTTATCCACAGTAAGTATTTCCTTGTGTTTGTCTGTGTGCTTTGAATACACTAACTTCAAGAAAAAAGTCATGTTCGTCAGATTTGTCTCTTAAATATAATCTGAAGCACGGGGCCAGAACCGGCCCGCCCAAGGGTCCAATCCAGCCCTCTAGATGACCTTGCACACCTAATGTTGATGCACTTGTAAAGGCTGAGAGGTTTAAACAGTGAGCAGATACTTCATGTACAATACTGCCTTAAAGGCCTTTCCACCCTGACCAGAATACAGCTCTCTGAAATAACAATAAGTACTTCATATAGTCGTATTTAAAGATATTGAACAGAAGTCTGTCCTAAAACAATATTAGTGGAACCCTGCTGCTGAGGCACTGACAAAACTTCAGATTGTAAGGCGATGGCTGACTTATCCTGCTTCTTCAATAACTTCCACTTTAGTGGGAAATTATGAAAAAAGTCACATGTAATGAAAGTGAGTCATAGACTGACTGAATGTGGAAAAACTAAGAGGTACTGTTGAATTTGCACATCATTTTTCTTTCTTTGTTTGGTAAATGGATGAACATTTTCAGAATGAAAGAAACATTTGAAGGGGTTGATATTTACAGGTTATTATGCAGTGGTTTCAGTGGTCCGGCCCACTTGAGATCAAATTGGGCTGTATGTGGCCCCTGAACTAAAATGAGTCTGACACCCCTGATCTAAAGCCTGGATCTGCGACCCCTAGGTGGTCCTCAAATGTACTGCAGGAGGGTTGCCAAATTATTGCTTGTAAGTTTTAATGGAAGGTTTTGTCCCTATCCCCCTGAAATTAAAATATGCCGGAATATACACATTAACATTTATCAAACATATTATTAGCTAAGATGACCTGGCCCATACGTAAAAACAAAAAAACATTTAATTACAATACACAACAATGATTAAAGGCTATTACCCATGAATCCTTGTGCAATGATGTTAGCTAGCTAATACTAAATCACCGTGCAGATTCTATCCATAACAGTGAGGCTAACTGGTTAGCCAACAGTTACATGCTATTGAAACATACTGGCCAGTTAGCTGTATTGTTACTCTAAGTTTCCAGACATTCCTGTGAGCCACAGTAAATTGTTTAGTAACTTTTTGAGCAAGAGACTCTTAAACACTGTCTACATCAGAAACAAACATGATGTCGGTTGATAAATCTGTGAATCTGCCCATAATCGTCATTAGGCTACCCATATAATAGGCCCAGTTTATTATGAAACTCAATATTATTTAACATATGTAGTAGGGGGTTGCTGCTCCATTTCCATTTCAGCTAAGGGGTCCTTGGTCTGAAAACACTGAAGACCCCTGATCTAAAGTATTTACCCTCCACACACTTATTTGTGAGTGATCAAGTTGGATTTGTGTCAGTCATTAACATGTTTTTATTAAGACCAACTAAAATATTGTAAATGTTTGTTAGTCCGTCGAGACGTGTGAGTTATAGGACAGTTTAGACTCTGTTCTGAGCTGCCAGACAGTGTATTTGAAATCGATTTTCACAAATCAGTCCACACACACACTAAACACACACACATACAGACACACACGCTGTCTACACTATGCCTCCTACATTCATACACCTCTTCACACACACATATACACTCATAGTCTCATAAAGTTTGGCTAGGTGTCACATAAGGGGGATGATGAGTACTGAGGGGAGGAGGAACTCTTACATAACACTTCAGTCTGTGTGTGTGTGTGTGTGTGTGTGTTATTGGCCCAATAAGGCCATGGCTCTCCCAGTCGCTTCTTATGTTTATACCACAAAGATAGAAACACACACACATCCCCTGGAGAGGGGACTGGAGGAGAGGGAGGCAAGGAGAGATGGAGAATGGAAAGGAGGGAATGGACCGTGTCTCTGCACAAGAATCTTCTCTTTGGGTTTTCATCCATTTATCCTGCTGTACTGCCGGGAAACTAAAAGGTTGTGTGCGTGCGTGAGCATATATAATATACTTGGGTGTAAAAACTCGGTAGACGAATGTGTCTGTGCTACTGCACAAATTTGTCAGAGTGTGCGACAGCGGAGCGAGGCAAGGGGGAGCTGTATTATTAAGCCGATACTTCCCAGATGTTGGCCACACAGGGTAAACTCGAAACATAATCCTGGAGTGTGTGTGACAGAGTTTATATATGTGTGTGAGAAAGAGGGAGAGAGCAGGTACTGCTCTCTTCCTTCATTATACTCTCAGGACAAATGCCAGTTTCACACACAAATGCCAAGTCTGACAGTTCTCATCAGACTTCCTGTTTCTCTATGAACGTCGGTAGTTTAAAACCAATGATCTGAACTCTTTATGTCTTCGATTTTCACCCCTCATCTCATGAATTCTTACCTGCTCGTGGTACTCTATCCCCATGCTGAGAGTATTGACGAGGATGGCGATCATGATCCCTCGGTTGAAGTATTTACTTTCCACAATCCTCTTCAGCTTTTCCCTGAAGCCTACCCAGGCGTAAACCACTCCATTTTTGTAATCCACGACCCCTCGCCGTCTGCTCCGACATCGCCCGCCTCTTAGATCCCCCGCCTAGAGTAAAGATGGGAGAGTCCTGTGAAGTCAGGCGCCAAGGTGGAAATGCTGACTGAGGGGTTTTGGATACAAAAACTCTTTCATGCAGTAATTACTGTAGTTTAAGGAAATATACAAAAATAATCAGTTAAAACAGTTTTAAACAACAATACTTTTGATTTCAACTGTTAAAGTCCCCCTCCAGACACATTTTAAAGTACGTATATATACTCTGCTCTGATTAATATTTTTGTTGAAAATGGTTTTCCCATATAAAAAAGAAAACAAAAAAGGGGCTTTCTCACTTATTGAGAAACACTTTATCTAGCCACAAGTCCACTTTCCACCGCTGGTTGTGGTAGATTTTGCTTCTGCTTTAACAGAACAGATGTATTAAAATGGTAACTGTAATTAGCATCTTTTACTTGTTTTTGTTGTTTATTAGCTTGGTAGCTTGTGGGCTAACTTGCAGTGGCTCACACAACATTAATGGTCGTGAAACATAAAAAGAATTTCTTCTACGATGGGTTTTAAATAGTAGAAGGAAGCTCCAGGGTCTGGTTTACATCCAAAACCGGCAGACTCTACCATGTTTGGTGTCAAAACTTTCACTATGCTAATGCTAACTCTGCTCTCTGTACTGCAAAGTCCACTCTGTGCTGGAGATTTTAGGGTTCTTTGCAGGTTTTGTGTCAGAGTCTCCCATCTATATTTGTGTCCTTGACAAGACAACAATTGGCTTTCATATTAGAGATGTACCTCTTTTAGTTTGGCATATGTTGAAATCTCATATTTTATTGAATCACAAAGACATTGACCCCTCCAGTGATAAATTTTGCACAAATACAAGTCAGTATAGTCAAGGTCAGACATTTTCGGGTTCACATGTAGCAAAACACATTTTTGAGTGAAGGGGGACTTTAAGTGTCAGGGCTTTCAAATGCAATTCTTTAAAAATAATATATGGCCATGTTTCTCCAGCTCTGAATTCTTATTTGGCCATCATCACCACTGTTGTTAATGCCAAATCACCACAACCTCCATCCTCACTGTTTACCGTCATCATTAGTCCACCAACTTGCAGTCTGACCTGGGGGAAGTCGTGCAGCCCGTCAGCCTCTCCTCTGCCTCCCTCCAGGTCTCCCAGTTCCAGCTCCAAGGTCTCCAGGCTGCGGGCACACAAAGGGCAACTGAGCAGCTCCAAGAGCAGAGGGCTGGGCACCACGCCTGCCAGCTGGTACAGCAGCCTCTGGCGACCTGAAGGGGGAAACGGGAGGAGACAGTCAGACATTTCATAGGGGGGTTTTCCTAGCTGTCCTCATTTGCTGCTGTTGTCTTTTTAGTTTTTGAGAAAGTAAAAAATGACAGAAGGGATTTTTTTTTTACCCTACCAGCCTTTCACCTGTTGCATCATTTTCCATTGCGAAAAACTGAACACAAATATTACTAGTACTATTTTTTGGGGGGCAATGATTCCATGTCTCTATGGTTATTTAATCAATATCTTAAGATCTAATGTCATATAACAATATGACATCAAAGACTACATATGTTCGCATCTTTACTGTACTGTATTGCCCTTGATCGATGTTCATTTCAAGCATCTTTTTAGAAAAATGTTAACTGTAAATAATAACATAGAGCATGTCAAAGTACTTTTTCCAGCTCTGAGTTGCACTTGCAGACTTCTTTGACAACCTCCACCATCAAGGTGCGGTGAGTAAGCAGCCTGAGAGGCGAAACAGGGCAACAAATTTTGCAAATCATTCCTGCAAAGCACTCGCTGCCGCTTGTTAAGCTTATTGCTGTGAGTGCTGGATAATTCAAGGTGACTTGGATGAGTGTATCAACTTCTCTCTCATTTCAATTATGGTTGCACACAGTCAGAACACATGATTCAGAGAAACTCTGGCAAAAAAAAAAAAAATCAGTCTGAAACAATAAAAGTAAGTGGGACAAAAACAGGATTTTGAAAAGTCAGGGGAGGAACGTTTCCCTCCACCGCAGTTAAAGTTATAAACCCGTTCTGACTCCCAAATTATTAAATACAGTTGCTTGGTCAGTGGCCCTACACTTCAAACTATGACACTCTAGGACAGTGGTCCCCAACTGGTGGGTCCTGGGTCCAAAATGGGTCAAGTGACTTGCCTGTGTTAAATTTGTCCCTTTTATAAGTATGGTGAATTTCTGGAACAGAGCTTTTATTTTGAAGTGAGTGACTAACAGACAGACGACATGGCCAAACACAAGTATGATGCTGAATATATTAAACTGTGCAGGCCTTTAACTAATGACTAAGGAGAAATTAGTCCCCCATGGCTGGACCTGTTGGGAACCACTGCTCTAGGAACCCCTCTAGCTTCAGTTTTTGAGGTTCAGGGTCAATTTCCACTTGTTACATACCTGGTGTCTTTTCAAAATAAACTTTCTTTTGCACAGTGGGTTTCATCACCAAAACTAATTAAGGTTTAGGCAACAAAACTACTTGGTTAGGTTTAGAAAATAATCATGTTTTGCCGCCATGTTTGGGTTCAAAATAATTTTGTTGGGAAACTTAAGTAAGTCCTTTCACGCAGGACACAAACACAGGTCTCCTGAGTGAAAGTCCTGTGTTTGTTTGACCCATCCATCTACCCCACCCCTCCCACCCTCCCAACCTATACAGAATATGTCATGCTGTGAATGGGTTTAAATTGGAGTTAGTTGAAAAACAGACACTAAAGGGTGTCTTGTGCATCTGGATCAGATACAAATGGCCACTGACCAAACTTCTGTATTTGACGCCCTGGTAATGAGTACAAGTATGTACTTAGTGTGTTATTTATCCATAAGCAATTTCTCCCACCATTTAGCTTTATATGAACTTTGAGATGTCTTTAAACAGTTCAAAACACTTGTGTTTGTTGCAGAGAAAGACAGAACTGTATGATACTATATTTAAAATAGATATAAAAACAGTGAGACATCAGGGTGTAATAATAAAGCTGTAAGACTACAATGTAAGTGAAATGTTGCATGTAGTGCTGTAGGGATGTCCTATCTCAGCAGAGAGCCAAAACAAGCTGGTTTCTGCAGTGAGTACAGCGAGCTCGCCCACAGTACCGTACGAGATCCTGGCTGACTCCTCTCACCCTCTGTTCCTCTGACTACATCCTGTTAAAACCAGCACGATGAAACTGCACCGCAGCTAAACATGACTCCTGGAAACATCAGCTCTTCAACAGAGCACTATCTTGTTTACAAAGCTTTCTAATACCTCAAGCTATAAAAAGGCTTGTTACAGTTGTCCTCGTATTTCATTGTCTTTTAGAATCTTTTGAATACCGCTGCCACAAATAAATTTCCATGTCTGTCTGTCTAAGTGTATTGACTCCAACTCTTGACAGATTGTTTGCATTCTCCCAAATTCTTTTAGCAAATGCCTTCAAGGGGCAAAATATTTGTCTGGCAAAAACCTCATTCAAATTCATCCCAACCTCACATCACCTTAAATCACATTAGGTTAGATTAAATCACATTTAAACTCAAATTAGATTTGAAAGCCTAAGACTTAAAAAAATATTCTCAAGAAGAGAATAAAGGGGCTATTCAACCAAAAACAGCATTCAAACTCAAATCCCATTACACTGCAAGGCTTAGCTGAGATTGAGTCATCTGACAAAGCTGAAAGCAAACATTTACAAACTACAGATCCAGAAATGTCCGACAATGACGAGAGACTATTACTCATTTAGATTTTAGCTTTAAATAATCGCTGTCCATTAAAGCCAATTTAAAACGTGTGAGCTCTACCACACATTAGTAGTGTTACTCTCACTCTCCGAAGGAATCGTATTGACTGTGTGCAGATCAAACGTGCATTGACTGTTTAACACGTTGAACACACACTTGTGGTGTTTTTTAAGCCTGTTTCAGCACTCTTCCTCATCGCTGCCTTTCCTTTGTTTATCACGTGTCGCACAGTTACTCTTCGCTACAGCAAGGAACTAATTCGTGTGCACTTAATTATGCTTGGAGTGTCGGCAGCCAGCAGTGTGTGAATGTGTGTGTGCTTGTTAGCAGTCGTAATTCATTAAGATAAAAAAGACAAATTTATCATAGTTCTGCTGCTTTGTCATTTTCCTGTGCAACCAACAGTTTTATATTATCTCCTCTCTGTCTGTCCTCTGTCCTCTCCTCTCTCTGCCTCATGCTGTCCCCCCAGCTAACCCTTCTTTTTCCTCCTTTCTCAACATTGATCTATTTTTCTCTCCATGTCTCACCCTTCTAGCCTTTCCTTCTAAATCTGAATCTTTAATACTTTTTGCCTCTCCTCTTAAATCCATCTGTTTCTGTGTTACTTTGCCTTCTTTTCTTCCCTCTGCTATAACCCGCACACCGCGTTGATTCCCTCAATCCTCCCCTTTATCCACCTCTCTGCACTGATGACGGTAGCACACGAGACATGGATTTCCTGTCAGGACTCCGCAAGTGTTGCTTGAGACCCATGCACAAACACACACACACACACACACACAGCAGATGTAGCCAAAGGCTACCTTGGGTCAAACTTTGGATGAGGACAGATGTATTTACTAAATGGAAAAATATGAAGATGAAAACAGGACGGTGATCGCAAGAAAATATAATAGAGCCTGAGGGAAATCTACAGCGTCAAGTACAGATTGAGGAGGGAATTACAGGAGAGTGAAACCCATTTAAAATACAAGCAGAAGAAAGACAGGCAAAATAGAAAACAAAATGAATCCTCCACTATGAAGAATAACAGGATTAGTAATGTTAACCAGTAAACCCAAACTAAAGAGACTGAGAGAAAGTTCCTTCCCAAATCTACAGGTGATGTAACACATTCTATTTCCAAGTTTTTCTACGGTCCACAATCCTTGTAGGGGAACTCCAGTATTTTTCACTGTGGACCCTATTTTCCCATGTTGACTCGTGGGAACAGCAATTTTTGAATTTGTCCAGCATTAAGACAGTACTGCAGCTGGCAGCAGCAAAGAGGGTACAACTTACTGTAAGCCTGAACAAAATAACTGAACCTCTGTTTGTGAGGATGCTGCATTTTATGACATGCAGAGCACTTTAATGATGCATGGTGGATAGGTCTATAATAATGGAGAGATGTACTGTTGTTTATGCTTAGTTTTTGGTGCTTGTTGTCAGTGTTCTAGGGTGCTTTCAGACCTGGAGTTGTCTTGCTTTGGTCTGAATCAGGGACTAATTTTGTTACAAAGCTGCATAATTGCCTAGAGTTGGTTCGTGTTCTCATGGCAGCATTTACAAGCGGACCAGAAAAAATGCCTTGTGCGAGAAAGCTGCTCTTGATTGGTCAGAAATTCCATGGGGGAAAAATCAAAACGTTGAAGAAGAGTACACTTGCAAGATAAATGTGACACTTTCTAATGTCACAATGGAGGCACAACTACGCAGGCTGATTTTAGCGCTGCTCATCGTGGACTATATTGCTGTCATTGTTCATTTTAGTCAAACCATACAGTTTGAAAACGAGGCGCGGCTCCAACTAGAAAACAATGTTTTGATGCATTGGATGTGCTGAATGTGCATATTAAGGCAGTACAGGAGGAGGTGCACATTAATAATCCTCCAGGACTGTAACATGCTCATGTTTAACCCAAACAATGTGTCATGTGACTGCAGTTGGTTCAGATCCAGGTCTGAACACGTTCTCACCACAAACCAACTGCACCAGAGTTCATTTGTAACCAGACAGAGACCACCTCTTCAAGAAGGTCTCAGTCCAGTTGTTTTGGTGCACACCTGAGTGGGATTGCTGTGTTCACACCTGCTCAAAAGCACCGCAGGGCAGGTGTGAAAGCACCCTTAGTTTCAGTGTATAAATCTAATGATTGCTGTGTGGTATACAATGAATTTCCGAAAGGACTCATATCTACCTATCTGCCTGTCTACCCATTCAGCTAACGAACGAACCAACCAACCAACCAACCTGAGGCAGGTGCAATTTACATCTGCTTAGAGTGCATGTTTTTGCCACTGAAATGCACAGATTCAGAGCCTCAGAAATGACCCTAGAGAGATATGAAAACCTTTCCGTACCTTTCACTTGCCCAGTCTCACTAGCCAGAATTCTCTAAAATCTCACAAATGGTGAATTAGCACAGGAAGGTAAATAATGGAAACATCAGTAAAAGTTGTATGGAGGTGCATCAGGAAGAGTATGTTGTGGTAGAGTACAGAAAGGGTATTTTCCTCTTATCTAAAAGATTTTCAGTGTTATGGTTAAATAATTTGGCTGATTGACAATGTTTAAAGTCTTAGAGATTTCGGAGTGAGACTTTTAGTGAGACGTGGACATAAAACAAAATGAAACAAGCACAGAAAAACATTTCATTCCTCTGTAGGGTCCTTTGTGTAATGTTGTCAGACACTTAAAATAACAATCTGAGCTTGTTGGAGCTTTAAATGGACTTAACTGACGGGGCACAACTGCCAAAAGTGAGTTACATTGAAGTGTGTTTCCTTGTTGCTGGCTGCAACACTTTGTCTTCCCACAAGTCACTTAAACACACAATCATGGGAAAATATGGGTTCCCCTTTAAATGCAAGACATGTATGTGGGTCTGTGCACAGTGTGTGTGCTCTTACTGTGCTGTCCCATGAGCTGGTAGAGCTTGTTCAGTGTCTCTGCATGTTCAGATGCTGGGTGATTCGGTGGGTGCTGCTCTGGACTGTGTCCACACTGCTGGGAGTGGGGCGGCGGTGTCTTACTGCTGTAGCTGCACACAAATGACGGCAGAATGGTCGGATAGTTCATCCCTCCGTTCAGTCGCCCGAGCAACGCCCCCATACCCTGGGTGACGATGGATGGGTTGCCGCCGCTGCCGCCGCTATTTCCATTTGTACTTCCTCTCCGGACAGGAAGCGACTTCATCTCCAGCTCCTCCCCTCCTTCTCCGTCCGTGTGCTCGGCGGTTGCCACGGTGATGGTGTGCTGCCCCCCGTTGCTGAGGCGACAGTGCTGGTGCTGATGGTGCTGCAGAAGGTTGTGGATCGGTCTCAGCCACAACGCGCTACCCGGGCCTAAGCCTCCACAGGTCCTGCTGGAGCTGTGGCCGTGTCCGTTACCCCCGCCGTTACTTCCTCCGCTGCTGCCATTAGGATTCACCTTTTTACGCCGTTTACTGACAAAAGGACAGGAGACATTAATAATGCTATGCTAATGCTAAGTATTGTTATATAATGTAATTCTGTGAGACACAAAATTGCCAAAGCACACTGACACAAATCTTAAATTCCAATTACACCACACATTTTAGTTGGCTCATATGACTCATACATGTTTCAAATAGACACAGGAGAACCAGCGAAGACTAGGAAATGCTGGGGAGAGCCATGAATAATTCAACCTAGGGAAAAATGTATGATTATAATTTCAATAAAGGGAATTTATCCTGATATTTTGACAGTCTTCCTTGTAATATCACACAATCTACGAGCATGCATGGAACAATTCCAGCACAGGTTGCTTGATGAAAATTCTTGTCTGTCAAGCGATATTGCATCCCTTTGTAAAAACATTAAGATAATTTCATGTCCTCTATATTTGAATGAATATTTCTGGACATAGAAAGTAAACCACCAGAAACAGCCCCATATCTAACCTGTGCCATCCGGAGTATATCCTCTGCAGCCTGCGTGTGAATTTGCGATAAAGGTGGCTGATGTAGCGTAGCATCTCCTCGTAGCACGAGCCTGGTTCGCTGTAGCTGGCGAGCGTGGAGTCGTTGGACATGTAGCGAGCACGCTGCTCCCTCATCAGAGCGTTCTCCCTCTGCTTTGTCTCGGAAAACTGGGTGGCGATGACCACGAGGCACAAGTTGATCATGAAGAAAGAGCCCACCTGATTGGGGAGGTAGAGAATGGAGTGATAAAGCGGCAGCAGTGTAATGATATGGGAGCAATTGTTATCCCTGAAGCCTACTCAGTAAAAGTGCTGCAATATATCTGTGAAATCCATCCTGTTCTCTCACTGTTCAAATAGAAAATCGACACTGTGGCTACTTCATCAATATTCTATTTAAGAAGCAACTCATCCCTCAAGGTGTTAAAAGTGTAATAAAACACTGTGTCAACAAGAGGCTGTATTAGGGCTCATGTATTATTAAGCTGCAGCCTGTTGCAAGATCCTGTGCTGATAAAACTGACTTTGTTTTTATCATTGCTTAAAAATCTAGAAATTCAAATCACGCTCTGAAGAGGTGGCCTTGACAGGAAGTTAGGACTATCTATCACGTCTAGAAAGAAATGTCTATTTAACGGGCCATTACTGAATGTTACTGAAAAAGAGAGAAAATTAGATGAGCACTTTCTCCGTTGTTTTTAAAATTATTTTCTCTGATATTCTCATTTGTCTTAATTTCTGTCTCACCTCTGTCTGTATGACTCACTTTGTTTTTCTTCCAGCCCTTCCACCACTCCCCTCTTTCTCTTTCTAACCCCTTTTCTCTTTCTCCCCCATTTTACTCTCCCTCTCTCTCCTCCCCAATGCATAATAAGCACTTTTACATCAAACGACAGGCGGGCATGGAGCTCATACAGCGTTGAAAAATATAGCCAAAGCTTGGATCTTTGAAAACCCCCACTACAGTGTGATAAGAGTGAAATTATACACGATAAGAAGTCTGCGAGGTTCAACAGAGGGGAGTAATGCCTCAAGCAGAGTTTGGTGGTTTGCTTTGGAAAGGTTATTCTGCAAAAGCAGGACTCAAATGCAAGTACACAAACTATATCTTTGAGGAGCAACACATTATACATATGCATATCTGTTGAGAGCAGACAGTGTAGAGCCTTATAAAGAGGAGCAGGATTAAAGAAATGTGTGTCAGATAGTGCTGAGTTCAGGTTCTGTGGCAAAATATTATATGTAAAGGTCCAGTGAGTAAAACTTAGGGGGATATACTGCAGGAATGGAATATAATACAATAAGAAAGTTTTATTTAGTGTGTAAGAAAGACAGACTCACTCCCCCAAGATGCACCACAGAGCACCACAGGAAGTCATTCCTCCCTGTGGCCATCAACCTGTACAACTCCTCCCTCAGAGTGTCAGCCGCTCTGAGTCAATAGATTGTCAATTGGACGTTATTCGCCTACTGCATTTATAATTCATATCTATCTACTTTATCATGTACATAACTGTACATATTTCTTATGTTTACTCTTATTCTATTCTTGTTTTATTCTATTAATGTAGTTAAATTTTCCACATTTACAGCCGTAGCACAGTAACGATATATATCTTATTTTTTAATATTTTTAATAATACTAGTACTAGTGTGAAACACTGTAGTACAATGCACATTATATATATATATATATATATATATATATATATATATTTTAGTGCACATTTTCATTTCTATTTTATGTTATTGCTTTATATTCACATACTTCTATTTCATAATCATATTCTTATTTATTATAATTCTCTATTCTTCACATCTGAGCGACGGTAACAAATCACAATTTCCCCATGGGAATCAATAAAGTAAGGTAAGATAAGGTTAGGTACAGTAATGTATGATATGGTATGGTATGGTAAGGTAAGGTAACGTAAAGTAAGGTATGGTAAGGTAAGGTAAGGTACAGTAAGTTAAAACTTTAACGTCCCCAGGGTGCAATTTGGGATACAGACAGTAGTCGTAAGTAGGCTTGTGCCGATTTCCGGTTTAACCGGTTCGGTCCGGTTTAAGTGCTCCACCCGGTTTAATTCACGTCAACCGGATAAGGAAAAAAAAAAAAAAAAAGCATTTCACATCAGTGGCGTGTCAAGGGACACCAGCAGCATTATAAAAATACATATTCGTAATCTGAAACTGCTTTAATCATTATTTATATCAGGTGAAATCACCAGGTTTGTTTGTTTTGGAGAGGAAGACCTCTGTAGATAATTTAGCGACCTGTAAAGACCTCCTGAATGCCTGGATCTTAACTTAATAGAGAAAAAAGGTGAGCACACATAAGCAGGTGCTGGGTTGGCTGCATGACGTCTGCCTCAAGCCAAACAGTGTTGGAGAAACAGTGATTTGAAATGCGAAACTGCTTTAGTCAGTGTTTTTACCACTTTGAGTCACCTAGTCTGTTTATTTTGAAGAGGAAGAGGCCTTTGCAGATAATTCAGCATCTGGTAGGAATCTCCTGAACAACACACACTGAGGAAATTCTAACTGGGAGTTCACATTTGGAACATGTTTCAGCTAGAGATGGTTGATACTCCACAAACAAACAAAGCCTAACTGTTTAAAAAAAAAACTTCAGGAAGTCAGGATTACTGTGAAGAGTTTAGCTTTGCCGGGTTTGGGCTCATTAAATGTTGGATTGGTTTTTGTTTGGTTCAGTTTCAAACAACACCCGTGTTGGTCCATGCAGATCTGGACTACATATTTTGGATCCAATCAAAAGTGTAGTTTTTAAATACTTTTGCTGCTATTTTGGAGCATGCTTTGAGTCACAACAGCACATTCAAATATCAGGAAAGGTTTGACTAAAAAAGAAATAAATATAAGGGGGTACTTACGATAATGAGCAGTATAAAATATATAAAATTGTAGAAGGAGTGAGCGTCCATGACATAGTACATGATATCTACCCATCCCTCCAGTGTGATGACCTGTTGGTGGAGACAAAAAGAGACAAACATTGTATTATAATGATTGAAAAAGTAGACATAAAGCATTCCTTTGTGGCTCTGCCCATTGCTTCTTCTTCAAAAACACATGACAAACACACCCACGCAAGCACAAACACAGACGTACGCAGACACTCAAAGTACACAGCAGTCAGATACAGCACATTTCCAATTCTGTTTTTAATGGCAATTCCTCAGAAGAAAGCCTGTGGTGTCCCTCCAACCTCTTGTGTGTGTGTGTGTGTGCCAGGAGACTGACGCAGCTCTTTCATGTAGCCACTATGCTAATGAGCAGTCGAGATGCTGAGACCTGAAAGCGGTGGCTCAGCTCAGCCAAGCCGATAATACACTCACATCTCAACATTTCACACCTCAGCTAGCATAACACATTACGGCATAAACTGCCAGAGCGACAACGGCATGAGCGAACATACACTGCACAAATGTCCAAACACACATGCCAACAGGCACGTGCATGTGTGCATACCTGTGATTTCATAAAGAATCATACATAAGCCTACCATGAACAGACACTACAAATGCATAACACACACACACACACACACACACACACACACACACACACACACAGCCCCAGAGCTGACTAATCCGCTGAAGTGCTCTCCTTGCAATGGATTAACAAAAGAGCAGAGGATTCTCATTTCTGAGCTAAAACACCTGTAAAATGCAGTCATTGTGCAGGTTTTTATTCTATAGAATAAAACTGAATAAATAGATGGCTGTTGAAAAGAATCAATAGCCATCTGACCCACCATATATTTAGTGACCTAAACTACTAATCTGGCAGTTAACATGCACTTAACAACCGGAAAGAAAGAAAACCAGACAGACTTTTTATATAACTCACATCAAGGGTTGAAACTATGCATGATTAAAGACGTGGTTACTTTCACTGAAAGTCTGTTTACGAGGCAGAGTCACTGCAGTCTACAGCCCCGTTTCCACCACACACTTTCGGTATGGTACCTTTGGAACCGCAAACAGTACTCTTAAATGTGGGCGGGGTTGTTGTCACTCACAGCTCTGTCCAGCACTCAGTGTATTTCCTCCTTTATCAGTCTGCACTTTGTTTATCGTCCGTAGAGTGCGGTTTCAGGCCGACATATTCAGAACAAAATAAAACAGGCTGCAGTGAGAGTCTCGATAGGATATTTAGAAATGGGTTTGTGCATTTAGTCCTTCTAAGGCAAGCTCAGGGGTTTAGTGTTGCCGTAGCCCACAGGAACTACGCTCCACAACACTTTTTTTTCTCTGAGTGAGGATTAGAATATATGCAGTTCACATAATCCGGTCAAAATGAATACATATTTTTTTGAACGCTTGAAGATACACTTATTACTAAAAGTGCGTCATCCAAGACAGACAATACAAACTTTAGTAAAGGTCAAAGTTGTCAAACCCGAGGCTCCAAATTTGGAATCCGCTAACCAATGGGTGGAAACACGTCCATTATTTTTATTCAGAGCTCGTTGGGCTATCTGTCTTGTCATTGACCTGCCCCTTATGGATACAATTCATTAAGAATTTAAGCAATAGAATGGAATAAAAGGGAACATAAAAAAACCCCATCATTAACTTCTTTAAATATTCCTCTTGTGTCAAGTGATACGGGTCACGGGAAAGAGAGGATTCTCACCTGACACTGGTTTAATTTACGAGAGGACACAAACACACTGACCTGAACTAATCACTCACTGACCTCCAGGCCAGCCCCATCCTCTGCTCATGACCCACTGTGAAGATCAGAGGTAGCTAGCAAGGCACTGAGTCCTGTGATTCATGCTAATGAGATTAATGATATACATGTGGTGCAGAGAGCACGTTCTCAGCCGTCCTTGCTTAATGACTTAACTAACACATGAATCGTAATAGACACTCTGGCAGAATAACTGTGTGTGTGTGTGTGTGTGAGTACACGATCGATAGTCATTAACCTGTGGGTTGATAGAAACAGTGGCCTGATAACCCTGAGATGCCTTCGCTCCTCTTGTCACCCTTTATCTTTCCACTTTACCTCCTC
This sequence comes from Epinephelus awoara, assembly GCA_035609425.1. NCBI lineage: Eukaryota > Metazoa > Chordata > Actinopteri > Perciformes > Serranidae > Epinephelus > Epinephelus awoara. The sequence continues at coordinate 9,616,081 of CM069311.1, forward strand.
CACCTCTTCATATGTCATCTATTTTTTCTCACTTTCTCCACTCTTAGCTCCGCTCCCCTGCTCTTTTTCTCTCCTTACAGTAATGACAGAGGTCAGTCTATTTCCTGGTTCTTAAGCCAAAGGTCAGGACTGGGTTTGATTGACATCTCCCGTAAAATCGATTGTTATCACAAACTAGGTGGGACCCAGTCAAGCTAGAGGCTTGGCTGCGGTGGGTAACCAACGTGACTTGTTAACAGCTTGTTGTTCTCTGCAGGAGTCCCCTGGTAACCCGGTATCAACTCAATTTGGAGCCACGGGCTGAAATGTTTTCAGAACCCTGCGCTGCAATGTATAATTCATATTCTTTATATTTACAGATGCTGAGGGAATAAGGCTGTAGACTGGGATAACAAGCCAAGCAACTCATTTAACATTCAATGGAGCATTCTTGTTTTGTTTTTTCCCCCCAACATAGTTTCTGTCTTTCTCCATCTAACTGTATCTCAATCACTTTTATTTTACAGTCCCATTTTAGCTCTCTTTTTCTCATGGTTTATTCATTATTACATCCAGCTGTCAACAAATTATCTGTTTGATGTATTAATTTAAATGTTTCCATTATTACAACTCTTTAGCTTTTTTGTTTTCTATTACCTTTATCGACAAATACTAACATCTAATTCAAATTTTTTTTTTGCAGATTTTTCTTAAATTGTAGAGATATTTCCAACTTAATATTGTATACAACATAATTTACATGCAATATACAGTAAAAATTAATCAGATGGTGCAAACTTCTGCTTGTCATGTTACACCAATTCCAAGTGCTACATCGTAGGCAACTGGACTTGCTTGAGTTTCTTGAAGACGTTTCACCTGAAGACGTTTCACTTCTCATCCAAGAGGCTTCTACAGCTCCCGAACTGAAGAAGCCTCTTGGATGAAAAGTGAAACATCTCCAAGAAACTCAAGTAAGTCCTATGATATAGTACTTTAAATGACCATGATCTGGATGACTGAGAATCTTCACCAACATGTTACACCTGCAGGTAGCAGCACCTCCTGACTGCTGAGACAGATCAGTATCCAGAAACTAAATCCACCACTAATGAGCACAACTTTTCCCAATGATCATCTGCATCTATTTCTTAAACACCTGCGGTTACTACGGATCATAATGTACGCATACACATATCAAATACCTAATCTCACCACCAATCTCTGCTAAACCACCACAAACGAAAGAAGAAATCGAGAAAATCTAATCTTTAAAGCCTCTAACTGCAAGCTGAGACCACACACACATGCGCACACACTCAAGTTGTGAGTACCTAACAGGGATTAGTGTGTGTGTTTGTGTGTGCCTCCAGTATTTGTGTTGTTTGGGGTAATTTGAAGGTAAGACTCTCTTTGAGAAAGTCATGTTGTGCGAGTCCAAGTCTATTAGACACAGAGACAGATCTATCAGTGGGTCCTGGACTGATCTATTAGAAGGGAATTCATATCACAACAGCGCAGACTGTATTAGCACAAAGAGTGTGATAAGGAAAAGCCTGTCACGGTTTCCCTGAGGAGCTGGAATCAGCTGGAGGGGAAAAGAAAAATACAATTTCACAACCAGCGAGTTTAGGGGGAAATGGCTTTCAGGTCATGATACATGCCCTCTGATGGCCTTAGTGGTGGAATTTGAAAACATTTTTTTTTTTTTAATTTTGTGTACACAAAGAAAGAGAATTGTATAGTTTGCCACATGTAATCAGCTCGTTATCACTGTCTTGTTGGTAAAACCTTCAATTTAGAACAACTGATGCGTGCAGAACAAACTCATCTTGCTTCCCGCTGAGCTTAAAGTCCAATGGGGCGTCCACAAACCATGAAAACTCTTAATTGTAAGCTCACAGTCTAGTGAGATATTCAACATCCAAATCTGCACATTCACCCCTCCTTACCTGGAATATGGCTATCCAGGCGTAGCCGATATTGTCAAAGTTGACAGCTCCCTTGTGAGGGTTGTGGTCCCCGGGGCGACACACATTATAGTACTGGTTCCAGTTAACACAGCCGTTAACACTCGCCCCACCCACTGATCCAATCAGAGCTGAGCTTTGGTGGGGAGCGGCCAATGAGCACTCGGCCCCGCCCTCTGTGTGAGGCGGCACACTGTGGCAGCGCAGCATCCCGTTCTCGCGGGGAGCAGAGCAGATGAACGGGCTGTCTTCACCTTCCTCTGACATGTAGTAAGGACTTATGGACAAGTTGTACATTCTGGATGGAGAAAGAATAACAACAAATGGCTTTGTTATTACAATACAATAATCACAGACACATTCAGCTTTTAGATAACTCTTTAGCTTTTTTGTTTTTTGTTTATCTCCGTCGTTCTTTCTGCTACAAGTTCTATAGCAGGTCATATTATCAATATCCTGCAGATACACTGAGACCTGGCTAATGTGATAGATAACAATCCTTTTGCTTTTTCAGAAAATTACAAATTTGCACTTCTTGAATTGAGAAGACATTTTTATTGCTGCTACTGTTCCTTTCACCAATGATAAGGTTCAGATTATAATTTGTGCTATTTAAAGGGACCGTTGGTAACTTTTATAGAAATATCTTTTTGTGATATTTGCTGAAACTGTCACAATAGTACATGGGACCTTTAATCTGATCGTAAACAACCACAGTTGTTGTGCGCAGCCCTACACCCCCTCACATGCTCTCACTCAGTCAAGATCACTACTGTCATGGCTTCGGGAGCTTTGCACACACAATAGAGTGCTGCAAGAACAAAGTTTTTTTGTAAGCTAACATGCTAACAGAAGTTAACATGGCCATGTCAAAGAGGCCAATGCAATTTTTCCATATGATGTTGGATTACTGCAGAAAATAAGGTTTGTGGCAAACAGAAGTTTATAATTTTTGAGTGTAAAGTCAATCGCCAGAAGTAAAAAGCTAACAGCTATAAACAAACTTCACCCTGGCTGACTGCTTTAACGTCACCGCTACAACAAGGCTATAAAGCTGTTTTTGCTGTGATGATGCCACTTGTTAGTAACTGCCTTTTTTAAGATGTGAAAGCTTCAAAATTAAGGGGTGGAGTGTTTATTTTATGTCAAAGAACAAAAAAGTCTCTTAAGCTTGTGTTCACCACAGCCCTTGTTTAAGGCATCTTATAACAATGAAACAGGAGTGCTAAACTGCTAACTAATTTCTTTTCTGCACCACTCCATGCCTGAATAACAACCACCAGCAATGAAAAACTGTCCATCCCTCCTCTGCCAACAATAGCGTGCACAGCAAACACAGAAGTTCAGAAGAAGACAGACATCAAAATGCAACCTAAAAAGACAGTTAAACCAGGCCTGAGTTGGCATCAGCTCTGAATCCTTCAGATCCAGTAGCTCTCTCCACCTCAGGAAAGCTGCTGCGATATTCCCGTTTTATCTAAGGCTCTGTTTAACTCTCTTCTTAGCTTGCTCTTTGTTGTCAGTCTTGTGTTTACTCCTCTGTACTGTGCACACTGTTGTTGACAGGCCAGTATGTGCATGAACACAGATTCACACATTAGAGACTCTTCTTGATCCTGATTTGCTAATTTTTTTCAGGCGTGGCGGAATCAAGCGAATCCATTAGGAGAACTGGGAGAAGAACCAGATTTTTTTCACAGATTACCTGTCTCATGTACTGCTGTCAGGATATAATGACAATTTCAGCAACAGGACAAAGGTTTTTTGATACAATTGTTAGGCCTTCTGTAGCTTTAAGGCCCTGACACACAAAGCCGAGGGTCGGCTATTGGTCAATGTTGGGCCATCCATGAGCATCAGTCACCCTAGCTGGTGCAGTGTGTCTCACACCATTCCCCCCTTATTGGCTCTCATCGGCTTTAATTTGGACAATTTAGCATGTTGCATCGGTGTCAGTGATGGTAGGGCCCTTTGGTGAATGAAATCACTCTGGCAGTTCAGTTCAGTGCATGAGAGAAGAAATGGAAGTGAGGAAAGTAAACAAAGAGCTAAAGTCAAGAGGGAGTGAGATCAAAGCTTGTTTTATAAGGTAAGATTATTTTTCTTTGGTCATTCAGCTCCTTCAGAGAAACGTTTCGTGATGGTTTGTGTTATTGTTTTCTGCCACACGGTAAGTATGCTCTGTTCTTTCAGCATTGGATTGTGTTATTAATGTGCTAACTGGCTAACTAGCATCAAGATGGTTTTCTAGTTTCCCTTTTTGAATGATGAACACACACTACCACCATCTGCTGGTGCCATGAGTTATTTCCTCTCACACAGGTGCAGAACAAACGTGCTGGTTGGCTGTCGGCTGTAGTCTTTGCGGCGTGTTGATGTACAACTTTTTTGCCGTGACCTGCCAATGTCAGGCAACGCAGCAGGAGGGCTTTATCACCGCTACTTCTCTGAAGTCGGTTTGGTGTGTCTGAGCCTTTGAAGTGAGTTCTCAGATTTAAACCTAGATTAGATGTTAGCAAACAGCGTAATCAATGAGTGCTGATGTATCGGTGAGCTTATTAAAAAGGCTCACATCCAATCACAGATGTTATCTTTGAATTCCCCACAAAACACCTCCAGCAAGAAAGACCAACTAATACTCCCACACTCTTTTCACACCACATCTACACTTAGACTGTGTTCTCTTCTTCTGCAGCATCTCAATCAGTGATTTACACTATAATCATAAATCCTCTGAACAATGAAGTAATGGGGTACATGAACCCTCTGTATTTTAATTGCTCAATGGCTCAAAAATAAAACTACAGCTGCAAGCAACAGAGCAGTGTATGTTAAAAAACTTTTACTGAAGCAAACTGCAGCTTTTATTTGCAGGACCTTGTTTCAGTCAAAACTGTCCCTCCTCTTCATCAGTCAGTTTTACTTTATAGAGGGGTGTTCATTTTGGCCAGACCATCCTTGTCTTATCCACTCTGTCTCTGTGCATTCACATGGAGGGTTTAATCGATTTTCTTCTCATGGAACAAAGTACATCCTGCAGTTTACCTGCTTATTTATATCCTCCTTTAAAGTGGAGAGCTCTCCACAACAGTGAGTGTACCTTTATGCAGAGTGACAGTCACTCGTGAAGTAGTGGAGAGGGACCAATTAAGGAAAGGATCGTACTCTTTGCCATACTGTCTACTGAGTGACTCCAATTATACTCCAGCCAATCTTTTTTTCCCCTGTAACCTGTTTGTCTGTTGCTGTCATCTTAATGTCTCTCCTTAAGACTCTCCATTGGATTATAATTACTGAATGGATTAATGTGTACATTACCACAATGATAGCATATATACTGCTAGTAGCTTGTGAATTTCCCCCCTTAGAATTATGTGTTGTGGAGATGAGACACCGCGGAAGACACCGCCGGCTGATGGAGAACCGTTTTCAGGTAAACTTATTAAATTAAGTTTGCTAAAGCTGTGGGTCGTCGTCATCCTCCGCTTATCCAGGTCTGGGATGCGGGGGCAGCAGCCTCAAAGAAGCCCAGACAGTCCTCTCCCCAGCCACTTTCGTCAGCTCTTCTAAAGGGGACCTCGAGGCGTTCCCAGGCCAGCCGGGCGATGTAATCCCTCCAGCGTGTCCTGGGGCGGCCCCGAGGTTGGACATGCCCGAAACACCTCCCAAGGGAGGCGTCAGTGAGGCACCAGATACCTGAATCACCTCAACCTGGGGTTGCACCTGGTGGCCGGGCCTTCACCCATGGGGTCCGGCCCGAACCGGCTACATGGGCTCGTCCTTTTGCAGGCCCACCACCCGCAGAGGGATCCAGAAGGGTTCGGTGCAGTGTGGATCGGGCAGCAGACCAAGACGGGGGCCTTGGCGGTCCGATCCTTGGCTACGGAAGGAAAGCTGTGGGCTTTTAGCTAATGCTAATTTTACCAACAGGTTACCGTTAGCTGGTCAACAACTATGAGTTAACTTAATATATAATCGTCAGTGGCACGCAATGCATCTTGGAATAGGCAGGGCCAAGACGGATTCATCCGTTGCATCTGCCAAAATCTGGGAAAGAAGGCTGCATTTCTCGGCTGCATTTGAAGCATCCTTTGAAATGGGACAGCATCGGTCACGCCGATTTGAAGAAATCGGTCTTCAAATGCAGCCCCTGAATCGAGACACAGCTGTAGTGACGTACAAAGTAAAAAATACCCCTCTTAGATGTAGTAGTAGTGGAGTAAAAGCACAAAGTAGCATAAAGTAGAAACATGTAAATAAGGTAAAAGTACCTCAAAGTTTTTTTTTTTTAAGTACAATACTTGAGTAAATCTACTTCCCCACTGACAGTCAAGATTCATATTGCACTGGAGGTCAGACAACCATTTGTTCTGTAAGAGAAAATCCTGCAGTCTCGACTATGAAATATTAAGCTGCTGTTCTCCTTCTGTCTTTCTCTCTTACACACAGTAAGGACTCAGCAACATCGACTCTGGTACAATTTGTAGCATTACATCAAAACAGAATTAGTTCAAGGATATCTAAGTGACATATTTGGCTTCCTGGGGTTGTGGACACTGAAGCAGTTTTTCTTTCTCTTTTGCATAATTTCAACCCCCACGGCTAAATTGGTGACTCTGTGTATGTGCATGTGTGCCTGTTTGTTTTGTTTGGGAGACAGTGCTTGCTGCTCTTCTTTTATGAGATGTATCTTATTCATCATGCGACAAGATAAAATGCAAACGGGAGCACAGGTTAATCTAATATTTTCATAATGTGTGTGCAATGTAGAGGGAAATACAGCGTTGTCTTTACTGAGTCAGCACCTTGTCAAAGTTTTTTTTCTGTTTGGGTCAGTCACAATGTAATATTCTATTTTTTCAAGCCGGTAAAACCTAGATAAGTTTTAAATGTATTTGGAATTGTCATCATAACAGAGAGTTTGAAATGTTCCCTTCCGTTCAGTAATTTCCTGTTATGCTTAATCTACATCCAGGGTTATGTTGTTTGGTCAGTTTAATTAAATTTAAATTAATTTCCCACAAACCAACATCTGACAACATTTTTGTAATATATTTAGGGCTGTCTAAATTAATTGCATACATAATTTTTTGCTGTGGAAGAATTTTAAAAAATTCAATTCAAATTAATTTTGGCAGATGTGTCGTAGTACAGCTGCTAGATTTTGGACACAATTGTCTCACTGTCTTCTATCACTGAAACTGGTCTGCAGTCCATTGCAATCCATTTTGCAAGGGAGGTAGTCGGCCACAGGTAGACTTACTCAGTTTAATATGTCTGAACGCCTGGTCAAGTGTAGTTTGTCTACCTGCTGGTGCTACATAGTAGGGCATTAACGACTTTGATTTTTATCAGGTCGACTTATCTGTCAATGAAGTCAAAGTCGAGTTGACAAGTCATTGACGTCATCACATTGACACAGCGGAGGAAAGTGAAGTATCTTCACACATGTGATATGTGTCTGTGAAGGCCCGAACATACTCGGGCGGAACGTACGCGCCTCTGGGTTGGCTGCTAAATGCTTTGTGTTGAGGTGATATTTTAGGCTTGTGTACTCTGATGGTAAAAAAATTCCTTACTGTAGAAACTGCAGAGAGCAGTGCTCCCATCAAAAGTTCCATCTGGGCATTTTTTTAAAATGTAAATGTTCCTTTCACAGGGCCAAGCAGCATCGACAAAGCCACTGTGGCCTTCAATGATGCACTGGGTCAAAGGGCACCACAGAATGTGATTAATCATTAATTTTCTTAATTCCTTATGTTTTCTCTGATTAATTTATTGAAATGAATGTGTTATTTTCACAGCGCTGAATATATTCTGGCTTTACTTTAAACCATCTTAAAACACGAGAACCACATCATCTGCAAAGAAGAGGAGTCTCATTTCTTCATGTAGGAGTTTTGGGACTGGCGCACTGGGCTTCTCTCATTTATAGGCAAGTTCATTATTAACTCTGGGCTAAGACAGCCGTATCTCACTCCACATCTCCATTTCTCTCTTTGTCTTTTCCTCTCCTTGTTTCTCTCTGTATGTGTGTATGAGGCCATACGGTGGCTTACATCCTGAGGGCGCTATGCAGTTTGTGTATTCTAACAAATTACAATTTCTGTATTCTTGCTACAGGCAACAGCTGACTGATACACCATATGACAACTCAACACAAACTCTCACAAGAGAGCAAAGAGAGAGGAGCAGAGGGAGGAAAGGGAAGAAAGATGTAAACAGAAGGAGAGAGGGAAAAGGACAGAAAGAAGGATCATGTTTGAGCTAAGTGAGCTGAGCATGTTTGAAGATTTCATGTGTGCTTGCTGGAGGCAGTGCTGGTCACCATATGGATGTGGAGAGCAGCACTTGCAAAGCAGGGTGGGTGTACTTTATCTGTTTGGGGGAAATTAAAAATTGATTGCAACTTCTAAGTCTACTGAAGGATTTTTTTCACTCATCTCTGCTTTGTCTATACTCAAAGAAAAGAACTTAAACCTGCTCCTACTCTACTCAAGTGTTTCTTCCCAAAAATCTTCCCACAAATCCAATCTAGATTTGAGCATGGTATTGCAGGGGCAATTTTCTGGGCCCATTTGTGCTACTTCCAGCCCAGACGGAAATGAAAAAAAACCCAAAAAAACAAATACTGCAGTGGCGTAATTAACAGAGGGATATAGAGGACATGTCTCCTGCACTTTTTCAAAAGGCAGCATTGGACCGCTCCATTTTTTAAGTCCACAAACTAGTGTTACATTAAAAAAGGGGAAACTTAAACTTAAAAAATTGGTTTTTGATGTATTTCCAAAAGTATGAAAGAGACAAAAAACATTTTTTTTTTTTTTTTTACATATCAACATAAAAAACAATGAAACTTACTTGCCACCTTTCACAGTTTACTTTATTGCACCACCTTCATTGTTTCTGTGCAAATTTTCTTCATCAGTGTGATGGCCTGACCTGTGCCAACATACTATCATATTTTACCTTAAGTAACGAGAGAAGAGGATAAAAAGGAGCTGAGAGGCGGAGTGTGGGAGACACATCGTGACACATAGCGACACATGCCCGCAGCAGCAGCACTGGAGTAGTGGGGGAATGGCTTTTTTCCCATTTTGTTCCCAGCATGAATTAGATTGCTGTGCTTTGTTATTTTAGTTTGGTTTGGAGATTACCTTTAGTTCCGTTTTCTGATTTTGTTTGGTTAAATTTAGTTTCAGTTTAGGTAGTTTGGGGTTGAGCTGGGTCCAACGGCCCACTGTGTAATTGGCCCAGCAACTTCCCCATTTTTTCTTTCTTTTGGCTGGGATCTCCAACCCCTTTTGTTTCATCCTTTGAGTTGTAAGTATTGTTTTATGCTTTTTAAAAATAAACCTTTGTTTGTCCTTTCCCCTGCAAACTGCGTCTGGCATCCATTCATATGTTCCGGTCTCTAGTTGTGCCTTTGTATGTTGAAAGAGGTCATAACAACATGAACTGCGTATTTAAAAGCCTCTCGGCTCGAGTTTTATAACCATCTCCAGAGTGGTTCTATTGTTGTTCTACCCTGTGTCGGGGTAAGCTACCAAAAAAACTAAAAAGCCCTTCTGATATGTGTCTGCATTGTGTCGTCCCTTCACACCTTTAAAATCAAAATTAAAATCAAACCTACATACTGTATCACAAGACCAAATTCCTTACGTTCTGATGTCCTCTCCCAAGAAGCAGCGGTTGCGCAGCAGCCCCGCCCACAGCTGGACTCCAACAATCCCGAAGATGAAAAAGACAAAGAAGCAGAGAAGAAGGACATTTCCCAGCATGGGTAGGGTGTCCAACAGCAGTGTCACCAAGATCCGCATACCTACATAGAGGGACACAAAAAAAGTAAGCATGAGTTTTGCATGCGGTGCAGGAGCTAACCTTTTACTTGCCCTCTGGTTACTGTACACCCTGACAACCTCTATTGATCTTGTGATCTTGGAACCCATAACTTCATCCCGACAGCCAATATAATTACAAGTGATGACAATACTGAAAGTGACAGCTTGACATTATTTCATCCTCTGGGATTTGAACTCACAGCTTCCCTGTGGCTAGTATTATCTAACCACATGCATTCAGCATCCAGCTCTAGTTGTCAGATGTGTTTAGCATCAGCAAAGTCAGGGATCTAGTCCCTGAGGTCCCTCACAATGTGTTCTGGCCCCTTTCACATATATCGCAGCCTTGTCACAATGACCACACTTACAGTACGATAAACTCCATAGTGTCTCGACTAATTTTGACAGTGGCAATGCTATGCAAACTTATATCTCCTCGAGTCCCCAAAATCTAATCTCCAGACTGTTTGTGCTGTGCCACTGCAGGAGAAAGTTTTCGCTGAATCCATTATCATTTGGTGAAAAACAAAATCAAATGCTTTGGTTTGCTGTGGAGTTTCCCAGTCATCAGGATGGGCCTAAGCTGCACTGAGCTCACAAGAGTTCTTATTAAAGTCTGTGCCAGCAGCTAAACATTATTAAAACTATCATCACTGTTAAATTCATTTCCACTAATTCAGAATGAAATCAAACTCGTACAATTGTCCAGATGATTATGATTAATTATTTATGCATGTTTGAAAGCACTAATGAGCAAAATGTGGATATCATTCTATCCCCATGTCGTTTACAAATATAGGAAGTGTCCTGGCAGTGGATTTTTGATGTTGTTACTAACTCTCCCCACTCAGAGAGAATGACTCATCAGCATTTAGGGTGCGTCGTCCTATCTGTGTTTATCCGTGTGTACTTCTGTGTACACTCATTAGCCATAAAGTTGCAGTACAGAACATATTTTCTCCACAGTCCCACAGCATGAAATCTCCTGTGATGGGTTCTACTTTAGTCTTACATTGTATATTGTTATGTTGGCATTACAGGGCTTAATGTTCAATTCAGATTATCTCCCCAGATCCAATCATTTTGCCACGACTGTTCACATTCATGTTTGAACTGTTCCCTATCTGACATCAGTGTGAACTGATCTCTGCCCTGAAACGTGTCACATGCAACAGATAATGTCACTCACATTGTGTTGGAGCAACAAAAAAAAAAAAAAACATGCCACAATTGCGGCAGTAGCTCAGTCTATAGGGACTGGGGTTGGGAACCAGGGGGTTGCTGGCTCAAGTCCCCGTCCAGACCAAACATGGAGTGTAGACTGGTAGCTCGAGAGGTGCCAGCTCACCTCCTGGGCACTGCAGAGTTGCCCTTGAGCAAGGCAGAGCCCCCAAACTGCTTGGGGCATCTGTCCATGGGCAGCCCCCTCGATCTGACATCATGTATAGGTCCTGTTTGTGCATGTGTGTGTGTATTTTGGGCCTGTGTGTATATGACAACAGAATGAAAAAACTGAATATCCACTCAGGGATGAATGAAGTATATCTTCTTCTTCTTAAAACAGGCATTTGAGGAAAAAATAAATGTATGAGCAAGCGTTCATCTCTTGCTGTGGAGGTCCAATGACATTTCGTCATGATGAGGAGAGGACTGCCCACTGTTCCAAAGGACCATTTCGCCAATGGCAACAGAAGCACATGGCTAATTAATATGCAGAATGACATCATCAGACTTGCGTTTTCAGGATGCCAGGCTGTTGTAAAATGGGACATTTTTCAGACTGCTGAGGTTGCAGGTTAATGAGCCATTGCAACAATGGCTTGAAGGCTGGACGACAAAGGAACACAGAGGTACTAGCTCCATTACCAGCTATTGTTGTTAGTTTTGTGGAGAGGAAGGTGTGGGTGGGGCTGCCATGTGGAGGGTTTCAGAGAGGAACAGTCCCTCCAGACCTTAGGATGTCCATGGCTACATTCCAATATCTCTGTCGGCACCTCACGACAACGCTGTCAGGGCATGAAGGCAAGCTGTCCCTGACAGAAAGCGTCTGGCAGTTGGGCTCTTCCGGCTGGCGACTAGTGCAGTCTACCACAGCACTGGTATGGTTAGGTATGTTAAGTACAACATGGAAAAAAACATGGATGTATGGGGAAACACACACATGAATTTCAATATGACCCTCCTCACACATGGCCAGTGATCAGATATGTATCAGATTTAGAACTACATATGAAAGTGGCCAAGATCTGATTAAAAACCCTCTGAAAAAATCCTATCTGTGTTACGTGACAGCAAAGAAATCAGACCTGGGCCACATTTGCTTGTAATGTGAATGCAACGTCTGGGATGGCAAAAATAAGAAAAAGTCTACGCTACATTCATCCATCATTCATCAGCCCATCCAGTCAACCATCCATCTTTCCTGACCACAGACCAGCTGCACATCTACAGCTGCATTGCGCTATAATGTGTTTTTTGTGAGATATGTGACAGCCAGGCAGGTGAGGGTCAATCCATCAAAACAGAGCTCTAATGAGATGTGGTCATGGCTTTGGGGCGGAATAGAAATCGATAGAATCGCGCAGTTTAAATCATTGTCCCATCACCAATCTGTCTCGTTTCATCTCGCCTGAGATCTTCTGCTCTATACACATCTGCCTTTTCATACCTGTCAACAAGCTATTCGCCTTGTTGTTTCCCATTTCTCACAAAACAGAAGTTATACACATGGAAAATGAGAAAACCTAACACACACTCTAATGATAGACATTTCTCATCATAAAACTGAAAAACAAAGTAACGTCTGTTTGCATGCTTGAGGTGGATAGCGATACTCCAGAGACATTAGAATATCACCGTCTACCTGTGTGAATGCAGCACATGGAAATGTACACACATACACACTGAGTAAACAGCACACAGATGCCTTACTATAGAGGCATTTGTGTGCTGTGAAATCTGCTCAAACGCAAACATCTCACAGCATTGACATCCCCTAAGCAGAATACTAATGGTTTCTCTACACGACATTTGAGTGCAGAGATGTGATTCAGCATTACCCCGAATTTCACTTCTTAAAACAGACGGGATTAGAAAACACAAGAAGATTTAAATCTGGATTGACAACGTGTGTACTCTCAGAACTGCAAAGCGCTCTGGTAGGTTTAATTAAACTAATGCAATCTAATGGCACACAAGTGGCAGCTTGGATGAGACCATCTGAAATTGGGAAGGACAATATCCAGAAAGTCATGCCACAGGGAAAAGTTAAGCTTCCTGAGGCCTGAACTTCTCGAGAAAACAAAATTCTACCAGGCAATAAACATTATTTTAGCTTGTGGGAAGTGATGAGGGTAGGGTTGTTCAGGAGAGACAAAATGAAATATAAATATGTAAATACTGAAAGTTTTTGGAAATACTCAAGTAAGTCAGAATGTGTTCTTGATTTTTTTCCTTTGATATGTTATGGAAAGGAGCAGGATTGTAGACTTGTAGATTGTAGAATAAATAAAGTTGCTTTTTATATTAGATCTGGGAGGAATGAAATATGTTAACGTGAAATAATTGTCACTGGTAAACAAGCAAACAACTATGATGAATGAGTGGCTTTCCACAATCTTCTGACTCATCACACTGACTGGAAATAAAGCAAACTTTGCAATAATGGTTGTGACTAAAACTAAAATTTGCATTACATTGCTCCTTGTAGACTAAACATTTAAAGGGATAATTTGCCCATTTTCAACCAGCTTTGCATTATAATAAAGTGGGTATTATGCGTAACTTAACTGTGGTAAACTTCCCTCCATCTTATCAGCGCTTAATCTGCGTATTTGACTGGCTCTAGCACTACAGATTGTACTTCCACTTTTTTGTTTGCCCGCCACCAGGGGCACAAAGAGTATAGAAGCGGATCAAGAGACAGATCTGCCCCTCTCTCTTTCTCTCAAACACAAAAGCAAACTATAAAACTAGGCAGCACTGATCAACTAAAAACAAAGATTCTGTTACTGCATTGCCTATTTTGGCTAAAATGTCATCAGATTTTTTTTTTTTTTTTCATGCACTGTTTAGCTGTAACATGAGAATCTGTGGACAGGAAGTGAGTACCATACTGTTTCCTGTTTATTGAAAAAAAATGAGGGTGTAAAAACTGACTTAAAACAGTAAAACTACAGCACTTCTGTTTAAATATCAACTAAGATTTTAGTACTGCATTGCCTATTTCGCCTAAAATGTCTTCAGAATCTTATTTTAGTGTACTGTTTAGCTGTAATATGAGAATTTGTAGACAGGAAGTGGGTGAGATACTACTGTCAATATGGAGAAGTGGTAAACAAATACTATAATTACAATTTGGAGCATTAAAAAACCTTCAACAATATAACTTAAATGTGGCACATAGCAACAATAATGTTATATTTGTAAACCCAAATGTATCCAGTACCTTATTGCTATTGCTAACTATAAACTGGATTACTCATGCGTCAGCAATGACTGCCTTTAACAAACACCATTTCCCATAAACCCTTGATGTTCCCAGGCTGAAGAGGCTGGTCCAAAAGCAGGTTGAGGGGTCACAGCTATCTCAGACATGTCTATAATAACAGCGGATCAGAGATTAAAGCTATAAATCAGGAAAAAAAGAAATTAGAAGCAAACATTGTTGAGTTTTATGGAGAGGTTAGTAGCACCCATGTGGCTATACGTGTAGTTTTATTTAAGGGAGCTGTAGTTTTTCCTGTGCTCACAGAGTACTTGTTGTTGAGAGCAGAGAGTTCTGCTCACTGTTTCCAGGTTACAGCACAAAAACATGTTTAATATCTGTCTGACAATGAACGCTTCCCATCCACTTAGAGCAGAGAGACAAACAGAGAGATGGAGTGATAGCAGAACGCTTTGAGACAAACAGAGACGGTAAGTAGGGAGAGAAAAACTTGAGCCTGGCTACTAGCCCGGCTGGCTTGCGCCCACAAACACTCTACATCATCTCTGATCACAACTCAGATGGAAGACAAAACAAAAGATGAGATGGAGCCTGACAGAAATAAAAAGAGAGGAGAAATGAAGGAAGGAAGCTGATGTTACACATCCTCCGGGTGTTTGTGCGTACCTGTGAGAATATGAGTCTGTGGGCTTTGGGGTATGTTTGTGTCTCTTTGTATCCACACTGACCTTGAGTTTCCAGCTCCGAGTAATACCTCTCATTGTAATTCTCTCCCTCTTTCTTCTTTCCATCTACCACCCAGTGTCAGACCCTTCAGGGTGAGACTGGAAACTTGTTACAATAACATAAGTTTCACTTCACCTTGTCCGTGCTTGTAAAGATTGCTTCTCGGGGCTACTGTTAGCTTAGGGATGAGGTTAAGGTTAATGTTAAATTCTTCAGTCCTCACAGAGGTAGAACAACACAGCGAATGTGTGTGTGTGCGTCCCTGTGTGTAAGACTTTTTGTGATGATAGCTTGAGAGAAACAGACAACCTGCCATGCTTTATGATTGTGTTTTGGTTATCTGCAGTGCCCAAAGCACCCACACACAGACTGAAACGACACACACACACGCTTGTACAAACATATAACGTCATCATTTACGTGGAAGAATCCTGGGTCATTCTGTGTCGCATGCGAACAACTGGCTTATTCTGGGGAAGCAGGGTCATCATTCAAGCACACACACACACACACACACACACACACACACACACACACACACACACACATACCACAGACTTTCAGCTTGCTGTCGCCAGACTGCGAGCAGACATACATAACCCTGACAACATACTTAGTCAACGTAGCACAAATACCTGCCATGTTCCAATAATATTCCCATGGGTTCTTTAGTGTTGTAAGAATTGATTTTTTTCCCAAATAAATTGTGTTTCATGAACAATAAAATTGGTTTACTCTGTAATAATACTTAACAGGTTGACATCAGACCGAGACAGCTGTTTACAAGAAGAAGAAAAATTTAAAACTCAGTGTGTAACCTGATCAAGCGAGGCGTATTGAACAAAATGTCTACCAACACTGGCAGACTGAAGCTGAAAAACAGCTTGGCCGCTTGCCTAATGTATGCTGGTTAATAATCTAGTACGTTGTTATGACACCATTGTCCCACGATCCTCTTTAGCTGTAGATTCATGGCTGCTTCTGTCACAGAGCTTTTAGGAAAATGACAAACTATGTGCAAGTTCTCACTCAGCACTGGCGCGGCACAACCTCTGGAAGTGGGATTAAAGCAAACAAGAAGTCACGGATCATCGGTCAACTCAGCGTTAAGTAGCAAGAATACAGACACCAAAACATTTAATTTTTTCCATTTTGTTTTGGTTTTGTGGTGTTCAATGTAAACTTGATGAATGAAAACAGGTGGCTAACATTATGCACCACAGTATTACAGTAATCTCAGGGCATTTAGCGTAGGATACTGGAAAAATATAAATACAATATCAAATCTTTAAGCTAAACTACCTGTGCTAAGTGTTTATACTACAATAAGATATTGTCACTATTGGGAAAGGAAGCGTTCTGTGGCAGACAATTGTGCAGAGTTGCTCACAAAAACTTACATAAACAATATAAAACAAAAGAAAAAAACTATAAAGCATTTTCATATGTTTAGTATTTATGAGTATAGACAACATACGAAAAAGCTTTTTTTCTCCTTTTCAAACCTTGTCACTGACTTTTCTGCTTCTTGCTAGCTAAATTCGTTTATTCCTAGAGATATGCACAAAAACAAAATTAGATCAAAACCCAATATACAGCTTTAAATCTGAATATTAGCTTTATAATTTGAAAAAAGAAGTGAGGGCATTTATTCAGTCATGGATTTTTTTTGCCACCAGGCTAAAATGAATGTGAAGACATCTTAACATGACTAACAATACACTAAGACACAATTCCACAGCAGAGGGGACCTGCTTTCTCTGGAGCTGTGACGTTACCTACTGATCGAGCTGCTTTTTGCTTGATTTAAGACAACCCATGTCATTTTGCGTTGCATAAATTAGCCTAGCAGCAAGCGGTCTTTTTCTCTATTTATATGAAATAAATACAATTATATGAAACTGGGAAAAGTTACAAAATTCAGCTCCATTATAACTCACAAGTTTCACTGTCAAAACAACTGTCTTAGCTAGACACGTCTTCTCCACATATACAGCATGCTAATGTTATTAGCATAAGCCTATGGCATTTCACATTGCATTAATTAGCCTAGTGGCTAGCAGAGTTTTCCTCTACTCAAATGAAGCCAGGATAACTCACACAAGACTTCAAATGCTATTCTTGGGGGGCTTTTTTTTTTAACTTGTTTCTTATCTGTGAAATAAAAGTGAATAACAGCTTCATTTCCAATAAGGGGAATGGTTTTCAGTTTGCAAAAATAAACAGGAGGTCTGCATCAACTCGTCACGGCCCTGACGGTGCCAGTCTATGGCCAGCGCCTCGTCATTTCAAAGGAGCAGCGGCCAGTGGGAAAACACACTCATGCCATCAATCACTCTGACCAGTGGCATAACTTCATCACTGACTCACTCATGGACAGACTTTTGCATTTACAGGGCTAGCTTGCATTCCACAGCCAATAACAGTCAAGGCTTTGGCAAGCAGGTTCAGTGAATCACCGTTGTGTA
Organism: Epinephelus awoara; assembly: GCA_035609425.1. Classification (NCBI taxonomy): domain Eukaryota; kingdom Metazoa; phylum Chordata; class Actinopteri; order Perciformes; family Serranidae; genus Epinephelus; species Epinephelus awoara. The sequence goes on from CM069311.1 coordinate 9,633,512, forward strand.
TCACTGTTGTGTGCTTAACTGTTAACATTGACTAAAAGAGCAAATGAGTGCAGGTGCTCATTGCTAATCAAGGAAGGTAAACCATCAGAGCATTCACCTGAGACGTATCCCTGCAGTTATGTAAATATGGACTTACTTGGTACTCTGTTGATGGCCCTCAGTGGCCTGAGCACTCGGACGGTACGGATGGCTGACAGACTGGCGTTATGGCCATCCAGAGAATACTCCATTACCCTGGAGGCACAGTTGGAGAAAGGCAGGAAGAGAGGGTTTTGCTTCATGTTCTGCACTCACAGGTATAGCTACACAAAGTCAACACCAAAAATATTATAATGCTCATAATAGCAGCCGCCCACATAATTACTGTACATGTGACATTTAATTACATACAGTCAAAAGCTCTTTCCTCTCTGTATAGTTTATATTGTAGCACCCAACATCATCAGTGTGACAAGCAGGCAGAGAACTATGGTCCTAATTGTGTCAGTTACTTGTGCTCTGTGATTGTGCTGGCTGTGTGAGGAGTGTGTGTGGTCATACTGGCTCGGCCCTTGGAGTGTGGGAGTAGCTCAAGGAATGTCTGCTGCTGATTGGGTCCTGCCCTCGCCCTCAACATATGTAGTGGCCCCAGACTTTAGTCTGGGAGCGCAGCATGTGCTCCTCCAGTCTCCAAATTATAAGTCTTGCTTACTGATAGGTGCATTTTGAGGCTGCACAGATTGGTAAATATAGTACTGAATGTTGCTTATCTCTGAAGTGGAGCTTAACTGAATGGTATGGTGCCATTTAAGACAAGATTTACAATAAATGGTGACTGCTGCCGGTGTAGATGTTGCACATAACCACATTGTTGCATCCTTACTCCTCTAGATTACAGGGTGACAGAGAGAAAACACAGGGCTCCTATATTAAGGACACTTCTATTTTGATAATGATAGACATTGTGAGGACAAACACATACATAAACACGCCCACAGGTACAAACACATGCACCTGCATCATGCATCTTTGTCATGCATAAGCTGTGGGTAGTGTATTTATTCCTGAGGCAGAAAGCTGTATGTTTGTGTGCATTCTTGTTCGTGTGAGACTGCACTGATTGTTTACTTCGTACTGAGTGAAATGTTATCTTATTCAAAGCTGACTGCTATTGTCTGGCTGCAGATAACAGACAAAACAGAGCAACTTGTGGGCGTGAGCAAAAAGCATTGTGGGATACTAACCCCGCCATGACGATGACAAAGTCAAGCTGGTTCCACTTGTCACCGAGGTAACAATTGGAGCCAAAAATCCCCAGGGCCACCATCTTGATGACCATTTCCACAGCAAAGAAAGCAAAGATACAGTCGTCCAATACCTGAGGAAACATGGTGAGAGAAACAAACACACAGACAGAATTAATGTTTAACAACAACAACAAGAGGAAATTGACTTCTTGCCGACAGGAAAAAGGTCAAGTCCTGTTAAGTGTCCTCGTCAATATGGACCCCCATTTGGAGAGTAGCAGTGAAAGTGCCAGTGGAGGTTGTCTGAAAATAAATTCTTGTCTCCATTAGTTAGTTTTATCCCAGCAGGGAATATCTCTGGCTTAGTATGGTTATGGCTGTGTCTCAATTAATTAGACATCTACCACAGCAAAAAAAAATGTCTGTTTTAGAATATAATGAGCACATCTCAGTGCGCCAAGAATCAACATTACTCTGCAGCGCAAGAGCATGTTAAAGCAAACGAGACAAGTGAGACAAGAAAACAAATGAAATAAGTTTTCATTACCATTTGTTTACAAATTGAGCCTATTATTGTTATTGCTCTTCCTGTCATTTCACAGCAATATAGAGCCGAACATGAAAGCAATGCCTGTTGCAAAAGAAACATTTCATTTTCCTAAATGCTCTTTACATTAGTGATGGCGAATTATACACAATGTTCACTAAAGTAATGACTTAGCTGGTGAAATAAAAATCCAAACAAGGCACATGACTTTACAGGGAGAGATGCTTATGTGGAAGAACAAAGGTTACAATATTGTAACCCTAGTTCTATGGAGTGGTGCAGGAATGAGTCCTAAAACCAAGAAATGAGTTCGCACTTTACCACTCCCAGTTCCCTCATCTCCAAGTAAATGTTTGGGTTTTTTTACAGGCAGCACTGATGTAGACAGTGTGAATGTTATGTCAGGTGTTTCTATGCAAAGAAAACACACAAAACATGCCTTGTCATAATGTCTTCATGGGCCCAGTTGTCATAAAGATGAGGCAAATACACTGACCTGTAGGATGCGGCACCACTCTGACTGGCAGCTGACGTCTTCACAGGGCTGGAACATCCCCAGAGTCACGCAGTTGAGCAGGATCACCAGCATGGACACATGCTCGAACCATGTGCAGGAAGAGGTTAAGGCCAAAACACATACTTCAAAGAAACTTCACAGAAAAGCAAGAGATAAAGCGGCAAGAAAATGCAAACAAAATGTTATCAGTCTCCTTTTAAATAATGTTAACTTTGCTTCAATAAGGCTGTGGGCAGCTTTTTTCTGTAACACTGCCTCCAGTGCTGACCACAGGTGCATCCAGGGCAGGCAAGATCAGGTGCAAGCCACACACAGGAGCAACATGATCCAAACAACCCTGCTGACCTGTTGCATGGTGGGAGAAGCCATGACGCTCAGAGCTCCAGCTCATAAACAACAATGACAGAAATGAAATACAGTATATGAGCATATGTTAAAAGTACTAAAATCCCAGAAAAAAAGACCAAACATGATTCAGCATAAGAGCATGTGTGTAATCAAACACCCCGCCAACACACTGGAACCGGATGCCAAGGAAGTTTTGTGTGAGTCTAATGCACATAATGGGTCTAATGATGACCCAGTGGGCCTGCTGTTAATCTGTTTACAAGACTATTCACTGTTGCACAAACAAACTTTTTAATGGGTCCATGTCTACTGTACATCCTGTTGCATCATTTGTAAATATAAATTAATGACATGAAGCAAATCCCAGGGAAAAGATGTCTATCACAACTAGGGATGGGGATTTTATAATCCTGACACATAATTCCAAGATCTAGTGCGGCAATAATTATTCGTGCAACTCTTTGATGGGTCTTAAGTTTTGTTTTGGGAGGCCTACTTTCTTGCCACAAGGACAAAGCACAATCTCGAGGGTATAACAAATGTCAGATGTCACCTCCTGACCTGACTGAAATAGCACTTGTGAGTAATCTTTTGTTGATTTCCTTTTGCTTGTGTTATCCTTTCTTTATCCTTTAAGGACTCACTGTGAGATTATTTGTTTAGACAAAGCAGTAAGTTACAGAGGGCACAGCCAACAGTGGATTTTTCTTTCCTGTATTTCAGTTCCTGTTCAAGTTGTAAGAGCTTCAAATGTAATCCATCTATGAGGGATGGAGTCTTAACAGTGGCCACATTGGTGCCTCACTGTATCAGCAGACATTTGATGGTGAGAGTTGTAATCTGTCTGGGTTTGCTTAAGAGTTCCTCTGATGTGCTTTGAGCGCTGCAACATGGACGGCAACTAAAACTGCACCTTCATGCCGACTAAATGAAAGATGACAAATCTGAAAAGCCATAGTGTTTACCTTTTCAATTTTCATTACAAGAGATAAAGTGACACATGAGAACAAACATGGACGACCATATAGAATAGATCAGTGTAGTCACACTCTCTGCTGGCAGATTCATTAATCCGTCATAGCAGCACAACATGATGCGGTGCCATAAATCAAACCAGTCTATAAAAACACAACTCGACTAATAAAATACATACATGGCAAGTTCATCACAGTGCTTCTGCAGCTGCAATACAGTTAGAAGATGTGTCTTTATCACGCTGAGAAAAAATAATAATCAGAGTACCAAGAAAGCATGAGTGAGAGACAGAGAGACTGGAGGGGGGAAAGTGACAAAGAGCGGGAAGCAGCTTTAAATCATGTCTCTTCAAGTTGAAAAAAGCCACTGATGCTGCTGTTTTTCTACTTAAGTTTGGCTTTTGTCCCAGAAACACACACATGCAGCGATCTGGTGTGTGTACCAAGTTGCAGTATTGAAGTATTCCCAGGGTGAAGTACTGTTCTAATTAGAAAGGGAGTAAAAGAAGGAAACAAATGGTGACTACTGTCTTCTACATTGCTCACACACACTCACAAAATACACACAAATGCAGGCATATATACATTGTAGCCAAATTAAGTTTATGTCGCACAAACGCACACACACAAGGACAATTGGGACTCGCTGCTGTCTGTGAGCAGCGGCCGAGACAGAAGTTTGTATCAGCGAAAAAGTCGGACCTAAAACTTTTCTTTTCCTCCAGCAGCTGTTAGTGTAAGAGGTAACTGTGGTCTCCTGTACCCATGGATATAACCTTTAATTTAGCCAGTCTTGTGTTAAACTCTCTGGTTAGATGTCACAAGGCGATGATAGTGCACAGTATTAGTACTGAACGTTTTAGACTGCACAAGAAAACCATGAGGATTCCATGACAAGTTGCTTCTGGGGACAATTTACCTCCTTGTAGTCAAAGAATCATTTGTACAATGTCATACGACGACACACTGAACATGCAATTCACTATGTTATATAAAAAAAGTGTAAAAACACAAGTTTTTTGCTCATTATTATGAAGTACATGTTGATTGCCAATGTATGATCTCCTGGGAAAATGAAGGCACAAAGGAACTGTGCCAAAGACTGCGCAACCAAAACAGGAAGAGGACAGCTAGTGGTAATTATCCCCAGTTACCAAAGCATAAAAAGAGTATCAGTGTAAGTTCTTTGCAGTTACCCCCAGCAGCAGAGATGGCGGATGGTAAAACAACTGAAGTAAATGTGGAAAACAAAATGCAGCATGTCCTGTGTTGTTGGTAGTGGCTCTGAGGCAAACGGAAAGTGATCTGGGGGTCTTTACAACAGTGGTGCCGACAGTAACAACACTTGGGATGGTTGAAAGTTGTCTGTTTCCCCTTTAAGTTTACAATTTGGCATAATCAGATGGAAAGATTAAGTAGGGTAAACGCATCTTGACGTTGTCAGTATATGTAGTATTAGTTGTCAGTTGCTTTGTGACTTCAAACATCACAAGATGTGATTAAAAAACAATTCAAAAAGCAATTAGACAATCAGGACTAAATACATTTAAAACAAACACTGCTTAAAGTAAAGACCCTTTCAGAGCCGATGTCACAATGACATCAGTTTGTCAGCTTAGCTAAAAATGTCGTCTTGTTGTGTTGTTGGGAGCCAGAACAGAAGGAGTCATGGCTCAAAACAAAAACGAAGACAACTATCGTTAAATGTGATAAGACGAAAGGACTGGACAGAGGCGATCATCAAAAATGCTCACGTGCAGCACACACTTCATATCAGGTTAGGGAAAAAGTATTTTCTGTTGTAGGGATGAATAACGTTAAGGGTTATCATGTCCACCTCATCAGAAACTGGGGAGGGATTAAGAGCAATATTGGATTTCTCCGTAATGCTAACTTTTTAGCACATTAGCTAACATTAGCTTCGATCGCAAAACAAACCGGAAAAAAACTGTTCAAGTGACGTCCTCCTTTGTAAGACTGGCAGAGTAATATAGAAATAAATGAAGTTATATTTCTATATGAATTAACGAACGGAACGTCATACTGTTTACTAACAGTAAAAGGGTCTAAAGACACCCAATTGTCAGGGTAATGAATGCTCGTGCAATTTTAAGGGGTCATACAGTAGCACAAAGACTATATCAAAGAGCACGCTTATCTGAATACATTCATAAGGCTGGGTTAAACAGCAACGTTGATACAACCATCAGGATATGGACTGAGAAGGTTTATTTTATCAACTAGAGTGCCCATCATCAATTGTTTATGTCCTTGTTAATTGGGGGAAAAAACAGTGGCAGGGAGCCCTTTGAAAACTAATTGGTTGAACATCTTGATCAGATTGCAGTGGCAATCCACAAGCAATTTCCTGCATATATGTTTTGCATTTTAGAACAAATATGTGATATAAAAATAGCCTATTCTGTTTGTTCTGCTCCCTCCAACACACATCTGTGTGACGGCCCATTTGCACGTCTGACAGAGGATTTCCTGAGCCCTGGCTGCCACCACTCACCTCTGTCAGACCGCTTAATTAACCAAACCTGACAAGTGTGCAATGAGCTCTGCCAAAATGCCACGTCTTTATTCCCTCTGCTGACAAAGCCTTCCCTCTGTCAGCTGTGAGGAAAGATACGAATCTCTTAAAACAGGAGATATGCCAATCAATTAAAGTTTAACCATATAATGTTACTTAATAAGCGCACCGTGTCGATGTAGAGCTGCGATGCCCAGCTGAGCGTGAAACTCTCATAATCACACAGTCACGCTGCTTACATGTATGTCTCTTGTTTCTCACAATTTGTTGTGCTAATATTGTGATGCTGAGGGGAACAGGGTCTGCTATATTTTTGGAAAAGACGGTCTCTGCCAATGCGCCAAGCTCCCACTGCTATGGTATGCAGCAGCTGGATAGTCAAGTTAACAGAAGCAGTGCTACTGTGGGAGGCAGGAAAAATGCAAACGCTGCTGCTTATCCTCTGGAGACACATTTAAAAAGAATGAGAGGGAGAAATAAACAAGGGGCATCTGAGTAGTTTACATCTCAGAGGGCACAGTATGTAAAACAGGGGACTTGTGGCAGCCAGATATGAGTGCTATGTTGAAGGGGCAGTTCAGAAGCCGTGTTCACACAGGGAGCGTTACAGTTTATTCAGTAATCTGTGGAAGCACCAACAGCTCTGAGGCATTACGGCTGCTGCTTGTGTCGTATGTACCCAGTCTACAAATGAGTTAGATGTGCGCTTAGCCATTACGGCAGCGTACAACATGTATTATAGTGCCCCCGGGGGAGCAGCAATAAAACACTGTCAATAACATTGTGTTAAGTTGCAATTGGGTTGTTGTGAGTATTAATACAAAGAGAAAAACACATCTTCAATCACATGGAAAATGCCTTGGGCCAGTCTGTCACAATACAAACACACACACACACACACACACACACACACAGTAAGTCAAGCGACGTAAGGTCGATCCTTCCTTCAGAGATGAAAGATTCAGTAATCTGCGGCAGAATTAAAATGAGAGATTTGAATATTCAGAGAATCTGTCTCGCTCTCTCTCTCGTGTTGCTCTGTGCCCTCCTGTGCTCTGCTTTCTCTAATTCCTCTTTAATCTCCACAGTCAACACCTCCTGAGCCCCCTTCTGTCTTCAGCTCTCCCACACACACACACACACACGCACGCACACCAAACACACACACACACACAGATGCATGTGTGCATGCGTGGAAACACACAAGCATTAATGCGTTAGTCTTCAAAGTCAAGCCAGGCTGTCTCTGCAAAGCGTACGCACTGATTTGCAGTAAACAGAAAACAACAAAGATCCTGTTGTTTCTCAAATTTTGTTTGGCTTCGGCCTCACACACACACACACATGCACACACACACACCTCAAATTCACAGTATGGTTATGTTTTCCCTATGTTCCCATAAGCTAGATCAAATACAATGTACATTGGGTGATTCTCTCCTCCAGCAGCGACAAATCCAGGCCTGGCACACAATGCCCCTGGTCTTACTTGTTAAGGTCGATTTATGCCTCAGCACTCTCTGAGCAAATCAAATGAGGTCTGTGTCGTGTCACACTGGACATGAGGGATGTGGGTATTCATAAGTCTAGCGCTGGGAAAGTTTAATATTTCTATTTATTACCTGTCCGTATAACGGGGCCCCATACGCACTTAAAATCTCCTCTGACCCAATAAAGCTCCAACGCAGTCCTAGGTTAACTTAACCTACAACAAATGGGTTCTGACCCAGTGGTGATGCCGTTCTTTTTATGTTAATGTCGGGTTATTTACCCTCACTAAAATATGGTTATTTTGACCCAGTGTAAAACAGGTTTTGTTAGTTGTATAGGGGGTAAATCAGGAGCAAGCAGTGGCATGCAAAGTTGAAAAAAGAGCTACAGTTGAATATAACAGTTTGCAATCATACCATGTTAAAGTTTGGGTAAATAACTCAACAGTAATATCGAAATTAACACTAATATTAGGTCAAAACAACCCATTGTCTTGGATGCTTCATAACCATGGGTATAGGGTAAAGTCATTTTCACTTTCAAAAGCCCAGTCTGCTCTGATTGGTCAGCGTGTCCAGGTCTTCAAGCGTCTCTGCATAGTCATTGCATCCGGGGAATGACTGTAATGGTAAAAAGCGGCACTTTCTTCAATGAAAAATCCAGAATAAAAGCTTCCAAACCCAACTAGACATGTTGCAGCTGGAGCATAATCTGAAATTTGGGAGAAATTACTAACAAGAGAAACCAAAGATACATGTTTCCCTTTTGTTAGCATGTAGCTTCATGTAGCAGAGTGAGCTACGTAATGTACACACTTGCAGTAGTGTACCTGGAGCAGATGACCATATACATTTGGGTGTAATATGACCGGGGATTTTTAGTGTATATTAACATTATGACCACCTTTGGGCCAGCAGTCCAAATCTAGACACACAATTTAAACTGGCATTATTAGTAATAATTCATAAAGAAAGAGACATTATAGAGAATTAAAAATGTTGACTGTCTTCTTGGAAACAAAGATATTCTTGGCACAGAGGAACTTGTACTTACTTATACCCTTTTTCGACTAAAATTAGCATGTGTCCACAGGTTTTTTAAACACTGGTAAACCCGCTAAAAACAGGCTTTAGACTCTTTTCCCATTGCCAGTAGACCAGAGCTGTGTACACGGCTCTGCAGCAGACGAGTATGCCTTTCTGTGTATGGGTTTCTTTATTCTGTCTGTCACTTTCATTGTCACAGACAGGCTGGAAAACAGGATACTAAATAGTAAAAAGCAGCAAAGAGCCCTGCGAAAACTGTACAGTGGTCACTTCCTTTTATATATCTCTTACTTATTCGTGTCTGAGCAGTGCTTGGGCAGACACAGATGCTATTTTGTGTTGGCACGTCATTGGATCTCGCTGGTAAAGGGGTGAGTGTTGTGTGTCCATCAATGCCAATCAGAGCCAGAGCTGATAAACAGCCATGACTGCTGTGGAGTCATCTGACCCGGGTGGGAATGCCGATCGTAATCTCTCCATATTACATTAAAAAGCCAGATATCGGCAGGTGTTAGTGGGTTTTTTGTGCAGTGGGAAAGGGGCTTTATTTACTTATACTGAGACTTGGCTTTAATTGTGAGGCAGATGCAGGAAGTTCAGCCTCATTTATTTGTTAAAGATTTAAGTGAATAGGAAGAGATTGACTTCTCATTTATCAATTCTTTTTGCCAACAAATAAATGCATCCATCAACCTGACCAGAGTGCCAACATTCTATATTTTTTACTGACTGAAGTCCACCAGTATAACCGTAGTGCTCTAACAGTGGGCATGAAATCGCTGTACTTTAAACTGAATTCTTAAAAGTATGTAACGAGCTGTCAGACTGTAACGGCAGAAATGCACTTGCAAAACTGTTGAGAAAGAAATAGCAGAAACAAAGTTCATGATTGACAGCTTGCAAAAAAAGACAGATATATGGAGCATCATTCATTTTGTGCCTGTATAATGGGCGCCGGATGACTCAGTGTTTATCTTCAGCATCTGCTGTGCAAATATGCAACAATACAAGCCTTCCAAGGTAAACAAGACACAAATATCACAATGCAATATTAAGCATTTGTAAGAGCCTGTTAAATTTGTACCGCACTCTGTCATAGCAAAGTCTCACACCTACAGTGACTGTGATAACACTTACACACATTCACCGGGTGAACATACACACACACAAATGCATAGCGCTTGTATGCACGAGTACACTCAGGGTGAGGCACAGTTTGCAGGTCGTGTTTTGCCATTTCTTTTTTTTTTTTTTTTGCAACAGGACATAAAAAGCAAAGAAGCAGCACTCCACCTTTACATGGTCAAAAGGGCTTTAGCACAATAGTGCACACACATATTTCAGACACATATGGCTGCTGATGCATGACGACAACAATTCCCCCACACAACCTCTTCGGCATACATGGATGCACACAAGCACGGATACGCTGGAGAGGTCTCACAGCACACACACAATGTCAAGCCCACTCCACAATGCATACACAGCGTCAAGCCCACTCCAGTTGAGCTGTCAGGTCAGTGCCGGTGCACAGAAATAGAGAGCAGAGGGGAGAGAGAAGGGCGCAGTAAACAACAAGGGAGCACCGAGACACCACAGAAAAAGAATTGTCCAGTTGTTTCCCATCAGAGCAGTCGGGGCAGTGCTGTGCGTGACAAAAACACACTTTAATTTCATTAAATTAAGAGCGCATTATCAGCTGTCTCTATCTGTGTCCTTCTCTTTCTTCCCGTGTTATGATTTCCTCCCTCTCCTCTTTCTCCCTCTCCTCTTTCTCCCTCCTCCATCCTCCCAGGGCTCTCTTTCTGTCCATATGTGTTAAAGAGGAGCTACAGTGCTAAGTCTCAGCGCACAAGCAGAACTTATCCCTATCTGCTCCACGGCTCAGCGCTCTTTGTTCTGCCATAAACTACAAATTTAGCCTGTCCCGACTGGTTAGCAGCTCTCAAAGTTCCTTTTGCTTCGGCATGAGGAAAAGTTTTAAGTCTGAGAATGTACAGATTTGAAGTGCAAGCTCTCAAATAAACTGTTGGCATGGAATGACATTAAATGGCATCACTTTGCACTTTTGCACCATCCCTTTATCTAAATTTTGTACATCTAGTGCCAGCATCTTCTCTTGGGAGAAACTAGCGTTAAAAATGTTCAGTGCAGATGCCATTGGTCACAGTTAGCAGTCGCAATTTACACAGCTTCGTGGCTCCAGCCCGAAGCTCATTGGCTGCCGCTCTCCTGTGTCAGGTGAAATTCTCCAGCCAAGCGGATGAATTTCAACCCGTCTGTTTTGCTTTGTCTGCCTCATTCTGCTGACTTTGGAGCGAAAGGAGAGGTAATTAGTGTGAATGTAAGGGGCTCACATCAGTGACCAGTCACGCAGCACTCATCTCTGCCATGGAGACAGATGGCTTGGGCGGAAGCAAATCTATGCATCCATACACACCAAAGATGGAGAGAGGGAGACAGAAACAGACTTGTCTGCAACACTGATGTGGATTCTTAAAGTGGTTTGGGGGTTAATGGGGCTCTCAGAGTGGCACTGTTGACAATTTGAAGAGGAGAAAGTGGGAAAACAGAGAAGAAGAAGGGGTGAGGCGACACTCACAACTATATGTGGGAATATGTGAGAAAGCAGCAATGACATATTTGGATGTAAATGGCTCTTCAGGGAGTTTATCACAGAGAGTGTGTGACAGCCTCGTTACATAAGCTTGTATAAAACCTTGTACATTGCTCTCCCAACACAAACATCTACTGTATACTTTCTGCCAGAGTTTTAGGTACAAAAGTTAAATTATTTGATCAATTCTGTCCTTGTTTGCTCTGCACACAGACAGTTTACTTGCACACATTCTCATAAGTCCCACACGTGTTAAACAATGATTCATCAATGCAACTCTGCCAGACGTCCAACAACTTTGTCCCTTGCCTGTTTATGTCTAGACATCTGTTAGCAGAGGTTACTTTTAATCACTTTAATGTGTATAGTTTATTTCATTTCAAGTATACAAGCTGAAGATTTCAAATCTAAAAATAGTGCAGGAATATTATCCTCAACCATACTTGTTTTTTATCCCTCTATCCCCCTCGTCAACACCCTTTCCATCCCTCCCTCCATCCTCAGTTCCTTGACCCTCACCTTGACCCAATATCTATTTTCCCACTGCTGCCACCTTCATTTCTCTGCATTATCCCCCCTCTATCTCTCCTCTTAGCCTTTCACCTCCCTCTCTTTACCTTCTTCCATCCACTTTTGCAATCCATTTCTCTCCAACCCCCTCCCTGTTTCTCATGCTCCAGTCCATCCCTCTTTCATTAGAGGAGAGCAAACTCAATCCCATCAGATGTAATAACCTAATCACACTCTCTACTCAGGGTCGATCAGCAGGGCAGCAGTGTGTGTGTGTGTGTGTGTGCGTAGAATCAGTATGAAAACAAGTGCGTGTGTGCATGTACTTGTGTTGCTTGTTATGATGAGCATACCCATTTAGGTTACAGAGTCCTTTGTCCTTTCTGTGTCTGCTTTATATATTATTACTTTGTACCAGCTGGTGTTATAAAGCCTGCCTGTCAGTGTAATATACCTTGCCAAAAGGCTGATATACTGCAGTCCTGGGGAGGAGGTTGGTTGATGTGCAAAGCACTGGACCTTAACAACAGAGACAGAGGTTTATGCCCTGCTTGTCAGGTTTAAACACTTGGTAAAGGTTAGGAAAAGACTGTGTTTCTTTTTCTTAAACAAGAGAAGAATCAACAAACATGTCCTGTCTCCTGTTACAAATCAGCACTGACCTGTTGAATATTTATCCATGATCTTTCCCTAACTTTAATAAGGATATTGTGGGGTTAACTTGTGTTTTTGCGGATAAATTCTGGATTTGGCAGTGAACTGTAACAGGTGAGTTCAATATATTTTCTAGATTTGCTCATCAAAAAAATGTCTTTGAAGTTTCCTGCTAAAAGCCCCTAAACTGCCTATAAAGCCCTCTGTTTCAGCCCTGCTTAGACAAGGCAAACTTTTTTAGAAATCATGACCCGGTTACTCAAGATCAGTTTCATGTCGGAACTATTTCCTCTCTTCCAAACTACACCTGCAACCTTATCATTGTGCAGAAGGAAGAGTGCATCTACTGCTAGCTATCCTATCACCACTGAGCTAGCTAATGTTGCACGTCAGCCGAGGAGGACGCCATTAATGTTTATATCCAGCGCTGTCATGAGCGCAAGCCTCTCGTCCATGAGTAGATGCACGCTTCCTTCAGCGCAGTGATTCGGCACCACAAGCCCAGTGCCATCTAGGTCAATTATATTTAAGAGAAGACAGACATCTCTACTGCCGATATCTCCAACACTCTGCAACTAACACCAAAACAATCTGAGTTGATACATAGCACTACAGGTAAGGGGAACAATAGGTATTTTTGATATTGGCTGAACTGTCCCTTTAATGTCTCTCCAATATATTTCATTTCAATAGAACCTTCAAATAATTAATCTTGACTTCATGTATAAAATATCCTTATTTGCCAATAATTCAAATGTATTTTCATTAATTTTATCACTATTAATTACTATTCAAACATTTTTCACAGACTCGGTGGTGAGCAAATCTCAGAGGAACTAATTTCTGCTTCAACCAAGCGTCAGCCATGGAGAGTACTGCTGGGTTCAGAGCTTCTCCAACTGCTGGCATCGCCCTACAGACCATCCCAGGCTGTTTGTCCTCCTTCCTTCATCACTCCATTCACAGTTAATGAGCTCTGTTTCCCTCTGCTGTCCTTTCTTCCTTTATATCCTCTACTGCTCATCTCAAAACTTTGCTGTGGCTCTCTGCTCCTCACAAAATCTGTTCTTCTTCCCTGTCATGTTTGTCTTCCCTTCCCTTCTCTCTCCTCTGTTCGCTCCATCTCTGTTTCTCCTCCTCTTCGCCTCCTAGTGATCTGTCTCTGTTGATGTGGCAGTGGAGTCTTTCCAATCCAGATTCCAAGCCGTGTTTGATTGGGATGATTGTTCATTTATTTCACCATCTGCCACAGAAAACACATGCACACTCTCTACCATTACCTCAAACATAAAAAAACTCCCTCCTGCTGTGATCACTACTTTAAGGACTTTGCCAACAGAATGACTAGTTGCCGCATGTGTCACACAGCGCACAGTGTGTGTGTGTGTGTGTGTGCGTGCGTGCGCTTGTCTGTATGTGCGAACTCCAGATCGGCTCATCGCAGCGAGGTCCCTGAAGATAGCACGATTCAGAAACGGAAACTCATAAATCAGCCTGTCCCTGAACTCGCTCCTCCTCGTTCCCCGCTTTCATCTCTCCATCCCTGCATCCCTCCGTCCCTCCTCCTCCATCACCCCTGAGAGGAGGCTGAGGCAGCAGTGACGCAGTTACACCAGGATTCCCTCTGTCTTTCCGTTATAGTCTCTCTGCTGTGAGCGCTTTCATCTCCCACTTAATTCCACTGCCTTTTTAATCTTCTGTTGATGGCACTTCTTTTTTTTTTCCGTGGTGAAATGTTTCCTGAGCAACTTTGCATCAACTGCCAGCATCCATTACATTAAATTCTGTTCTGTTTCTCTCCGAGGTCTATTTAAAAACAGTCAAAAATATCCGTGTGCTCGGATAGTCTTTTTCAGCCCAGTGCGTCTAAACAGGAAGAGTTCAGACAAGTGTTTGTTCTCGTGCAGATGATGTAGCGGACTGAAACACTGCTGACATACAACACACCTGAACACAAGACATCCCAAGGTGATATCCTTCTCCTGCATCCATCATATCATGAGCATGTACAGCGTGTGTTTGTGTGTCAAAGAGGAAAAAGGGATGAGGGAAAGAGAGAGAGCCCTATATAGAGCAGCTGCATCTGGTGGGGCCTGGCCTTAAACCCGTACAGACTCTCTCACTCTCACACACACACACACACTCCGGGGGGGTTACCTAACTTGCCTGAAATGGTTCAACCGCTCAGTTCGACCTTGAGGTATTTGCTCCTTCTCATGTACTACAGCGACCACACAGACACTGGCAACTTCAGCTCTTAAATATGATGCAGTTTTCTTATCATAAACCGAAGACCAAAACTAACAATATTTGACACTACTAATGAGTAATGTGAAGCCAAGGCATGATGACTAATAGTCCCCTGTGCTATGCAGCTCCACTTTTGCACCAGAACTATGAAAAACACATCAATGAGCCACAGTTTCGTGGGGGTGATATGCACTTCCATTTCAATAAACACGATCACTGTAGTTTATTTTTAAAAAGTACGGCACCCAGCTGTTTTAGGACGTTATTTAGAGAGATACTCAAGCAATTTACTTCTGTACCTCGTAAAGTTGGGGGATTTAACAAAGGCGGATTAAACAAACTGAATGGTCGAATTTGAAGCAGCAGAAGCTGAGATATTTTGACTGTTAGTCTCCACTATGAGCCTAAAGGGGTAGCTCGGGTCTTTTGAGGTGAGTTTTAATGAGGTACTTATTCATGGTCAGTGCATTAGATACAGTAGATGTCAGCTGGTATGCCTTGAGTTTGGAGCAGCAGGCAGGAGAACCACCACAAAAGCTAAGCAATGACGAAGTAGCAGCAACCTAAAAACTTCAACATCAGTTTAAGTGTAAGCTATATGGAGAATATTGTCACCACTTTACTTTGTTTCAAACAGCCCTTAAAGATGGGGAGGACGCTCACAGCTTCAGTTCCCCATTCATGCTCTTGTCAAGGCCACTAGACTCCATTGACAAAGACAGTTATTTTAGGTAGTTGAACACAGGAGCTGCTGGTCTACTGCTGCCTCTCTGTTAGTTTGTATTTCTGTGTGACTTTGGGGAACCTGAACTAACCCTTTTGAATGTTCAAGTCATGCAAATACATACTAACTGAATGAGGCAGGTAACACCAGCAGCTCCTGTGTTCACTAATGATAAATTACTGTTTTTGTTGAGCAAGCCTTGCTTTGAAAACCGCGATATAACGACTTCAATTCCTTGCTGAAGCTTCTTTCAGCAAGGTAAAGTGGTGAAAATACTGTCAGTGTAAGGGTGCTTTCACACCTGCCCTGTTTGGTTCGGTTCAATCAGACTCAAGTTCGTTTGCCCCCTAAGTGCAGTTAGTTTTGGCAGGTGTGAACACAGCAATCACACTCAGGTGTGCACCAAAACAACCAGATTGAGACCTTCTTGAAGAGGTGGTCTCAATCTGGTTACAAACGAACTCTGGTGCGGTTCGTTTGTGGTGAGAATGTGCTCTGACCTGGATCTGAACCAACTGCAGTCACATGACACATCCAATGCGTCAAAACATTGTTTTCTAGTTGGAGCCGCGCCTCGTTTTCAAACTGTATGGTTTGACTAAAATGAACAATGACAGCAATATAGTCCACGATGAGCAGCGCTAAAATCAACCTGCGTAGTTGTCCCTCCATTGTGATATTAGAAAGTGTCACATTTATCTTGCAAGTGTACTCTTCTTCAACGTTTGCTTTACTTCCTGGATTTGAGAGTGCGCTGAGTGACATCTACTGTAGGAAATAAACTGAATATGGATAAGTACCTCATGCGACTCCACTTCAAAAGATTCCAACTATCCCTTTAAGCTCCAAAAACGCTTGTTCCTACATTTCCCATAATGCTACTCAAAGGCATCTTTATCTAGAATCTTTGAGCCTTCATGACACCATTTTGTGACACAGGCTTTCTGCAATTAACCTGAAGTCAAAAGGCCAAGAAAAGTTAACACTGATGACATCACTACGACATCATAAGAGTTCAGGTTTACGTCTCCAGTTACAACTAACAGGTATGGAGACGAGTGCCACAGACAGGATAGGGAAATCACAAAGTCTCGAGAGACAGAGTCGAATAGCTGCTTTAAGTCTTTTCTTAGAACTTCTGACAGTAAGAAAACTGCAGCATAACAGCAGGCTTATCCTGTCATATAAGGGCTCTGTTGCACAATCACTGTGTAGGCATGTGTACATTGTATTGTTGGTGTATGTCAATGCTGACAACAGGCGTGCCATGAAAGACTGTCAGACATAAACATCCTGACTGATTATACAGATTAGGAGGGCCACTTTTATCATACATGGTATTCTCTCTCTCTCTCTCTCTCTCTCAGTCTCTGACACAGTTTCAACAGGATTCTGGTTGCTTAGTAACCAACCGCAGTCCGAGGATTCCAGAGAAGTGTCCGCAGAGAAAAACAGAGAGGAGAGTTAAGGACAGGAAGGTGGAGTGTTTTCTGTCTTTTATCTGCATTTTGGCCACCGTGTTTACATTTTTCTTTGATTGTTTCCTCTGTATTTTCACAGTCTTTCCTCCTTCCCATCGTCTCTCTCTCTCTCTCTCCTCCTCCTCCTCCTCCTCTCCTTCAACTAGTCTCACGCTCCATATTGTCAAGGGAGAGGGGATAAAAAAAAAAAAATCACCTCCCGCTCGTTTCCCATCTCTTTCCTCCTTTTTCTCTCCTCCAGCCGCCTCTGCATGCCAAACACACATCACTATAACATGTCATATAATCCAAGTATAATCCATTACATATGAGCTATCTCCTCGCATACACACATGAAAACATAATAAGCCTCTCTCCAAATTTATTCATCCATTAATCCTGTTAAAGTGCTACGTTAAACTTCCCAAGGATCATTTATCCCGTAACAAATTACACAAAAGCTGGTCAGTTCTTAATACATTGGAAACAAGCTCAAGAGCTTGTCCAGTTAATGTGGGGCAGTTTTTCAGCGCTCTGGTGTTTGTTTTGGAGGTCTATGTCTCCTCGGAGGATCGTAGTGCTGACCCCACAGTATCATTCTAACAGCTTTAGTGTGTTTTATAGATCAGTCCTGCTGACTGCCTCGCTGTTTGCTGGGTTACACGGACAAATGTGTGGTAGAGACAGGAGCCAGTGGGTAAGAGGGGAGAAGTAGACAAAGAGCACTACTGTACCTGCGGATATTATTTATGATTGGATATTAAGCTCCATAGCAACCCAGTGATAGTAAGGGTATCAGGAGCTGCAATTTTTTTGATAAAGGTAAAATGTGACACACCATACTATCATTGTAAACGAAGCACTGTGGTGCTACAGAGATGAGACCCCAGCAAAAATCACATTATTACCTTTTTTATGTTGTTTTTTCAGTGAAAATAAAGTCACTAAAATGGCACTAAAATTGCAACTCACTATATCTGTCAAAATACTCGCAATGTCCCAAATAACTCCTCCCATTTTACTGCATGGGTAATATTAGAAACATGAAGGAACAGTGGTTCCCAACTGGTCCAGGCCCAGGGTCAAGGTTTCTACTCAGTCATCAGTTCAAGGTCCACACAGTTTAATACGTTCAGCATCATACTTGCGTTCGGCCATGTTGCCGCGCTAGTTTGCTGTCTCTTTGAAGAAGCTGTCCGTCTGTCACTCACTCCACAGCAGGAAACAGCACTTCAAAATAAAAGCTCTGAGCCAGAAATTCATTGTACTTAAAAATAAATTGTGTTTTTTACAAACTTGACATTGAGTCACTTGCAGTCCATTCAGAATGGACCCGTGACCCACCAGTTGGGAACCACTGTACTACACCATTATATTACTATTATTCGGGAAGTATGAATTCTTTAAACACCAATGACTAAGGGATAATAACAAGGAACAGGCTGAATAAAATGAATTATGTAATCCAAGGACAGAGAAGAGAATTATCAGATGGTAAATGAAAAAAATATGCTCTGAAGCAGAATATGTGAAATATGTGGTCTCTTGTAGGAAATGTTTATATGGAAAGCACAAACTTCTTTTTTTTAATTAACTGCAAACAAATGGAACAGCAAACTATTGTAATCATGCTCATACTACTACACTGTACAAAAAGGAATAAATTTCAATGGTTGCATGGGTCAGTGCAAGCAGACACTTTAATTTATTGCTTTTTAAGAACTTTTCAAGATTATTTTCAACCAAATTTAAGACAGATTTTTGTTATTTAGGCATTGCAGGTAAGTAGTATTTTATGTAGTCCACTCCAGTGCAGAGGTTTGTAGGAATATGGTTCTCACAGTGACTTAGGTTAATCTAGTTTTTGTCACCGGGTAAGTGCAAGTATGAAGTGAAAATACAATATTCATTTAAAGATTTGTAACATCCGAAATGTGGACTTCCACGCAGTATGGAGAAAATCAAATAATCTGATATTTTTGACCAAACACCTGGACTTAGATATTCTGATGATTGTAGCATTGGCTACTGGTGCTTTCCTGAAATATTTACACAGTGAGATTTCTAATAAAGAAATGATAGAACAGCGAGAACAGTCTGGTAAGATCAGAAAATGACATCACTTTACTGTAACACAGCCTTTAAAACAGGAAAACACTTAATACGATATCCAAAATCAAAGACAATATCTAGTCTTCTATCAGTATAATATCAATATACTGCCCAGCCAAATATGCGTGGTAGGGTTTTCTATAGTTGTGCAGGATATACTGCATTCAGTGAAAAAGCCATGCCAAAGAGCTGGATGTCAAACTGGCTTTAAGAGACTGACATGAGAGAGCAAGGCCAGAGGTGCTTTCTGACTTTTATCATGTTGCTCTGTCCAGAAGTTTACAGTACTACACATCACTGGATTACACAACTCCCCCATCATGCATCTGTCCTGGATTAAATGCAGTCTCAGCTATTTTAGAACTGAAAACATACCATTTGAATGTAATCCTTCACTATATCACACATCTGAAAAGGAGACAAATAACAGTTTCTCCTTAAGATGGAACAGCGGGATGACATGCACATAACAGACTTCCTCAAACTTCTTCAGTGATGTGAAGCGAGGCATCAGATCATGCATGTCGGCCCCATTACAGAATCCAAATCAAAAGGTCAAAGCCTATTGGTTGTATTTCTATCTTCCACCAGATGGCCATATGCCCTGCCCTGCCTGGCAGCATATGGACATCTGGACACAAACCAAGACATGAGCTGCAGACACACACACACATGCCCACACACACATACATATGCCCACACTGGTATATGTAAATGAACATGCATATTAAGGCGTTTTAACATCTGTAATCATGCACCTCTCACGTACACTAATGCACAACATATGGACCTATTAGTAAAGATAAACAAACAGCAGATATCCAAGCCACACAAAACACACACCTTTACACAACATCCAGTGTCATCTGACAATCTGTGTAAAAATGTGTATGTATTCATAAAGTGTGCACACTTCGATGTGTCCACGTCTGGTGTATATCTAAGCGAGCCCTTCACATGAACCTGTGTGTCTACGAGTGTGTGTGGGTGGCCAGGCGTATGAGTGTGTAGCCATGTGTGAGCGGTGGATCTTGGCAGCTCTCTCTATGAGCTCACCTGATTCACTAGCAGGCTACAGCCTCGAATGGCCAGGCACATTACCTTCACGGGTAACTATTATATAAGCCTTCCCTCCAGGTTTCTATCTCGCCTCTCTGCTGCATTAGAGGATAATCGCTGTGGAGCATTATACAGCAAATTAGTGTTGGCTACATGTTTGGCATTTAGCCAATGCTTTTATGTAAAGTGACTTAAAAAGAAAAGAGCAGGAAGTCCAGTGTGGTGCTCGAGCTGACTTTGTCTCCAGCCATTTCTCTTTTATTTTTCCACACAATAATCTTTTCAAACAAAATCTTCTCACTCCTTTGACTGCAGAGCCACGTATTATTATTATTTTACGGACACTCACTGATGTATACAGTTAATTTACAGTTAAACCAGACAGCCACAGCGATCAAGACAGCAGGACGTCGATGTTCTGTGCAAGATATTGAGAAACCGCCATGCTGAAAAAGATGTTTTGACTGGGATTGATAATATGTAGAGTATATTTTCATTTAATTAACTGAAAAGACTTTTGTCAACAGAGATCTGATGGATAATGAAGGGAACGCAGTGTACAGTCCAACAGCGAGAAACTCACTTTCCCTCTTCAGCAAGTGTGGGAATCAACCTTGCAAACGTCTCGACAGAGTTCCACTTTTTGGACAAGAACTTCATTACCCAGCACTCTCACTTTCTAATGAACATATACACAAGATGAAGTCACAAAAGGAGGCAACATGCAGCTGTGCGGGGTCCAACACGTGGTCGACCTCAGCCAAAAAGCTGCTGAATAAAAGAATTCATGTTTGCATTTTTGCTAAATGGCCTGTTCAGGCCCTGACAGGTGGGTGTTAGTATTGTGGATTATGAATTAGTGCTGCAATTTGTATCCTCAGAGTATTCATTTTCAGATGCCCCAAGGGCTGCTTGTGCTATTAAGGCTGCTGTTTTGTGTATCAACATTGTCTTTATCCCAGTTAAAGCACTGGTTGCTTTTCAGAAGCAAGTCACCAGTTTTCAATGACTAAAAAAAACAGAGTGGGTTGCTATTTTCACTCCTGATGCATTTCCACAGGAGTTTACACACTTTGTCCATTTTCAACCAGCTTTTTACGGCAGTCTGTGTAAATAAACTGGAGTAAACTTCCTGCCATCTTACCAGCGCCCAGATCTCCCTGCTTATCTTGCAGCTCAAATATGCAGAATGCTTAAATATAGACAGTGCAGGCAGTGCGGTTGCACTTGGGCCCAAAAGTGATTGGGGGGCCCAAAGAGAGTGGGCCCTCCAACAATTTATTGGGTGGAGAATGGGCCCGTATGAGTGATTGCCACCTTGATAATATGTCTGTGTTTGCAGAAGAACTTTCATTAAATTAAAAACAGGCAAACCCATTTCTGTCATGTTTTTTGCAGACATCATACATACAACATTTTTTCTTGTTTTGTAAATAGTCAGTAGCATCTATGACAAAATTATATGCTTATTCTATAACTGCAAATCAACAATTAAAATTGTTAAATTTAATTTAAAAAAAAAATAATGTTATTTTCCTTGGTATTTTTTGTTCTATACAGATATGCAAAGATGATTGCTGGGTAATACGTACGTGTATGTTACCCAGTGTCAAGTCTCTGACCATATGAAGAGACGATAGTGTGCACTGGGGCCCCCTTACCTACAGATTGTACTTGCACATACTTGTATGCCTGCCTCTACTGACGAACTCAAACTCGTATCAAATGGAAAAACTCGGCAGTGCTCATAAAATATAAACCAAGATTCTGTTACTGAATTAAATATTTCTCACCTAAAATGTTTATAAAAACATATTTCAATGCACTGTTTGGCTATAAGTTCTTGAACAGGAAGTGGGCATCATACTGTTTCCTGTATTGTCAAAATGGAGGCTACAAAAACTGAGATCAAACAGTAAAATTAAGCAGTGTTGATCAAGTATAAACTAAGATTCTGTTACTGCGTTGCCTATATCTTGCCTTAAATACCTTCGGAAACAGATGTAGCTTACTGTTGAACTACAATGCTGCGTTCAGACTATTTTTAGTGTCACTACAAATTAACGACCGATACTGACTATGAATAAAAGCTGAGTTGGATTCAGCTTTTTTCAGTGCTCCAATGACATGATAAAGTGTCAACCACCTATACGTTTGTGTTTCTAGCTGTGCAACTGTGTTATTTCTTCAGAAAGCTGACACTATGCTAGCTTTCTGCAATGCAATAGGGCGGTAAATTGTGTTGTTAAAGTGAGGCTCAGACACTGATAAAAAGCTTTTGTTTGACTAAATACAAACTTAGGTTGAGGTGCTTTGTGGCAAGTATCATACACACACCCGCCTGTGATGACGTAGCTAAATTAGCGAGCGTTTGAGCAAGACTTGAGCTGTGACTTGCCGAAAATGGAGCCGGTCAGGACAACATAATTCAAGGTATGTGTTACCAGCCAGTCACCATATTGTTTCCTGTGTCAAAACAACCAGCTTTGCATTACATCACCCACCAGCAGGAGCGCATATTGGTCCAGTGCGGCGCAGTGCATTCTGGTAGTTGTAGGTTTTCTACCTCTTGAGCAAAAGCAAATGCCTCAGCACATTTTCTCTGCTTTCTCTGGTCATGTAGCACCAGTTTCAAAAGTATTTGCCTCTTTCCTCTGCATAGACGGCCCAGTTTCACCAGCAGTGAGATACTTCTTTAACTGACTCGTGTTTAAGAACAGTATAATCACTGAAATAAGCAGTGAACAATACGCTGATGGTGTGAAAAACCAAATCCAATCCTGAGTATACATTTGGATAAAATCGATGAGAAACACAAATTTAGTTAAAGAAAGTAAGTACAAAATTACAAGAGGCTTTTAAATAGTGCCACAATTCAACAGTGCAGTATGGAGTCCTGGCAAATGCTTTATAGCCATTAAAACGAAGACGCTGAGTACGACAATAAACTTCACTCTGTTCTGGCCATTAAAAGCACAATGCCGGTCACGAACTGTATATTTAGTTCAGATAGTCATTTGCTCAGCGGACTGCAGCTGAGTCATAACTGAAAATATCCTACACTCAGTTTGACACGACTGTGTGTCAGACCGGTGAAACAATATGCAACCGTCTGTGCGCGCGCGCGTGTGTGTGTGTGTGTGTGGGCTTTCTGCGGCGCACCTCCACCTTCACCTCTCCTTTAAAATAAAGAAGATACTCCTCAGGCTTAATGAGGTCCCTTTTATCACGAGCACATTGAAAGGATTATTCCAGCAGAATAAAAACTTGGGGACACTAAAAGATGACATCTGTCTTCCCTCCATAAAACTTCTCTGTCATGCTTCTCGTTTTTCATTTTGGGAACAGAGAAGATCGCTTCTGCAGAGGGACTGGAGGACCCAGAGGGGGAGAAAGACAAAGAGACAGAGAGCGAAAGGTGGATTAATAGAAAGACTGACAGAAAGCAGAGGAGACTGCAGAG
This sequence comes from Epinephelus awoara, assembly GCA_035609425.1. Taxonomy (NCBI): domain Eukaryota; kingdom Metazoa; phylum Chordata; class Actinopteri; order Perciformes; family Serranidae; genus Epinephelus; species Epinephelus awoara. The sequence continues at coordinate 9,657,046 of CM069311.1, forward strand.
AGATAAAAGATGTGAAAGGAAATAGTAAAAAAAGGAGAGAGAATTGTGCAACCCAAGACTGTGTTTTAAAGCTTCCAATGTTTCCAAAGCTAACACCGTAATGCCTCGTCTCACACACACACACACACACACACACACACACACACACACACACACACACACACACACACACACACACACACACACACACTGACCATGATTTGGCGCGCTCTACAAAATTTTCTGCTTATTGCCTCAGAGCTGTAAAATAACTCCTCCTCACTGCACTCATCCCCAGCACAGCCAACCATACCCAAACATAAACAAACAAACACACACACCTACACACACACACAGACCGCCAAAATCTGACATCTGACAGATTGGTGAATGTGTCGTTTCCCCGCTTTCTTCCATTTAAAGCCGAAATCTGCTGCACTGAGACGCAACTTCCTACCTACATCAAGAGTCTGCTCCAAATCACCTCTATTAACGAGTGCCAGACAGAGAGAGGGAGGAAGAGCGACGGAGAGACAGAGAGAAAGAGACACGCACATACACGCACACACACACACAAAATGGAGATCAGAAGGGCGAAGGGCAAGAAATCGAGAGAAAGAGTAATTGAATTTGTTTCCATATTTTCAGTTCGGGTTACCATAGGAACCACATTTCCCTGTAGCACATCCGCAAACACTCTCTTTCTTCTTTTTTTTTTTATCTGCAGAGTCCAAGGTTTTGCTCCCCCAATCCAGGGGGTGTTAGATTACAGCAAAATGTTGATCACAGTCAGCGGGTAGTGGAGGAGGAAAGTGGAGCACACGGCTTATCCTGTAATTGTAATTTATTAGGTGCAATTAATGCAATTAAAGGAAGAGCGTGCTCCAGTTTCCCCCTGGGCTCCACTCCTCGCTGATTTTGATCTACAATGACCTGTCCTCTGGGAGCACTGGTCTACAGGCTGAAGTGCAGGATGTAGTGTTGTATAATACTGTGCCTTCATTTATTTGCGTTGCAAAACAAATGTTGTAAACTAATTTTTACCAACTGTGATTTTCTTTTTTCTCTGGAGCAAAGCAGAAAAACTCTTTCGTCATCATCTTTGCAAAAGGAAGCAGCAAAGTTACCAAGATACTGGGTCCGCTGCCACCCCAAAAATGTGTTTTGCTTATTACTACTTTACTTGGATGTTTGCACATGCTATGGGTTCTGCATACACACCCATCTGCTGAAAAGTCTCTCTGAGCTCACCTTAAATCTGAGTTTAAGGCGAGTTGTGTGAGCTGAGTTTGTGACATCACAACTGGTTTGGAAGCCAATTTGGGTCCAGTATGCAACTTCAATGAAATACAACTAACGTCTTTGATCCACAACATTTGATGCCCAAGGGGGGAGCATCACTGAAGGCCACAGTGGACTGTGTTATTGTGTCTGCCATGATGGTCAAGTAAAGCTATTTGGTCAAACTAATCACAATAAACAACACAGATCCATATGACTTGGCAGCACAAGGCTGGATTACAGACCTTGATGCACTACCTTCGCTTGTGTACCCAGATATTGCAAACTATCTCATTTGTGGATCAGGTGCATACACTTTGGTGGGGAAGTAACAGAGCACATTCCTCAAAGGTGACGCCCCCATCTCACATAGCGCATACCTTCGCAATCTTTCTTGCCAGTTACATGATGGTATTTGTCGTTTCCCACCTTTTATTCGCCTGTCTCAAATGCAAATCTAGTCATCACTTTAGCAAAAGAAAGAGCAGCACTGCAAGTGAGAGAAGCGTTTCTCCACGTGGGCAGTGGTGTGTATGTGTGAGTCACTGTCACTGCAAGGGAAAAAAAATGCAGACTTTTCATCTTCAAAGAGCTGACCAGTAGATTATTAAGGTTTCTGCTGTTCATAGTGTGAGTGACGCAAGAGAGTTTCAAACTATTTTGAATATTCTGACTAAATACATACACACTTTTCAGTTTTCAAGTTGTCAGCAGGCAAAATGCTCTCAGTCCCCAGCCAGACAATTTTGTCTGTGACACTTGAACTACGGTCTACTCAAAATAAATTAGAAAAAAGAAGTATCCTAATGCTTTTAGATTTTCGTTGCACCAAACTTACACTGAACCTTGACTTCTGCAGACCGTTACACCCAAAGTGCATATTTAATCTATTCATATATTCCCTGGACTTTCTAGACAAAGTAACTCAGAACGTAAAAGAAAAATGAGTTGACATGAGTTGAAGTACTCTGATATATTTCATTTATGAGCAAGAGTGAACCTGTGGGCACTGCCTGCGCCCTCCTCTGTAACCTGTCAGGGTAACCTCCAACATTCAACTGAATTTAACAGAGGAGGAGATGTGGAGCTATGCATGGCTGACTACACACCCGACCAGAGGTCCTCAACCTTTTTACAGCCCAGCCACAGGAGAGTGGGCAGGATATTTCACTGTGTTTTATTATTAGCTGAGACAGCGGGAGACACGGGAGACTGGCTTTGGTGGGATGGGATCCAAAGAAAGGGAAGCTTTATACGCAAACTCTCCTCGCAGCATTAAAACAACAGTGAATGTAAACACAGAAGGGAAAGAATATCTTAATCTCCACATTGTTGGGTGACAGCTAATGTTTCACCGAGCAAAACATTCTGTTACATAAAAAGGTGAACAAGCCCCTGATCTCCGTCTCTAAAATAGTCATGTATCCCACACTGACCCCGACCATCACCGCTTCAGAACGATCTTACTCTGCGCAGTGACTCAACGTTTTCCAGGGTCAGGAAAAATAAATGCTTTTCATATCTCACCATCACTTATGGCTCACTGGCCCACAGTCCTCAGTAAACAATAGTAAAACTGTATGTACTGTCGCCATGGCAACAAGTGACGCACCGGTTTTCACAGGAAGTACAGGGGTTAATATTAACCAGTGTAAATATGCTACACAGGCAGAGAAAGTGTCCGTGTGTTACTGAGCGAGTTACCCCGTGTGCTGTGTCAATTTATATTTAGAGTGAGCGATTGAAATGCATCTTTACATCCACATCACAAACACCACAATATATTGCATGTTAACAAACTGACTGTAAGCCCACAATTACCATGGAAACAGAGCTTGCATGGAGCACAAGAATGAACAGAAAGGAGGAAAAGACACGTTAGTATCAGGGCCTTAAATTGTTCCTTCTTGCTTATTCCAAAGATACATGTATACAAAATTCCCTATGGAAGTGGGATACATGCTCCTGTTTGTAGTCTGTACCTCAAGAAATTAAAGAATTAGTCCTTCTGTGTGGAGTTTGCATGTTCTCTCCATGTACTCCGGCTTCCTCCCACAGTCCAAACACATGCAGGTTAATTGGTGACTCTAAATTGTCCGTAGGTGTGAATGTGACTGTGAATGGTTGTGTGTCTCTATGTGTCAGCCCTGTGATAGTCTAGTGACCTGTCCAGGGTGAACCCTGCCTCTTGCCCAGTGTCAGCTGGGATAGGCTGAAGTCTCCTCTTGACCCCCATTAGGATAAGCGGTAACAGAAAATGAATGAATGAATGTTGTTCTGTCAGCTAGAGTTGGGCCAGTGTGAACATTTTCAAACCAGTCTAACATTAAGCCAAACACCAGCCCGGACCAGTAAACCGAATTTTACAACTAGGTGACGTATTTGATCCAGAAGCCGCTCCTTAGTGGAACACAATGACACCGAGTCCCAACAGCAAACTCATGTCTGACTATCACGGCACATCACGTAACATTGGAGCTCTGTCTAAATCCATTAAATATGCACTCCTTACAAACCACGTAAATATCAGCTGTACACTTGAGATGAAACTGGAGATGGAACCACTTAAAAGATGGGTGAGTACTTGCTATCTTCCTACATTTGTACTTTTCAGATTGTAAACACACATTTTATACTGTGATATTTACTGAATATGACATACAATATAGCCAGCAGCAGGTCCGTTATTCTTAGCAATGGTCATTTACCAGAAACTTTAAGCCTTTTGGTGATCTCCCTCCAGCCAGCTGCAACCCTTTATTTAGGATTTTGTAGTGAGTCATTGACAATGACAACCCCAAAGCCATTGCATGGCTAATTGCTCTTTTAACTTCATGAACCAGCCGTTGCTCATCCATTGTGGGGCTTTTAGAGTGAGCAAAAAACACATGAACTTCCTGGTAAACAATCACAATGTGCGCCACTCTTCCCCTGCCACCGCCAATGCTTGTGGCTCTGTTAGTCCATTCAAAAACAAACATACTATTGTGTCAATCATGTTGTCATTGCTCATTACTAATAAAGTGCAAGTTGGGTTTTGTTCCCTGACGCTGTTGTGCTGACTACTTTTAATGTGCCAGTGTCGTCATAATGACAAATGCCAGTTCAGCCGGTTTGCATTAAATCAAACTGGTTTAAGCTTTCCACCAGCAAAATCAGAAATCGACCCGACTCTACTACTATTTATCTTTCTCTTCTAATGGGGTGTATTAATTTAAATAAAGATCTATTCTTGTGTTATCGTTTAGAAGGTGTCTGCAGTAACCTTTAAATTCAACCATCACAAACCTTTATTTGTAAATGTTTGTCATTTTTTTCCTCCCATCATAGATGTGTATGAAGGAGGCCATACAGTACGTCATGAACACACGTGTGCATTCATGCGTGTTTAATAGCCCCTGAGCTAATGGATTAGCAGTGTAAACATGATTTGTCCACAGCAGAGTAAAGCAACTAATCATCAGTGGACACACACAGCACCCATGATCAAATATTAGCCCAAACATAAATAATTTCCATGGAAACTGCTACAAGGTACAAGTTATCATCTCCTGCAGCAAAGCAATTCTCCACCACGCTGCATGGTGCATCACACACACGCTTCAATAACAGCCATTGATTGTTAAAAAAAGGTCAAAAACAGCAGTGGTGATTGTTAAATCCTAAATTGTTTGCACACACAAAGAAATACAAACACATAAACTGCAATTACAATAAATAAGTCTGAAAAGATTTGCTGCTCCTCTGTTTTTCTTTCTTCATCCGTCTGTCAACCCCGTGTGCCTCCTTCCTTTCCTTTATTACTCCTCTCTTCTATTTCTCCAGTGCTTTATACCGTTTTTCCATCACCTCACTCTTTGCTCCCTCTTTCCAGTGTTCCTGCACTCCAACATCAGAGCTAAACAGGGCAGGTAGTGTTTCCTCCCGCGGGAGAGGAGTGCAGTGAAGCTTTGGTATGGCAAATAGAAAGTGACAATACATTCATTACTTATGCCCACACTCTTCCTTCCTCTCACTCTGGCTCCTCCACTCACACACACCACACACCACACACACACACACACACACACACACACAGTCCACCTCTCGAACATACTGTGAACAAGCTCTTTCATCAAAGGCGACACTGAAAAGTGGACCATTTCGCCAGGTTTCCAAATCACTTTAGACCAATCCTCGACAACACACAAGTACCTATACGTACGATCTATCAAGCAAGTTCAGAAAAATAAACAGACAGCCCTCTACGTGGGAACAAATGGACAATCAAATGCAGACACAGATTGGTGTACTTCGCCAAATGTTATTTTGTTGCACTAGTAGCTGTGAGTGCAGAGCCAAATCAATGTCTGCCTGTTTCGTATGTGCTAATGTCTCCACAGCTTCAGTGTCTTCAGGTTCACAATCGCCACACACATCATACAGTCTACGCACAGCATAGTCATAAATTTTATTCATAAACGTAACTTTTGACCCCAAAAAATAAGCCTGACTCTGCTTTGTACTTAATTCCCCAGACTAGTCTTTCCTTCAGCCGTCTTTCAAGTACTCCTTATTCACTCCTGTGTTATGCAAGCACTGATTTTTGCACTGCTGAAGTGCTACTGAGTGACGGCGCTATTTGCATAACAAAATATATGCAAATTAATTTTAAAAGCAATGCAATTTTCCCCAAAGACGAAATGGCTTTTCTGCTCAGTGCAGCCGTCAGTCGGAAGTGACCTGGTGACCAACTGAAATAAATACCCCTTTGTTTCCACCACTCCTGTTTTGTTCCACTATATAATCCTGGAGGGTCGACCACAGCTTTCAATTTTAGGGCAGTTTTTAACTCTCTAATTCCAGCAAAATAACATCCGAAATGCGAAGCAGGTTGCTTAAATACTGTTGATGGCTCTGCCTCTGAGATGAGACAACACCAGACTGCACTGCTGCACCAAACCTGTCTAGCACTCAGTAAACTACACTGACAGGGTGAGAGTGTTGCTGCTGCGTATCCATATTGGGGTCCATGCACGTACATGTCATGTACCGCACATACATGCCGTCTGGTTGCCGAGGAAAGATTGACTAAGAGGCAGGTAAATGTCATTGATTTCGTAGCTGACTGCGTCTCCAGTTGCAGTTTCCATAGAAACAGTTAAAATACGTACAGTAGCCTCTCTATCCGTGTGAATGAGCCATACCATAATACTCCAACTGGTGTGGGTGGACAGGCACCAACTGCAGGAGTCTTTTCACAGCGTAGCACAGAGCTTTGTCTGCATATTGCTGCTTTCAGACGACAGGAACTGCTTCTTCCCAAGAAAACATAATTGTACTAAAGCTGCAGATAGACGGCCTTCACTGTCTACGCTCAGCATGTTTTTCTATTTCATGATTGGAAACAGAAATGTTTTTTTTACCTGACGAATTTGTACTTTTCCACGGAGGCAAATATACTGAAAGAGCAATTCCACAGAGTTATCTAACACAGCCATTCACTGAGGGTTTTACCGTTACTATTAGCTGTGTAACAATTCGTCGAACTGGATCAATGTATCATATCAGTGATCAGCACTCCTAAATCACTGCTGCAAAGTGATAACGTCGATCCATATCATCATCTTTAAGATATGCTTTTATTTTGAAATGTCAGTGGCACGTCTTTGTCATCGTCTAACAGCGCCATGCAGATAATGGCGAGCACCCAAGCAAAAGAGGATGAGGAAATGTACTCCCCTCTTAGGAAAAAAATCAGCAGTGTGGACATATTTTGGATTTTGGAGAACTGACAGGTCAACAGACACACCACATGCCGTATGCAAACATTGCTGTTACCAGATAAAACACTTGAGAAACGCGTCAAACCTGGCCAGGCATCTCTGGCTACAATCTGTTGCTCATGCTATGGCAACATTAGCTGCTCTGTTTCAACAACAATGTCGAGCTGAAAAATCGAGCATACAGGCTGAAATTCAACCGCTCTGTTCCCTCAGGAAATGCAGTGACTTAAACCAATGGTAAGTAAGGAAAAGTATATGGGAACAGTCTGCTAGCTGCTAGGCTAATTTAGTGATTAAGCTACAAATGGTGACTTGGCTTGGGCAGGGAACAACAGGCTATAAAACTCAAAAGAAATTATTTTCAGTACATTTAAAAATACAGACATTCCTCTTTCTTTTAAACTGATATGGAGATGCTGTATTGAGGTGATGTAGTTGACAACTCTTAATTCTTTTATTGTAAATCTGTGTATGTTTTATTGCTCTGTAAAGCACTTTGAATCGCCCTGGTGTATGAGATGTGCTATACAAATAAAGCTGCCTTGCCTTGCCTAGTTACTATACTATCTTCACATATGGATGTAAGACAACAGCAACAGGAAGACACAACTACAGCGCTTGTATTGTCTGGTCTGCTAAGAATGCATGAAAGAGGATGGATATTATAAAGCTCTGACTACACACTCCATACTTGTTAGTAAAATCAAGTTATTGTCGGTCTTGGTCTTTTTATGGTAATAAAAATAGGTCAAATGAAACGACCCATATTCTTTGATTTAGACTAAATGTCCATGTGTCTGGTTCAGTAATAATTTGTTGCAGTTGCTTCACTAATGAACTCTAACTGTGGGCCAGGAGATAGAAAAGCTTCCCATAATCATTACACTGCTGCTTGAGGTAATTTCCTGTCACCACCAGGAGATACACAACATAATAAATTGCCAACTTCTCAATTAAATTGTTTATTATTATTATCAAAGATTAATTAAAGCAGCACTGAAAATCAACAGCAGTGTCTATATAGCATTAACTTTCATATGCCCACTGGTTTAAGATGCTTCTTTAAGTGGTTATTAAGTATTCACGAACATTCAGAGATCCACTTTGTACGGATGAAATAAAAGTATAAATGCAATCAAGTGAAAGGCATTTCTCGCTGCCTGTACAAAGTTTATGTGCATCTCCACTAACTCTGTAAACAGAGAAAAGTCACTTCAACGGAAAGTGGCGGTGCAGAACAGATACAACTCCACCATTTTAACCAATAAATCCCGAGAAACTCTGTGGACAGCCGGCAATTACTCTCAAGTTTGGAATCATGACAAAGAAATGAAGGCAAAGATGCTGTAAGTTGTCTTTTTTCATCATGTATTCTTGATTGGTAGCATCATGCTTATTTTTAAATCTATTTCTAAGCTAAATTCAAATCTCCATAATGACAAGTCTTCCAGAAAACTAGCTACTTGTGAGTCCATGTGAATTCTGTTTTAGAGGCTCGGTTTACTTGTAGCTTGGCAGCGTGAGCCTAAATAAACCCGCTGCAAAATGCAATAAAGTAAACTTTTCTGCTCCAGTTTTAGCCAAAGAAAACACACTGCTGGTGTGAAGTGCTGAATCCTTCCAGACACCAGTGTGTTGGCACACATTCAAACCACCCTGCTCTTCGATACAGTGCTATTACATTGGTGTCAATGTAGAGATTTATGCAGCCCGGTGCAGCGCAAGATATTTCAGCCCTCGGGGAAGCTAATTGACCATAAAAGCTTCCCCTTGACTAAGGTTGTGTTGACCGGAGGACTTGAATTAGTCTTTGACCTGTGTGCTGCGATGTGCTCAGCAGGGAGTGTGTGGGCAGACAAGATTTTTCAAACACTGATTCACTCTCCTGTCATCCTGATGTTTACAGACACATACACCTTCTGTTTATCTTATCGGACTTGTGATGACTCTCCGCTGCATCCCGTCTATGTTATCAAGATTTAGAGCCCAGCCTTTACCATTGACCCCAATAACATTTAGCCAGTCCTGATTTAGTCCCGGATCTCGTCCTCAAACCCAAGAAAACGAATGCCGGAGCAAATGACCCTGCTTTGCTTCACTGTCCTCACTCAAACTTTATTCTTGGCTTTCACTCAAGCAAAGGTACACACTCAAACACACACACGAGACCCATTTGAGATCATCTCAAAATATCCCACAGTGTATGTCTCTCGCCTCTCTAACATTCCTTTGTCATGTATTTCTCTAGTTTTAGCCATGCACTCTGGCACATTAGATGTGAATTAATATCATGACCCTGAGGTTAAAGTGCGACTTTCAGCTTTAACTTGGGTGCTCACATCTACATAAGAACACTGAATGCAGGAACTGTAGCTGTTTTTTTATTCATAGTCCCATAATTTTAGTGCACCAAAGCTATTAGACAAATTACCAAACTTTAATTATCACCGCCAGGCATAAGCCTAGAGGGGATCATGCATTTGGTTGTGTGTGTGTGTTCATGAGAGTGTGTGCATCTGTCTGTCTGCAAGTAATTGGCAAACCACTGGACCCATCAGCCTACTATTTTGTGTGCACATTTGGGATTGCATATGCAAGGATCTCTCGTGGTTGCAGTTATTCGCAAATGTTGAAAAAGCTGACTGCTCGCTCCTCTTAACTGAGGGCAAGTTAGTTTTAGCCTTTGTTGTGGCTAAAGCCTGACATGCATAGGAAAGTTGGATTTCATTTTGAAGCGGTCATAATTTGCTATGATCTACTAAAGTTAGGCACCATACAAGATGACTAAATGGCTCTTTTTTTTTTTGCTACATAGGCCGTCATCTTGACTGTAAGAGAGCCGGAGGGGACAATTCCAATGGGTGCAGCTCTCAGCAGTCCACTTGAGACCCAATTTTGTTCTCTCCTCTTCATGCTGCATACCACACTGTGTTTCCAAAGCGCAGTGTTTTGACTGCCCAATTTTGTAGACTTGCAGATTTTGTGGATTAGGTTGTTTTTCCCTTGATATTTGTCCCTCTAACATCAGCTATTAAGTAAGTAAGCAGGCTACGCAGTTAAATGCTTTCTTTTTCTGTCTATTTCAGTTGTGTTTATTGCTGTTATGTTGTTGTGCTGTAACCTACAGACAGAGTTAATACTCTTTGAAGTCCAGTTATGAACAGCATGGATTAAAGATTTGTGACTGTGTTTCAGTTAATAAAAATACATTAGTGGGTCGGGCCTTGGGTCGGAAGGGTGTATCGGTGAGGGCCAGACTCAAAATCTTTCTAGATTTGAGTCTGGATTTCCAGGCTACCATCCAGAGACTGCTATGATATAATTTATGAAATCGTTTTGATGGAAAGGATTACGTTTTCAATGAGGCTTCAGGAAATTCAATTTGAGTAAATTTGGGAGAGGTGGAAAATGTAGATTTCCCCAAAACACCCTTCTTTTGTTTGAATGTTTTTATTCAGCTCGATAATATTTTTATTTTTATTCATTTATCTCAAATGCAAAACATCCCAAGTTCTATGTTAGTTGTCTTTTATTTCTACATTGTAAAAAAAAAAGAAGAAACAACTGTAAAAGTGCCTATCTAAAGATGACTATGTGACTGTTGTTACTGAGTGAAACCAAATAAAGGAAGACATGTTAAAAAAAAAAAGAAAAGATGAGGAATTCTGTTTTTTAGCGTCTGTCACAAGAGTTGTCTAGAGAGGCTGTGATCAGCTCAAGAGGCCGCCTGGCGGAGTTCTGCTCTCTACTCTCTACTGAGTGCACTTTTCTGGTTAAATCACTATATTTAATATTTTGTTGCAAATCAATCAGGACTGGGTCTCGTTTTGGCTTGTTTGAGAGGTTCTCGTGCTGATACAAGAGTGTCAGTACAGACAAATATTATAATAAAGATGTCCTTTCAAAATTAATTTTCTGTTCCTGCTCTAGTCTGGGCACATTTTGCCTGGTATTGTATTGAGTTTTGACGCCCGGTTCAGCCGACAAACATGAGCTGACTCGCTGACACTGTTTTCCCTGGTGACGCTCTGCCAGGCCAGCTTCACTTTTTTGCTTGTTTCATGCTCTTTGTGCTTTCAGTCTGGTCTTCAGTGAGTGAACGCATACTCCTTTTGACTGAGGTGTGAAATTGCCCTACAATTGAAGGACTGTATACAAAAGAGGAATCCTGCTCTGGATGTTAACACTCTCACCATTATGGCTGAAATTCAGCACTTACACCTCCCAGTCAACGTTTCATTCCCAGTCCATTGTGTTGGAGCCAACACAACACAAACTCTATCTCTGCACTTCTTCCACCCCCTAACTCAGATTTTCTCCTCCTCTTCTGCTTCTTTACCCCCGTTTCTGCCTTTCTGTGGCTCTTCTCATTTATTCTGCTCCCAGGCTGCCTTCCTCTGCATCCACTAACTCTCCACCGTCTCCCTTCTCCCACCCCTCCTTATCTCTCCCCTCCTGTCTGGGAGATGTCACATGCTTGAGAAAACCGAACAGAACGCTGCAGCCCTTCTTGACAGCCTCCTGCTACACGTGTGTATGTGTGCATAGGTGTGTGTGTGTGTTTGCTGTGTGTATGTAAAGAGAGATTATTGGTGGTGTGTGTGCAGTGGAGCATGTCAGTACACAATCACCCCACTCTCAACACAGGCTGGATGATTCCTTTATGTCATTTCTGGTCATATGGGAATACAAAGACCCGCAGAAACACACACATAAATACAGTGTGTTAGGAGGTAAACACAAACATTTAGAGCAAGAATATTCTAGGTATGTGTGTGTTTCCGGTTGCAGACTGCGTGTGGAGACATTAGTCCATTAGCTGGATCACACTTTTTACAAATAGAGCTTAAAAACCAACTTTGATCCAGTTGAATACAACAGGATTAGCCTAAAGCCTTTATACACACAGACACTCACTTTGTTCCTCACACTCTCTCCCTCGCTTGCTCTCGCTCACACACTTAGCCGAAAAACTGAAACACTCATCATCCACATAATTAGTCTCTTTTATTTAACCTACACTGAAGGAGTCAGATCAGCGTGCAGAACAGTATTGTTCCGGCTTTGTGTTTAATGCAGCAGTCGCATTTTTAAGGCGGCACAGTTTTTCTTTGCCTGCATTTATCAGACACTGGCTCGAATATAAGAAGAACCTGATTATAAGATGATACATAACACTTAAACTTCTGCTGTTTTTCCATGACATATTGTTAAGCCCCGTTTCCACCGAGCAGTACGGTTCAGTTCGGTACGCTTTTTTCTGTTCCCACTGTGAAAAGTTGTGGATGGTACCAATGGAACCGTTCTGTACCGTCCCCATGTTTGGTCCCCCCCTCTGTTGGGGTACCTAGCACACAGATCTGGTACTAAAAGGTGGAGCTGTGAACACTGCAGTCTGATTGGTCGATAGAGGACGGTGACTCTGCTCAGGGCTGAGCTGTGTCTGGTTTTGAGGCTCATGTAACCACTGTTCATACTGTGGAGAGTTTTATTAGTAAACTCTAACTATAAAATGAAAGGATGTTTTGCTGCCTCTCACAGCAGCTGGAGTCTAAAAAAAAAACTTTAATTCTATCAGCACACATTAAATTTCACTGTGACAACTCTGACCATCACTTAAGTTTTTATATGACATACACTTTTAGTAATGAGTGGATCTTTAGGTTTTATATATATCAATTTCAGCTGGGTTGTGTGAACTATATATCTCTATCCGTACTTGGAGAAAAAACAAGCATAGCGGATCGTTGCACTAACCTGCTATCTTTAAATACCCCATGGAGAGAGACTCTCTCTGCAGCCTGTTTTATTTTGTTCTGAAAATGTTGGCGTGCAGCCTCGTTGTGTGGACGATTAACAAGGACTTCTATCTGTGTCAACAGTAAAGAGGAAATACAATGGGTGCTGGACGGAGCAGTGAGTGACGACGACCCTGCCCATATTTAAGGGTACTGTTTGCGGTGAAAACGCTAGGGCCAAGTTACGATGTCTGAAGGGTTACTTTGGTTCCAAAGGTACCATACCGAGTGTTTGGCAGAAACGGGGCTTAAGACTAAGGATAAGATCTGTCTTGTCCATTTGTAAAACATGAAAAATTTCCAATAAAACATAGATTGTGTAGCTCATACTCTGCAGTAAAGATGTCTGAAAATGCTTTCAATTCATTTTCGCTTCACTTACCACAAGCAAATTTAACATAACACGAGTCTTCAAAATGAGCTTCAAACACTTACAGCTGATTATCCCTAAAATTGACGAAACTAGCAACATTAAGGCCACAACCAACCCACAATGCAACACTGTCTGTCAAAAGGATTATCAGCTGCTGTTTATTTGTCTAGTCCTTAAACAAATCAATTTTTTAATTAAATCAAACCCCCAGTTTTTTAACATATAATTTCCATTTTAAGACAAGATGTGTTTATGTTTGCATTGTTTATGTAACTCTCATTATGCATTCTTCAAACAAAGTTTTATGGCAGCGATGCCAAGAAGGCAGGTTGCGGAGATTAATGTCTGATTCTTGCCACCTTCTGTCTTCCACAACAGCTTGCATGTATTAAGGCCCTCTCTTTCAGCTGATTAACTCCCTTTACAGCCATCTGAAGGCGGCAGGTACGTGCTCCATCTGTAGCTTCCAATTTGAGTGGTGCGCATTGTCAAAGTGCGATCAAGCGTGCCACATCCACTGTGGTTACCTGACTGAGTTCTGTTCCAGCATCACCAGGCTGACGCACAGAGTAGAAACACTTGACTGTAACTTCATTTACCAAATTAGTGCCTCTTATGTACACTATTTAGATTATGATTTATTTCTTATCCATATACAGTATTTTACATGTCTATTGATTGTTTATGTTCATTGTCATCAGTGCATTTAAGTGACTCAGCAAACCAAATTTCCTTCGACATGATAATAAAGTTTAAAAAGATAAACACATATTTATGCCACTTTCTATGCCTAATACCACCTGCATATGCATTGTAGTGCATCTTAAATCTGAGCTGCATGAAATCTTACTATTATTACAACAATAATGTATTACAAATTATATATTTATTCAGTCTTGTTCATTATGTGATGTCACAGAAGGAGTCCCAATATGATAATAAACCTTTTCATATTCAGTTTGCTGAGAAGCCCGATGGATTTCTGCTCCAAATGCTCCTATGACCAAATACAATTTGATGTAGTTTCACTGCACACTACTGCACGAGGAAAATCAGCTCAAATTACACTCACCGCCCACTTTATTAGGTACACCATGCTTGTACCAAGTTGTATCCCCTTTGCCTTCAGAGCTGCCTTAATTCTTGGTGGCATAGATTCAACAAGGTGCTGAAAACATTCCTCAGAGATTTTGGTCCACACTGACATGTTAGCATCACACATGTGAATCTCCCGTTCCACCACATCCCAAAGGTGCTCTATTGGACTGAGATCTGGTGACTGTGGAGGCCATTGGAGTACAGTGAACTCATTGTCATGTTCAAGAAACCAGTTTGAGATGATGTGAGCTTTGTGACATGGTGTGTTATCCTGCTGGAAGTAGCCATCAGAAGATGAGTACACTGTGGTCATAAAGGGATGGACACGGTCAGCAACAATACTCAGGTAGGCTGTGGTGTTTAAACCATGCTCAGTTGGTACTAAGAAAATCTCCCCCACACCATTACACCACCAGCAGCAGCCTGAACCGTTGATACAAGGCAGGATGGATCCATGACGCCAAATTCTGACCCTACCATCTGAATGTGGCAGCAGAAATCCAGACTCATCAACCAGGCAACGTTTTTCCAATCTTCTATTGTCCAGTTTTGGTGAGCCTGTGTGAACTGTAGCCTCAGTTTCCTGTTGTTAGCTGACAGGAGTGGCACCTGGTGTGGTCTTCTGCTGCTGTAGCCCATCTGCTTCAAGGTTGGACGTGTTGTTGCTTCAGAGATGGTCTCCTGCAGACCTTGGTTGTAATGAGTGGTTATCTGAGTTAATGTTCAATGCATCAACATGGCATTTTGGCTCACTGGATATATTCTCTTTTTCGGACCATCCTCTGTAAACCCTCGAGATGGTTGTGCTGAAAATCTCAGTAAATACTCAGACCAGCCCGTCTGGCACCAACAACCATGCCACGTTCAAAGTCACTTAAATCACCTATTCTGATGCTCGGTTTGAACTTCAGCAGGTCGTCTTGACCATGTCTACATGCCTAAATGCATTCAGTTGCTGATTGGCCGATTAGCCATTTGCATTAACAAGTAGTTGAAGGGTGTACCTAATAAAGTATATTGTAACACACTAAAAAAGGCTTCACTTTTTAATTCTCATAAATTCATTTCATAAATATCCTTTAGAGTTTTGCTGAATTTTTAATTTAACCCTGACTGTGACCATATACAATTTAAAGACATTTTACAGTAGGCTACGCTTAAAGGGGAAGTCATCTCAAACAGCACTCAAATAACACATGGACGATTCCCACATATTTGTCATAAAAAAAGTCTCAGAGGTCAATGTTGGATTTCTCAGATGTGGGATCCAGTTGCGGGCATGGTGGACGTGCTCAGAGAGGGGGACAAATAGACTAATGGTGGGTAGGAACATTTTGGTGCATGTAACTTTTAAAATTACATGCACCAGTGCATCTACACACAAAAAAGGGTTTTCCAGCCCAGCGCATGTAAGTGACTTTCACAGGAAGTGTTGTGTTTTACAGAGACAGTAAACGCAGCTTGTAAAGACTAAAAAGCCAGCAGCTGGTATGTCGTCGTTAACACCAATATTCACCACAAGTGATAGACAAAAAAAAAAAATCAGTATTTCTTTCTTCCTCCGACTATCATCCTCCTCTCTTCACCCTCCTCTCCTCCCTCCTTCCTTCCTTATCTCCTCCCTCCTTTTCTCTCCTCACGATTTCCTCCCTCCTCCTCTCCTCCCAGTGAAGTTAAAGGTCAGACCTGTCTCTGCCTTGGAGATAAATCAGCTCCCATCACATCAGTGTGGGAACATCTTTTTACTAAACCAGCACACACACACACACACACACACACACACACAGACCCCCTGACCGGAGTGGCATTCACTGTAGAGTTGCATGAAAACAGGAAGCATTGCACTGAACATGATTAAGGGAGTCATTCGCCATAACCCTCCTGGCTCACAGGTACACACACACACACACACACACACACACACACACACACACACACACACACACACACACACACACACACACACACACACACACACACACACACACACACACACACACACACACACACACACACACACACACACACACACACACACAGCCGGTTGTTTAAAGCTGTAGCTGTACAAAGGAGTTTTAATGTCACATTTATCTTCTCTGTCACAGGCACTTATTGCTGAATAAACTGGATTGCTTTTTCGCTCCCTCTCCTCCTCCTCTCCCCGTGTTGATCTCTCTCTCCCTGCAGAGTGAATAAAGGACACGCTGCATTTTATGGCGCCAAAGATTATTGCCGTGCCCATTACTTTAAAAGTTAGAATGAGTGCTGCAGATAGTGCTGGGGAATCGTTTGAATGTAACACACTCAGCCGGTAGTGCCACAGCAGTATGTGGTCTCCCCCCCTGAAGAGTGAATATGCATTAAAAGGGTTGAAAAGAGGGAGGAAGGAGACGATACGGGGAGCGACAGACAGCGAGGGATGTGCACATGCAGGATTTAATGTGGTTTGGACTGAATAATACATGCTGCTTCCACACTACATTAAACTTGTGTACATGGGTGTGTATTTGGACACGCGCTGGCCCGTGGCATGTAGTTTATGGTCACAAAGAGATGCGGCACAGATTGGTGCTCTCTCCTGATGGCGCTTGTTCAACCTTCAAAACCCATTAGTTCTCCGCTCCCTCTCCATCCCTTCCTTCAGCGTCTCTCCCACATCCTCCTCACCCAACCTCAGTTTCTTCTTAATGTAATTAACCTGACTTCACTCCCTCTGCTCTATTTACCCAGACTGCGTTGCTTCTCCCTTCTTCTATTTCTTTCCCTTTGTCTCTGTCATCTTTTATAGCTTCCCTTTCCTCCTTAAAATCGTGACTCTTCCATCTTAGCTCCCCCACTTCTCTCTCCTTATTCTACTTTCCTTCATGTTGCTCTCTTATCATGCATTTCCACGTTAATTTCTCCTTCCTTTGCTCCTTTTGCCTGAAATGAAAAGTTATTAAAAATGGTCGTAACGCCGCTTTTGAACGTTATACCCGTCCCTAATTGCTATTAATCGTAACCTTGAACAATTTTTCAAAATATATCAGTGTTTTCAGTGTTATTACTTTATTTTATGGGTCCTTAATTCCTTGAAAATGTCCTTGAACACATTTAAGTATGTAATTTGGCACTAAACATAAGTAAATTAAAGCTAGAATCAGCTTTGCAGTGACTTGGAATTACAATAACTAATTGGAAGTGCATCCATTCTTTTCAGGAGCCTTCCATCTTACCACAAAGGGCGCCACTGGATTCATTTCTGTATAGTATAAAAAAATAACTTAAAGGGAGTTTAAACTTAAGTTTAGTGATCTATGTAAGTGAACACATTATCTCTGAGGGTCTTGTTATCAAGGACGTTATTTTTATATGGCATTACAATTCAGAATCATGCAGAAAGTCAGCACTAGGCATGGGACTACATAAAATTTCATGTCACGATTGTCCTGACCAAAATAATCATTAAGACAAATATTTTTATTGCGTCTAAGATAGAACACACCTTTTTGTAAGAGCGTCCTTTTTGTGGAAAGCAAACAAACTGTCTCAAAAAGCCAGGCTTTTTAACTATTTGAATGGCCTTGTATTTTTCGATATGAAATATGCAGATGAATGATTTCTGTTGTTCTCTTTCTTTTAGGGTTGGTGCATAACCAGCCTTCTTTTGCAGGCTGTTTTAGCTGAGACAGTTGTTTTACACTGCGCAGCTGCCATACAGTCAGAAACAGCAGACTCATCATGGATGGCTAGTGAACGACTAACAACAACAATAACTGTTTTCAACACAGAAAAAATGGATAAATAATAACAGAAAACATTCAGTGTTGGTTTTATCATCATGGATGTTTATGAAATAGATATATGAAGACATGGGAGGCGTTTGTTGGAACTGCGCGTTGGTTAACATTAGCGTCTGGGCAAAGGTATGCAGCGCTCCTGGGATATTCAACAATAGCAACATTATGTTGTGTACGACACGCTTGACCCCAGCATTAACTGCTATAATGTCAGCTTTTCTCATGAGTCCTGCTCAAACACTTGGTGGTGAGACAGACTTGTGCATGCAGATCAGCTGGAAAAGCTCTGCTAACACTGCACAGTTTATTTGAGATAACGTTGCGTTGTAAATCACATTTTTCACTTCCCCGATCAGATAGCTGCAGTTTACTTTCTCTGGGCAAGTGTTAATGTCGAGCCCTGACTCTTTGAGTGCTGCTGGATACAATAATCAAGATTATCCCAATAATGGATGTTAATGGTTTTTTTATCGTGATCCGAGATAAAATCATATCTTCCCATCTCTAGTCTGCACTCGGTTCAAAAAATATTAAAACACGCTTTGAAAAATGGTCATCAGTGTAATGAAGTACAGATTGTGTGTGGGATTAAACATGCAACACTGAAACAGCCCTTTCAGATGTAAATTCTGTTTTCTAAGTTTATATTTTGTGATACTTTAATTGACTCCAAGAGGGAAACACTCTTTATCTGCACTCTCTCCTTGTAGCACACAGGAACTCACTGACCTGCTTCTGAAGATTGAACACTGACCCTTTCAAAGACAAAAAGATTTCAGCTACCACTAAGATGCCAGCTTGGATTTTTTATGATTTCCACCTTGTAAAAGTCTGTGGGAAAGCCATTACACCATAAAAGAAATGAAAACTGTTGACTGCACCTAGGAGGGTAAAGACAAACACTGGCGTATATCTATTGAATTTAATTAAAGAAGTACATTTTAATCAGTTCTGATAAAGGATATGCAATCATGCAACATGTTTCATAGCCATTATTTCAGAGCAGATGTCACTGACTGGCCATAAATCAATTTTTATTAAAAGGCTAATTATCAGCCAAAATAATACACCAGTAGGTGTGTGGAAATAGCTGCACAGAGAGCCAAATTTACAACCTATACTGACAGTATTGCAGCTCACACTGACAGATTTAAAGGCCAGCTGGAAGACTCTTAAATGAGTCTACAAATATTGGCTTATTCTCGACTCTCCTCCATACTCTCCGTCTTAAACATCTTCTCTCCTGCAGTATTTCTAAACCCTTATTTCTGCTTATACTCTCCGTCTGTATCTTTCTTCCATCAAATGTCAGATCCAACTCTGCCCACTTTCACTCTCCCCTCATGTGCATGTTTGTGTCAGGAGTCACTTACAGAGGGCCTCCATTACTCCTAATGAGGGGAGCTGCATGAGGCCTGGTATTCCATTAACCTCATCAGCATCGTTCCCCCTCTGGAACATATACACACACACACATAATGCACAGGATTGATGCTCACATGCATGGGCACATGGGCATTTACAGGAAGATCTGCAGTCAGTGATGGATGACGCTGAGCTCTTCCACATGAGGTCAGAAGACAGAGGGACACTGCATGCACACACAAACACAAACATCACAGTAGAAAAAGGTGATAGCCACCACGAAATCTAACAAAAATGATTTTGAGGCCCTTGATCGGGTGTGTTTTAGCAGCCTGGGGTGGCTTTTTGGAACGGTTTTCAATGAGAGTGACATGATTGCTTGCTGCTTTTGCGTTGATGACTGCCTCGCGTTTTTCCGACCTCAAGTTGAAATAAGTTACAACTCAGAGTGAGTAAAAGCACCTGACATCATCTGCATTATTTCCCAATGTCTAGGTGAATGGATTTTTGTTTTCTTTCTATGGTATTGCTGATATTCTGGGTTATCCTTTGACTGATATATTCATTCATTCATTTACTGCTTATCCTGTTGAGGGTTGCAAAGGGGCTGGAGCCTATCCCAGCTGACAATGGGCGAGAGGCGGGATACACCCTGGACAGGTCACCAGACTATCACAGGGCTGACACATTCAGACAGGCAGTCAAACCTGTGGCCAATTTAGAGTCACCAGTTAACCTGCATGTCTTTGGACTGTGGGAGGAAGCCGGAGTACCCTGAGAAAACCCACGCTGACACAGGGAGAACTTCCCCCACCCTAGGATCCAAACCAGGAACCCTCTTGCTATGAGACAACAATGCTAACCACTACATCACCATGCCGTCTCTCTGATTGATCAGTGAAGGCAAAAATAAGCGTTGGGCTTCTTTTCAGTTCCTGACTGTGAGAAATAATCCTTGTCAAGATATATGTAACCAAAATAAAAATGATTCATTCATCCATTCATTCATTTACAGGCAGGCCTTCTACGCTGGTGGTAACAACAAGTTATCAGAGCACAGTACATGGTTTGTATCAAGCTAACTTTAGCTCACTTTCAGCAATGATCCAGGCAAACTGCAAAACACATCTGAACAAATTGTAGTCTTTGTCGTCTCATACGTTTTACCAACCATAATTAAGCCTGATGACTGACAGCACAACTTCCCCTGACGTGTCCTAAAATAAGCCTTGTACTGACCATGATTCAAGCGATGCTCCTGGACCAGCTGGTGGTACTACCTGTGATTTCTCCTCTTCCTGAGGGAACAGCCTTTGACCCTCTAGCTGTCCATTTTTTTATTCAGATTTTAAAGTATCTGTGAGTTTGCTTCCCAGCAAAATAGCGGTTAAGCTAAGAACATGCGATACAGTGGTTGCCTAGCAACAACTTTTAAAAAAGACGCAGCAAGCTGCAAAAAGCGCTCTGTGATCCAGACAGGCTTCAACAAAAAAGGCAGTGCACGTTGCAAAACGCACTCTGTCTGATCAGGGCCTGACTCCTTAACTTCCCTGCGTTATTTCCTCTGAAGCAGCCTAAAAGTTGGGAGAAATCATCTTATTCCGCACTGTCTGACATGCTCATATATTCTGTAACAACTTGTTCCAGCTCCAAATTCGAGCTATGTGATGCTTATTCTGAGTGACACACTCCAACTCAATTTTTCTGGCTGCACCCCTCCATCAAACAGAAATATTGTACTATATTAAATGTCTCATGCACCATTTTATTCACATTTCCCCAAATGCTGTGTGACATATTTGGCATCTTCAGAAACGTCAAGCTCTCAACAAGAATTTAAAATAACTTTCTGTCAGTATGAACTCTTTAGCTGCACGACAGGAGTGTGTAATGACTGATCCACCTGCGGATCATTGGGGGTTAAGACGTAAGCGCTCTTCAAAAATAGCAAGAAAGTTTTCCTTGACTCACAGCTTTGATGACACTTGATGACTCAACATACAGAAATCCACAGCAGGAGAGGCAGATAAGAACTGACAGTAGCCTTAAGAGACCAGAATGCAATGCAGCCACATGGCGTGTCATGTTTTTGAGTGACATGCATGACTCACTCTTCCTTCACCTTTATGTATACCCCACAGGTGAATGCAACAAGTTCTGAACCGAACCCTAAACTTCAGAAACAATCAGCAAACTGTTTCTAATCAAGCTCTCACAAGAGCAGACCAAAACAGGATGCAGCAGGCGCGAACGTCTTAACCTGCCGAGCATCTGCTGCTGCAGAAGTTGCACCTTTTTGCTTAAAACACAAACATATCTAAACATTAAAAAAGCAGATGGTGTTTGTCATTATAACATATGGCTTCGGTCCTGCGGTGCGCCAGCAACACAGGGATAAAACTGAACACCTATTTTTGAATTCCACTGTACGTCCTCTCCTGTGTGACCCACTGTAGAGCCTGAGCTGTTTTTATATTCTCCTCAGCAGTCTAATTCTTTATCTAGAAGATCTCCAAGGAGATATTAGCCATCCATCTGGAGTTATCCATCTTTTAATGTCATGCTCGGCTGTCATTGCCTGGCACCGCCCTTTCCATCCCTCGCTTTCTCTATCTGTCACCCGTGTGTGTGTGTTTTCTGTGCCTGCGTTGCATTAGCTGTTGGCATTTTTATGTTTCTGCATGCCTGGGCACTTCTGTATATCTGTGAGCACATAACTGCATAAGAAATGTGTGTATGGGTGTGTGAGTGTGTGAGTGTGTGTGTGTGTGTTTCCCCCCAAGGCAAGGCTCCAGATGGCCTTAAAACAATGAACAATCTCCCTGACCCTCTCATTATTCTCTCCAATTCAATTAGCAGCTGAACAAACCAAGCGGGAGACGCTGTTCACTTCTAGAGGCTTTGCAAATCACCTAAGTGACCGAACACGCGCACTCAAACACGCAAACAAGGAACCACAGTCACAGTCATAATACAAGGACAGGGGGGGAACTCTTGATAAATCCCCCTCTGGTGCTCACACACCTGATGCAAAAAAATATGAGTTTCAATGTTTGTTGGTGCATCACAGCTGAGACACACGCAGAGAGAAACAGTTATTTTTAAAACGTAGTGTCACAGCTATACGCAGTTAAAACCATCTCTTGGCTTTGTGTTGTACTGCAGTCTTTCTCCACTGCAGGAAACTCAACTTTCACCCATCCTTACATCCTGTCCTCCTCCTCCTGCCCTCTTTACTCTTCTCACTTTATCTGTTTTTAGTCGTCACTGCTTCTCTCCTTCTCTGTCTCCATCCTCTGCCTGTCTCCTCCTCTCTTTTGTTACCGCTTCTG
This sequence comes from Epinephelus awoara, assembly GCA_035609425.1. NCBI lineage: Eukaryota > Metazoa > Chordata > Actinopteri > Perciformes > Serranidae > Epinephelus > Epinephelus awoara. The sequence continues at coordinate 9,679,816 of CM069311.1, forward strand.
CTATTTCCTCACTTCTTCTTTATTCTCTTTCTTCTCTCTCCCTCTGTGTATGCGCTGTTTACTCTGAAGTCCTGCAATGTTTGAAGTTCTTTCCTCTCCTCACTTTCCCTCTCTTGATTTCTCAACACTTCTCTGGCTCCTCTCAACTGCGCATCACCTTCTGCTCTGCTCTTATTAGCCGTGTTTACATGGAGCCTGGATCCCATTTACAATCAGAATTACGGCCCAATTAGAACAGGAACGACTCGTTTAACGATCCCAATCAAAGTGAAATTGTCCAACGTGAGACTGGATTGATTTCATTGGGTTTTTATGTCTGACAGGTGAAAATTCACAGCGTAACTCTTATTCATGTTACTTTCTATTTTCAGAACATGTTTCAAAGTGGTTTCTTTCAGAGAGCATATGACTCTCTTCTGCTGCTGCATCATTTACAAGTGCACTTTGCCACTGGTGGTCTTTTTAAGAATCTTCCCACTGAGGTCTTGTTGAAGGTATTCTAATTAAAATTTCAAAGATGGCTCCATTTGATGGCTCTTTAGCTTCAGGATGGATGATGACAGAACTAGACTGAAGGTCTATCATGCTAGCAGCTCTCTGAGGCTGTACTTGAGTAAATTGCTAATGTAAGCATGCTACCGTGCTCACAATGACAATGCCATTAAGCTGATATTATGTGTAGCATGCCAACATTTGCCAAGTAGCACAAATCGAGGTTGATTTGCACATCATTGGTTCTGAATTTGAGAACAATAGTAAATGGTTATCGAGCCAATAGCTGTTGAGACATTTCACTCAAAACCACAACCTCTTACTGCAGCACTATGAGTCTTTAGGATTTATTATTTGAGAACCATGATGATTGTCTGCACAAACTTTCAGAGCAAGTAATCCAATAGTTGTTGAGATTTTCCAAACTGGACCAAAGTGGTGGACCAAGTGACCAGTGGACCAACACTGCCATCTTTCAGCCTCATTTATGCTCAGTGTAAGATGCATATAGGGACACACACACAAAGCTTTCAGTTCATGCACGTTTTGGGAAAGCTTACAGATACAGACCAAATGGTGCAGTGTGGCATATTTCAAGCAACATACCACCATAGGACACAACAAAGACATTTCAAAAAAAAAAACAGAAAAAACACAAACCACCAATCAATACATTTACAATCACAGCTTAATCGAGCTATGCTCAAAATTCGATTTTGGCGTCTAATCAGACTTCTGTCCTTGTCCAAGTTTACAACCAACTAGGAAAATCGAATTACTGACGGGAACGTGTCCTCCTCCTCAACACTAGGTGGCGATATGCATCATATATGGCCCTCTTTCCAGTTGACCTATCACGTCACTTAATAATAAACAACTGGAGTCAGGCGGCAGACCAGCATTTTCGAACAGCAAGATGGATAATCGTACAGCTTTGTTCATCTTGTACGTAATGTATGCGTTACTGATTGTGCAGATAAGGTGCACGCTATCCCTCGTAGTCATGGTGATTTCGAGAGGCAGACAAGAACGCCGTATGCTGCTGGAGGGCTAAAACAATAGCATGTCTTGTCTGTTCCGGGGTCATACGCCTGCGTAGGGGTTGTGTAGCATGCGCATATGCATTGTCTAGTTTAACTCCGATTATGGCGTATACATGCCGGAGAAAATCGAATTCCAATCGCATTATTTGGGTGTCTTAATTGGAGTTGGAGAACAGTACAGTTTAACTCTGACTCAGAGTCCTACACGGGTCCAGTTCTGCAAACTCACACCTGCACGTACATGCAAAACTCAGTACCAGAACTGACCCATTACCCAAATTTATCACCCAGTAAAATACAAAAAGCCCCAACCTGTTCACATATGTCCTGTGACCAAACCTATTTTACTGTTCCGCCATTTTGCGTAATGTACTGTCCCATTAAGATGTTTGGGTCATGTGACACAGTTGTCGGATCAGGCAGCTACTGAGCGTCCACACAAGTAGCTCACACACTGATGGTTATTTTTGTCCATTTTAACCCATGCCCATACCCGTGCCTTTATACAAATATTTTCTTTGAGGGTTACGCAGCTATTTTGTGGGTTATCTGACCCAGTGCAGGACTCCGCTATGATGCGTGTGTGGCAAGTCAAGTGCAAACTAACCTAATTCTGTTTCCTGGAAATGATATCAAATGATGTGCTACAAAAACCAATCAGAATCAGAATTAGAATATCTTTATTGTCATTGTAACAGGTACAACGAAATTTCAGTGCAGTCCTTGACAGTGAAAAACAAGCTAATAAATAGTATAAAAAAATAGTAAAGAAAAGAGAAACCACATTTTCTAGATGATTTCTGTGTAAAAGTTCTATCTGTCCCTGCATGCATCTGTCTCAGTCCATCCATCCTGTCTTTCTAGCCCAAGCCCTGGATGACAGCGTCCTCTTCAGATAAGTGTGCACTTCAAATAAGTACAGACACGAAGCTAGGTGGGCCAGGATGAGTGTAAAATTAGCAGCTATCCACGCTGGGCTGTTAATGCCACATCCCTCCTCCCACGGCCAACATTGTTTTATCCATCTCAATGGGTTAGTATCAAATGCTTAACAAAGGCAGACACATTTTGAGGTGGAGGTCATTTTATACTAGCACAAAAATCCCAGCACACTCAAGTTATATCACCGCTCGCTGCACACGGCTTTGTTTTTAAAGTAAAACATGCATATTGTGTGAGGCGTTTTTCTCTCCTCCCTGGTGATATCTTTACGGCCGGATTTTTCTCCCACACTCAAATGGCTTTATGCTTTCTTTTTGCCTCACCTCTCTCACTATGCTATAACACAGGAAGCAGGGGTGCCTCTAAACAATAACACTCTCAAATGTGTTAGCACACACACACTCTCACTCCCAAGATCTACTCCTGATAGTAATCATTCAGAAAAACATTAAAAGCTTGTTAGCAAATACACACACTCTCTCTGTCTCTCTCTCACACACACATACACACACACACATAGCTCACCATGTCAGTTACCAAATTAGGAAGTAATATGCAAGGTCGCACAAACATCATGTGCTGCTCTGTCGGGAAACACACACACACACACACACACACACAGAGACACACATACAGGTGGTTGATGCTTCCAGGATACCGGACATATCTAGTTAACTGTTAAATCTGATACAGCTATTTATCAGTCAACTGCAGTCTGGACATCTTGTTTTATATTGTGGCTCTGTCCAGTTTAGGAAGTGTAGCACCATGAGCGCGGGAGGGTTGGTGCTGAGGATGCTGCATCACCCCCTATTACAGCCATGTAGAATAACTACCAGACATATGTTTTAAATAGCCATATAACAGCCTACATTTCAACAGCAATAAAACACAAACGCTGTGATCCTCTTTTCATTCAAAGCCGACTTTAAAATAAGAATGAAGAAGCATTCTATTGAACAGAGTGACTAATCAGAGAAGATGAGTGGTAGATGCAAAGAAGGAAAAGGACTCGGGCAAGGAGGTACCAAGCGTCACCGTGAAGTCTTCTGTGACAACATCCAAGGAACCACCAAGCCCCCTATCCACTGTCTGGCTCGCTGTGGTGAAGCCAAACTCTAATCTGTTGTTGAGACAACTGGATGTCCAACATATTTCAAAATAACATATTAGAAATTTTGGCACACTCAGTCCAGAGAGAAACTTTCTGTAAGGGGAGGGAGCACACATTCACTGGACTAACGGCTGATGGAACCACCAATCTAAGTACGTCTGAACTGTTTTCCTGTAGCTCCTGTCTATGTGTATGCACATACAAAGTCATATTCACACCCTGCAGCAGAAGCATGTTCCTGTGCACATGTGTAGCACTAATACCGATACATCAATGTTTGATGATAGGATCAGACACGACTGTTTTCCAAGCTTAGACAGGCTAAACTACTAATACCGGGGGTCCCCACGTGTAACAAAGATGTAATCTAGGAGGAAGTCTCACTAATGGAGAAAATTTGTATTTACATTAGATGCTGTCCCGAAGTTTCACTGTGGTATTTACAGCAGGTGTTCAGCGTTAGTGCAGACTCAGTAGAGATGGTTAAATAGCGTTTTATCTTATCCCAAGCCTTTTGAATCCCTTATCGAATCTAAAACGGTTTAGCTTCGTGATCACCACATATGCACAACAGTCGCCACTCTGTTGCTCTTGTTAAACTACAAAAACACCGTTCACTTGCAGTTTTTTCCCCCTCACAAACGATCTTTGGCTGAGCTTACAGAGAGCATATTAAACAGACAGCTGCCAAAAGTTTCATTTTATCCTGTTACAGAATTAACGATAAGTAGCTACAGCAGATCTCGAGCTAATCTGCCGCGTTTGTCATTGTAACCAGCAAAAGTGACGATCGGGGCACACTTAAAAAATAAAAGGCCTGCTGCTTGAATGTTCTCTTCATTTCCCTTCGCTGATTAAAAAGAGGGAGCAGAGATAAAAGAGTTGATAAAAGATTTGGTAGCCTCTCAGTTCAAATAATCTGGGTACTTCGCCACCCTGTAACCAGATACAAAGTGGAATCAGCTACTGTAACCCAACCCCACCTGCATAAGCATGGGGACTAACCTTGACAGTTCAGTATAACTCAAACAAGACTAGGTCATAACCTAGTATATGCCTGGACTGCACATGAAACAATGGCTTTTAATTTGAAACAGGAAGCAGCTGCATTGTCTCAGTAACAGACTAACTCTTGGAGCTCTGGCCCCACTGATGCAGTCAAGCCAAAACATTCATGTAAATACACACTAATATAGAGAACACTACACATAGACACACTCACACACCGGAAGTGACCTGCTGATTAACTTCCCTTTTGCTTGATTTAACACAACCCTCCCTGCTTTAGCTCCGGCCAGTAAACCAGCCAGGAACCAGTGAAGGGAAGCGGGGAAACTTTGATGATATTCAACCAGCTCTGTGTCATCGCTTGTCTGGCGGCAGATGTCCGGGTGCTGGCAGCAGCACAGGGTGAAGCCAAAGACTGTTCATCTGCACACACTGCGATGCCACACAGCTGGTTCAATATCAGCAAAGTTTCCCTTTATATTCATTGTTTTGTGTGGCGATCAGCAGTGATGTGGTGGTTCACTTTCACACTGTGATCTGTAGCCTATAGTTCGGCTTTAGCTTCTAACTATCTTTGTCTTTTTAACCTGTTGTTGCTGCTGAGTCAGTTTGACATCCTGGATATATCCTTCAAACACAGGCTCTCTCTCTCTGGAATCACTTTTTAGCTTTTCTAAAAATCAGATAATATTTCTTGAGGGAGTGCAGTTAGTTACAGTGTGGGCTCCATGTTGGCTCCAACAGCCTGGACCATCACAAAGGGGCAGGGCTTAGCAATGGGTTAACTGTCTTTTGCTGGACACATTTTCCCCACAAACATGCCAACCTTATTAGCATAAGTCTATGACATTTTACATTGCATAAATTGGCCTTGAAGCTAGCAGACTTTTCCTCTCCTCGTATGAAACCAGGAACAACAGCAACATTTAACAAAGTTCAGCTCCACGATGACTCACAAGTTTACCGTCAAAACAACTGACGTGTAGTTACAATCCTGGAGAGGTCTGCGTCAGTCCCCGTGTCACTGGTAGAGACTGTGCAGCTATCAGCCACTGTCATAGCGTGTGACAGATTCTGAAAAATTGAACTGTGGCCATCAACAGAACGGCTGTAAACACAAGCCCACCTTGAGGACTTAATACAGGACTGTCAGCGCCTGTGTTTATTTTGAAAGAGCAACACTCCCATCATCAATCACTCTGACCAATGGTGTAACTTCACTCACTGAAGGACAGGTGTTCATGTTTATGGGGCTAACCCTGCATACTGCAGTCCAGCTAACAATGACCCACATTGCAGAATTACTTAAAAAAATAATAATCTGTCCTGATACTGACAGTTACATAAAGTCCAGCATCACCAGGAGATCCCCTTACACATGAGTGAAAACACTTCTGGCCTGTTTACCAAACTAGAAACTAGAACTAGAGACTGTGTTGCCCATCAGCTGCAAGGCTGCTGATCTGTAGCTGGTAGCAAAAAGACAAAACTCTCTTTGAGAAATCAATACGGCATGAAAAATTGTGACTTTTTATATTTCTGACACGGTGTTCCTCTAATCATCTCCGAGGCAGCAAACACTGATTTCCTCCAATTGATTTCACTGCCCCTAACATCACTGACGGGCGTGTCACCAAGTTTTTTTTCACAGAGATGGGTGTGTTTTTCAGGACGCTGAGGTTGATATATTTTGTTGGGTCTACATTTTGTTTATTTTTCAATTAGAGATCGGGCTTTTAAAGATTTTTCTCTGCATCAGCAGCTGATGTAGTGGAGGATAACAGCCCAATATGGACTTCAGTTTCGCTGTCCTGAGCCGGGCTGACAGATGACGCTCCTATCAGACACACATACCAGCACTGCCACACATCCTCCCTCTCTCTCACACATGCCCACACACACACACACACACACACACACACACACACACTGCCGCTCAGTCTGCTGCTCTCTGATCTGTTCGTTAGCACAGCATCTCGTTAAGTCTCTGGCTCTCAGCTAGTCAAAGGAGGGCCTGTCCAGCGTCCATCGCCATGCCGACACAAGGCCACCAACCGGAACAAACCAGATCAGAGCTCAGTGCGTGGGAGGTCTGTTGCACACACACACACACACACATGTTAGCACTCCTCTGCCTGCAGTGCGCTATGGCACACACACACATACACCACTGAAACTCCTAGCTTTTAGACACACACACTGACATACACAGACACACGATGACACACATTGGGACACCGCCGTGCAGACTCGTGACAACTGTCCTCCTGCTGCATTATGCATGAACACCCACAGACATGCACTACAACATGCACATGTACACACAGTACAACAACAAAGAGGAACGACTGATGCCTCTTAATTGCAATTTGTTTTTTTATAAGGTGAAACACAGAATCGTTCTCCTCGCTGGGTTAATTGCAGGTTAAACTGTCTGAGCGATGTTGCACCAGAAAGTTTGGCATTTCAGTCCGTCCAATGCGCCTCTAAATGGCTGGTGGGAAACAGATGATGCTATTCCCCAATTAGCTGTCTGCAAGCTGTAGACATTTACCACTGAAGGTCTAGTGTCTCTGCTTTCTGCTTCACACTGTGAGAGTTTTTAACTTGAGAAATGCAAACGAACCTCATGAAACTTGCAACACATTCATTCATTCATTCTCTTAGCTCCCACTGCTCTACACTGTTGAGCAAAGCACTTTATGGATACACAGGGTGCTTTGCATCTGCACTACTTCAAAGTCAGAGTTTGGCCCAATCCCATTTCTTATTTTTATCCCTACCCCTTGTTTTCATGTACTGCTTTGCCCTCTTAAAACAGAGTGACAAAGGGACAGTGGTTGAAATTTTCCGTTGTGAAAAGGGAAAACCCTCCAAGACCCTGACACATCATCAGTATCATCATTGTCATCTGTGGTGTTTACGTAAGCAGACGTGTCTATGGTGATAATGGTTTTATAACAGTGACATTTGCCCTTTGTCTGATGGAAATAGAAAAGCATGGACGCTTGTGATTCATGTACAACTTGAATTTTATGCTATCAACTGATCAAACAAGTCATCAAACAAAACAGAGCACTGCCTCATTTTGAGGCAACTAGAGGTGCTCTGTAAGCTCACTTTAGCAACCCGCTCCTACCCTGCCAGTCTGCACTGATATTAAAGGAGTGGTAACAAGTGCTGCAACTTCGCTGCTGGACTTAAGGAAAATTTAGGGCATCACATGCCGTCAAGGGGGAGTGTACAGTAGCATAGAAAAAATGTCAAAATGTTAGGAGTGTAACAATCCATCGATATATCGATTTAATGATTAACGATCGAATGCAAAGTAAAACATCGATCTACACCTTCAGCATAGGCCTTTATTTTGAAAGTCTGTGTCACTGTCAAACAGCAGTAGGCAGATGGCAAGCAGCCAAGTGGAAGACAAAGCGTGGGAATATTTTTGGATTTCGGAGAAAATACAGGTCAACAGGCAGAGCACATGGCGTATGTAAACAATGATGTCACGAGACAAAACACGACATAGCATTACCTGCCTGGACGAGCGTCTCACTCTGCTAACATTCTTGCTTTAGCAACATTAGCTGCTCTGTTTTGACAAAATTCGGCTGAAAAACCGTGCTTGTAGGCTGAAATTCAACTGAGCTGTTCTCTCGGGAGATGCAGTGACTTACACCACCGGTGAGTAAGAAAAATAATAACGATGAATGTAATTTTTTAAGCTGTGAGTAGAGGAAAACTGTCCGCTAGCTGCTAGGCTAATTTATGCAATGTATACATGCTAAAGCTAATAATGGGTGATTAGCAACAAACTATTTTTTGTCCATGAACCTTGACAGTTATTACTGAGCTGAATTTGATACTTTTGTTTAATGATCTTGTTGTTAATCTGTGTTTTATGACTGTTTGGAGAAGTTTGCCCTCAGGATTTTCAGCCAGAATCATACTGAATCGTAATTGTATCATTGCAGACTTTGTAAGATCGAAAAATATCATATCGTAGTCCAAAGAATCGATATAATATTGTATCATGATGAAACTGGTGACTTACACCCCGACAAAATGTGGGACTGTCATGCACAAATCAGCAATGACAATGTAACCTTTGCGACTGTAGCCAGCTAATTAGCTACCGAGACATCAGCATACCATTAGCACTTTTTTGGTATGCATGTTTAAAAGAAAAGGACCATGATGCATTGAAATAACATCAAATGAAGATAGTTCTAATGATTTTAAAATCTTTATTATTTGTGGGTTTCTCTTGTTGCTTGTGCAGCCGTCTTGCTGATGTTTTCTCGTAACACTTGGTTTGGAGTGCCTCTAAAAGGCCATGTAGTCCTCACACTTCATCTTACCCCCTATCCCAATGTTAATGGGGATTGCCCTGAGACATGAACATGCAAATCTGAGGGCTAAAGGCTAAGTGATAGGGGTAAGGAGTGTTTTAGGATTGAGCCTTTCTCATTGCCCTTTTAGACATGGGCCCAGCTCTGAATCCTGTGGGTTTTCTCTCATACACACTCCAGAGCATCAATCATAAATGAAGACTTCTCAGTAAAATCTCTTTTCACCACTTGCATGAGATTTTAAACCTTGCTAAAGTTGTAACAGCATACAAATGATACAATAACCTTAACGTTATTGGTCCCCAGCAGGGAATTATGTCATTACACGGACAGAGAAAGAGCTGTGCATGTGAATAAAGAGGATTGGTACTAAAACACATTACAGAGCACGTCAGGCTCTTTGTGTGACAGGTTAATTTCCCATTCCTGCTGTGTTTTCATTTTTTTTATGTCAGTGACCTCTGACCTGCACATTTATCACAGAAAAGAGAGGTGGCGGTGAATACAAAAATGATTACACTGCTACAGCACTGCATAATCTACACATGCAGAGTGCAGATGCAACATAAATTCTCATCCACACAGGTATTTTTACATAAACTAAATCGATGCAGATTTCAAGCATTATGCTTTTAGTGATGTGTTGCCAACCTTTGATATTCTGCACAGAATGCGATTTAGAAACCATGTTTCCTTTATTACGTTTTTTCTCTGCTCAATTAAAGTGTCGCCAAGTGTGACAATTATATTCATAGGTATTCCGCAGTCAAACTGTGTAAACACGAATCGGTATGTAAATTCTCGCACAGAGATAAAAGGATGACAAAGCCGCCACAATCAACGTTTCTTCTCGGAGAAATAAAATTGAAGCCTGTCTGCTTTATGAAAAGTGAGATGTCTTAGTTTAACCACATTTAAATTTACCAGAACATCGTTAGACATGCTGCATACACCTGGAATGCTGTATTTAACTCTTGTGCTGTGTTGTTTCTTAACTTCCAATGCTTGTAATCGTAATTGCAGCATCATGAGGCCCCGCTGATTGAGTGTTAACAATGTTTTGTTCTGTGACATGTGGCTCTTTCCTCTCCAGACAAGTATGTAACTGCAGCATTATATAGCTGCTTCAGCTATAATCAGGCTGTTTAACACACACCAGACCCCCTGCACTTCAGCTGGGTCAGCTGCTTCATGATGCCCTTTCATCTCACACAGAAGCAGTGTGTATATGTGTGGAGATATATGCAGTGTGTGCGGTCGTGTGTGTTTTGAACTGTGATAATAGAGGTCCATTAGAAAGCAGACAGGGGTCCAGCGAGAGCAGCGTTCCTTCATTACAGCCTAATGGACATTAAAAAGCAGTCTCACATATACGTGCGCACAAACACACACACACATGCGCACGGCAGCAAATAAGAAATGCTTCTGAGAAAGCTGCCTTTCCTCCAAGAGACAATTAATGATCATGTGAGCTGTCTGAGGAAGATTAATCCATCTGCATTGACCCACTGTGTGTGTGTGTGTGTGTGTGTGTTTGTGTGTGTGAGTGTGTGTGTAACCTTTATGAGTTGAGACAAACAATGGCAAGTTCGATACGGAGAACAATGGATCATTCGCAGGGAGGACAGTGCATTGGTTTTTGGTTTAATCATACTGATGTGGAGGAGTCTAGTTCCTGGCTTTGCAACAGAGCCAACATTCACACCACTGCCTGAGAATGAACTGTACCTCAGCTCCGCCTCTTTCCCATCAGCACTTCAATAGCTGCATCACGGCATGGATTAACCTAAGAGCAGATGTGTGCTTAAATACATCCACATGCAAGCCTTGCTTTCCAACAGAAATGTGGTACTATAACTGACAACAACCTGCAGTGACACTAAAATCGTGTGTAAACATCATCAAACAGAGGCTGGGATTAAGGCTGTGTCCCAAATTGCTCCCTTTGTACTACATAGTGCATCACATGTACAATTTCGTGTAATGTAATGCCATTTTATTTGAGTGTCCAAACTGTAAGTGTAAAAATGTATCCACAACACAGTGCACTAAATTTCCACATTCCATTCTTGAGGCTCAGTGATGATGCAAAATGATGATGATGATTAGTGCCCAAAATGTCAATGTACTGCTCACCACTGAGTGAACTATTGAGGGTCCATTCAGTAGGGATCAGTGACTGAGTCTGACAAGGGAGCGATTTCGAACACATGTATAGAAAAGGTTGGCTGGATCTCTATTATGTTCCTGTTAGGGGCCGTGTCTACTAAAGCATTTATTTTCTGAGGCCTGCGTATTATTTTTAAAATTCTTTGCTATGGGAGTGTCATAGTGCACCACGCTCCAAACACCAGCAGCGTGAAGAGGCATTGGAGCGTCCATTCTGCACTGAATGCTGCACGTGTAGTGGTTTTTTTTTGTTGTTTTTTTCTGGTTCCCGAGAGCTGGGTTAAAAGTCTGGACTCATCACGGTCACTTTTTATCCTACCGTCCAATCACAGTGTGAAAGGTTGGGACAAATACCACAAAGACCAACTGTCACATGATACATATACAAGTGCTGAACAACAATAATGCAGGAGAAATATGTAAATATATAGATATATATATTTACATATTTCCTTGCCCACAAAATGAACCCACATACACAGAGAAGCACTGAGAGACTTCAGCTCATTCAAAACTCTGCAGCTCGGCTATTAACCAGAACCAAGAGGAGAGAGCACATCAGGCCAGTCTGAGCTGCTCTGCACTGACTTCCTGTTACATTTAGAATTGATTTTAAGCTCCTCCTCCTTATATACAAAGCCCTACATGGGCTCAGACTGAGCCACATTGCTAACTCCCTTGTTAACTCTGCCTCCAGGAACACTGTGATCATCTGCTGCTGGTTTTTTGGAGGTTCCCAGCAACAGTGGGAAGAAGATCGAGGATGCAGCCTTTGTCAATTACGCCCCAAAGCTATGAAACACACTACCTATAGATATCAGGGAAGCTAGCTTGTTAAATATTTTAACTTTCTTTCTTAACTTTAGCTTTCTTAAGAAAGCTAAATCCTGATACAGGTCTGAAACTCTTTTTATGCTTCACACTGCTGCAACTCTTTAAAATCTTACTTGATTCTCTGATTCTCTGATTTTATGAATCAGTTAATCCATGATTATTAAGATTATTCCAAACTTTAACAAACTAACTGAAAATATCAGCTGCTGAATGTCTATACTTACCTGTTGAAATTCATTTTCATTTCCAGCTGATAATTACATCAAACTGAGATGCAGTGACCTGTGTTTTCCAAACAGAAATGACAGTAACATTATATATATATATATATATATATATCCCATCATACTTGTGTCCCCTACCAAAAGACTATCACTTTTAAGCCTGCACTGTAACAGCAGCAGTGTTATTCCCCATTTTGGCATCTGATTTGTATTCGAGTCAGCGTCTAGAACTTTGACATTGAAGGTAGTGAGCTGTAACGACCTAACTGAAGCTGTGACTGAAGGAAATATTTAATTGACACATTTTAATATCTTACCCGTTTATACTCTCTCCTAGAGACTAGAGTAAAAGAAACAAAAGTTGCAGACTTTACGTGCCTTTTCTTGGATGCCTGAATTCAATCAAGCGACAAAACAAGCAGATGTGACGTCTCTGACTCTGCACGTCTCTTTGTGAGTTCACTGTCAGTTCAATTTGGTGTGGGTTACATCCTCCAACAGATATGAAGTCACCCAAAAGAATCTGATATGAGCAGCAATTCGGTGTCAGGCATGTCCGCTAGGTCAACTTTACCTGTCTTTTTTCACTCCATCTCTCCTTTTCTTTGTTTTATGTGGTCGGGTGGGTGTTGCATTAGTTCAGCACCATCTCCAACAGCGACTATTTCAAAGTGGGTTCAGCGTCAGTCGATGAAAATGACCCGGTCAGCTTCTCTGTCATGCAATAAACATCTTAGTGCCTTTCCAGCCACTGTAAACACTGCTATGTCATTTTAAATGCTACCTTTACCCAGTGATAGTAAAACACACACACACACACACACACTGAAACACAACCTTAATTTACCCTTCGATCCCCCTCCCCCTGGTTCTGTCTCACCCCACACACACTCTTCCTATAAAATACTCATAAATAATATACTTATTGACTCAGCACTCAAACATGGACACTCACACACACACATTGTAGATCGACCCCCCCACCCCCTCCCCAATGCTCCAATGTGCAGCAGTGCCATTCTGTTGCCTAGTAACCAGGTAGAGTTTCTAGTAAGAGCCTCTTCGCCGAGAGAATCCCGCTGTCCTAGACTTCTCCCTCTACCTCTCTCGCCCACTCTCTCTCTACCTCACACACACACACACAACACACACACACACTCAAATCGCGACATGCATTTGTGCCGTTTGAAGTCGCTTTCATTAAACTGCCGTAAAACTGGGCTGCTGTGACTTTTATTCTTCGTACTACACTTACCTACACACCTATGCACACTGTCTGTATCTCTCTCTCTCTCTCACACACACACACACACACACACTCCTGCGCATACAGGCCCATTTTGTAGACAAAGCAGAGGCACGTGCTGCAGAGCAGAGAGAGGAAGAGAACCAGAGAGAAGAGGCTGCAGTTTTCACGTCTCTACGGAGATACAGTTAACTATCACGCTATATCCATTATACACTGCTGCTGTAAAAGCATCTCTTACACACATACACACACACACAAAGATGGAGCCACACAATTGCCACAAGAGGCAGCCGTAAAACAAACAAGGTGCTCTTTATAATTAATTGTGAAAACAACTAACTATAAAGTATTTCATAAATGAATAAAAGAGCCTACAACGTGCACATATTAACCCCTCTATTGCCAAGTGCTTTCTTTGTGAGTGCAAAACTGCTATTTGATATTCTCTTTCTTTGTATTCAGACGACAGCATGTGCAGCAGAGACGGAAGCCGAAAGAAAAATGGCTGCTCTTTGTTAGTATTACAGGAGGCCTGGGCTGAAACAAACTTACATACACATGGTAAAACATTGCAGTGATATGATCTGTATCTCTCTCTCTCACACACACACACACACTGTGCTTTGCTGTCCGCATTGCCATGACAACCTAGTGCGAGATGCTGATGGGTTTCCCAGATCTTTTATTTATTCATCCATCTCCGCATTACTCTTCCATACTACGACACACATACACAGATGTGCATCCTTACGCGTGAGCGCACCCATGCATGCACTCCCACCTGCTGCCTTGACATACATAAGCTCGCATTTACAAGCTGGTTTGATCATCAGCTTGTATGACAGAGGAAATCTGTATCTGTGTAGAAAAGAACGCGTGCCCGTGTTTATGCAGATTCGGGGGCGAGCGATTTTTGTTGCCTTCAAAACATTGTTGCGGGGAAATGAAAAGCTGTCCCTACAAAGGCAAACTAGGCTGTTATAAATGCCCCCCCCCCCCTTCGCTCTGTTTCTGCGTTAGACTTTCTGTCATTCCAACCATCTTTCAGACAGTAATGTGATCAGCGGCAAGGCGAGTGCTGCTGTGTTATTCATGTGGAGCTCGACTGTGGGGAAACGGCTCAGAACAGCAGGAAAACACAGACACACATACAGTGCACACACACACACACACACACACACACGCCAACAACAACAACAAAAAAAGCTCATTAGGAACAGCAGTGCTGTTACTAAACAGCAAACACAACAAGGCAATATGACCTAAAAACATAACTGAATACTAAGCACCCCGCCGAAGATGGGATGAAGAGCAGGAGCTCCAGCCGACCATGAGGTGTCCGTTGACTATCCCAACCCCAGCACGATGCAGGGTCCCTGAGGAGCCCCGTGCTGACCTCCCCCTCCCAGCTCCTCCTCCAGATGAAGAAATACATTATCGCCTTTTCAGGTTATTTCTCACATCTTGCAGATCCTATCGAGTGTGTATGAGGGAGTGTGTCAGTGTGGTGTTTGGAAATGAGGTCCCTCTCAATCTGTGGCCGCTCAGTCTTTCAATTACACCTGCTGACTCGCTGTCTTTTCCACCTATTTTATCACCGTCAGCCAGGATAAATCCACTTTCACTGAACTCCATTCCCCTCCAGATCAACCCCTGAGCATCACACACCATCACGCACACACACATACTCATGCCTGTAAATCAATACGGCCCGGGAGTCTATCCACGTCAAATGCTGAGGCACTGAGAGGAATGACGAGAAAGAAAGAAACACCCTGACAGTCTATTTCAGCAGGTGGTCTCATTATCAAAAAGAACCCTTTGCCTAGCGTGAGTGTGTGTGTGTGCATGAGGATGCATGTTTCATATTGCAGCACACTGAAAAAAATAGAGCCACATATTTTTAAAAACACTTTAGTAGAGAAAAATATTCTACAAGTGCACTCACACAAACATTGTGGCAGCAGGAAAAGACAAAGGAAAGAGTGGAGTAAGAAACAAAGAGCACACACTGTTCGGCAGCAGCTTTTTTGGAGAGAGAGAACGAGGGTGGGGGGGTTTGGTTTGTAGTTGTGTCTTGAGGACGAGAGAACGTCTGCATCTTCACTGCAGCAACCATCAGAGAAAGACAATGAAAAGCACAATAGAGCAGAAGGGAGCAGAGAGGTACGTGCTCATCACTCACACTTGTGATTGGCTGTAAACGCCGTGTCCAATTGTCAGACAAGAGCGCGAAGGTAAAGTACACACACGGCGTGCGGAATAGATTGGATTTAAATGACCAATTTCTGTCCTTTTCACTTCTCGCCGTGTTCTTGTTCGTCTTGTGCAGCTCCGCTCTTTCATCATCCCCTCTCTCCGTGCCCTGATTCTCCTCTTTATCCCTTTCATCCTTTCCACTTCTCCTTGTTCTTGTCTTGACTTTTAACTCCCAACATTTTACAACATCCTGCTCATCCACTTCCTGTCCTTTCTCTTCTAACCTCGCCCGTCTGTTTTCTATCCCAGACTTCATTTGCTTCCTCTTTTCCTTCATTTTTTCCCCCTAAGTATCACCCATCCATCCTTGTCTCTCTTTCTTCTCTCTTAAATTCTTTGCCTTGTGTCAGCTTTGCCTGACACCTACCTACCACCTGCTGCACTCACTCACACGCACTCATTTCCCGTCATTATCCAGAATCCAATGTGAGTTTGACTCAGAGAAAACTGCACCACCATAATCTGTATGGATTTCCATGATGAGCGTGACAGAGCAGGTTTTGGGTGGTGGGTTGATCCGTGGAAACACAGACTACACTTCTAGACCGTTATCAACGCGATGCGTAGCCATGGCAACAGCTGCCGAAAAAGCCCTCCCACAGGAAAGAAGCGCCAATCAGTGTGGCACTGCCACTACAGGGAACTTGACTGACAGCTCTCTGAGGGAAAAGACACACTGGGCAGACAGAGCTGAGATATTGTTTGTATCCTCTCGTCTATATCTACAGCAGGGAACTATAACACTCATTCGCTGTCATCCAATCAGCTCCTGCCTGCTTCCACAGCTTTTTACCGCTTTTCTCTTTCAAAATGAAGCAAATATACAATGAAAAGGCTAACCCGCTATTCCTGGATCGTCAGGATCAAGACACTGGCAGGTGAAAATAGGTGTCTGGCAGCACTATGTGTCACAGAGGTGACACACGTCTGTCTGCAGCTCTCCCCGGGCCAACTGTGCACTTAGCACTGACAAAGCCTGGAGTGCGTAGGGAATTAGACGCTCAGAGCGTAGAGGAAAATACATTAAAATGTGTGTAATTGGTGGGTATTTAAAACATTCAAACACAGGACAGAAATAACCTGTTGTACCGTTTTTAAACAGCAGGGGGATGTTCAAGAACTCAACAGTGTGTTCCTTAACAGATTAACCCTCTGACCCTGAACACCAGCAGCCACCAGCTTCACTCAGATTGACCTCTAACCTTTGACACGACAGACTCTTCAGTTTGCTTGGATGAACTGCAACCTGGTTTGTGGGCAGAAAGCTTGATGAAACACACTGATTGTCTTGTTACTCATTGCACTGTAGTTAAGGGCAGAGACCCCGATGAGTAAGGGTACGTGGAAGGGTATCAGACGATTAAGATTATTCCTTTTTAAGATCTTGTCAAAATATTTTTTAGGGTTAGGTTAACATACACTTGTAATGTAAAAACGTGATGATTCTCAAGCAAAGTCTGCAGTAATAGGGCGTCTTATTTTATGATTTCTGAGCAGATTTATATTTTTAGAAAGTGTAGGTCACACTGAATTTAGAAATACAAATATCATATACGTCTTTGTGCTCAGATTTGACTGAGTTACCAATCTGAGTAGAAGTGCAAACTTGTAACGCAAATTGCGGCAATCAGGCGCAGGTGTTTTAAACTTAAATTAATGACTTTTCTCGTGCTTTTAGAGCGAGTACAGATAATAATTAATACAGATTTTTGGATTTTGGCAGGTAAGTAGTTTGCGGTTCTGTGCAGAGGTAGGTTTCATGTAGGAATATGGTTATTAGAGTGAGTTGGGTTTGTCTACTTTTGCCAACAGCAGAGTGTAAGTAAGTTCAGGGGTAGGTTTAAAGATTAGTAACATCAGAAATGTAGATTTTAAAGCATAACGGCTTATTTAATTTTAACAAAAGACATTAAAAGAGGAACAAATTCAACTAGATAAAATGTCTGTGGCAATTAAGACCTCACAAATTCAACTTTAAGACCATTTCATGGACTAAAAACTGAATTTAAGACATCTTAAGGACCTGCAGACACCCTGGAGTAACCCAGTTATAATTGGGATTTTGAAGTATCCTGTTTATGCGTTTGAGCATGTAAACACCCGTTCTCAGAAACCAAATACAGCTGTCAAGTTGTCAAGTGGTCGTAAATGTACAGTCAGTGTGATGTTTAATATTCCTGACGCTCTCATCTCAAATTGCTGGTGTGTTTTTGTAAACATCACAACACCCTGCGCAAGTAGAATGCAGTAATCAGTAGCCAGGGCACTAGTAATTTTCATGTATACGGGAAGTATGAATAACCCCATTTCATGTCTCATGTCGTCATGTAAACACCATATTCCAAATATGATCATAACCATGATACCTCTCATAAATGGGTTATTCATGTCCCTGCAAACACACTCACTTCACCCTCAATAAATGTGATTACATGGACATGAAAAACCTGTTTAGGAGGCTTTTCCTGGTTACGATCATATTCGGGATTTGGTGTTTACATAAAGACAAATAATTGGGTTATTCATATTCCCATATACATTGTGGTTTCTTTTGAAGTACTCCAGCTGGCATATTCCAGTTTCTCATTGATGGAATACGGGATACTATTCATGTCTATGTAAATGCACCCATTGTAATAGTTTGGGGGAAAATTGTTTGGCCAGGAGCTACATAAATACTATTGTCATGTCTATGATAAATCTTTAAATAAACTTTAAATAACACATTGTACCTCATGTGTTTAATCATCCTATCACCCCGTGGTTAAAACTTTAAGGAAGTTACTTCTCTCGGCCAAGAAATATTTGAGAAAATAACCCCCCATAACACCGCAATTGTTGTTTTTACACTATGCTGTTTGTATGGTTACAAAACAAAATATAATGTGTTAATTAGTGAGCTTTAAAGGTGCTGGTAGGCAGATTTTGTTGCTCTCAGACAGAGCCAGGCTGGCTGTTTTCATGTGTCTCTACTTCCAGTCTTGCTAAGCTAAGCTAACCAGCTGCTGGCAACAGCTTTACTGTACAGACATAAAAGCGAGTATCAATCTTCTCATCTAACTCTCAGCAAGAAAGCAAAGAAGCACATTCCCCAAAATGTCAAACTATAGTGAATTCTGTCCATAAATTCCCAGATATCAGCTATCGCCTGGTCGACAGCACAAACTCACACATGCACACACACTTTGAGGTGCTTTGTGGAGTAAAACGCTCAGAGCCTGGGGCACAGGAGGGTCACTGGTGTGTGTGAATGCACTCACACACACACACATGTACCACACAGTAAACAAACACACAACTCCACGTGTACCCCCTGCGTTTCCACACATGAAAGTCAGCGCTATTAGTTCCAGATCATTTTGCGAAGCGGTCTGTAAACAATGAGCCTGGGGATAAACAAAGATTCTACTGTACTGGAAGTAATCCCACGACACATACACACACACCTTAACACTCAGTGCACACATGCACATACCCAGCCCCACACACACACACACAAACCAACGCACAAACTGCCTTGCGCTCACACACAGACATAGACATTAATAAACACCTGGAGGGCCGACAAACAGCATCACACAGAAATGCAATTTGTTTATGTTGGACTACATAATGCATCTCACAACAACAACAATAATGATCTACTTAGGGCTGTGCATCATTTGAAATACTACTGTTACAGTGCCAATATGATAACTGAGTCTCAGCACCAAAACAATGCTCTTTTGATCACTTACAATAACCAAAATCATACTGTAAACAAGTTTCCTACAAACCCTTTGATTCCTTGAACAAATAGGAGCAGCTCTATGAGACATTTTCTTACATGAAAGTCTATAAAGATTAAAATCCAAAAACTGTCATAAGGAAATAAAAGTAACAATCTGAAGAAGCATTCAATGCCAGCTTTCGCTACTTGACAGTTTTCATTCATCTCTGCTACAGCTGCAAAAAACAGGCCATTATAAAGATGTGGCTTATGCAATGCTTTTATTTTGAAAGGTACGCTAAAGGTGTTATATTTTCTACCTTTCCTATGTCAACCTAAAGTGATGTGATATCTCCGACACTATGCAACTCACTCTGCTGGTGCACAGTTGTAATAATGTTGGCTAGCATGGAGCATTTTGTAAAATTTCATGGCGTCACACACCCATGGCATGTTTATGTTGTATATTTTACAGAACTAATGTATTTTGGTAACTTCTTTTCTTGAGAACTTTATTCATCTTTTAGTGATATCAGCATGCCATAACTGGTGCCTTGTGATTAGGTGTTAAAATAATGTCCGTGGAGCTTTGATCTGCCTCCATTACAGAATGCAACGCAGAGTTTGTCTCACTACACACACATCTACAAAGACAAGCACACACATCGAGAGGACTGTGCAGGGTGTGCCAGGACTTCATACGTCAGAGAGGCAGGATCCCTCTGTCTCTGCTGCGATACACACCTCATGACCCCCAATCTGCTGTTATCATGAGCACAAGCCAAATGTAATGAGTCATCAAACACACACACACACACACACACACACACACACACTGCTCAATATAAATACAGCAAGACAAGCTCGGAGAGTGGCAGAAACGAAGAGATGCACAGAAGCCAGTCTGTGTGTGCGTATAGACACGCGCACACAGAAATACACACTTCAGGATGCTTGTCTGAGTGACAGTCGGAGGAGGACATCCTGCTGACATCAAGGCCAACTCTCTTATCGCTCACACTGCAGCGATGAAGTCATTTTAAGACATAAACACACACACACTACAGCCAAAGAGACCTTTGAAATGACATCACTGCGGGAGTTAGAGGAAGTGGACGATTCAAACTTCTTGCCCTGAGGACAGAGTTTATTAGGGGGTCATTTCATCACTGCTGTTCTGTAGGATGCTCGACTCCCCCCTCAGCAAAGAGTGAAGCCTCTTATCATCGCGAACACCTATCCAGGCTACATTTTAATGAGAGTCTCCATGCTTCATTTTAACTTGGACTGGTTGTCTCCTGTGTCAGGCAGCTTTAAATCTGTCTCCAATTTTACAGCTAGTTCAATCTGCCGAAACCAGGAATGGCCAGAGAAATCACCTGCGCTTGATCTATCTCAAACCACTGGCCTTCACAGTGTTTCCCTGATTAAATAAGGGTTAAGTAGAATAAAGAAAACCATATCTAATGATGAATATCATAAGTACAAGCCCCAAGTCCTTTGAACAAGCCAACACAACAGGTTGTTCTTTGTGTGGGTGTGTGTGTGGGTGTGTGTATGTGTTCGTCTTGGCGCAGCCTCATCTGTATTCATTTATGAAGGAAGTGCAACAGGCGCTCTCATCGTGTTTAGAGTATAGGATGACTAATGGAGACAGATAGCACGATGAATCCACTCATCTGTAATGGATTAACCTTGTCTGGCCCCCAGAATCTGATCTAATCACCCTGAATCAGCCTGTTATCCCATCAAACCATCGAATCAACCACTCACATTCAGTCTTGTGACAGTGCCGCAGGAGGTATCAGCGCCGAAAAAATCGATTCGGGTGTAATTGACTGCACTATGTTATGTACTGGATGGATTGCTTCTTAGGATGCTCTTTAAAGAAGCTGTTAGTGACATTCAGAGTTTATCTGTGATTCAGAGTCTGAGTTGGGATCGCTTGCATGCAGCTCTCAACATGGAGGTGGCTGAGCCGGCAGCTAGCGACCAAGGGTCCGTACATATGCCGCGTTTTTTTGCCCTCTCATATCCACTGTTTTCAATGTAGATGCAGGAAAGGCGCACTTAAAGGGAAATTTCGGTTATGACTAGTGACATAAAAATAATAGCTAGCATGTTAGCCGTTAGCCTAGATACAGCCAAGGCACATAGCGTCAGACCTGTTAAAACGTAAGTGAACGGGCATACTTCAAGTGCAAAGTTAGTCCACTAAACAAGCTTTTTTTCCCACAAAGACCGTCTCATATCGTTAGGATAAATGTCAGAGAACATATGGAAAACGACATGTAAACGTGTTGTCTTATCTTACCGGACGATAGGAGACAGGTTGAAATTTAAATTTCCCTTTAAATGTGAGAGCAGTGCCGTCGTGTTCCCATGCGCCTGTTATTCAAGTGCCCTGAGGAATATAGAGGTCAACTGTTTGAATGCATTAGCTCGCACCGCATGTCACATCATGAGGAACCACTGCCGGCAGATATCTTTCCTTTTTTCTCTAAATATCAGTCTGTGGTAAATATTGAGAAGTTCATCACTTTAGTGCA
Source organism: Epinephelus awoara (assembly GCA_035609425.1). NCBI lineage: Eukaryota > Metazoa > Chordata > Actinopteri > Perciformes > Serranidae > Epinephelus > Epinephelus awoara. Next base: position 9,701,760 of record CM069311.1, read on the forward strand.
GGGCTACCCACACCTTTACATCTGTGCCTGGGTCAGAACACAAATTTACAAAGCAACTCCTGAAAGATGATCAGCTCTGCAGTCAGGATTTCTGGTGAGAAGGCTATGCTACGGTGCTGGTTATGGTCGCTTAACAACCTCAGACGCCACCTGCCTCCATGAGTAGCACCAAGCACCCGATCTTGCGTTTTCCAGGTGGTTTAAGAAGTGGCATGTGTACAGGCCCTAACGATGCTAACAGCGCAAACAATGCTAACAACAGAGACAGTGCTGACAGAGCTAACATGTTAATATGGGTGGGCATTCCTCTTCCATGACAACATTATTCCGCCACAGTGGATCAGTAAGACATTATCAGAAGTAAACGAAAAACAGAGAAGCTCGGCGTACAACACACACAGAAGGAACGTGACTTCATTCTCTGGTCAGGATGCCATTACTCCACTATATCTTTAATTGAGCAAATTGTTGTTTGCTGCTATATTAATGTTCTGAATGTTATCTAAAGCACTTTTAAGAGCCACACTTAGCCAGTTTTAGCTTGTGGATTCCAAGTTGCTTTATATTACTGCAAAACAAGCAGCCATTGTTTTGGAAATGGGGGAGAGAAAGGGGGGATATATGACATGCAACAAAGGTCCGAAGGCTGAAATCGAATCCAGGATGTTGTGGTTATATGGCATGGCTGTAACCATTCAGCTACCAAACTGCTCCTATTTCACTATTGATTAATCTGCCTAATAATTTGTTTATTAATGAATTCACTGTTTTGCTTATCCTATTCAAGATTGCTGGGGGCTGGAACCTAGCTGACAGTGGGTGAGAGGCGTGGTACACTCTGGACAGATTGCCAGACTATCACAGGGCTGACATCCATTCACAATCACACTCACACCTATGGGCAATGAAGAGTCCCTAATCAACCTAACCTGCATGTCTTTGGACTGTGGGAGGAATCTGGAGGACACGCTGAAACCCAAGCTGACACAGGGAGAACATGCAAACTCCACACACAAAAAAGGTTGTTGTCCAGCAGCTCCTGCTCCCAGAGCTTGTACGCATTAACAGTAAAGTATCTTAACATGAACCCCTAACTACAAAGACCCACAAAAACACCCTTATCTTAAAGTGGTCACTGCAATTTGTGTCTTGCTTAAAGTAAAAGCCGATAAAGCATCCGCTGCAGTTTCATCTTTTCACTGTGTTGCGTGGCGGCCGAGTCAAGAGCAAGGCAGTAAATAAAACAAATCAATAGCTCACTGCTGTAATTGCAGCTCGAGCTAAGATGCATTTTTCTGGACATCCTGAGATGTTTATGCGCAGACAAGAGTGGAGGTCAGTTGATCAATGGTGATGAGCATAATAAACATGATGAATGAGAAATGCTGCTGGCTGAAATGCTATACTGGTAATTGCGAGCAACTACGACCTGATTTTATTGTCATATGTGATTAGTAGCTTCCCGAATACAGAATAGATCCCTGTTAGGAATGTGGGTTTTATATTTTACAATTCTCTTTAAAACAGTTTGATTAGTGTTTTGTCTAATGTCCAGCATGTAACATGAGGTATGGCTGTAAAAAAAATACTTGTTATCTCTTTGTCTCGCCTCTCCAGACTCACACTTCAACAAAAGTGTGCATGCCTTTGTGTGGTTGAGTGGCAGAGCATTTATGCTGCGAAAAATATTTACATAGCCCACTATGGACCACCAACTCTGCAATGCTTACACAGTGGGCCCTGCACACACACCCAAACACTCGCTGACACTGAGGAATATAACACAGAGAGTTGTCCAGAGAGATCAGCTCTTATGACATAACCTGGTTCCAGTTTTAAACAAGCGGTTATAATGCAACGCCAAGCATGTGACGGTGTGTGGCTCATTCATTAGCCACGCTTTCTTGGTACAAACAGTCCTCGCTGTCACCAAACAACAGCGCATCTTTAACCGTCAGATGGGAATCGGAAATGTGATCAGGACACGAGCAGGGAAAAAAAGCACATGTGCTGACCATAGGAGCATCTGCTTCATGGTAGTAATCTACCTCAGCAGACACTGCAGTATTATCCTGCTACAGTGCTGTGAACAAAACAGACATAATGTAATGCAACATTAACATCTGTCAAACAGCAGGCTGCCACGCTATACGTCCTGTGTTTAAGTCTACATGTCCAGCTGGATAAGGCTGGATCATTTTTAGGTTTTACCTGTCTCATAAATTTCTGTAACTTAATTTTCATCATGTGAAAATAAATTCAAAAATGGCAATGTAAGTATTCTGAGTCCTAGCTTTGAAATATCTAAATACGCCCTCAGCTCTCGCATTTAAGCACCAGCATAAGAGGAAATAGACTTGGCCAGAGTCCCCGCCACTCTATGCTGTATTCATTTAAAAACAGCCAACAAGATGTGCATTTGTATGATTTCCAAAATGCCTGCGCAGGACTGCCAATTCAATCCCCTTTAAATTATTCTCTATCAAACCTAGACTCAACTGCTCATAGTGCAGGGGCAGCCTCCCTAGATTGTGTCATATTTTAATTTCACCAAGTACCTCTGTTCTGCAAGAGAGCGTGACATGTCTTTCACTTTCATGGCTCGGTTCTTTAGTGTCTGCAGTGAGCAGGACTGATATAACACTGTGATATTAATCCCCAAAACTAGAATTCCCCTTTGGGAGTGTGGTGTTAGCTACAGAACGGAGACCTTGGAGTTGGTATAGACACTTTGTACTGCTCAGGGACACTTGATGGAGTAGCTGACGGCTGACGTGGCAGTTTGGGTCTAGGTCCGCCAGTTTTGAGAAGGTGTGTGTAACTACAAGGCCCTTCCCCAAGGACAACAGTCCATCCTTAAAATACACCAAACCATTGTACGCTTAAAGATCAGTTTAGGCATCCTGGAGAGTTTTGTTCAATCTGCGAAAACAGATGAATAATGTTTTCCGCGGCTCTAGAGGGAGCTTTTCTGATTACATCATAAGGGTTACCTTAAATCACGGATCTCAAATGTTTGATGGAAGACATTTAGGGTTATTAAGGGGTAACTTTGGTATTTTTTAACCTGGACCCTTTTGTCCATGCATTTGTGTCTAATTGACTAACAGGAACAACAAGTTTTGAAATTCATCTAGTATTGAGCAAGAAGGCTAAAGCCGGCAGCCGCGAAACAGGCTTCAATGTAACCACTCAGGGCATGTGCACCCTCAATGTTCGTCCACTAAAAGTGCTTGTTTTTGCCACTGACAGGCTCAGATTCTTATTATAAGTGTCTGACAACATTATGGGAAGGATCCCTACAGAGATAGATCTTGTTCAACCAGAAACAGCCCCGAAATTGCATTCAGGAAGCATACCAGACTCCATTTAAATAAACGGTGATTTTAGCATGTATAGAGCCAGCATATTTTTCACATCTAATTAAGCGAGTTAAGGGTTTATTTCAACCAAACCAAAGTTGGTTATTGTTGGATTGGTGAAAAGCCAAACCAAGACAGCTTTTGTGAGTTTTAGTATGTTTCCGTCAACTTTGAATGAAGTATGTTTCACAAGGATAAAATTACTGTTTATTTCAATGGAGTCTGGTGTTTTGGGCAAAAAAAAAATGTTTCTGGCAAACCAAAAAAGAACTTTCTCTTGAACAAACCCATCTATCTTTGTATGGATCTTGTCCATAAGATTGTCAGACACTAGAGTGTCTTCTGTAGCCCTCTCGTTCAGTACTGGACTAGTTTCAAAAACTGTTGGTACCATTGATTACTTAGACATAAAAACATGGTCGAAAATACCAAAGTTACCCATCAACTGGGTTCAGGGTACTTTATTTGTACCCGTAGGTTGCAAATTTGATTTGCAGTAGAAGATGAAGCATTCATCCTGACACACATTTCACAATCACAGACCATAGACAGACGCTGGGGCATTGAGTTTGAACGATAAAGCTATCTAACAAACAGAAAAGGTCTAATGAAAGACATGATTCCATCATTCTATATATTCTATTGTTGTACCTCTCGTGGAGATCGCACAGGGCAGGACAGAGCATGGTCACTCAGATACTCTTTTCATTCTAGAGATGCACGTATCATTAACTCAATTTCCATCCCTGATAGAAAAGCAAAGCCAGGTAGCATCAGATCCATATTCAGATTCAAGGGTTATGAAGGGAGTTGGCTGACACACATTGACCCATTCAGACGGACCATCGTACGTTCGACCCACTAAATCACTGCCGCTGTCTGAATGGGGTATGAATCATCAGCTCCCCTTCGTAGCGCTGACAGTCTTTTGTGAGGAAAGTAAATAAATATTCACATGCAGCTTTGCAGTTATGTACTCAGAAAATGTCTGTGCTTATGTATCTGACTGTTTTATCTACCTTTCTACAGTATCTATCTCAAACTTCAAACACCTTGTCAAATCTCCCCTCCAAAAGATATTGTACATTTCCATCTCCAAGCTACAACTGCCATGGGCTAGTACAAGCACACACACACACACACACACACAAGATACCAAAACATCATGCAGTACTGTTACAAAATCATCTGTGGATGTAGCCAGTCAGTCAGAGTCTACAGCAGCTACGATCTACCCACACCACTAGACGACGAAGGGAAGATATGAGGAGATAGAATAAGTCTAGTTTTATAATTTTATATTTTTATGCTTTCAATACCCTGCAGATTAGAATCCAGGTACACAGGAATGTACTTAGCAAATATATGTGACTCAAGTCCTGATTTTGTTTTTACACCACCCACCTCACCGCATCAGGAATGAAAAAAAAAATATTGCAGTGGTTTATCCTCAAATTCTTTTCATAGCGCTTGGATTTGGATGCACATTCTGTTCTTTTTGCTCCAGTGTGTTAAAACATCCCACAGATGAAAATTATCCAGGCGGGATGTTCAGCTGAGGGGTAATAATAGATACTAAAACAGACAGGAGCAGCGGAAACCTGATTTCACTTGCACTATTTGGCATCCCAAAACCGAAATGAATGATTTGAGCACAAAATGGCTGCCAGCAAATGTCAGAGACACTGTCACTTTAAAGGTAGTATTTAGCCTGTACAGTATGATGATGGGCAGAAATGTCTGAATCATGTTTGACTTAAATCCAAGAACAACTCAAGTGATGTTACCCAGCACCTTAAAACTACAATGAATATAAATCCAGGTACAATTCGGCAAAACAAGAATAAAAGTAAACCCAGACACACTGCTCAGTAAACTTCCAGACAGCTGAAATAGATACACACATAATCAATGGAAAGATGTTACTGAAAGTGACCATCAGAGTGTCTGATTCCCTGTGCTGGGATTCCCTGCAGAATTGACACTTGGGAAACATGATATGGAAAAAATATATATATTACGATAATTTTGGAGGGATATTGTGATGACAATATGAGTCACGATTTTAGTGGAAATGGAATATTTTGCATTTCATTTACACTGAAAAACAATATAAAAATGATGGTGATACAATTTTTGCTGGGCTCTGTACCAAACAAGCATGTTCCCTCATGTCTAGATTATGATTTGTAGGCTGGGCGATCTCTGTCGCACCACAATACTTCATTTATAATGGTCTATCGTGACATAATTTACCCTAATCAATGATTGCAGCTCCTGCAATTTGGATTTGCACTTTGCCACGTGAAGTTTCGTTAATATTTCGATCAATTGTGCAGCCCTATCATGAGCTCTTGGTTACTACATTGGAAGCCGTGCTTGGCGTTCAAGTGGTTAAAACATGAGAACACCGCCGCTAACAAATGGCAACATTGGAAACCCCCGAGGCTAACAATTTATCGAGCTAGCAAGCAGGTGACCCAATGCAGGAAATGCAGAGGCATAATGACAGAGGAAAAACAGCAATATCTTACTCAGACAAATATAAAATTACAAACTCAAACTATATATGAGGAAAATTACAATATATTTAACACCAAAAAATGAACCTCCATGGCCTCTGCCATTTCTAAAAACGTCAGCAAACATGTCACAACTCGTGAACTCGAAGCTTTCACAGAACTTCCACTTGGGAAATTGTGAATACCACAGGAGGGGGGTGTTTATATGGACTCTTCTTGGAAATACGGTGAACATGACCCCACTTGAAGGCAGCATAAAAACACTTAAGTGGTATGTAAAGTTTACTTTAATATGCATCTGTATTTCTTTTTGACAGCCTAAAAACTGTTAGTGACCCCTGTAGAGGCCACACTGCGTCCTCAACCTTGCGACACCAATGTGGTTTGGCTAAGTGAATGGCCAACTCACTGGGTATTGTGACAAATATCATCTTTCAGCCAGACAGAAAAGCACAGACACGTTTGTAATGTAAACCATCCAAATCTCAAGCCAGCGCAGGAGAGAAACTCAATTGACTATTTTCCCACTGAAGACGAGCTTAAGACAACTGCAGCAGGACGGGTCATTCCTACATGTTCAGCCACTTCATTACTCATCACATTCACCCAAACAATGGCATCCCAGAGAGAATCAACCCCAGTGGTTGGAGACAAATGACCTGTCAAATTGTGACCTGAGTGTGGAGCCTGTTACTGGTGCTTGTTTAGTCTCACAAGAACAGGCAGGTTGCTACATCTACATGCTTTTAGAAAGCTGCAGCCATTCGCAACAGCATCATGTTTCGGACTTGAAAGCATATGAATCACATAACTTTTAATCAAAGGATATGTGTAAGCTTAGCAACGCTCACACACACACAGGAGTGAGGACATATTGGTCTTACCAGGTGTCAGACAGAGTAAGGTTTCCAGCATGTGAAAGGATATGGGTTACAGACGACTCGAAGACACCAGTTGCGAGGCCTTGTTGTTTGCTTTAAGCAGAAGAAGGCCACGGGGGCCAGGGCCGGGTACGGCTGCTGCTCCTCCTCCTCGGAGACACAGTCTGGATCCCGAATTGGAGCCCTGATGCGAACTCCCAGTGTTGGTCCAACTTCCACTTCCAGCTCCGGTTCCTGGTCTTCCTGCTCCTCCTGAACCTCAGGACCCCATTCTCCTTCATTGCCCTGACCCGTGACGCTCCCTCTCCTCTCCACCTCCTCCGCTTCCTCCTCGTCGTGGCCTCCTCCAGGGTCAACATCACAACCCGGGGCGTCATTTCTGTAGGCCGTCGGTATAGCGAGCCTCACCTCCTCGTGCACCTCCTCTTGCTCCTGCCCCTCCGGGCACTCTGCGTACTGAAAGCGCGCTCTCCCCTCGCCATCAGTCATGATAGAGCATCAGGCAGAGCCACTCTGAGGGGGAGGTCAGAGGGACAGGGGTTAGAGAGAGGTGGAAAGATGGACGGAGGAGAGGATTTTTGCAGGAAAAACAGTGACAGAAAAGAAAGCGGGCGGAAGAGAGACATCAACTTAGCAAAGAGCAATTGGAGACAAATCACATAATGAGCCAAATAAACACTCAGACTGTTTCCTCCTCCAATCCCTCAGCGGCAAAACTACTTGCTTCCAATCATTCTAGACACAGATTATCAATATTCGTTCACTAACCTGGCAGCACTTGAAGCTTTGAGCATTTACTGCAAACATTTCCTCTGTCTGCCTCCTTTTCCACTTAAAACTATCTCTATGATAGAAAATGATCACACACGACTAAGAGTCATTATTGGAACATCAAATATTGAGTGAACATGATAGAAAAAGATAAATGAATAGTTAAGTGACTACTGAGCGTCACACACAGACAATTATCTGCTGTTTTAGTGACACCATATAGTTAGAAACGCATAAATGCATCCATTACAATAAAGTAATAAACTCTATCAGTGCTTCAGAATTACATTGAGATATCAGGAGAATAGTGGGGATTTTTTTTACTCTGTCTCCCTTGCTCTTCCTGTTGCTATGTGATTGAACAGATGGACTGCTCTGTCTCTGGTCTACTGGAGGTTTTTTAGCCCACACCACGCAATGGTGGGCAGGGAATGCGCAAAAAGAAAAAAAAAAAAACACCACACAACCACACACACACACACACATACACACAATAAATGCCACACTAATCCTGATTATTATAATAAGTACAATAACATCGAGAAGCAAACATTAGTCATCATAATCCAGCTAACAGACTTTTCTCTTTTAAAGGCTTTTTAATGGGCTTTGTTGCCCATCGTTTTGCCGTTTTGTGAGTAAAGCGCATCTGACGCTCGAGTTGTATGCTCCCCTGAAAGGACTGAGAGACAAAGAGTGGGGAATGTTAAACATGCAATTACTGGAATAGCTGTTTAAAAAGTACTTACGCATTTCAAACGGTGTCAAAGGAAATAAAAACCGCCTGAGGGAACGGAGCGCCCATCACCTGTGTTTTTGTTTTCTCGCCATTAAAAAAGTGGACTCAATCCTGGACTCGATGGGTATTAGAACATTACAGGCAAACGGAACAACTTTATTCTTTTAAAATACCTTATCGAGACGGAATCGGAAGTTCCCATAAGCATGATCCGTGACTTTCCGTGTTTGTAGCGCACCCAGCCTTTCTCAGCAGCCCGGAGCTTTCCTTTCTTGTTCCTTCTCTTCAGAAATAAAAACCCCTCCTCACTTCTTTTCACAGATCAAATGTAATCCGAGAGAAACATCAATGGAAGTAATTAAAGAATCACTTAAAGTGGTCTTCATTTGCGCGTTGGGTTAAACGGGAACATCTATCCACATCCATGCATCCATCCATCCGTCCATCCTCGCTGAGGTGTTGGTTACGCAGCGTGGAGCGGAGATGCGCGCGGGAGGGTCGGGCCGCGTATGTGTGTGTATGTGTGTGTGGGTCGCTCTGCTGAGGCTTCCGTGGATGATCTGACACGGTGAAACTTGGCCCAGGACCCGGGAGTCCTGACACGTGACGTGGATGCCCGGCTATAGGGACGTAGCGCACAGTGGGAGACACACACACGTGCGCGCGAAAATCGCCACGAAGATCCAAGCCGGGCGCGCACACCCCGCGGTGTTTCATGCATCACCATGCAGGCAGAAGCAGATAATGGAAACGGAATGAAACATGCATTAGACCATACCTTCAGTGGGTGTGAGCCACAGAAGCACAAGGAACCATCACTACTATCATTATTATTATTATTATTTTGTTAGTTTATTTATTAGTTGTTTTATTATATTCCTCTGATATGTAGCCATAGTAACCAAAGTGCTCCAATGTAGAAACAGTACAGTATAAAAAGACGCTAGAATAAGGTGTCTGTATCTCGCTTTCAGTAAAAATACATAAATAATAAGAAAAATATTTTCCCATGGAGTTAATAGTTCAGATTTACTGTGCTGAATTGCTAAATTTGGGTGTTCCACTTCACCTTGAAATGGGCTGCAAGGCGATTTAGAGCAGTAGCCACAGTTGTAATTACAAGACACATGACGCCCACCTGCCCCAAAGACTCTTTGCCCATGCACAAAAAGAGACAGCTAACAATAAAAACATTTTTCCGAGCACCTTACCCTCAAAATGACTTTCACTGATCAATGCAACAACAATAAAAAGTCTTAAAAAGACATCATAATAAATCATTTCGATGACAGAGCCGAGCTGGCTAAATAAGCTCAACCCAATCACTAGGAAAAATGTTGGCATTGTGTTGGCATGCTGATACTATGTAGCAGTGTTTCAAGAAAATTGATCAATACATATTGATTCTGGATATTTGAAAGGGTATCAATACTCATTTTACGCAGTATCGATCCATTCATTCTGCAGTTTTCTGCTACTAACCAAGAAAAGAGAAGTCCTCATTGTCATTTTATATCCTGCTATATTTAGTTTTCAATAAAATATTTAAATTGTATGTCCTTATACATGGTATCAAAAATGGTATAGAATATGTATATTTAAAGTACTGTACTGAAGTTAGAAATTCCAGTATCGTGACCACACTATTATGTAACACAGTGGTTCCCAACTGGTCCAGCCTCGGGTCCAGATTTCTCCTTATTCATTGATTCGAGGTCCAACAGTTTAATACATCCGTCATTATACTTGCGTTTGTTGTTGGGCGAGTTTGCTGTCTCTGTCAAGTAGCTATCTGTTAGTCAGTCACTCTACAGCACAAAATGGCACTTTAAAATAAAAGCTCTGTGCTGGAAATTTACTCTCAGAATGGGCCCATGACCCACTTTTGGACCGCAACCCACCAGTTGGGAACAACTGATGTAGCAGCTGCATTGAAACTTTATGCTCCAACAATGCTGTGGTAAACATCTGCTTAAGTTTCGGCCGGTTTGGCTTAAAATACCCAGTTCTGAGGGCTCAAACTTCTCTGGAAATGCGGAAATGTCTTGGGGAAAAAACAACCACTTTTTTGTGGCAGCAAAACAGCGACAAGTTGCTACAAAACACCTACTTGTAGTGGCTAAAATGCTGCTGGGAGAGGAGCAACGGGTTGCTAAAACACAACTGGTTTTGTTTGCTGGTCTTGAACAGTGGTCTGCAGTGGTGTGGAGCTATGCAGATGTCTCACCTAGGTGTCACACCATCCACTATATCCCCTTCTCCTCCTGATGACAAAGTCAGCTACATCACTTCAGAAGCACTGATATAATACGTATGAAATGTATCAAAACATACAATGCCAGCATTTTCTTCTGGCAACTCGGCTGATACGCTCTTTAATATTTCTGATTTCAGCCATAAGTCACTTTGAGGAACGGATCCATGCAGGACTCAGGCCAGATGAGCTACTTTGAATAATGGACCCAGATCATTTCACTCTACCAGATTTGTGTTACTTGGACCTGGTCTGGAGCTTTTTTTCCCATTTTGGAGCCAGACTGCCATGCCAGTAGATTCCAGGAACTTGTGATACCTTCAGAGCTGATTCAGTCCAGAGTCAACTGCTATCTGGGACTCGTGTGTTAGGGCCAAATGGGAGTCAGCAGGAAGTCACCTTACCCAGAAACAGATATGTGCCCTGTAAGCAGTGTGACTGGGGAGCTATCACTACGTGGTATGTACCTAGTATGTGCAAAGACTTCTTCATGTTAACATTAGTATGTTAAATTAAATCTTCAGTAATTGTAAGCTAAAAAGTTATGTAAAAGATTGTGTCAGCATTCACTCCTAATCAACATTATCCTTCATATTTTCTTTAGCATATTCATCACGGTTCAGTACCTGTATTCAATCAGGCAACTGCTGCTGCTTCTGTGCCGCATCAACGTCTTTATAGGCAATTTGATCTTGACAATCAATTTAAACTCCCAAGCTGTGTGGATGATTGATCACAAATACATACACTATATTTAATGAAGAGTGTTTCAGTGAGAGAAAGAGAGACGGAGAGACGGAGGGAGTGAGAGGTAGAAAATCAGAGTGAAGAAGACAGGGTGTTGGACGGAGGTTTATGCTGGGGTAGGTTTTAATACCGTACATTTGGATCCTGAGCAGCCTCACTGTTGGTGCTCCCGCTGGTCAACCCTGCTGACATCAACACCATAAAAAGAACTAGCCAAAAACTTGACAGTAATTGATATCACGATGGGGTGAATGAAAGAGATCCAAGAGCTCCACTCTTAAATCAAATCCCTCGGGGTTCATTTAGATCTGACAGCTGATAGGGCGAGAATCTTATCAGTCAAACGTGGTCACAGGAAAAGTGGTTTCTCTTTTAGACACACCAAATTTGTGGGGGTTTTGGGCAGGGCAACACGGTCTGAAACGTCCACCATGTGTTCCTGATGGATCGCTCACTCTGGCACTCTTCTCTACTTCACAGAAAAACCAATAAAACTCTTTTGAACTACCAGTGCTGCTTTTGTTCCCACTGGAAACTAAGGAGAGGGAGCAGAAGTCACTGCACAAAACAAATATAAGCCCATACAGTAGTTACTCATTCAGACAGTGGTAAAAAATGAATACACTGGTTACTCTCCTAAAAATATAAAATCAGTATTTTGAGGTACTGCACGTTAAAAAGATCTTACAAATTTAAAGGAATAGTTTGTTTTTGTGTAAGTGGGGTTGTATGTGCTACTTGTCCACAGTCAGTGTATTAGCCCCAGTAGATTAGCAGTTTGGAGAAGCAGGCAGGAGTACTGCAGCAGAATCAAAGCAAAGTACTGCCGTGGATGGGGGCAGCAGCAAAACACATTTTAGCCTCCTGAAAGGAATCAGTAGCAGTTTAAGTTTATGCTATATTAATACATTTTTCATCCTTGTGACTTTGGTGAATCCAAACTAACCCTTTGCAACACCTACGTCAAACAATAACTCTAACTAACTAACTGATGGAGGCAGCAGTAGACCAGCAGCTTCCGTGTTCAGCGAGGTAAAATCACTGTTTTGTGAATGGAGTCTGGCTTTGAAGGGGGCATGGGTAAGTTTCACTTTCAATTCAGTTCCCCATTGGACAAGGCTGTTTGATGGCAAGGTAAAGCAGTGAAAATATTGTAAATATAGCGTACATTTAACACAGCAGTACACTGCTTAGCTTCCGTGCTGGTACTCCTGCCTGCTTCTCCAAACTGGGGCGCATTACCGCCATCTACTGCAGGCAATACACTGACAATGGATCATACAACCTTGAAAAAAAATCATAAGTCTTCAACTACAAGTTTAACGTTTTTACTTTACATAATGCTATTCACCCATGCCTGTAAACTGTGTGTTGTAGTCAGCATAAACTATTCTTAGGGAGGGTAAAGGGCAGGATTGTTTTGCTGCTGGTGTGCATATCTCTTAATGGACAAGCAGACCGGCAGGCCAATCTTCTGACAACCTGATGTAATCCCTTAATCTTTGTGTGCATACATACAGAGGGATATGAAGCCCATAATCTACAGTACACACGCTTCCTGATCCTGTTGTCCTTTCTCTCATGTTTATATGTAGAGCATTTACTGTATTTTCTAGATTTTGAGCAGGGTTGATATTTGTAGAATTAAGTAAAACGTTAAAGGGGATGTGTTACGCTCATTTTCAGGTTCATAGCTGTATATTGGGTTTGTTTTATAATATGTTTACATGCCTTAATGTTCAAAAAATGATTTTCCTCATATGTTCTGTGCTGGAACACCTATATTCAAAAATGCTCTCTTTAAGCCAGGAAAAGCCCAACCTGCTCTGATTGGTCAGCATTTCTTGGTCTTCTTTATTTGCACTTGGGCAGTGGCACTTTTCACCATGAAAAATCACCAATAAAAGCTTCTAAACCAAAATCTTCAAAATCTAACATGTTCCATCAGGAATGTGATCTGAAATCGCGCAGAAATTTACAACAAATGCAACCACGATTACATATTTCCCTTAAATTTGCATGTAGCTACAACACTTGCAGTAGACTGAGGCAGATGACCATATGATGAAATCCATCATGAGCTAACTTCAGCTTGTTTCGTAAGTAGAACAGAGTACTGGAGACAGAGTATCCAGAACAGTCTGAAGCCTGAGGTTTTTGCTCACCAGGATTACGTCCACATACGTTTACCTCGTTATTTACTTTGGCTTCATGTGAGAACATCTGACATTGTAATATAATATATATGGCGGAAAGTAAGGAAAAAATAGAGCAGGTCCCCATTAGGTTAAACATGAACATATAGAAAATGGTGACTGGATTCAACATAATTTGCAGTAAACTCATTCACCTGATTATCACAAACCTCTGCTCTACTAACTGAAGGAAAGATGCAGCAGTCAGGCCCATGCACATGCCAACTATAAACACAATGACTTATGATACTTTGTTGTAACAAATAAAAACAAAAGCAAAGAAGCCACAATTCCATCTTTCCTTATTTAAAATGCCAGAACTGTGTTTCTAAAACACCGTCAACACATCAAATAGCTCAAGCCCACATAACAAAAGCAACAACAATTTTTTGAAAACCTTTCGCATAACTGACTTTCAGCTGTGTTAGGAAATGTTCACAGATTTGTCAACCAACCTTTTGGCAACAGGGCCCTTTGATTAATGCAACATGATACAATAAGATTTGCTGTAAACACACTGCCAGTAATTCAGCCTTTTATTGAACAGCGCTGCCCTAGAGCTATCTTGTGCAGTTCACAGATCACTCTAAAGCATCAGCTACGCTGGAACAAACCGAATAAATGCTGGGCACACAAACGTGAGGCTGCTGCCAGGCTTCTCGTCGCACACGGCTAAGCTGATCAAAATAATAATTTGCCAAAAGGTTGATGTTCTCCTTCAAGACCCTTGGCAGCGGAGCCGTGTCCCTGAAAGCCAATTAAGGAGTCGTTTGAAGTAGTGAAACAGAGGGGACAATGGAGACGCTGGTGGGTTCGGTTTCAAAGAGGTGAACGAAGTTTAATCTGTCGTTGTTGGAAGGGAAAATAGTTTGAATTTTGACGGCCTTATAACATTAAAGGGACAGTTCAGATTTTTTTGAAGTGGGGTTGTATGGGGTTATTATCCATAGTCAGTATATTAGACAGTAGATGTCAGTTGGCACACCCCCAGTTTGGAGAAGCAGGCTGAAGCCCAACATGGAAGCTAAGCAATTTACTGCTGCGGATGGAAGACAGCAACAAAATTAAGTCACACTTAGAAAAATCAATATTAGCTTATGTGTATGCTATATTGAAAGTGTTTTCACCGCTTTACCTTTCTGTCAGACAGCCTGCTCTGACGGGGAAGCCATTAGGAGCTTCATTTCCCCATTTATGCTTTTGTCAAAACCACCAGACTCCATTGACAAAAGCAGTACCTGTAGCTCAAGGAACACAGGAGCCGTTGGTCTACCAGTGCTTAGATCCGTTAGTTAGTTTGTGTTATTGTGTGTCATTGGTGTGTCTGAACTAAACCTTTCAAATGCCAAAGTCCCACAATAACACAAACAAAATCACTGTTTGAGGCAGCAGTAAAACCAGCAGCTCCTGTGTTCAGCAATGTTAAATCACTGTTTTTCTCAAAGGAGCCTGGTTTTGAGGAGAGCAATACAGGAATACAGGAAATCACCTTCTGACATAAAGCAGTGAAAATATTCTACATAAAAGCCTACATTTAAACTGATATTGATATTTTAGGGTGGCTAAAATACATATTGTTGCCAACCCTTCACAGCAGAACATTGCTTAGCTTCCATGACTCCTGTTTCTCCAAACTAAGGAAGTGCTAGGTAAGGTCAGCAAAAGACTTTCTATGGGTAAGTATCCCATACAAGCCCACTTAAAAAAAATTGGAACTACTCCTTTAAAGCTAGTGTGTCCTGAGGGAGTTGTGATGACTACAGATGGGGTTTACATGAGCCCCCAGTCACGCTGAATCACACTTTCCCGTTATCTGCCTCTGGATTGGGACATTACGTTATCTAAAGTAATGTCTATCATGAGGACCTGCTGAAGTCATTACAGGAGTTAAATGCTCTGTGTATGTGTGTGTGTGTGTGTGTGTCCATTCTCAGCTGTGAGCAGACAGACCAAGCTCCGACACCTGTCTTTCTCTCCCACCTGTCTGTCTCTCCCCCCCTCCCCCGCCTTTCAACCATGAACAGAGTTGGAGCTCGTATCCTCATTACTGTAGGCTTGGCCCCAAAATGGCTCCCATGAGGCTTTCGCTATAATGCTGGCTCCAGTTTCACACCACTCTCAGCTGTGTGTACAAAGCCTAAAAGCCTGGTTTGAATTTGCTCAATTTGCACTAAACCAAGCCTCAGCAGCACGCTCTGCCTCAGAGAAGCAGAATATCTGATTCTGTCTGCTCACTTCTCTTTCATTACACAACAAAGTGCACTCCTAAACGCTCACAACTTTCCTGCTGATTTGAAAACAATGATACGTACACATTAGGTTGCAAATTCCACAAGGGGATAAATAATAAACTCTGCTGTATCAAGGGAAGAAAACATTTCTCTTCGCATAATGTATTTAATTCGTTTATACAATACGTACTGCCACCAGTCTTAATCAATATGAAGGCATGCGCTTCCCACAGATAATCAATACTCCTCCGTCAGCCTGCACTCTCCGCCCTCCATTCCCTGGCTGTCCCAACCACTTCCCCATCCCCCCATCCCATCATCTCCCATCCTCCCCTCCACTCTGACTCCCACGCTTTCATCATCCAGCCCTTTCTTCCTGCTTTTCTCATCTCCTTCTCATCAGCGACCATTACGCGATCCTACTGGGTGGGATATTTTTGAAGTACAGAGAATGGAAGAGGAAAGCCGCTGGACACACAAAACAGGATGGGTTTTCATTTCAAATGCTACATGATTGTGAAAAACCAGACGTCTGATCCAGACATTCAATTTTACGAGATAAGACGTCATATAAAAATCATTTTCTTCACTTCTTTCTCAAATAAAGCACACTATGTGACGAATGATTCTGGATGTATTATGTTTGGTTCAGTACATATACACTGCGTCACATGATGTTAAAGGAGAGTAAAAATGGCTGAACACAAAAACCACAGTGCCAACAGAAAACTTTGACAGATACAGTGAGGAAAACCATGTCTACGTCCTGCCTGCGCTGTCTGATTGACAAGCGATCCCTTGAGATGTGCGGGGTGGAAACACAACAAACATCAAAGACGTCTTCAAAGTAACGAACAAAAACAACAAAGTCGAGAAACGGTTCTTAAAAATTTACGCATTATCTCGGTTTCTCTCGCGCTCTACCGCACACTGTCCTGTGATCTATGTATCTATCCATCTACCCCGCCGATATTTCTCTATATCTACCTGTCTCTGGAGACTGGAGTCTTCTCATTAGGCCCTGCTGACGTACGTGAGGCGGGGGAGACCCACTGCGTTTCTCCTTTCGGAGGGCTTCCCCCTGCAGCAGCACGAGCACTTCTATACTGTACATGTGCAGGCACAAGGGTGTGTCACGAGTGTATTGCACAAAGCCACTGAAATATGCATATTCTTGATGTATTATTGAAATCGAGCTAAGAAAAGTACAGAGATACATAGCAAAGTGAAAGAGAGAGTGGCATGGTGAGATAGGAGGAGAAAAGGGATGGCAGACTTCTGTGGTGTTTTTTTATCCCTCTTTCCAGCTGCATGCCAAAGTAATCAGTCTAATTAGGGTATGGGAGAGGGAAAAAAATATCTGTGCATTCATAAACACAACGGGAACAGAGTAAACAGTTACATAACGGCACACAAACACCAGCAGACCGCTTTACACACACTCTGACTCACACCAGTACAGAGCAGCATCACAGACAGCTTTAGAAGAAAATCTGTCATGCCACAAAGTGCACTCAAACATGCAGCTCAGTCATACATGTTGACATGAGAGGTTCACCTGTGTGTGTGTGTGTGTGTATGTGTGTGTGGCGTGAATAGCATTAAACCATCTTTCATCTGCATACAGCCTGTACATATGCATCATCTGTCGGCTCATCTGCATTCACATGTAAATACGTGTTATCTTTTGGCATGTGTGTCTATGCTAAGTCACGATCAGTTAATTCTCAGGATGATGGCAGGCTTTGTTCATGCTGCTTACATGTGGTGCTGGAAGCTTCATGATGCAACCTGAGGAGCTACTTCAGTTGGCCAACGACTGTGGCTGGGCAGCTCAACAGTAACATGACAGCAAGCTGGGAGCATGCTAGCTCCACCCAGCCATAACACCACTCCAAGCTCCAAGCTCCAGGCTTCGAGCTTCAAGCTCCAGGCTTCAAGCTTCAAGCTTCTTTGGTTGCTAACTAGACACACCTAGATACAGTAACAATGATACAACACAGCTTATATGATACCTTTCTCTGTTTTTGACTCTATAGATCTTCCTCCCGTTCAAAAGTCAGCACTGTAAAGACAAGATTGACTTTGCCCTCATGAGCAATGGGCTTGATTCTAGAGAGGATAATTATATATCACATAAATAATTGGTTGCGACACGACATGGAAACTGAACCCTAAGCTCGGGATTTACAAAAAAATTGCTGAATTTGATTACTGCAGTCAGTCCAAGCCAAGATCCTCAATTTTTATCTACAAGAACATACACGTTATTATAACACAAATTTTAGTTAATTTAAACCCAGCCAACATTTGTATGTGGGGCCAACGTGAGTTGGAAATGAGCTGAAAATGGGCCCTATATAGGATTGTCCATGGGTTCCATGATGGCCCCATGCCAATTGCCAACATGGGTGATTTTACACAAGTTGGCCCCAGATACGATGCTCATTTTGCGCCCATACCCACTTAGTACTGAGGTAGTCCTAGCATAAACCACATGGGGCCCACTTCGGTAAAACCACCAATGTGGAACCCATGGACAATCCTATATAGGGCCCATTTTTCAGCTCATATACTTCCCACATTGGCCTCACATACTACAGCGTGGCTCGGGATGCATTTTCCTGACCGAACCCGACCCGAGTCCGAGACAGATATACCTGAGCCTGGATGTTGCGTGGATGTTGCTGTATTTTTTATATATGCATTAATCTATATGTGATTATGAGTACATGTGTATACATAAATTAATATGTAGTCATTTTTTTATGTGTTTATGTCTCACCAGATGTATATAATACAAAAAAATAACAACTGCAAACACATGTAAACATATTGGAAATTTTGTGAATGTCCTGATTCATGAATTAATTATAAAAAAAAGTAGAATGTACGCATTCATCACACCCCAAAACACTGTGAACCGTTGATGATCAAGCGAAGGTGTTGATTAAGAGCTACATGTCTATATCCATTTATGAGTGAAAATCAGGCTTGTGCGCACATACCCAATTACACAATAGTTAAGATTTAGGAAACACAGCCATACATATAAACCCATCTTTTAGATCTGACTGAAGCAGTGCATACACTGGCCCCTCTGTGACCGCAGCAATATGATGCTCTGTGATTTGGTCACACTGTTTTGCCTCCAGTTACCTCAAAGAAATAATGAAAACGTTATTTTTAACAAGCACAGAGTTGAATCTTCAAAGGTTTTATTTTGATCTTGCCGATGTCTACTGTCTGCCCGGAATGATAAAATGAGTGAAACCACAGTTCAAATCCAGTGTTGTGTAGGAGGTCAGCTTCTGTCCAGTGGTGGAGTGTAACTAGGTACAATTTTCTCAAGCAGTGTTTGTAAGTAGAATGTTGGGGTACTTGCATATTACTTTAACTTTTACTTTCTGTGCTACTTTATATGTCTACTCTTCTGCATTAGTCTGGCTCACAGGATGTAGACTTAAGGTATAAAGCCTGCTATTGGCCGCCTATCTCAGATGATAACAACGCTTCATATGTGTTACCGTTTCTAAGATTCCTTTTTTGTGAACAATTTTTTATTGAAAAAATTTACAAATTAATCACATCATATACAAAGGTTTCTCTTTTTCCTTTTTTTCCTTCTTACCCATATAATGCGCAATAACAGAGACAAAGTCAATTGTACATTTGCAGGAGGTAACAATATAAGAACCAGTATGTCCCCCATCCCGTTTCTAAGATTCCTGTTTGCTATGTGAAACTAATTTCCCACAGCCAGACCCATCTGCACTGTGAGTGAAACGACTTCCGAGATAGCAATCTACACACCGAAACGTCCTTGAAAGTTTTATGTGTTTTTTTTGGGTTGTTTTTTTTTTTTTGCATGGATCTAGTTTTTGTAACGCTCACCGCTCCACCAAAACAAGTTTCCTCCCGACGCTATTTTGCAAGGGCACCATCGCTGCATCCTGGGCTTAGCTATACTCAAGACGACTGTGAATGGTTTAAAGAAATACAAACGAGCCAGAGCGATTTTATTAACCTTTAGTGTAGAATTCTGATGGGTTTAATCAGGACTTTCTTCGCCACTGGACCAGTGCAAGATAGGTCTGGCTATGCCACTTACAATAACCAGTGGTTTTCAACGTTCTTGGCTTGTGACCATGAGGCGTTTCCTCTCGGATGGCTTCATTAAAATAATTGTTTCAGTAAAAGTAAAAGATCTAAATATTTCATCCAGTACTGTCTATGCCTGTAACTATACTAGCTGTTGTGGCCACTGCTTGTACGGGGTCTCTACTGATACACAGTTAACACATATGTTAAACAATGGCTTAAACAACAACAAATATGTGAATGTTGAGTGAGTTTTGAGAGGATTTCCTTGTCACATATATGTATGCCTGCATAAATACACAGGCATCTACAGTACATACACACAAAGACACATGCATACAGTCTGTTTGATCTATTATGTTCTTTTTATCCTCAATCTGTTGTATCCATTTATTTGTTTAGATGTTTTATAGGGGCTATAAATTAGCTTCAGCTAGACGCCCTACATACATTACAATGTTTATCTGTATTGTCCCTGTTAAATGAATACATAAGTAAATAAATAACTCAATCTCTCTTATGCAATGCTGCCAGGCTGAGAGTAACATTCTCATGAATTAATAATTTAGGTTGTTTATTGGAGCACCAAATTATCATATCTGCGTCTGGGCATTTAAATAGCTAAGAATCTGATGGACTCATATCTCAGTATTTTTCATGTGCATGTGTGGATCAGATTCCTTGCTGCTGTATCCTCTGTGATGTGATTCTGTTGTGTCTGCACTCTGTCTGCTTTCATCTCTCGAAAATAAAAAAGAATAAACACACAGGCGCTGACTGCCTGCTGGCCTCTTGAAAAATATAAAACTCATTTTCAATACAAAGACCTGCAGGTTGCAGGGCGTCCTCACCCACACACACCCCTACTGGTTGACTTCAAACCGGTTCAGAAAGAGAGACAGAGACCAAAACAGGGGAGAGAGTGAATAGAGAGATAAACAAAGAGAAAGTGTGATGGAGGGATAGAGGTAAAGAGAGAGACAGAGAGCGTATTGAATGCACAGACACAGGGAGAGTGAGTTGATGAACAGTAATGAAAGTAACAGCTGGATTATAATCTGAAGGTGTAACAGCATCTGGCAGCCTTCTGGGTGACATTATATGAACACATACACATAAACCATCACATACAAAGCAACAACTAACCTTGCACCTGTACATTAAACGCACAATGTCAGTAAGATGCTTGTACTGCAAAATCTTGAGCTCAGATGAAAAACGGCATCATCAAGTCGACATGCATTACACATCACATTTTCTTTAATACATATTGTAAATATTGTGGTATGTGTTTCAACAAATAACTGGACTGTGGTGCAAGAGTGTATCTCTTAAAGGGACAGTTTACCCCAAAATCAAAAAACATATTTTTCCTCTTATCTGTAGTGCTATTCATCAGTCTAGATTGTTTTGGCGTGAGTGCGCCATTATTGGAGATATCGGCCGTAGCTGCTCATTCCTACTATCAGGTGTTTCCTGTTAGTCCACCGCCAGTGGGTCGCACATGCGGCGTCATCAACAGCTCCTCCCACAAGTCATCAACGGCCCCTCCTGTGGCGGAGGGGTGCCTCGTTCTTTTTAAACTAAAAAGGTTCCCCCAATATGTTTACCCCTACGCAGTGGAAAATTAGGCACCTCGGATCAACTGTGTCTAAACGCTCGCAGCTTTCCTACAAAACGGCCCAACATTCGCCGAAAATCTGGCGGTGTAAAAGGGGCTAGTATCACCGCACAGAAGGAAGTGTGCATCTACTCATGAACGAGAGGCTCATGCTCGTGACAGTGTAAAATGGAAACATTAATGGTGTCCTCGTCCTTCTGGGCGGTGATACGTTGGAGATAGAGAGGCAGTTCCGTAGAAAGGAAGTAGTTCCTATGTGAAACTGCTGTCAACAAGGTCTGTGGATTATCTTGAGGAACCAGGTCATGATTTCTGTAAAGAGACATTGCTGTTGAGTTTTTCAAATGTATGTTTTTCGCGCGTTGAAACCGAGTGCCATGTAGTTCAATTACATCAGAGAGAAGGCAGACATCTCTATGGCAGATATCTCCAACACACTCACACCAAAAGAGCTGATAGGGAGTCCACTTACTCAGGTATTTGACATATTGACACACAGACCCCAGACTTTCTGCAAAAGATGCAGTAAATGATTTTGACCAGGCTCAAGTTGAGGTTTTGGTTACAGGAAGCCTTTTGATCCCTGAGACCTCAACTTCCTTCCCATTGTTCAGTCTAGCAGTGCTAATAGTGCTGCCAAGCTTACTGTAGTGTCATGTCAGCTGTATCAGGTCAGTGACTTGGTTTTCATGACAATGCAATAAGTCCTAAATGCTCTGTTATTTGACTGATTAAGAAAACTGCATGTACGTTTCCTGCTTTGTGACCAATTTTGAACCAATTACCCATAAAGTCCAGATCCAGATTTTAAACCCCTTCACATCTGTGAGGGGTAAATAAAATTAAACTGGGACACTTGAAGCTGCGGTGTGAACAATACCATAACAGAGCAGTGGGCAATTAATTTCCTGATTATCCATTTATTGAAATTCAATCAGTAGCAAGTTTAATTATAAAATAAGAACTCCCTGTCTGACTTTAGTATTAATTGGATTATATAACTGGGGAGTGACGGCATTGTCATTACACAACCCTCCTAAAAAAGGATGTGTCATTTTCACAACATACAGTAAAATAGGGGGACACAAAGAACAGAGGAGAATACATAACAGGATGGTTACATAAAAGCAACATGGCCTAAAATATAACCATTGTATGAGAAGGTTCAGATAATTACCTGTTGTAAATAATGTCTCTTTGTCTTTGGACGTTTATTTTAACTGAAACACAGCTACCTCACATACATTACAGGGCATGGAGGCCATTTATCACTGAAATGTGCCAAAACTGATTCGATTGCATTTCAGTTTTACAGATTTCAATCTTATTTTTGTTGCTTCTTTTATATGACATTAACTGTCTTTTGTCTGCAGGAGGATTGTTGGTTGTGTAACTGAGTGAGCCTGTGCCACGGTAACTTTAACCTCAATGACACAGTTTATAATATGATGCAGTCCACAGCACCACAAAGTACAGCCTCATATATTAACACATTCAACGCCCCTAATGTCAACAGAAATTTAACGCAACTTGCTTTACAAGGTGGTACTGAAGCAGGGCTACTGTATTGGATTGCATTAGTTGGTGCAAATGTGGTTGTTATTGTGTTTATTGTGTTCATGTACAAACCAGTGATGTAGTAGTTAACATCAATGTAGACCAACTATGACCTCCTGTCTGTGATTATCATGAGACTCATAGAGATAATTGTCAGTTAAAGGGACACTTCACCCCAAAACCAAAAATACATATTTTTATTCTTACCTGTAGTGTTGTTTATGAATCTATATTGTTCGGGTGTGAGTTGCTTAGTGATGAAGATATCAACTGTAGAGATGTCTGCCTTCTCTTGAATATAATGGCACCAGATGGCACTCGGCTTGTGGTGCTCAAAGCACCAAAAAATACATTTGAAAATCTCAACAGCAATGTCTCTTTCCAGAAATCATGACCTGGTTACTCAAGATAATCCACAGACCTTGTTGAGAGCACTTTCCCGTAGGAACTATTTTCTTTCTACGGAACTACATCTGCCAACATATCGCCGCGCAGAAGGAAGCGTGCATCTACTGCTAGCTCACGTAGCATCACTAAGCTAGCTAATGCTACAGCTCAGCAGAAGAGGACACCATTAATATTTCATCTTGCAGAAGGCACCTTGGGCCACCTCTTTTTCTCTTCCCCCAATCCAAGCTCTGGTCAGATATTTTTAAGTGCTTTTCAGAAGTATATAACTGTGACCAAAACCACACACTGTCATCTATTAGCTTCGTATGGTTTTGGCATAAAGGAATATTTCAACTCTTTATAAAGGGGATGCACCTTCTTTCAAGACCTGGTTGGCAGAAATCACCAACTTGTTACACATGGAGATACAGCGTTTCCCTCAGCTCTGTAATCTTTGATGAAACATGGCAGCCAGTCATGTCCTGTTTATCAAGAATGCCCTAAAGTGTTTACATGTATGTATAATATTTGTTCATACTGTGTTGGACATACATGTTGCAGGTCATACTCTGTATAAGAGCAATTTTTGGGGTCTTTTTTTTGCCTTTTTGTATTGTATATCTGTAAGGGGTGGGGGTCAGGTGACTTGTATGAAAATCTATAAATTAAACATTTTTAAAAACATGTTTACACCTCCAGATGTCATAAGCACGAGCCACTCAGATGCATGCGTCCTTCTGCACAGTGATACAGTTGAAAGAGAGTAGTTGCTACATTAAACTGCTCACAACAGTGTCTGTGGAGTATCATAAGTCAGCAGGTCATGATTCTGGCAAGTGACACTGCTGTTGAGTTTTTCAAAAGTATTTTTTGGGCACTTTGAGCACAACAAGCCGAGTGCCATCTAGTCCCATTACACTGGAGAGAGGGCAGACATCTCTGTGGCCAATATCGCCAACACTCTGCAACTCACACCAAAACAATCTAGACTGATGAATAGCACTATAGGTAATAGGAAAAATATGTATTTTTGATTTGTGGGGTGAACTGTTCCTTTAGAAGCGGTGGTTTAACAGTGTTAAACAATAACTACAGGTGTGCTGGTAACATGTCTCAGGTGGCTTTACCCTTATTTACTCACCTTCTGTCTTTTAAACCCATCACTGTGTGTTTCTTCTCGACTTTCCACCCCACTAAGTGTGTCTGAAACAGTCATGAGAGGAGTCTGCACTGTCTGTCACATTATGAGCTCCTGCAGAGAGAGACAGACATATAGTGAGACAAAGACAGTAAATAAGACCGTGTGTGTTGAGAGAGGAGTGTGCGCTGAACACAGACGCACTAATAAAGGTTAGACGGTGGTATGGAGGAGATGGAGCGGGATAAATAAAAAAAGATGAGCAGACAGACAGACAGGAGGAGGGAAGCAGACTTCCATCGCTGAGTCACACAGCTCTGTGAAGTCTCACTACACTTCCAGAAACTTCTGTGCAGTCCTCGCATACTCAGCTGTGTAACGGCATGCGTGCGCATTTGTGCACGTTTGTGTGTGCGCTGGTGCAGCTGTGCATTCCAATCAAAGAGATTTAACCCTCTCGCCCCCGCTGAGGGCCCCACCCCCCGTCAGCTCCCTCACATTATCCACTAAGACCCTCTGCTTTCCTGCCATCTGGACCAGTCACTGCTACCAGTCAGCACGCGTGTGTATCTGTCTGCCTCCAGCCTCTCGTCTCAGACCCACAGAAAGAAGAATTAGCTGGTTTATGTCACCCCCTGCTACCCTAACGTAAACCTGAACCACAGAGACTACAACTGGCTTTTTATTAAAATCCAAACACTCGAATGCTCAGCTGGCTCACACGACTGACTGCAGCACTGTCTCATAACAGACCTACAGCTGATAAGGAATGCGGCCTCATGCTAAGGCAGAGAAAATTGTTTTTATTGATTTATAGATTTTGTCAGTTTACAAGATTTTTCCAACATCGACCATCTACTAACAATGCTTACAGGCTAAATCTGCTCCTGGCAGCTGTAGCTGTCATTTAGCCGATATAATCTTCTGTTGTGTCTGTCTGTTTTGGCTACCTTTCGCACTTTAACCTACAGGTTACGAGCTACAGACTGAGATGTCAATTCTTAATATAATTGGTAGTGGGAGCAACCTTTTCAAACTACAGAGAGCCAAAATGTCACCTCCAGAGGCTCCCTCAAGTATTTCTGTTTTTTAACAACTGGCTGAGTCTTTCAAACTTCACTGCAGACCAAAACAAACCACTATAAAAGACTATGCAGGAACTGTGGGTTACTGCTTGTAAACAAAATATTCAAACTTGACCCTTCCTCCTTGTGCTGCTTTTATGTACACCACAAGCTGATACTTAATCGCCATCACCTACCTGTCCAACAGAAAACCAGCCAACCAGTCTTTTTTTACATTGCTGTGCCAGTAATTTTCGTACCCTTTCTCTAAAGTTCGGACCTCACTTGCATGATGTTACTGGCAGGGGGCTACATACCCAGAAACGTCCTGAACATATCGAAATAAGAAGAAAATAAGAAAACACTGGCAGAGTGCAAGGTCTAAAAGTGCAAATAAATACACCACCACACATTTCTACTAAGTGATGATTGAGAGGGATTACTTTTGTATGATACAGTTTTTTTTTCTTGTTAGGACAATCCTGCATAGTATACCTTCAAGACTCTATTTTTCTGTTTTCAACAACATTTTACTGAGAGATAAATAGCACCATAGAATTCAGAAAACGCACAGCGCTTAAGGGTTTTAATAAACATTTACAGCACCAGATTTCAAGAAGACGTTGTGTTTGAACAGTAAGTGCACCATCAACAATTGTCGTTAGCTTTTGAGATAAAAGTGTCTGGTAAGATTGGCAAAGTACTCGAAACAGCTGATAATAATTTATAGAGTTCGGTGATGGAAAAATTAAATCACAGGATATTTTTGATTTAATACCTTGATACCGATATCAGGATTATATTATAGGATTGTTGTCTGTTAACAGTAACACTCTGTTTCCATTTTCAGTTTGACATTATGTGCATTCAAATTGATTGACGTGGGGGAAGGGATTTCAATTTTCCCTGACCAATCACTTGTGACACACGTATCCGCCTGAATCCAACGTCAGTTTAACTTCACACGGCCATGCCAAGATACATGTTTCGCCAGGGATAACAGAGAAGAGCGGGGCACGTTAAACAAACCACAATGTCGGGCAGCATTGAGAAGACATATCAGTTTTGAGCAGCTTCAATAGCAGCTTTCTTCTTGTTTATAGTGCTCGCCATTGTTGTTATTACTCCTCATTGGTTCTGGCACACAGCTTGACAACAATGTTGGTCCAATTTGAGGCACTGATTGGTTAAATTAGTCCCTCCCATGGTGCTCATTGATCGTTTCGAGTATTGGTGCGTTCTCTAAAATATTAACGCAATAATGACAGGTAATTATCAGTAACGTGGATATAATGACTAGGCAAATAATAAAACAGCCAGAACAGTCCATTTAGTTCAGTACAATATCCAAAATCTATGACAATATCCAGTCTCATATAATGACACTGATATAATATTGATATACTTCCCAGCCCCAGCAGATGGAAATTATTACAGCCTTTTGAAAAGTTCTGAAACCACACAGAGATTAAAACACTTTCAAAGAGTTTTTCTCAAGGCTTAACGATTATGACAACTTAAGGCAAAATTAAACTTCTGGCCCTGAGCAGGCGTAAACCGAAAAAAGTAATGCTTAACTCACAGAGAGAAACTTTTATGAATTGTCAACTGAAAGTGGGTCATAGGTTTGAAGTTCACACCCATCCTGACCTGCACACTCTACCCTCCACTGTTACAATAAAAATTACAAAGCTAAAAAAGGCAGAAAGAATATGATATCACTTTGTTGGGATGCTTGTAGACATGTGACACTGAAGTAACTAAAGTGTTATATTATCCACCACATAATGGATTACAATTAAAAAGTCAATACAGGGTGAAAAGTTGGAGGCTACTGTATACTAACAGGAAACGCTCCTTCTCATTTGCTGTCATCTTTCTGCCTCGGTTACCCTGCTTCAGTAGACTTTCAGCTTAGTTTCATCATCCGCCTTTCTGTTCACAAAGAGCACACACACACACACACACACAAAAGGCACAAACACAAGTGTGTGGAGCCCCTAAAAACCAGTAAATACGGCTTATTAGATCCGAGTGTCAAATATTACCCTCTGTTACAACGTACAGTATTTGTGTGTGTTGTTGTGTGTGTCTGTGTGAGGGAGTACATGTGCACGTGTGTGTACGTGACTTTGTGTACTCCAAGGATCATGAGGTTAGAGGAGAGGATTCCTAACGAGGTCTGTGGCGGCATCGCCTCTATGGAGCTGGCTTGACTGCTCTCACTAATGAGATAGTAGCACACACACACACACACACACACACACACACACACACACACACACACACACACAGGAGCAGCTCTCTGAAACTCTCTGAACAGACACAGTGAATCACCATTTCATCCGATCTGCCTCCAAACAACCCCACTCGCTAATCCATTTCCAGGACTGTAAGTGTGCGTGTGTGTGTGTGTGTAAGAGAGAGAGTGTGTGAGGCCAAAAGGTCCTCGTCCTGGCAGCTTCTCATGGTTAATCCCCCCATCTCCCGCTCTCCCTGTGGCACCTTGCGCACTTTATCCATTTCGCTCTTTCTCCCTAAATACTTTCCTCTCTCTCTGTCTAAAGAGAAAGCCTTGATCATTTTCTTTCTTTTTCCGATGCTTTTTTTTGTCTAAGCGGTTTGTTTTGGCACGTACAGTGTGCAGTGTCTGACTGTGTGTGGGAGTGGGTGGCTAAGTGGGTGGGTGTGGGATTAAAACATATGTTCATCAAAGAAGGATTACTGTCCAGTGGTGTGATCTAATCTGAATACAGCCCTCGCAGGAGAACGACCTGCTGGTACTGATATTACACACATACACACACACACACACACGCACACGCACACACACACACACAGTCCTGACCAACAGAGGTTATGAGGTTGGCCATGCTGGGTCACTGGACTACACATCACCCAATGATAATCACCTTCCCATATGGCTAACCAATCAGAGCGCTGCTTCTAGGAACAGATGGCGTGGATTCTGTAATCTGGGGGTATGATTTTATCTTGAGCTTTGATATGTTGCATTTCTCTTTTTAAAAAAAAAATGGTAGGCTTTTATTGCCTTTATTTAAAGATTGACAGGAAATGGGGGACAGAGAGAGGGCGACTCAGCGTTTAGTACATGCAGGGTACACTCTGCTAGGGCCCTGATATGTTGCTCTTGTTAAGGCATATCTGGGTCAATCATCTACATCGTCAGGTGGCATTTACAGAAAATGTAGCTGATGCGCCGACACGTCAGGACTCTGGATGCTGTCTTCAGGAATTTTCCACCATTCATTTTTAAAATGCTATGAAAAACTGATGAAAACTTGCTGAAGGTGGACAATCTGACACAGTAAACACGACCCCATGAGTCCACCGACTGTGCTGACGTCCGCTAAGCTCCGCCTTCCTTAGTTACTGTTGCTAAGCCTGTAAATCTTTCCACTCTCGCATGCAGTTTACTCAGGGACAGACTTACCACTTGATTGTCTTAGTATTTTTGTTGGCATTTATTTCATTCTGATATGACCCTTTTTAAATGCTTTGCTTCAAGGAATGACAAGCAACATTGACGTCCTGATGGTTATGAGATTTACTCTTTGTTGTTTTCTTGTGACCTTAAAAGGAAAGCAAGCAGCAACCTCCAGGGCTAAAAAATGAAGCCAACACAGTTCTTTGAATGATCACTTGAGGTTGTGCCCAGAAGCCAGTCAATACCACAGACCCCCATGTTAAAATGCCCAACTTGACAGCAGAAATAAACATGTTTACAGCCTGGTAAAAAAAACAAAAACAGTTTTGGTCTCTATAGTTAAATTCCCCCTTCATGACAACTGTACAGTGGGTGATTTTTTATATAACTGACCCATTTATATTTTATGAATGCTTAAAGTTATGTGTAATATTGTAATATTAATTATCTAAAGCCCAGGTCAGAACAAGGATTTGCTACGAGATGAGACAGCTTTAGAACGTTGAACATGAACTATTGACTCAAACAGGCTGATGGTGTTGCCTGCGACTCAGCTTGTCGACTCATCAACGGCTGGTTTTAGACAATAAGGCATGACACCTGTTTCAACAGCCAATCAGCTGGTGGCAAAGTGAGCTGGTCAGGTTGGAAATTAGCACCAGCCACAACCTATATGCTTATAAAAAATGCAACTGGCTGCTAGATTTGCTTCAGTCACCAGCCAAAAAGACAGTGGTAGTCCACTGAGCGGCTGGAAGGTTTTGGAATCCACCAGCCACCGTGGCAGGTGGATTCCAAAAAAGTAAATTTCCAATCCTGGACAGGAAGTACAGAGAATTGTTGCTATGGAAATGATACATCTTGTCTAGCTGCACTGGTGTATGCTGGCAGGTTTTCCGAACGTTACAGACCGGTGCACTACAAGAAGTTGCAAGTTCCAACTCATCTCGTCCTGAATCTTTGGTCTTAACAGGGTTTAAACGATGTGTTCGGCAAACGTAACACAAATTTGGCTGGAGCATCAACTACTACAAATCAGGTCAGTGCCGAAAACGCTCACCTCTGATACAGAATTATCCAGAATCAGTTCTCACACACACACTGGATATCCTCATTTAAGGGTTGACTCTAGTATGGACTCTACTCCTACGTCCCTTTTAACCTGAGAGCAGAGCAAAGCACCTCTGAGGTTCAGCATCTTCCTCGAGGACACTTCAAAGCACGTACCCAACTGCTAATGGACAGTGCGCTGTACCACCTGAGCCACAGTCGCTCCATGCATGGCAGAGTAACTGTGTAAATGTAAGCTAGACATGGATGAAGATAAACAGGTAATAAATCTCCCTGACGTCACTGTTCTTCAACGTTATGTCCATCCACGTCTATCCTAAGCTTTATAGTGTCTTAGTATGCACTTCAACTGTTATTTATGCTCTCATCATTTATGCTGTAAGCTGACCAGAAGGCTGGTTTCCATAAAACTTCCTCTGTGAGCTGTAACCAGTGTGTGTACTTGTGCGTGTAGCGAGAGAGCAAGAGCGCTTGTCAGTTGATATACGGGCTTCTGGGAAGCTGCGCAGTGCAGCTGCTGTCATACCACAGATCAAAGGGGATTCCTAGGCAGGCTGGATGGAGGAGGGGGAGGACATGTTGGATGGAGAAGGAGGGGAGGGGCTGACGTAGTCAGGAGAACGGAGAACTTAATGAAGCTTGCTGCACTAACGTCAGCTGGGTTGAATCTCTGAACTTCAGAAGATGCTTCTGCTATGACGGATTGACCCTTAGATCTCACAGTGTTCAGCAGGTTTAATTCAAAGCCACAGCTCAGAATTAAACCAACACTGACAGGATCAGGAGGCCTCCAACAGGGGCCACCCATGTAATCTATAAAAAGAAATACATAAAACATGCACTTATGATACCACACATTTCTCTGGAAGACGGATAATGACAAACGTCATACTGTAATTATGGACAACATTCACAGCAGCAACATTATAGTTGTATAGTCTGGTGTTATACTAAGTGGTGTCCAAGCGACATCAAATTAATAATAGTGCTGTTCTGTTAGACTGTACTGATTTCTGCCAGGTGTGTCTAATAAACTTGCAAATGGCTGCACACTCCCTTGTGCGTCTACATGTATTCCATTATCTTTCCCTTCCTTGTACCACATTTGCTGCAGCAGCCCATTATTTCATGCTGATCATTAATCATCTAATCTAATCTACAGAACGATGCTGCTCTACCCTGCTGCTGCTGGTTACGTAGCCCTTGTAATCCAATTGATGCGTCAGTCGCTAATTCTGCGAAACAGCAGACGTCAATCCAGATGGCAGTAAAATTCACCCCAGGACAGCAGAGTCAACTCAGCCACAGTAAATAATTTCAGATGGGACATTTACCAGAGTAGAAATTATTTTCCTAGACAGCTGACATTTCTTTAATAGGGAGACATGAAATAACCAAACCGCTCCTGGTAATTCTAAAAGGCTGCAGAGAGCGTGTGTTTGAGACTGAGCACCAAAATCTGCTTTATTTCATGGTACTGGAGCGAAACATACCTACTGTATAACCATTTCAGGCCTTTAGAGGTGTAACAATACAATCAGCATATAATTAATTTGTCAGACTGTAAGTCTTGGTCAGTGACTTCCGGTTTTTGACACCGACGAAAAAAGACGTTCTTTCACGTCTGCTTGATACGCAGCCAGTCACCGACATGTATAATGATGCCCGGCAGCATCAGGGGGAGATGTGATGGGACAAGAACGAAAGTTAAGGTGGCAAAAGTCTGAGTAGGGTGGATGGGAGATGTGGTGGATGGGTCCAACAACCACCGACCTCACTTGGAAGGAAAGTGTTCTGCATGATGAGTGGACTTATAGTTTGTTCATTGTGTGCGTTATCCTTGAACTTCTGAAATAGTAGAGTGGCTACTGTGTGTAAACTAAATGCTACTAGCTGACTGCAGAAATGTCGAGGAGCCGCTTTCACCCAGGAGACCAGTGTTTGCTTCCTGTAAGACTGTAAAGCCAAACTCTGTTCTTTTTTCCTAAACCCAACCATGGTCTGTGTTGGCAAAACGTAAAGAATATAAATTGTTTAAATAATGTCACCATTAAGATATAGACCAAATATTACAACCTTAAGGTTTTTTAATAAACACCTTAGCTGACCACACACCCTAGTTTTCAAAGTAAATGTGTTCAAAACTGCAGCTCAGTTGCATTGTACAAAGCAAAGGTGCCATGAATGGCAACAAAGTCAACAGTGAATGTAAAGAGAGTCAGTGCTGTGAATGGAAGAGAGGAAACATCAGCTTGAGTCTCAACTGTTTCAACCTGACTGGTTAATTCAGGTTGTATGCAACGAGACAAAAGCAACAGAAAAAAAAAGTGGAGGCAGTCTGGAGGAAAATGAGAAACTGGCCTTCCGTGTGAATTTGGGACTGTCTGTCTGAGCTGTCACACGCAGTCGCTGCTCGTGACCACACAGCAAACATTAATCAGTGAACTAAACACACTGTTTGTGGCCAAGAGACTGAAAAACCACTCCAGGGATCAACCGAGCTGAAGATTTGTGTCACTTTGTGTCTAAACAGCATTTTGTTGAGGAGATATTATACTGAGACTTTGTGAAAAGCTGCTCCACCACACTCCATTTCTACAGTCACCTTATCATCCAGTTTACATACAGTAGGAACTTACACTATTTCTGAAGTTCAAGGATAACACACACACAATGCACAAACCACTACTCCACCCATCCTGCAGTGTACTGATTGTAAGAAATAGAAACAAAAAATATACTAAATGTTTTGCTTTGTTGTCTGATGTTTCCTTGAGAGGCCTCGCCATAATTTGCAGTCTGTTTTACTGAAATAAAATTGCTGTGAAATAAAATTTAATTGAGATTTAGATGTGACTTTTGTGGGCAGAAAAAAGAAAACCGCCCTGCACTTGTTCTGTCAGTGTATGTATTGATTCCAGGATGTTTTGGACTGATTTAGAGAACATTTTGACATTGAAACTTATTTCTTATTTTGTGTTTTATTTTACTGAGAAAGTATTGGCAGCAGCTGTGCCTCAGAGGTAGAGCAGGTTATCCACCAATCAGAAGATCAGAGGTTCGATGCCTGGCTTCTCCAGTACACATGTCGGAGTATGGGCAAGATACTGAACCCCAAACTGCTCCCAGTGGCTATTCCATCGTTGTGTGAGAGCATGTGTGAATGATCACTGTGTAGCAGGTGGCTGTGTGTGAATGGGTAAATGTGACATGTTCTGTAAAAGTGCCTTCCTTGAGTGGTCAAAATACGAGAAAAGCGCTATACAAGTGCAGTCCATTTTGCTTTATTGACGCAAAGTGGTCAAAATCCAAGTCAGTATTTTTCATTTTTTAGATGTCCCAGCACTACAATATGTAAAGTTAACAGTAAAAAGGAAATATAAGGTATAACATTTAGTTCAAACTTAATTTTGTTCTGTTGTTCTTTTGAATGTCGACCTTTGAATTCTTTTTGGTCTGTGCATTCATTTTAAACTGTACAATCAATTTAAAAAATTGTAGCTTTGAGTAGCTCTTTCTTTCCTTTGTGCAATACGTTGTGGGACAGTAATGTTCATCAACAACAGTATGTCATTTTTAGTCGCTGTCCTTCTGTTAGTTAACACAAAGTTAGCCATCTTTTCTTCTTTGAATGTGGCAGCATTTATGACAGTAGAATAAAATAGTTCAAAGATCCTTTTTCATTTTGAGTGACTGTTTGTGTTATTAAAATCATAAATTAATATTAGTAATATAATACTATTTATTTCCAGTTTGTGAAACTGGAGAAGGACCATACATTTGTCCCACTTTATGGCAGTGTTTTTAAGGATCTGTATAAACAGTTTTTCCACAAACACTGAGCACACGTGCTAAAATAAAATGTAAAAACCAACAGTAGTACAGAGTTGAAATGTATCAGAGGAAGTGATCACGCAGAGAAAACAAACAAAAACATTTGAGCAGATAAGAAAATGTCAGCGCAACACTTGACAACTGATGATCCAGGGAAGACGCATAGTGGAAGAGAAAAGGGAGGGAGGGGGGAGACAAAGGAGAGACAGGCGGGTGCCCAGTGTCAGGAGGACTGTCGAGACAGAAGTGGGACTGTGGGATAACTTGCGGTCAGCGAAAACAGGATGAGTCAGAGGAGGAGGGGAGTGAAGCGTAGTGGGGGGCTAAGAGAAGCTTTTAGAAGAAGCCAGGGTAAGATACAGAGAGGAAATAGTTCCTGGCACTTATTTTAAACTACTTGGAGAGCCAAAGGGGTGTGGTTTACTGTATCTGATTATGCAATTTAAGATAATGATTACAAAGTATGTGAAGTATGTGACAGTAAGGTCTCAAATATTTTGATTGTCTGATTTCTGATATACATTTAACTCCACCCACTGGGCATTTTAAGTAAATAACAACAAATGCCACTGACCTATGTGTGTTTTCAGGAAATATTCATGAGGGAAGTGAATTTCAATTTGACATGGTGCTTTAGATGTTCAGTAATGAAGAAACACATTTAAATTGCCTCTGTAAGAAACCACAGGAGTTCAGCAGCAGGAACAAGACATCAAAGGCAAAACAAGATGAATTTAGATGAACTAAGAAGATGAACTCATCAAATGAGTGCGAGTCATATAACGTGTGAGACTGCAAGAAAACCAGAGAAACAGAAACTGTCACGAGCAGCTACACAGACAGAGGCAGGGCTGCAGGACAACTGATGGTCAGGTCCAATTACCAGGAAAAACACTCCTTCAGGGAGATCACGCTGTG
The DNA here is from genome assembly GCA_035609425.1 of Epinephelus awoara. Lineage (NCBI taxonomy): Eukaryota > Metazoa > Chordata > Actinopteri > Perciformes > Serranidae > Epinephelus > Epinephelus awoara. The sequence goes on from CM069311.1 coordinate 9,736,604, forward strand.
GGTAAACACTGCACTCTGACAGGTGTGTGAGCCTGTGTGTGTGCAGACGGGTGGTGCCATCAAGAGAGCAGAAACTGTGCTTTGGTATATTGCTTGCTGTTTTAATTTATTGCTCATGTTCTTTCCGTCTGGCACCGTTTTTTCTTCCGACACATAAATGTACTCTGTTAAATAAAGTGATTGTGATTCAGAGCACAGCGCAAGATTGTATTTCTCCAACACAGAGAGAGATAGAGCGGCACTAGAAATGCGGATCCAACCCTGTATTTGTGTTCATTTGTTTTTTGCTCTGAATCGTCTGGGTTCACACCTCACTGCCTGGTCATACTCAGTATTCAAAATGTAATCACTGTGGTGGTGTGTTCCTTAGAAAAACTACTTTCCTGCTGCAAAAATACTTCACATAAACATAATATGTCTAACTGCTAGTGTTTGGCTAATTGCAAGCCTTGGGGTGTTTCCTAAATGGGTAGTTTTTGTATAATTGCAATTTGCTTATCACTACTGTGGCATGTATTGTCAGAGGTCTCTCAGTTGTAATGAAAAACAGAGACATACCGTATAATGACTTTGGAAGGAAGGAAACTAATATAGGGCAAAGTGGAGCTGTAAGGGCCAGGCTACAGATTTTCCCATTATTTTGGTATTTTTAAAAGACTAGTTTGACATTTTGAGCATGAAGTTACGCCCACCACCCAAATAGCTCGGCTTAGTTTAGCACAAAGTCTGGAGGCAGGAGGAAACGAGCCGTCCAGCTCTATAAAAAGGTGACATAATCCTCTTCCAGTGCCTCTAAAGCAATCTTGTTAATGCCATATAAGTGTAAAAATTAAATGTGCTTTTTTAAGTGCCAGCCTTCTTGATTAGGTGCGGTGACTTTGAGTCCTGTTGTCACTGTTAAGTTGACAGGTAACCAGTAGTGTTAATAAGTGAGCTTCAGAGGTGTTGGTAGGCGGATCCAACCTGCGCTGCTGCAAAGGCTGAGCCTTTAGGGGGCGCACAATCTGCCAGGTGATTTTTAATTGTGCGTCATCTCCACACAGCCTAGCCTCTACATGCCATAGCTTACGCACATGGCCTACGCTGTTGTGAACATTTATATTCGTGTAGTGGTGTGTCTGTGTCACTCTGCAGTGACACATCCACAACACTAGTCGGCAGCAGGGTTTCTGTGAAGTTCTGTAAAGTTTAGTTGATTCAAAACACACATAAAACAAACATTAAACATGGCTTAACAGCGACAATTTCAAACACAAATACACAAATCAGCTTCACTATAACTGGCAGCATTCACAGACAAACACTTGTCTTTATCTGGACATATTTTCCCCACAAATATAACATGCTAATGTTTTTAGCACAAGCCTATGGCATTTTACATAGTATAAATTAGCCTAGCGGCCAGCGGACTTTTTCTCTACCCATACGAAGCCAGGGACAACAGCAACATTTAACAAATTCAATGTAACTAAATTCTACTCCATTACAACTCACAAGGTTCACAGACAAAACAACTACCTTATACTAAACACATTTTCGAAACAAACACAACATGCTAATGTTATTAGCACTAGCCTATGGTATTTCACATTGTATAAATTAGCCTAGCAACAAGCGGAAATTTCCTCTGCTCATATGAAGACGGGATGAATCATCTTTGGCATCTTTGTCGACACAGGGCGTATGCTGTAGGTCATGCAGAAGGAGAAATCCCGAGTTAGAGGTAGCACCAAGTGTATGTGGAGATTTTTTGTCTTGATGATGATAAATATACCAAAATAAAAGGGTTAAAAATAATAACTGAATATAACTTTTTAATATTTTAATGACTTTGTGTATCAGTCTTCTGTACCACCTGAAATATGAAAGCTAATTGCATTAACTGCGGAGCAAAAAAAGATTAATTTGAATTGCTTTCGGAATTACTTTCATTTTAAAATATCTTAGTTCCACATGTATAAAGTGTTCCAACATGATCACTGTAAACATGCTGCCTAAACATATTATTTGCATGGTTATTTTAAGATTTACAGTTTTAGGTCAGGCTGCAGTTCTTGTGTCGGTGGGTTGGGTCAGGTTGCCAAATGAATTGGTCATGTGAGGGTGGTGAGCCAGGTGTGGTATTGCATGTCGCAGGGATCATGTCTTCAGAATCAGACCTGTGCAGGACTCTTTTCCTGTTAATGAGAACGCCACATTTTAGGCTGCAAAGCTGTATGAGTTTATTAAATGTGAGAAAATATTAAAGACAATTCATTTCCTAAATTAATTGCGTCTACACTTGAAAAATGGAGATGGGTGACAAAAACAAAAACAAAAACATGAGTGTCCTCTAGAGATTCTGGTGTGCAGCCACTTCCATATATTATGAAAAATGCGCACAGCTATAATAACTATTATATCTTTTCGAGGACAACAAGGATGTTCACCAGGACAGTGATATTTAAGTTCACACTATCTCCCTCAGGCTCTCTATCCCACCCTACCACACCACTGGACAGACATGCTGACCAACCAGTTCAAATCACTGGTGCAGCAACAGGGAATAATAGCATGCCTCCTTCAAACCGTCAACTGTTATTGCCAGCTGAGTTTGTTGGATCCAGGCCTGAGGCACTGCTGCTGGGAGCTGAATAGCGTTTCCTGCTGTGGTCCATGAGCCTTCACAGCCTTCTATTCGACTCAATAGTTCACTGACTCTAAAAGGACCATTAAAATGAAGCAAAATAATAACTCATACTATGGAAAGCCTTAAAAGATGCTTAATAAATGTGAATGAGAGAGTGAGTCAGGCTTCAAGCTGTGCCAGAAGCCTTCAGTTTGCCCTGATACAGGGCTCCTCAAATCACACACCAACACCTGCACACACACGATTCATTCACACGATTAAATGCACAATCGTGTGTAAACACAACTCGTGAACACACAAATACTGGCACATAAATCCCCTGCCCCAGAGTGTTTTCCCTTTTATCCCCTGTGTGTTTGTGTTATTGTACGTTCAAAATGTATTGACTGTGAGCGCCCGTCCTGTCACAATGAAGGAGACAGACTGGAGGCAACACGTCACTGCGCAGGGCCACAATGGAAAACAAATCTCTGCCATTCAAACGCCCCACTCCTGTGACACTATCAGCCTTTTTGACGTTAGAAGCTCCGCTGAGCAGAATTCAGAAAAGAGATGCGCGGCGCCTGCTTGTCCTGTGGAGAGCATTGTAACAGTGTGTCTAAGGAGAGAGGAAGAAATAATGTGGGTCTATTCTGTGCACACAAAAAAATCATTGAACATCTTGGCTGATTTCAGCATGTCGCCACTGTTACATCTGATTGGTCTTTGATCATGAGAGTGTGTGAGTCCATATTGTAGGTTTTTTATTCTTTTGCAATGATTATAAACAAAAGACAAAGAACACTGAAGCCACTTGAGTCCAACTGAAGAGTTTATTGTGACAGCCAGCAGGAGAACAGTGTGTCAGATACAGTTTTGTCAATGTTACTGTTTTTGTAGTCTTGGTATCCCAGTTTATCCTTACATGATTTTATCATGCAGGTCTCATAAAACGATGCCCTAAACTGTATATATAGTATATCCACCAATATGTATTAATTATAACTGTCTTAATGGGAAAGAAACTCATTTATGACCTGACGCGCCAGATGGTTTGTTAAACTGTTCAAAGTACCTGGCCGATTGGATAAACCATCTATCATCGTCTACGACAGAGCAGTCAGGAGAAGACTGAAAACATCTTTTCCATCGAGAAAGCCTTCAGGGCTGTTCTTTGCTCTTCTTTCAATGAAGAAATACTCTCCATTTCTGATGTAACTGAGGCTACTGCAGCATCTCCGCTAACCTCTTTAGGAGTTGTTTTTTAGTCAGCTCTCCATGTCATCACACACACCTAAACTATGCCCCTAGCTGCTAGTATCTCCTCACAGGATGCACATTGGTCCGAACCACTGGTTTCGCAGACACAAACGCATTACTTAAAACCTGAAAACTTAGATTTCCGTGTACGCTCAGATGATGTCATGATACAGGAAGACTCCAGCTGCCTTGCAGATTAACCTAATGTACACAATGACTGTCTTTTGTTTGATCATCTACTTCAGACATCTCAAAACTTTTCCGTTCAAACCTTCTAACCTGATGTGACTTCCAGGATGGGAAGACACCAAAAAAAAAAACCCACTTAAGAGCTTAATGCAATTATAGGTACTTGAACTTTGAGTATTTCATTTGAAGTTACTGTATCCTTTGTCTACATATATTTAAACGTTAGGATTAATTTAAGATGTTTTGGGGGGGATGTTGCGATTAGGTGGCACACATCCTCGACCCCCAAGTTGTTATACTTGCTGTAATATCCCCTGTAATAGCCCACTCCTCCCGCTCCACTTTTCAGTTCAACAGCAATGACTGACCAAGAAGGTTTGCCTGTACAGACATCTCAACGACTCTTCAGTGAGAGACCACAGTACAGTCAAATGGCCTTACAGTGTGGAAGAACATTAGAGATGGCTGTAAAAGCTAAAAGCAGTGAGAGAAAGAGTGGCAACCAGGGTGAAACCAAGCAATATCACATATTTTCGACTTGGAGGGAAGCAACAGTTAGAATTACAGTACACAAATGCAATATTTGGCAACAAATCGGTGTTTGCTACTGTTGCTAGGCAGCCTACTTTTCCGGTAATGTTCTTTGGGCAACACTTGTTGAATTCTTGCTTATCCATGGAAAATTTTTGTATGCTCCCTGGCATTTTGGTGCATATTGCAATGAAAAATGTACTTGTACTCGTCTCGTACTCGTCGTCCTCTGCTCATCCGGGTCCAGGTTGCGGGGGCAACAGCCTCAGCAAAGAAGCCCAGACAGCCACTTCCGCCAGCTCTTCCAAGGAAACCTGAGGCGTTCCCAGGCCAGCCGGGTGATATAATCCATCCTGTCTTGGGGCGGCCTCGAGGTCTCCTCCTGGTTGGACATGCCCAAAATACCTCCCAAGGGAGGCGTCCGGAAGGCATCCTTACCAGATGCATGAACCACCTTAACTGGCTCCTCTCGATGCGAAGGAGCAGTGTCTACCGAGTCCCTCCTGGATGTCTGAGCTCCAGCAATGAAAAATGTGTTGAGTATAAATGCACGGACTGTCACCCACTGGTTTGTGGACTGCCATTTTGAAGCCTTGAGTCATTTTGGCTGTCACCATCTTGTTTACTGGAGCCAGAAGTGACCACATTTGGACAAGGCTGGCACTGTGGGGGAGTGAGGGGTGGATCTGACTCAGACACTGTGGCAAGACCTCACAGAGAGCCTGTCGTTCAAGCTGCCCCACCCTTAAATATGTGTAACTTTGGGCTTTAATAAAATGTAAATGGGTGAGTTATAAATACAAAATGTACAGTTGTCATGAATGTTAAAATTAGCTATAGAGACCCAAACCATTTTTTTGGACCAGGCTGATTATTTCTGCCGTAAAGTTGGGGATTTTAACATGGAGGTCTGCTTTGGAGCCAGCCTCAAGTGGCCATTCAATAAACTGCAGTTTTTGGCGCTTCTTCGTCGGCTTCATTTTTCAGCCTCGGAGGCTGCCGCTTGATCTGTGCATGCAATCTACAGAGGCCCGCACCATGGTGACTGGCACAAGTACAAACAAAGCTTTAAATGATCGATGATGATAATCAATGATCACTGCTGTCAAAAATCTATATTTTACTGTACATGTATTTTGGCTTCCTGATGAATCTTGCTCATCTAAATCTTGACAGCCTCAGAGGCATCAGAGCACTCTTGTTTGTTTATAACTCCCTAATTAATTAATTAATTAATTAATTCAGATTCGTTAAGCTTTTGCTGTGCTCCATGTTTTTCCCCCGGTCTCAGACGCTCCCCCTGCAACAACTCTGTGTACCATTAAAGGACCCACCTCCCCAGTTTGGGAGTGACTGCAAAAACGTAGTATAAATAAAATATCACTTTGAAATGGTCCATTCCACCGCTGCATCTCTCCGGTTACAACTGACAGCTGATGAAACAGACCAGACAGTTTACTGTGCTCTGGTAAACTAAACAAGTTCTGAGTCATCTTTATCATAGTGTAGTTTCTCCAAACTTGACGTCTAGTATATCACGGTGGTTGTCGTGGTTACTTTGTCACAAAAGACTCTACACTAAATCTGAGCAAACTACTCCTTATGTTGTGTCCCACAGAGGCCTGGTATAGATGTTTGAAAAAGCATTAGTGGAGGTATGTTACAAAGTAGGCATATCTATTACTGACGTTTCATTAAATTAGCACCCTGACACCACTGGGAGAGTCGGCAGTAAATTGAAGCTTAAAAGTTGTGCATTGTGAGCCAGGATTTAAAGGATTTAAAGCGCGACGGTGAAGTCACCAGAGTTCTGACAGCTATCCCTGCTCTCACTGACAGGCCTCCCCGCCTGCAGTCTTTTTATTTATGTTTCTTACAGAGTGTCAAATAAAATCAATCACTCACTTACTCGTGCTTTCTTCCTCCTCCCTCTCTCTCTCTCACACAGACACCTACAGGCATGATTGCAAACACTCTCGCACACCACACACACACACACACACACACACACACACACACACACACACACACACACACACACACACACACACACACCCAAGATGCAGACGTGGGTGATGTCATTAGGGTTTCTAGGCGACCTGTCACTGAACCCTGAGGCCTCTGGTTACAGTAGAGCTGGAAAGATGTGGTCACTCAGCTGTCAATAATAAACGAAGTGTAAGTAATGGTGTGTGTTGGTGTGTAAACAGGTTACATACAGTTAAGTGCACAACAGGAGAGGAAATACACTCACTGTAGGTGTGACTGCAAGTGTGTGTGTGTGTGTGTGTGTGTGTGTGTGTGTGTGTGTGTGTGTGTGTGTGTGTGTGTGTGTGTGTGTGTGTGTGCGTGCGCGTGTGTGTGCGTGCGCGTGTGTTTAAGGCTTGGGGTAATTAAAGCGAGAGGTTTATTGTGCGTGTGTAAAACAGTCCTCAGCACTGTGGGACAGTAAAATCTCTCAGAACCCGTTTACCTTACGTCGACACATCACTCCCTAGATTACTTAAATCTCTTTAATGAGAGTGTGTGTGCATGTGCGTCTGTGTGTGCGTGCAATGGGGATTGGTAACACACATGGGTTTCCATTAATCTGGTGGTGAATGTTTTACACACAGAAAGCTAAAGAAGCAGCCAGTGCTGGTAGAGCCAATAAAGTTTTAACTGTCCAGCAGTATAATATGATAACAGCATACTGTATGCATCTGAAAGGCCTATGGGGGTCACTGATCAATACCAGTGACTCTGTAAATATGATCATAGGGTTGATTATATAAAAAGAAATGTTTCACATTTCTACAGCAAACAGTAGCTACAGCCAGTTAGCTTAGCTTAGCACAAACCTGGAAATGGGGAACAGCTCTCCTGGGTCTAATGCGTAAAAAGACGAAGTGTAAAAACAACACTATGATATCAGTCTCCATTTGTTGCCTGACAACCCACAAGCAATGACAAGGAAGTTCCTGCACCTGGTCAGGAAATAGTCTGCCACTTTGGTTTTTGTATGGTTGGAACAAAAAGTTCTTTTCCCAAGTCATCACATATCGCTGCTTTGTCAGTGGCCTTTCACATCTACATATTACGCACTAGGTACTCTTCTGGGTCTGTTGTTGATGTTCAAGGATGCTGCTACCAATGCCGGGACCTTAACGAAAGCACATAGTTAGTTTGAGGGATCAAAACACCCCATCATGGATCGGTTCTACATTCATACAGGAAGTGAACACCAGGCTCCTGGGTGAAAATGCAGGGTTTGCACACACAGCAAATAAGCAAACTTCCCAAAATGCTGAACCGTTCCCTTAAAGGGATAGTGCAACCAAAAGTGAAAATTCAGCCATTATCTACTCACCCATATGCCGAGGGAGGCTCAGGTGAAGTTTTAGAGTCCTCACATCACTTGCTGAGATCCAAGGAGAGAGGGGGTAGCAACAAAACTCCACCTAATGGAGGCTTCAAACACATAATTGAAACCACAAAATATCTCCACACTGCTCGTCTGTAGTGATCCAAGTGTCCTGAAGCCCCGACATAAAAAGTTGTTCGGAAAAATGTCATTTGAACTCTGTTTTCAGCCTCATTGTAGCCTGTAGCTCTAACTGCTTCTCTGTGCACCGCGCTCACGTGTGTGCGCTTGCGCGAGACCGTGAGACATGGGCACCGTGTTCATGTGTGTTCACGTTTCCAAAGCCAATCGCTTCATAGGCATTGCTATTCAGTTGTGGATGTGCTGAAGCCTGTCCTAACTGTCACTGGGAGAGAGGCAGGCTACACCCTGGACAGGTCACCAGACTATCACAGTGCTCACACATAGGCAGACAATCAGTCACACTCACATTGACACCAAAGGGCAATTTAGAGAAGGAAGCCGGAGAACTCGGAGAAAACCCATGCTGACATGGGGACAACATACAAACTCCACACAGAAGGGCCCTGTCATTGAATTGGAATCTGGAGCCGTCTTGCTGTGAGGCCACAGTGCTAAACCACCGTACCCGGGACTGATAGTTCAAACTAAATTCTCTAAACGCTGCAATTGCTGATCTGACCTTGCCTGTCGTCTGCTGATGTTGACAATGACGCTCATCATAAACACAAAAGGTGTAATGGTTTGACATTTTGCTTAGAAAAGCTTTTGGGTAAAAAAGATAAAAAGCAGGCATCTAAGGAAATGACTTTAAGCATAAATTTAAACTATAATTATGTCGTAAATATTCTATTCAGTTTCTACCATGCACTGTATGTGTGTGCTCAGAGTGTAAAGAAACATGCATGGCTGTATTCAACACAGATTGTAACACAGAATTATATGAGGTTCATCCGGATAAAGGTCAGGATCCAACCGATAATCCTATTATTATAAAGTCCAAGGTAATTCTGCATGATTTTTTTTTTATATTCTTAACCTGAGTGGCTATGCAATCTAGCTGTTGACCTGTCATTAGTCCGATACATGGCAGTTATATGACATTACTCTTCTATATTTAACTGTCAGGGGCCAGATTAGGCCCAAACACAGGATCCCAGGAAATCTGTTCTTTGTTCTTCCTGCTGTCTGTGACAGTGATTACATAACCCTGCCCTCCCTTACATAAGTGTCATTATTCAGCAGTAAATTTCAAACTGTTAAAATGCATTAGAAAAGCATTGGGCGTGCACTCCTGATGGCCTAGATTCATAGGTCTAACATAAATACTTCTGTGTCTAGTGATAACCTGTAATCCGAGAGACCATCTTTGCACAGCGGGGCATGGCAGCGCTAAGTCGGAAATAGGACTTAATTATTTATTTGCAGACAGAAGGTCCTGCACTGTGTAAAATATACTTCAGTGTGGCTGGGATAAATCTAGGGAGGCTTAGACAATGCTGTAAATGCATGGATGTGTAAGAAAAACTGTGATTATAATAAGATTATAATAATGACTAAACTTCCTCACATCTTAAAAGACCAGTGGCGGCACTGTACATTTCTGCAAACCACAGATATGCAACACTTGTACTTTATTATGTGTTGGATATATTGAGACGTAATGTTTCTTTACATTTCAAAACTGCTGTGGTTATCATGTGGTTATGTTTAGGCACAATAACCACTTGGTTATGATAAGGAAAAGATATTTTTGGTTTAAAGCCCGCAGCTGGAGATGTTGCCTGTGTCACAACACCTGCTTTTGGGAGCACGATGGCTGCAAATGTTGCTGATTTCCTGCAAATAAACATACAATCACAGCTAGAAATGCTGCCAATGTCTCATTAAAAGACATCTGTTTTTGGTTGCACAATCAGTGGGAAAACCACTTATGTCTCACTAAAAATCACCCAATCACGACTGGAAATGCTGCCTATGCCTAGCTGAAAAACACCTGTTTTTGGCAGCACAATGATGGCTGCAAATGTTGCTGATGTCTCGTCAAAAACACCCAGTCACAGCTGTAAATGTTGCTGATGTCTTACAAATTAGCACCCAATTAGAGCTGGAAATGCTATTGTGTCTTACTAAAAGACAACTGCTTTCGGTGGCATAATCACAGTGGGAAATGCCGCCTATACCTCACTAAAAAACACCTACTTTTGGTGGCACATTCCGGCGGGAAAACTGTTAATGTCTCGCTTAAAATCACCTGCTTTTGGTGGCACAATCACAACTGGAAAATGTGCTGATGTCTTGCTTGAGAAACACTCTGTGCCGCTGATGGCTGATTGAAAAAACAACCAGTTTTGTTGTTTGTTGGTCTCGAACAATGGTCTGCAGCTTGGCAACCGTTTTGCCTACGCCATCCACACCTCCATATGACAAAGTCAGCTCATATACCTCTAATCAGAACTACATCACTTTAGAAACATTGATATGATATGTATTAAATGTTCAAATGTAACATATCTTTTTTCACATTTTCAAAGACTGGAATATCAAACGTCATATCTTCTTTCATTATAAACTCTCTTTAATTCTGATTTCATCTGATTTTCTATTCTGTAGGTCTGACTGACAGTGCTGACTACATAGTTCTCTGACTGAGGAAATCAAATTGTGCAGCTTCACACCACACGTCAGTGCAAGTCAGTCTCCTCTTCTCAGCAGCATTGCCAAGGCTTAGAAATGACCAGCTGGTGCAGAGAACATTATGGCCAAAACTGTGTGGCCAAGCCAATTTGCATTTTCATGTCAAATTACTTAATTCTGCTCCCCAAAGTGCACTAAGCCTATAACCTGGTAACAATTACATTGAAAGCCACAACACAGTCAACCTGGCAGGAGTGCTAAGAATACAGAAGGCCGTTAATTCAAACAGATGGAACATAAAGTGATTTGGGGGGCAAGCTCTATGTCTACTGCTCCATCTTTTCCCAAACATCAAATATTAATGGTCAGATGACTTTCCACAGCACATAAATTGAGATCTCAGGGGGGTTTTCCCAATAAACAAGGTTAACGTTAAGCCTTATTTATTCATTCAAAGCAAAGCAAATGTATATGCTAATGCACAAGATGAAAATCCTTTAACTTCAAATTGGACAATCTGTGGAAAACCATTTGGCACGCATACTTTTAATGTATTCCCTCAGTTATACACAGTGTGCTAAGTTGCAATGGCGTGCTCCAATTCTCAGAGGGAAAAAAGGAAAAAGCATCTGTCACTGTATCCCCAATAATCTGCTTTCTGCTCTCATTTTGTTCAGGTTTGGGAGTTCTTAGACTCAATTCTCCGGCAAAAATCCCTTCCGAGGGGCTGTCGCATTGGGGATTTGTGAATTTGTGAGTCTTTCTCACGCTGTCAATCTCTTCCTCTATATATCTTACTGAAAAAAACTCCTCTTATCTCCTCTTATTTTCTATTTGTAGCACCAAGGAGCCCATTCATATTATCAGGCCACTCGGTCAGTCAAGGTAACGGAGCGTCGTTCACTGTTGCACTCATCGCAGGCTGCTCTGCTCCTGTCAACTGAAAGTAGAGTTTAAGAGTTTTCGTGTCTTTACAGAATCATGAAGGCCTCATATGATGGGACAAAAGATCAGCTTGGGAACAGAACAGGATGTAGTCCTCTTATAGATGCCTTTCACACACACTGCATGAAAATCTGTCTTGTATCCAGACTGTATCTAGACATGATCGAACCTGATTACATTTACCTGATACTGATATATGTCCAGCATCCACAATGATAGCCGATTAAGATCCGATTACTCTGTCCAGCTCAACTGAGCGCAGCCTAAATGGACCTCGCCCCACCTACTTTCAACTGTTATTATAGGTATAAAAAAAAAAGTTTTATTATTTTCAAAAAGTACAATTACATAGGGTGCAAATCATGCGTGAGAGCCAGCCAGGAAGATTTAGAAGGCAATAGTGAGGTCGACGAGGATGAAACAGGCATATAAAAACAGCCATCAACAGGAAGAGAACATTACAGATGAGAGACACCCTAGTACCAGTAGCATTAGATGAGAGACATGACCGCCGCGTGCCCTGCAGCTTCAGCATCAGGTGAGGGAGAGCCGCTGCTGCCTCACTGGTTTAAAACGTCGCATGTGACTATGTGTTTCTGTCCACCGAGTTGTTGAAAACGTAATTGCATTTACACTTCTGTTCCAATACACTGGAGGAGGTTTGGCCGATGGCTCGCAATCCGTCTACAATGCATTTCGGGTGCATTCGCACCTCAACTTTCAGCACTATCTGATTTTAATCCCATCGACCAAAATGCATTTTAATTAAAGGTGCAAAGTTGGACATAATATGTCTTGTATCCTGATTGTATTTAGATATGACTGAATTGATTAAATTTATACCTGGTTTAAATAATGTAGCTCCAGCATCCACATTGAGATTCAATTGAGATCTGACCATTCTGCTTACAACTGAATGTCCCTCTTCTCAAAGTGGGGAGGAAACGGTCTTCGACAAATAAAATAATGAAAGAGGAAAGCAGAGGAGAATGCTGTTTATTATTGTTTCCAATGTAGAGACGTGGAAGGCGTGCTCAAAAACAAGAGCGATGCTGTCGCGGCACACATGCGTTCCTAACAGCTGTTCCTTGAGATAAACAAAGTTCAACTTTTGGAATGCAGCAACACGTGGAACAACCAATCATGGCCTGTAGATATCTTCCGTTTCCTCCATAAATATCAGTCTATGTGGGGAAGTCGTTGATGATTTCAGTTCAGGGCTACCTAGAGCTTTACATCTGTCCCACAGACAATATTTTTGGCCATATACGCATTAAAAAACAACACCTGGAAGAAAATCAGCATTGAGCTCTGGATTTCTGGTAACTAGGCTATGATACAGTGTTGGTTACGGTCGCTGAACGACTTTAGACGCAAGCTGCTGGCCTTGAAAGTTGGCACTGATTCACATTTTCTAGGTGGTTAAAGACAGCATTTCCTGCTGCTTTCTTGCTAAAAGCTTAGCTCACTGACTGGCTAACTGTCGCCATCTTGCTGTTTTGAAACAGTGACGCGTAATTCCACCTACGTAGTTGGTGTATTGATGTGTCTAATGTGGGCTGGACTATCACATCGCAAACTACATTTACACACTTTACTTTCATGTGGTGAAGCACTGCCCGATTGCATCCGATCACCGAAAATGGATTTTAATTCAAGGTGTCAATGGGGTCATAATTAGTAGCCTCAGAGTCAAAAGATTCAGGGAAAAGTAGAGGTGGAGGGCAAGAATATGTCTGCATGTGCAAGTGGCTTAGCTCTGCTTCTCTCTCTTTATCCTCGACAGGGAGTTCATGCGGAAATGGCACATTCATTTCTTTAAAAAAGAACATCTGCTTCTTCACTTCTGGGCTCAGTTTATGTCATTTTTCTTTCCTCCTTTCAAACTGGTCTTGATCTCTCACTCTGTCGGGCACACAACGCCCAAAAAGTTCCCTTGAGAACAGGAAATCAAATATGAATAAAACCTTGGAGATTTTTACAAAGTCTATCTTAATACAATACTTCACCCTATAAGAGATAAGAGACAAAACCCACAGTTCATGCTCTGGAAAAAACGCATTTTAAAGTTCAGCCGAAGCTAATGTGAGGACAGAGGGAAATGAGTAATGATAAAAATCTGAAACCTATCCTTTAAAGGACTGTACTGAGCTCAGGATTAAAAAAGGGTGGGGGAATGGGTTGAGCGTGAAAAACGCGGTCTTTCTGGATTTATCGGTCAAAAACGTGAACATAATGTACAATGTTATGTTTCCCTGATTCAATTTAAATGGCAAGCGTTGTGGAAAATTGTTCTTTCGTTTCATGTTATGCATATCAATGCTTTGCAGTTTGAGCGAGAGATAGGACACAGGTGATGCAAAGAAAAAAACACAGTGACAGAGATGGAGATGGAGAGAACACACACACACACCTGATGCATGGGGAGATGTGGACATGTGAGCACACGAGCAAAGAGAGCACACGCGATTATATTTAAGTGAATTAAGATTGCTGATTGGTGTTAATGATCATTATTTATGTTATCGTCAACGGAGATGAACACAAAGCCAATGCATTACATGCTGATCTGCACTTAGTGCTAGCAAACGGAGCCAAATTGAACTGAGACAAGGGATGGAGTGAAGGATGGAGGGAGACAGGGGAGGAGGTTAATGATGGAGGGAGGGAGGGAGGGAGGGAGGGAGGGAACGAGATGAAGTGATGGTGGAAATGGCTGAGAGGGAGGAGAAAACATGTTGGTGTAAAGCGGACGCGAGGAACAGAACATTCTCTTTGGTTGGAAATGACAGCACGTAGAGTGAAGATAAAGTGTGTGTCCTTATATGTGTGTGTGAGAGAGAGAGCCTGCTCAGTCCTGTAATATGGGTCAGCATATCCCTCCACATAAATCCAGCAGGATGTGACTGTATTACATTTAATGCTATTGTGCTTGACTTGGGAATATAGAAACAACATGAATGGATGTGTTAAGCCACTTTATAGAAATTACCCACTACATTTACATATGGCAGCACTAAAAGCTGAGCATTATTTGTTCCACTAAAAATACACTGGGTACACACACATATTGTCATTTAATATGTCTCTGTTTACTATCAAGCTAGCTCTCTGTGTGCAGCATACGATCCTGCTTTTTGCACAAGCATATGTTTGCTGACACGACGAGGATGATGTCTCCAAAGCAAATAACCAGCTGCTGTATGAAATTCATACTGCATGCGATGATCATTTTGAGGGTGGGGGACAATGTGAGAGGGGAATGGAGCATAAGGAAAGGAAAGAGGGAAAAAAATGAGCAGTCATGTTGTGGGTGTGTTAAGGTGAATACAAAGCAAGCCTTTCTTTGTCTGTAGATTTTGCCTCATTATTTCTGCAGCTCTGTTGATCACGTGTTTAATAGAACAGGTGCAGAGACCTGATGCTAAGATAAACATAGATGCATGCAGACTTTTGCTACTGCAGAGCTAAATCTGAGTTCTAATCTTAAGCCTTAACCATAAACCTGACAAATACATCCACATAAGAAGTCTAAGACGTGACCACATACACAATCTCACAGTGGAATCACAGGAGATGTCCATAACGGTAAAACTGCCTGGCTTCCCACAGTCATGGATACTAATTCACCCCCACATCCCTCTGTCCTGGATTCTTTAGGGTAACAGCTGCAAATGCTATGATTCCATACCCACACACATGCTCACAAACATGCAGACGCTTGCACATAATGCACAGGCTCATATGGACACATTATACCCCCACCAGGGCTGAGATTTTCAGCTCTGCCATTTCCAGAAGCAGGTTTGCTCTAAAATCTAACAGAGGGTTTCAAATATTCTTAATGTGTGTATGTCTTGAATAGATTCAAGTACAATAACTGGTAAATCAATAAAGAATGAAACATGGTGTGCCCTTAAATTTGGAGCTGAATAAACTGGGGACACACTACTGCTGCTACTGGAAAGTTGCAGCAAGCAGTCATGGTGGAGAAGAAGAAACAGTCCAAAGTGTGGCTTCATTTCACAAAGGAAGATGACATCAGTGCTGGCTGTAATGTGATGTAAATTCAGCTGTATAAGAATGCGAACTGCAAGGAGATGAAGAGGAAGTGGGCCAGCACCTGGGCGCAGGTGAAAGACGTGACCCATGTCAAGATTATCAGTTCATAAAAATGCAATGCAGTGAGGGTGCAGACATTTCATACACCAGACGAATATAATATGCCCCTTCCGATGCCTACTCAATCCATGGTTTACCCACTCCTTACACATCATATACACACACTCATAAAGTATATATATCAATTTTATAGATACTTATGTATGTATACTGTATTTTAGGCTGTATTAGGCTACAGCTCTGATTATAAAAACAGACCACATCTGAAAACGTGTTCATATATCAGCCCCTCCAGGATATCCTAATGTTGTGATTGCAGTATTTATTTTTCCATTATCGTTTATCCTGTCAGAGTTCACAGGGGGCTGGAGCCTATCCCAGCTGACATGGCGAGAGGCGGGGTACACCCTGGACAGGTCACCAGACTATCACAGGGCTGACACGTAGAGACAGACAACCATTCACACTCACATTCACACCTACGGACAATTTAGAGTCACCAATTAATCTGTAGGTCTTAGGTCTGTGAGGGGAAGTCGGAGCCCCCATTCTGTGCAGCCCTGCAATTTTGTCCAATCACTGCAACTTTATCGCAAATTTGACTATTTAAAATAGCTAAAATCCAATTACACTGTAAAGTTGTGTGCAGTGTGTTCATTCGTTCAGCTCCCTCTCTTTCTCTCTGTTCATCATAAGACTACTGCTGCCGTGCCAGACCTCTACGCCTAAGACAGTGTCACGGGAACGCACACAGTGACAGGGCTAACCTAGCCCAACAGTTATTAACAGGTTAAATGACAGGGTGAACCGTTTTGGTGACAGATATTAGCCAGTACTGTGGGACTGGTCTGCTGAAGCTAGCTTTTAGCCTAGCTGGCCGGCCACTTCGCTTGCCCCTCTTCTGCTTCCACGCAGCCTACTTCCTCTTGCTCTTATTCCGCTGTACTCTGCTACACCAGTCTGCTGTCCTCTGGAGCTGCAGTCTGCCAAGCTTCTTTCTGAGTGGAGAAGCTGTTTGCCGTTGTTGTGGCCGGACCATCCCTTATTGTGATAAGTTTGGTTCAGCTATACTTCAAACTCTCAAAAACAGTGTTAAAAACACTGGTGTTTTTAGCTCGAGAAGCCGCTGCACTGATGTGTGCCGCCATCTTGGTCTCGATCATCTGATGTAGCAATTTTATTGATGTAACAATTTTATTGATGTAGTAATTTTATTTTATATTTTATTTATCTGTTATCATCTTTAATTTTTACTTTTTATTCTATTTATTGTCCTTTGATTTTGTCTTGCGCTCCTGTGATACTTGAATTTCCCCCTTGGGGGATCAATAAAGTATATCTTATCTCATCTTATCTTATCTTATCTTATGCTCAAGCGGCAAAATATGACGAGCAAGGATGAGATCACGTTGTGCTGTGTTAGCTCATGCTAACTGGGCAGAGAGAGCAGGAGGAGAGCCTCTTGCAGGGATGAGCTTTCAAGCGCTTCGTTGAACAGCATTAACAGCTGATCGATGGCAATCAGCTGTTGCTGCCATTCATCAATCCCACTACGATAACAAATATATTCTAATTCTGTGGGAAACACTGAATGTTCATATTCATAATAATACGCTCCGAATCTACTTCACTTGCCCAAATATCACTGACAACAAAAACTAAACTAAACATCGCAACATTCATCGCAATTTTTTAGAAAAGCTGTGGCTTTTAAAACACCATTTAAACCAGAAGCTGTTGGTGCACACAGTCAGACAGTGACAGAAAGTAGTGAGCTGTTACTCACTCTTGCTGACGAGTAAGGATGAAACGATTTTAAGTTTTCACGGTATTCAGATGTGACGCTGACAACCTGTTGAGTCAAACATTGTTAACAGTGTATCCTCAGCCTCTCTGTATCCTAAAAATCTCCAATAATTTCATTGCCTGATGCCTGAATATCAATCAGTTTAAGTGGTTAATGTGCGTTATCTGAGCTAACACATCGGCTAACACTTAGCTGTCTTGAACGAGTCCAAATTAGGTTATGTTTAATTCATGAGGCGCCACTGTGTGTCTGGATTAGACAGTGGCTGATGAATATGGATCAAGGCACTTCTACACACACAGACCAAGCACTACACAATAATTCCAGATATTACAAATGTTTCTGACACTAACTGCCCCATTGACTTTTCAAGACAGCATTAACCTCTTTTTTTTTAACCGGTGTTAGGTGGGTGTTCCTGTGAAAAACTGTCATCTCAGGAAATGAGAAAGTTTTCATTTCTGGCAGCATCAACCAGGGCAGTTTCTTGTTTCAGACTTTTTTTTTCAGTGCCGTCGGCGAGACACCAATTGTACACTCTGTAGACTTATTACCTTTCATAAAAACCTGTCATAAACATTGCCTCTTCTTTCCTGCTCCTCCTGCTTTTATCTTTTCATAATCTGCAAATTTATATTCCACTTCTCCTCGAATGTCAGCTCAGGTTAACATGAACATGAATGTCTACCTGCACTCTATCTGCACAAACCCCCTCTTGATGACCGAACACCCCCTTGTGGCCAAACATGTCACCTGATTGCCAGATTTCTTTTCTCAAAAGCTTCAAGCAACAACTCCAGAACATGTCATTACAAATTGGCGCTTGAGCTACTTGTTTGCTGCCCGCAGAGATTCAAGTCACAATGCCAGACAGTGTTTGACAAATGATCTCTGCAAAGTGCAGCGCGAAAAACACTCCAGGCCTCAAAACTGTCTTGTAATTTCAATGCAGGTTGCTTGAAAGGTGGCTCCTGTGACAGCGTGAGTGGCTGCAGACAGAGCGAGGACACCGAGAGACAGCCTGTCCTGTCAGCCAGCCCAGGAACGTTTAAGAGAAGCTTAGACACTGAAGTGACCCTTCCTCCGCCTCCTCGCATTGCATCATCCTTGTTACCTTCCTCCCTTTCTTTCCACTGTCCCCCTTATCCTCACCATCCCTCCTTCACCCACACCCACCTGTCTCAGAGCGGGGATGCTGTTTGTGATGAGGAGAGGTTTAAAGTCACTCTCACCAGCAAGAGGGATAAATCTCTGGTCATAAAAAGAGCACACTACCATCTCATGATTTACAGCTATGAAGAACGTGTATATGTGATCATGCTGATGCTGGTTATACGCCGGCTATATGAGCCGTATAACATTAGATGTGATCAAACATGCTGAACAGGCCTGCTTCACCTCATAAAGCTGCAGCTCCGCAGGGTCGTGTTGAGCATCATTAACCTGGTGAGGATGGCACAGGTAGTGAACAGCATCTTCGCACCTTCCTATCTGATCACGCTGCAGTGTAGTTTGTTAACTGTGGACGTGTGATCTGATCCACCCTCTGCGACCAGCCTCCACAAACATGGGTTGGACAGATGTTAGCTTCTACGAGCCAGCAGGTCCTCATGCTTAGAAAGCCCGGCATAACAAACTGAACTGTGGTCAGACTGCCACCTGGACTGATTCTCATTTGCTTTCTGGACTGAACCTGCAGCTTCTTCATGGTTTGCTAAACTCATAGCATCTGGAATCACATTTGTTTCAACTCGCCTCACCATGAAAATATCTTAAGACGGGAGCAGAATTATAAAATGATTGTAATATGTAAGACCCAGTGAATTTAGTTTCCAAACCTGGCACTACTGTCTCCTTATTAAGTTGATGTTGACGTTCAATATCCGTAGACATTTAGAAGAACATTGTAGATCAGTGGCAGCACCTGCTTTTCTTGTACTAAACTTGCTAAAGTCTTTTGGTTATTTTTTGTCTTTCAGGCTGCGTCTCAGGCTCGGCGGCAGCTCCCTCCTCCTGTTTATCTTCATCTTCTGCTCTCTGCCCGAAGATGACCAGTTCTTCCGCTATCATCATCTTGGTCTCCGCAACATTCAGGTCATAGTCGTTCTAGTCTCACCACCAGACAATCAGAGATCTCCGCCTTCTGATAGTCTGGGGACACTCCTTTCTAAAGTGTGTTTAACACACCAGAGAAAACGGCTGGCAACAAAGCATCACATCTTGCATTTTTGAAAAGGACACGCCCTCCCGGAAATGTGCACTCCCCCTTTTCTCGTCCACAAGGAAACAAACACACAGAGAGCTTGAAAATGGATGCCGAGAGATTTAACTCCATTTTATCAAACATGTGCTCAGTCCACAAGATTGTGGAAATGAAGGACTTACAGCGACTTTGTTTAAAACTTTTAACGCAGTCGGACTATGTTTACGAGCACAAGAGTTCAGCGAGCCACCGAAGGACCGCCCTGCAGATTTACTATTGGTTCTGCAACGTAGGGATTTTTTTTTTAAACTCTGAAATTGTATCCATCTTTAGTTAAGCAAAGCGTCTAAAGACTGACTTGTGAGTCTATAGTCATTCCATGAATGATGCCTTGAGCATCAGATCCTGCCTTGCTTCTGGTAAAGCCCACTGCAGAGCGCAGTCAGAGTAGACATTTTAAATTTAGAATTATAGTGTCTGTCGTCGGACTTAAGTATTGAAAGCACGCTTAGTATTTCACAAATTCTTTTTTTTTTTGGATGAACAAGGATGAACTAAATAGGTTTCAATTCTACTTTTAATAAGAACAAAACGACAGTGGGGGTGGATGGTAAGTAACGCAATCTTTGTATACCCAAACACAGTGTAACAACGGTAACAACGAGTATTAGTAGTTCGTAGTTGGTTCGTTATTAGTATCAGTTGCGTATTTGTGGATCTTAAACCAAAATAATATGCTGAAGGAAAGAAAAAGAGTAAAAGAAAGACTGAGGAGTTGGGTGTTGCTTCTATGGATTTGTTACAACATTGCCATTTTATCCATCGCTAATTTAAGAAATACTGAATAGAACAACATTTAAAATTAACAGCATGTGCATATTTTTTAAGAAAGTACAATATCTATGAAATAATACATTGTAAATTAGACCTAAAATTACCAGTTGATTCACAGAAAATTACTGAAACCAGCAATGACTGGGGGCAACAGAAACAAGCTGTGAACACAAAAGAGAACTTGCTATCAAGTTGTCTCATTAGACAAAACAGAGATAGGGTGCTGTTAAACTTCATTTGGAGTGATTTTGTGTCTACGTTGTCAATGTAAATCCGATATTCACCATTCTTTAGCTCTGTTGTGCTCTCTGTTGGGTCTTTAGCTGCTAAATGCTTCACTATGTTTCACTTACAGTTAGCTGTTATCTTTATCTGTCTGCGGCTCTGGTCGCACGGTTGGCTTTTAGAGCTTTTTTTTTTGTGTTAAAAACAGGTGATAATTCTCTGTGGGTTCATCACTATGAGGGATCACTGTCACACACAAGTAGTTCACTCCTTCTTGAGAATTGGGACAAAACTTACTTTTTGGGGAATTTACTTTAGTTTTACTCTTTAATTAGGTTCAGAAAATATATATTTAAAAGATCAAAGTCTTGATTATTAAACCTTGTTAGGGGCCAACCTCCCAGTGATTTAATTAATGTCTTCAATAGCATACATAATGGATGTCAGAGGTAAGATTTGACAGAGCTGATGTCTTACGGAGTTGACAAAAAGTTATACTAATTTCACAGCAGCTGTATTGAGTAGCAATTTTATTTCTCAAAGTTGCTCACAAATCTCTTAATGCTCGTCAAAATACTTCTTTTTAAACCACAATTATTATTTAGCTTTGATTTAGAAGGGCTAAGGAGCTGACATGTTATGGTCAGGGTTAGGGTTACACACCTGACACACCTGATGGCAATATTATTGAATTGATTTATCAAAATTTAGAAAGTTTACTAGAACTTCAGCAGCATTCCCGCCCTTTTGGAAACCAGGAAATATATCAGGAGTCATTTGGATATAGCTAACCCCTTTAATGGCTGATTAAATTATGTTTTTGTCGAAATCTGACAGAGCTGACAAAAATTTAGCACACTTTTCATTTTTCTAAAATACAGAATTTAAAACCAAGATGAATATAACAGTACATTTTTACACTGAGGCTTGTAAAGCTTTTTAGTTTGTTTAAGGTTGCAAATTCTTGTCTGGGTGTTTTCTGGCACAGAGCAAGTTTAGAAGTTAAAAAAATCAAAGCAGATCAACATATTCCATAAATCATATCTATTTCATGTACATAAATCTTTAAAAATAATGTTTTAAACCAGAAAAACAACATGTATTGATAAGTTATAATTTTAAGGGTTATTATTTTTTGGCAGGACATGATTTGTCCCAGTTACATGATCCATTGTTTCTGAAAATATTGAGTATAGCTGCTATGATGACAAATTTGGAAATTGTAAGTCAGTTATTTAGTATAAATATGGAGTGTCTGCTGCTTTGATTGTTTTTCTTCATTTCATAACGGCATTAATTGAACTTGTTAAGATCTTTGGGACAGATTGTCAGACAAAATAAGCCCTTTGGGGACATTACGTGATTATGTCAACATGTTTCTCATTGTGGGAAAAGCTGGATATCATAAACATACCAAATTTTTATCATGATGCCCAAGCGTGACGTGCAACAGGCAATATGTGGAGTCATTAAAACAACAACACTTTTATTATGGATGTTATGAACTGCCTTTTATCTACAGTGCCTGCCTTGATGTGGAGCAGTGCAGCTGACAGTATTAGCATTTCACCAATCCTGCTTTGTTTTGCCTTCCTCTGGCAGGATTTAACTTTTTATTAATGTTTGGATTACTGGGTCATAACAATATCTCTGCTGGCTGCACAGTGAGATACCACATTACAATTGTGTTTATCCAAATCCAATCTTCTCATATTGTCAAACGCCTATAACTGTACAGATACTGCCACAGCCGACGTGGGGCATTCCTTCACTTCTTCAGCTCGCCCTGCGCAAATTAAACACACCGAGCAGACACGCATACAGCATCACATCTGTAAACACACAATTAACACCACAGAGAAGCCTAATCTGGAGCTATAGTTGTGTGGATTTGCTGTTCTGAACTGTGTCCATGATTAAATTCTGTGTCATGGTTACTGTTCAATATGGAGATGATGCCTCGAGGCTGCGTGCGTCACACACATCCATACATCAGAGTGGCATCTTATCCGGTGACAGCGGCGACATCATGAGGATATTACAGCACTCGAGTGGATGATAAAACTGATTTTTGCAGCATCTGTTAGTACTATGAATTATCTAGTGTACTACTGTAGCTGCAGGGGTAAATGAAGAAGTTATGCATATTTCTCTATCTAGGCCACAGGGAAGGAGGGGAGGGAGCAGGGGTGGTTGAGGGGGGGGGTAATGTGATTGTCAAGACATGCAGAATTCCCACTTTGCTGTGCAAGCAGGGACCATGTGTATGTGTGTGTGTGTGTGTGTGTGTGTGAAAGAGAAGAGAGAATGAGAAGATGAAGGACAAGAAAGAGCAGAAGATGAAAACGCCGCTGTATATGAGCAGAGCGGACTTTAAAGCCTTCTCTGATATTCAGAGTAAAAACATCAATATTCAGCCACAGAAAAAAAAAACTGCGGGCTTGATTTGAGTTCCCCGTCGACGGGGAACTCAACACTGCTTGATACTGCAGAGCTGGGAGGAGGACTTCTTCCTCTCTCTTCCTCTTTCATGTGTTTAGCTCTGTGGAATCCATAGATAACAGGCGTACATAACTCACACAAACACACACACACACGCGTGCCGTGGTGTCATTTAAGCAAGGCGGCGCACTCAGAGGTGAGCATGTGAAAGCCTCAAGAATGTTTTGAAAGGTTACTCAAAAGAAGACGAAGAAGAAGAAGAAACGGAGGGGAGTGGAGTGACTGTGTTGCTATGCAACCAGACGGTGCTGTTTGAGAGCATAACCATCCGCTCTGCAATGAGTTAATGCATGCCTGCGCACACACTCACACACACACATGCATGCACCCACGCACCATGCAGGAACTGTGGGAATCTACACACAGACACAGACTCCCATGGTTGATTCCCACTGAGAGTTCTGACACATAAAAATATTTGACGTGTGTGCTCGCGTCACGTCAGAATCTCTTTTTCTCTAATACATATGCATGTTTCTGCGTTCAATGACTGCTTTGCTGATTGGTTGTCAGAGATTGGTCCCTTCTGAAAGCACTCAGAATAATGTGCTTTCATTGGAGTGATAGAATTTCCCTTCAGGGATAACAGTGTGGAAAAATGACCTTAGGCTTATTGTAAATTCAGCAGGAGTATCATTCGGCTCTCATGTGACCCACCAGGACAAATCACACAAATGCATGAATGTGTCTTATTATCCAGTTCTTTTCCAACTCCCTGTCCCAAGATGTTATCTTCCAGGCACTGCTATACCTTAAATTTGCATGTTTTAAAGACTCACTGTCAGTGGGGAGACCATCTCAACACCCCGCACATATCAGCTCATACATCTAGCCCCCTTTGTGCTGCACACCAGCATTGCTAACACGCTAGCATTGCTCCTCGCCACTGTGTCCGCCGTTTTACCACCATGAAATTATTCATTTATATGGTGTTATAAAATGCTTTGCCACCAGAGATAACCAAACATGAAACAAACCCAATGTCGTCAAAATAAAAGGTCATCTGGCCAGACTGGGTGTGAATCACAGTGTTTAGGCTAACGTTAAGCGACAATGTGGGTTGGGAATATTTTTGTGGTGAGATCTGTTCCCACATCCTGTGCAGGGACTTTCATATGCAGCCTTTGTATATTCTGATATTGACATCAGTAAAACGAATGATCTTTAAAACTTAGAAGAACTGCTTTGCTGCCCGCTCTGGCAAGTGTTGGGTGGGGTCAGAAGTGTGCTCTGTTGAACTGTGACCACACTCAATCAATGATGTCACAGGGTCTTGGAGAACGTAGGGACGTACTCAGAGTATAGATGATACTAGTGCGCGTGCGTCAAGGTCATGGCGTGATGGCGAGCCAAAACCAGAGTCCTAAGTCCTAAGTTTTTTGTTTTTTTGTTGGGGGTAACTAAAAAGTTACTTTTCTCAGTAATGCATTACTTTTTGGTTTAAGTAACTGAGTTACTAACTGAGTTACTTTTTAATGAAGTAACTAGTAACTGTAGTTACTATTTTTCGGTAACTAGCACAACACTGGTGTTGAGTCACTCTTTTAAGTTTTTAACCTTGTTAACAGTTCCATATGGTGTTTTTTTAAATGCTTCAAGAAGTGTCAGGAGCGAAATATGCAGTCAATGCCATGGCTAAGCATGGCAAACACCTATTCTGACTTCTGGGATTCGTTACGTCTCAAACCTTAGGAGCCAATCTCATAACACTATGGCGAAACAAAAGGTGTCAGAGGAAAAGCAAGGCAACGAGTCAGTATTTTGCAAGTTAAACAAATGCTCATGTCTGCTTACTGAACACTGCTCATTGTTGTAAGCCTGTTGCTTGTTTTTGTTTGCCATTTTTTTATGCTGTTTAACTTTTTGCTGTTGTTTTCAGTTTGTTTGTTGTATTACATGAAATTCTTTATGCTGCTGCCTTGACCAGTACTTCTTTGCAAAAGAGACTTTAAGTCTCAGTGGAAATATTCCCGGTAAAATAAAAGTTAAATGAATAAAAGTTAAAAAACAAACAAAAACAAAAGTTCACTCTCACTTCAACTTGTCAAAGTTGACAATCAGGAACAAAGCTTATCTAACATTAGCAACACATTATTAGCTGTTTGACAATGTAGTCAAGCTGAAGGCTCATGTTATCTCTGTCATGTTTCTGACGTTGTAGAGAGTAATGAGCAGAGTTGAAGGTGAGCGTGTACGCTCGACCTGCAGGCAAATGCTGAGGGGTATGACTAATTGCATATTTATAAATCCGCGCACGCTAAATTAGGCAAAGGTGTGGAGTGACATCTAAAACATTTTTAGGTATAAGACTTTTTTTCTTTTCATGACAAAACTTCTAAATGTGTAATTCTGATGAACAGAGATGAGTGTTCAGGGGTTTAATCAATGCCCACAGAGGAACTTTAAGCATTGAGATACAACAACATGCATACGAAATCCATAAGTAATCGAAAGCTCCTTTCCCACTGGGCAAAATACCCACTACAACCCACAACCACCTGGCTTTTGTATTTTATGAGAAAGGTTGTCATCAGCATTTACTCCTGGCACAAATGAATCTGCAGTAGTCAGTTGTTTATCGGCTCCAGCCCCGATCAGCTTCAACTGGCAGTGATGGAAATACGGCACCAGGATGGATGCGCTCATTTTCGCCCCTCTGCCAGCGTGATGCAATGACGGGCTGCTACAAAACTGTCTGTCTCTGTCCAAGCAGTGTTTGAACATCTTGTCAGCACACAGTTTGAGAGAGAGGCTGAATAAGTAACGCCCAGTTCAAACCAAAGATTCTCAATGAGACGAGTTAAAACAGGCAACTACTTGCAATGCGCCATTCTGTAACATTCGAAAAACCTGCTGGTTCACACCAATGCAACTAGATGAGATGGTGTATTATCTCTATGCAATAACTCTCTGTGCTTCCGATCTGTTTTCCAGCTTTTCAGGCTTATTTTGTGGCTTAATATAATTTGAAGCTCCTTAAAATATGAATGAGGACAGTGATAGTGAGATACTGGCTACAGTTGCATTTGTAGCAGTGACGAAATGGTGAAAAACAAACAAACCGAGCATCAGATGGACTGTATTCATAATAAATACGCAACAATAATATAAATAACCGCCACCGATTAATCAGTGAATGAGAAATTGCATGTGTGGGAGGTGTGTCTGACACCGGCACACCGGAAGGACGGAAGGGGGGTTCGGTGGGGACGAAGCGCCTGCCATAGCAAGCGAACACACTGTCTGCGGTCATTTTGACTCGACCGGTGGACTCACTACAAGCCGACTGGCTGTAGAAACAGATGACCTGCTTCACGTTCTAAAACCAGGCGATTTGACCAGTGGAGTTGCAGGTGACGCCCTCAGCCACCTTGAGTCGAGGTCAGACGGCCACTTCACGCCACTGCAACTTTTCTCTGCAACGTTTTAGAACAATTTCCTCTTGTTGAACTTCGTCTTGTGCCCACTGAAATATTCTCACTTGCCTCCATGATGCTTTCTACTCTTTACTAACCTGTTTTCCACCCAGTCCATGACGTTGGACATGACACACCAGAAAAAGAAAAACAAATGGTAACCTTGTCTAAGACAGAGCTGCATACATGGCAATGGGAAAGGATACTATCGCTATTTTTAACGAATTGTCCTTCATTAAAAAAAAATAAAAATGATGGGAAAAGGTAAATAAAGGTTCATTCATTCTAACACAGACAGATAAAACAAACCAAAAAATAATTACAACGTCCACATCAACACTGTGCAACTTTATCAGTTCAATAACATCTCTAGCTAAGAGCAAACATTGACGGGATAATGTGCCAAGGAAAAAAGATACTTCCAAAACATAATAGCAGATATCTAACACAATATTATTGGTCTGGCAGGTAATGTAGGTTTTTTAAAAGGTTATGTGAACATATCGAATGACAGACAGTGGTTGGCTTCCAATAACAGCACTGACATTTTAAACACTTAAAAAAAACACTATTAGTTTTCAGTGATAATAAAAACTTGCTGCAGAGGACAGAGAAACAGTCTGAGTCCATACTGTAGAGGAAGTATAATCTAATGACTAATGCAGAAGGCATTAGGGCTAACCATAAAAAGGAAGGAATTAGCTATCACAACACCACATCAAAGCGTGTATTAATCCTCGTACTTTGTTTATTCTCACAACTCAATTAGCTGTTATTTGATTATTTGTGCTGCTTGGAATGAGTCACATGGTGAGAGGGCAGACATCTTAAAGTCTGGGATGGGAGTGGGATGGTGGTTCTATATCACGGCACTTTATTTAACAATGCTATGGACAAAGAGACATGTAGGCAATCATCTTTTGTAAACCCCGTCTGTAATTTATGCCCTCGCAAATGCTCAAAGTGTGTCGAGGGGGTACTTGTAGACAATGACAACGAAGGGACAGCAGATAAGTGAGTCATAACTTCCATTTAATCTCTTCAGTAATTTGCTGAGAAGCACTGACTGATGCCAGCTATCATGTGCGGCGTTATTCTCCAGCCTTGGATCTGGCAGGATTGCCTCACCAGCACTTGTTCTTGCTGCGTGCATCTGGTGATTATGATCAGTTCTAGGGGTTTTTTTCTGTCTTCCTTCCCATGCTTCTCTATTCATTAAATATGTCATATTCCCCAGTCTGTCACTATCCCCCCAGTCCTTGGCTTCCACTTCCAACCTCCTCCCCTTCTCCCATCACCACCCTCACCCCTCTCACCCCCACCCCTCCAGTACTGGTCTTCAAAGCAGCAAGCAGAAGTCTACAGCAGCTCTGCAGCTCTTGAAATATAGATTTTATTGCCTGTGGGACCCTGCCTGCTGCTCTGTACATTTCTAACAAAAACACACACTGATACAGCTGTATGTATTGCAGTGCACACCCTCACATACACACACACACACACTCATAAAGTCACATACGCACAGACACGTAACATCTTTCATTTCTCCATATGTCCCCTTGTAATAAAGTTTGTAGTGTTGCAGTGGTTCAGCGTTATGAGCTGATCAGTGAGGAATGAACTGTAACCTTTACTAATATCTTTCTCACCTCCTCCACACTTCTCTATAAGGTTACACGATCACTGCTGTTGATGACTATCTGTTGGCTCTCTAAATATGCACAGGAATAACAGTCTACAGCCACACTAGCAGCTCTGTGAGGCTGTAATTTGGTACTAGGGTTGCAATGGTACGAGATTTTCATGGTAATAACTGTTGTATCGTCTTGTAAATTTCACGGTGTCACAGTATTACACAATTATCATTATCATTAGTTACAATGACAACTTAAAGGAATGAAAACAGAAGGGTTATTTTTTGGTTGAACCAAAGGACCCTCTGCCCAGCTGCATTTTTTTCCCAGTAAGAACACTGCATGAGAACCGTCAATTTTCATCCCACACTATACCATGAAAGCAGTATAGCGCTGCAACCCTATTTAGTACCACGTTGCTTGGAAGCAAACATGCTCACGGTGTCAATGATGCTGATTCGGTTTGGGCGGTATCTATTTTTTCCACACCTTCATACCTTACTGAAATTTCACCGGGTACACAGTATATATTGGTGTGAAGAAGGGTAATATTCTTACACCTATTGTCCTTACTAAACAGAAAAATACAACAATAAACCTTCTGAATTAAAGCTTCTCTTCTTTTACCGAACTAAGACTAGCTTAAAGGAAATGGCCACTTTAGAATGAAAATACAGACAGTACTTAGACAGTGCAGGCTTGCTGTGTTTACATGGCAACTCGCGCAAGACTCGATAACTAGCACCACCACTAGCCTTCAGCTGGTCTTGCGCGAGTTGCCATGTAAACACAGCAAGCCTGCAGGGCCATGGTGAGAAATGATGCTATGAAAGTGGAGTAAATTACGTCTTTTCAAGTCAATTTTGCATGCCGCGGCTTCAGGGCACTTGGATTACGATGGATGAGCTGTTCTGACGTTTGAAATGCTAGTCTAGCTGTTATCCTCCAATACCCCAAATGAGTTTTGTGGATTAAAAAACTACACTGGACTTCTTGTTGGCATGAGGGTCAGTAAGTACTGCCTGTATTTTCATTCTAAAGTGGCCATTCCCTTTAACTGCTTTGTTAACTCATCGTAAAACAAACTTCGTTCAAACAGAAGCAAAATAAAACATTTACCTACTTAAAACTGCTACTGCCATGTCCCTGCAATCACCACCTCTGGTTTTGTCGCAATATGCTCTTACTTCACTAAATTAGATGTGATAATATGCAGTTTTTTCCCCACAGTCTCTCTCTACCATTGTTAACTGACCTGTAACGTTATCCCCACCACCCACAGTCATTTCTCTATTCAGCTGCCTGCTCCACCTGTAAAGCCTGACCCCTAGTGGCACAATATGTACACTACATACATCACATCTGTATGAGTTTAACAGAAAGAGCAGCATCTTTATTTTTTGACAGTATTTCATATCATAGCTAGGATTTCTAGAACCCTGGTATACCCGTCTTCAATATATTGTGCAATATTTTTCACAACATCATGTGCAATTTTACTCTTCAATATCATGTTCACTTGTCAGTGTAGTGCATCATCATTTTCTCAGTCATGTGCAATACTACTTCTCATTGTTATATCAAACTAAATATAACACTGATTTTTGATTTTGCTCCTTGACAACACTTCTATCTTGTATATTTTTCCAGACATTTAATACTCTATTGTTCCAAAACTGAGCCCAGTGAGTGACCCAGGGGACCCACTGGTTGTCTAGTTGGCACTGGCTGTGAATCGTTAAAATTGTGGTTACTGTACTACTGTAATTTGAAGCATTTTCTGGCACAAGAATTTCCTTTGGGATAAATAAAGTTCTATTGAATTGAACTGATTTGAATTAAATACCTAATACTGTGATACCACCCAGGCCTGCTGCTGATGTTTAGCAGGTATATACCTACCATGGGCAAACGTCTATGGATGGAAATGTCATTAGGTGGGTTTTTAAGATTATTTTTTGGGGCATTTTCTCTTTATTGATAGAAGGAGAGGAGGGACGACATGCATCAAAGCACCACAGGTTGGCATCGAACCTGCTGCAAAGGCCTCAGCCTATATGGGGCGCACACTCTACAAGGTTAGCTGGGGTTCACCCAAGAATGTCATGTTAAGGGACTGTCAAAGTCGGTATGATTCATGGTCTGGGAGCCAATAATGTCTGCACAAAATTCCAAGGCAGCTCATCAAAAATTTGTTAATATATTTTCAGTCTAGACCACAGTGATCGATGGACCGGCAGACCAACATTGCCATGCCTAGAGCTAGAGTGACTAACAACATTTTGAGGGTGGTACCAATTCACAGCTCATCCTTTCTTAGCATTTATAGACCACTGCCAATAAGCCAAAATCAATATGTCTCAAGTAACAAAAACAAAACTGACCTTTTTACTAATTAATGGAGCATGAAGAGTAAACAATGATAAATCAATTGACAGAAAAAATTCAAGCAAAGTCATTGAAAGACAGCAAAGGGAGCAACATGGAGGCAACTTCTGTTTAAGCACTGTAAATAGTTGTTTTCCAGCAGCGGAGGGCTCAATTTTCTTCTGATTAGCCAAACATGATTTGGAAATTCTCTGATTTTTTTAAATCACAGAGGGGAAAAACACAGAAAATTGTTTGTAGAAATAATCTGTCATCAACTACTACACTAAATTCTAGTTTTGCTGCTTTAGGGAGGGGAGTGTGCTCATGTTCTTCACCTGCTAGACTATAGCTGTTGGTCTGAGACATCTACATACACAACAAAACTTCAGCGCGCCAACACTTTATAGTTACCCCTCCCTTCAATAGTTTACTTCTCTCTCTTTCTACATCTGTTTGTCTGCCCGCCTTCCGCCTTGTTCCTGTTACTTTAGAAGCCATTTGACCCGAGTTACAGTAAATATAAGCCAAGTCACAAAAACATCTCGAGCACTTCTCAGTCCATCGGTTCATAATGGAACAGATAATCTTACCGCTGAGATGCTTTTTGTGAAAATGGGCCTGTATAACTCCATTGTAACTGTGCTGTATTGGAAGCAACTCTCATGGGAGGGCTCTCCATCGCTCTCCGTCTCTCTCGTTTTCAGCCACTCCCCATTTCCCTACAGTCTTTCTCATTCACTCACTCGTTTCAGCTCTTTCTTTCACTTCCCATCATTCCTTGTTTCATTATTGATTAGTTCAAAAACCTCTCAGATCCCAAAGAGTTGCCCTGCCCTAGCTGAGAGTGTGTGTGTGCACTCCAGCCAAGTGGGACTTTGGGACCCACTTTGCTACATTGACATCAGCGGTTGCCGGGTGTGTTCATAACTACGGTGACCCTGTTGTCTGGGCGACCGCCATTATGTTGTCACGGAAGCACTCAGGCTAATGGAGGAGCCATATAAATGATGATGCACCGTTCGCTCTTCCTCTCTCTTCTATTCCTCTCACACACATACAGATATGCATACATTACTAATGGGCCTCCATAATAAATGGCTTCCTCATTCCACAGACGCCAGCCGTAAATCGATGACACTTTTACCTGACCTCCTTTCTTTTACCCATTCGCTGACACAATTGCGAAGATACACACATGCTCACGGCAGCTGTTTACCTGAGTCATTTCATCTATTGATTAAACTTTTATCGAGGCCAGTTACTATCTGTAAGCAAAAAGATGCCAAGGTCTGCCGTTTTAATAGCCATTATCCGTGACAAACACACACACAGCTGCATGCACAAGCGAACATGCTGTACACAGAGCAGATGGAGATCATTATCAGTCATATCATGATTTTCTCTCTGTCAGGAAAATGCTACTACGCATGAATGTTAAAAAGCTGACGGTGAAGAGCAACTGTGTTTGTATATGTAGGGTCAGCGTGCACGTGTGTATGCTGGTATCAGATTTGTATGTGTGTGTGTACATGCCTGTGTTTAAGTCCTGCTGAATGTAGCAGCTAAGCCTGTGTGGGTTTTCACACGTGGCATGTGTGTACGTGTGTGTTTTCTTGAAGAGCACTGGTCGGCTTCTCCTACTGATAATAAAAGTCAGACATGTCAGTGAAAGGAAATATTACTGGGAGGACAGATCAATAGATGGGTAAATGGGTTGAGCTACTCAGCAGGTAGTGTCCCCATATGTGTGTATCCATCCTTCCATCCATCTCCCACATTTCAAAGACAGACATCAAGTGGATCAGAGACTTACTTCCCTATCTGCAGTGGTGCAGTGGTAGTTGATGAGGTGGGTGCACTATTAGGCAGACAGATAGGTTATCTGGAGAAGTGGATGTACTCCCCTATATTCCAATGGCTTTTTAGCGTTGATAGTTGGGTATACTGTCAACAGCCAGAAAAAGAGGTGTACATACTCTGCATACATGCGTATACACTCCACTACACCCCTGCCTTTATGTTTGAATGTGTTTGACCGGGTTAGGTCTGTAATACAATGGTGACGCAAAACAACAGTTTAGAAAATGAATTTACAGAACATGACATTAATTTAAATAGAAATGCGTGATCAAAAAGCTCCTAAAAGGTTTATAAAATTGTTAAAAATGTAACATACAACTGAAGGGGTGAGAACCAGAGCGGTGTAAGTGACATTTTAGGCAAAAATTATTTATACATATCAAATAAACGCTCATGATGAGCTCTTTCTACTTGCAAAAGGGTACTTGT
Source organism: Epinephelus awoara (assembly GCA_035609425.1). NCBI lineage: Eukaryota > Metazoa > Chordata > Actinopteri > Perciformes > Serranidae > Epinephelus > Epinephelus awoara. The sequence continues at coordinate 9,769,540 of CM069311.1, forward strand.
GAGGTCTAGACCAATCGTAAATTATTAATCAAAAACCAAAAGACACACTTAACTATTTGGAGTCAAGATGAGTGTAAGTGCACTGAGTCACTTAAAAATATTTTTTCAATTAACGTTAAAATCTTGTGTTAAGTTTACTCTCATCTACGTGTTTATGAAGCTTGAATATTAAAGACTAAATTCAAAATACAAAGTCAGGGCAAAATCTAGTCATTTTTTGTTTTGGCTGCCCTGTAATATTAGTCAAATGTCATTTATGTCCATCAGGTCCCTGAGATAAGAAGTACACCACCATTTACTCACTACGTGCTGTGACTCGCACAGAACAGACAGGCAGGTCACAACGAAAAACAGATAGGCTTCTCACAGCACCTGTTGTCAAGCAGGTGGTTTACACAAGATACTAATATCACATTCATATTATATAGTATGGATGCTATCAGATGGTGATGGTTCAAAATATGTGCATTAACAAAACTACACTGCACTACATTCATTAAATTTGGGTTTTATTACCTTCAACAACAGTGTTTGTCTGATGTGGGTCGTCTTTATTTGTTTGGCTATCAGGCACTTGTGTATCATCAGACACCAAGTCGGATATGTCGCTGTCCTGAGTTTCACATTCTTAATTAATTGCAACTGCGATGTTGACAAGAAACATAATTACCGAAACTGTGTTAGGACATGAACTTGGCAAAAAAACAACTGTGGAGCTTGTATCTTTGTCAGAACATCAAACAGCATCTGAAACCCCCACCGTCTCGCACCTTTTCAATGTCGGGTTAGGGAGGGGTGCATCCAATAATTTTTGTAACTTTCAAAAACAGATAATCTGACAATCATGCCCACTTCACGCAGGAATAATAAGGTGTGTGTCGAGGTGAAAGTGTGCAGGATTAAAACTCTGTCAAGCACTTTATCTTCTTTTTTCATATGCCTACATTGGACATGTTTCGTGCGTACAAACAAGTGCAACAAGTGATTTTTCTGTCTCTTTTTGACGAGGTCAAACTACTAAAAAGTGGGCGTCATTGACACGATTATCTCATTTATCCCTCTCTATAGCCCCTTTCTGACTGGGGGACCGAAAACTCTCTGTCCGCTTTTTACATCTGGAACCTCCTGACTACAACGGGCTTGAGACGCACCCTCGTTGAGGACTTGGCTCAGATTCCTGAGTTACTCTCTTATCCTGGAGCCTCCTTGAGGAAATCTGATCGCATTTGCATTTCAGCGGTGGGAACCTCTTGCGACCACATGCCTTTGCTGACGTCAACCCCGACGACCGAAAACTCAACACCCACTAACATCTGGCTTTGTCTTAGGTGGGTTACAATCAGCATTCATCTGCTCAAGCAGTGATGGAAACATGACACCCAGAAGGAATTGCTAATTTTCACCCCTTTTCCGGCGCAACCGTCCTAACTTCTGCGACTTTTTGTCATCGCAGCAACAAACTCCATCCATTTCCGTCTGAGCAGCACTTCAACATCCATTGTATTTGTGACATTGAATGTGACACACCAGAAAAAAAGGAAAAGGCATACCCATGTACTTTAATATAAATATTGTCTATTTTTGCAGGTTTTGCCATGTTTAAAAACCTTGCATACGTGCACTTCTTTGGTAGAAAAAGGTTATATGACAGTTGGCTTTTCACCTGCCTACCAGAGTGGCCACTTATACTTTGTGCAAACTGTTTAGTTTCAAGCATGCATCTGCCTCAAGAATCTTAAATTCAAAGTCAAGTCGTACACTGCTGCCTTTTAGCTCACCAAAGTCTCCTAAATTATCAAATATGCATTTCTCCAGACCTCTGTCATTTCAGCAAAAGCCTGCTGAATCTCTAGCTGTGAAACTGTTGCAGCTTTTAACTCCTAACCGATGAGTGTTTGAGTGTGTGTAAGCCACCCTCCTTCTACAACTACTCCCCCCAGGCTGTTACTGTAAATAAGAACGGGTCTTTAAACAGCTTGCCTGGTTAAATGAAGGTTAAAATTTCTAAATGGGCTTCAGACTCCCAGAGCAGAGCGGAGGTACAAGGGAATGGAGAAACCACACAACAAAAACACTGGAGGCTCCATCATTTCCCATTAAGTTTCAATGATGTTTAGATCAGGTGACTGGGGGAGCACCTAAAGTCATTTGAAACCACTCTTGTATTAGTTTAGCAGTGTAAGTTCGCAAATTATTGCCTTAGAATAAGGGACAATCATGAGGTAGTCTGCATTCACCATTCAGTTTCATGTAGACTGAGGCCTTTGCAATCAAGTCATCTAATGATATCCTGAGGTGACACCTAACCAACGAATCATGTTTAACAGCTGAGAACACACGACTTAAGGCATTCCTTGGCTTCCTCCATCTGTCCAGATACAGGAAAAAAGTGAAAGATAACCATTCAGCCTATTTATCGCACCATCCATTGTCTAAACCTGCCTGTTTTCAGGAAGAGGCTGGTGGGCAACTGCTCAGGCCTGCAGCTTGGTTATCCTTAAACTAGGTTTCTCCTACATCACTTCTAACGTTAAACAAAAGAAGGCCACAAAAGCTGGTGTTGCTCTTTCATTACTTTTCTGATAATGATATATTTTTTTTATCATCTGTCATATTTAGCCACTCTACCAGGTGTCCCTGAAGCAGCAGTTCAGCAGTAGGAATGCCAGGTGTTGGAGCAGATGTGGGAGATGAGCAGGTGGAAATGTACAAGCAGATCACAGCACCTATCTGGCCTTCCTGCTCTCCCTCCTGTTGCAAATGATGAACAGTGGTAAGGCTGGATGCTGCAGCTTTACAAACATTGTTCAGGTCCGCTGAGCTGTTTAAAAGTTAAAAAAACGCATTGGAATATTTTTAAATACACACAATGTTGCCCAAGTAGACTCAAGTTGAGACTTTAAGCTGATATGACAGAGCATAGTGTGGTCTTGTGTTACTTTATTTTACTTATTGTTAAAACAAATTTGTTGAAAGTTGTTGTGTCTCCATCTGTAATTTTTTGACCCCCGTGCTCCGCATAATGCAATGCGTGTTTTGTTGACCAGCTTGTAGTTTTTGTACATAAAAGAATATGTCTTTGGTATCATTTTGTCGAAATAACATAGTTACATGTTAGTTGTTCACGGTTCTCTCCAATTGGATGCTGTCATGGTGAAGGTATCGAGTATTTTCAAGTCTAAAGACTCATGTTCAAGTGAAATCACAAGTCATTGGTGTTTAAATCCAAGTTAATTTGCACAACTTTTTTTATTTTGTCAAGTTGAGTCTAAAGTCATCAAATTTGTGACTCAAGTCCAAGTCATGTAGCTTGAGTCCACACCTCTGCGACAGAAATGACAAAGCTAAATGAGCACCAAAAAAAGACTACTACATAAAAAGACTACTATTGCCAGTATTGTTAATGATGTTCGAACATTAAGACTACAATATGCAAATTCAAATATTTTTTCATTGACTTGGCAAACTGAATTTCTTCGTGCCATATTTTCCTTTTCTGCTGAACATTGGTTTTTGGTTAAATGTCTGTAAAAAGGTCTGTAGCTAATGATTTTCACATTCTGTTCTATGACATAAAATACATCAGTAAATACTCCACTCCACTCTCAAGCTTTTACATGTCTTAAAAAGGGCACTTGTTCACAAGTGGCTAACTAAAGGAAAAGCCTCTTGTATTACCCATAATCTTGTGCTTTCTCTTTGAAAAATTAACCCGTTAGTTCCTTGTGAATCTGTGTCAGGCTGTCCAAAGCAAATTAACCAAGAACTTACATCCCTAGTGGTGATGCTGAAGTCATGCGACCCTGGTGTTGTTCGTTTAAAGCCTAAAGTTTGCTTTTTACTTCTGGCAATTGCACTTAAATTCAAATTGCGCTCTTGCGAGAACTCTGGATTTCCAGGGTAGGACCAGTTGGCAAGCAATGTTGTAAGAAAAACGTCATTACTGCGGCGCTTTATAGAGGATGTGATTGTGTGACACATTAACTTGCAGCCATGACCCCTCATTTCATACCCACTGTGCGTTTATTCCATATTGTAGGCATTATTACTGCAGCTGATTCTCTCATGATTTCACTGAGCACAAAAGATCGAGGGAAAAAAGAAAAGGCTTAATTCCTGGATCGACTACATTACAAGAAGTCAATAGTATGACACAGAGGACCTTTTAAAATAGATGTACAAAATGAGCCTTGGATGAACAAGTAACATCGCTGGTTAAACAAATAGGAGCAAAGGAGATTTAATTGTGTACATTAAACCGATGTGACGCATAGGAAGCCTGCTCCTATCTGACAGGCCGGAATACATAAAAAGCTCGCCCTGGTAACTGTTTTCCTTTTTCCCCCAAGCAGAGCCAACAGCATCATGACTTATTACTCCACCGCTGGAGAGCTCAGCAGACCAGCCTGACCTTAAAGACTCACTCCAGTGATGAATATCTAAATAACCTCCCCTCTGAGTTCTTCAAATCTATCGCTCCTTTCCCTATTCCCCCACATCTGCTGCTTGATATTCTCCTCTCCCCGCCATCACCCACTCCTTAATGGTACTTTAAAACAGCAATCTTTTTCAACCAATAGCTTCCTCATTTTTAGTCCCTCGTAACTTTCCCACCACCTTGTGTCCTCCCCCCTCCCCTTGCTCTCTTCGTCTCCTCCTCGGTGAAGGACGGCAGAGGTTACAGAGCTGTGTGGTAGCCTGCGGGCAGAGCAGGCTCTCGGAGAAAGGAAGATGAGGTTGATGCTGCCTGGAAATGTAGGTGCCTCCCTTCACCACGCGTGTACTCACAAAGCCCTTAAGAGCTGATTTTACTGTCGACTAAATGCATTTGAAGTTTTTGTAGCAAAGCAGGGCAGCCTTGTGGCTAGAAAATTGACAAGTTCCATCCACTCATAAAGCAATTATGACTATAGATGAGCTTCCTGTTCACACACAATCAAGGATAAGTGCGCAGCAGAGGGATAAACAATGATTACCACAAAGACATGATGGCTTATGTATGGACTTTCTTTTTGGAAACAAAGCAGGAGAAAAACTTTTAGAGATACATGTGTATGCGGCACTCATGCTTGCATTTCCAAAACTTTTTACCCACACACACACAACACTCTGGTACATATCTGCTGGTCCTGGCATGCAAACATGACACATACTCCAATGGGAAATGGCAGCTAGTAATAGTGATAACAATAACCCACTGTTTTATACGTCAAATTTCTGCATGGATTAAACAAATTCTGTGTTAATCAGTGAGCTTTAGAGATGCTAGCAGGCTGATTTTGCTACATGCTACCCCGCCTGTTTTCAGCCTGTATGCTAAGCTAGCTGCCCACTGGCTGTAGCCCCATATTTAGTAGAAGGATATTATACTGGTTTTCTCTCCACAAGAAAATGCATAAATGCAGTGCAATAACCCAAAATGTCGCACACTCCATTAAGGCTAAAACTCGTTGACTTGAGTGTGAATGAAATCTGTTCTCTACTGGGAAACCTGCTGTAATGATCACAACATTCAAAAGAAGCCTTCAGCCCAAACAAGACCAGCCTGATTCTGGACAGATGGGCCCTTGGGAGCCAAGAGGACTCTGGGACTGATGCAGAAAGACATTTGGGGAGAGGCAGAGAGAGGGGGGGACAGCATGCTGGGAGGAGGAGAGGAGCAGTTTAAAAATATGATGTGGAGTTTTGGTGGCTCTCCCAGAGGGAATACAAGATTCAAACTGGGCCAAAGGCGGACCACACACACACTCACCTACATGCATGCAGCGCACAAACACGTGCACAAACACACAAGCAAACAAACAACCAACTGTGGATTCAGCCCCGCTAGAAAGGAGTCCAGGTTAGGCAGACAAGAAGACGACTTGGACAAGAAAATCCTGCAGACAGTTTAGCCAGAGGCTCGACAGAGGAGGAGACAGCCAGAGGAACAGCTCATTAAACTGAATGTGAAGGGCTGCAACAGACAGTTTGGGGTTTTTTTTATTTGACAGGCTGGATGTGTCAACTGTTGCAGGTGTCATTACAAAGAGAGTTGTCCTCATAAAGCCACTGAGAACGACTGGTGTGGAATTAATGGACAGCTTTAGCACCAAACACAATCTGTCTTGTTAGGTAGGTAGTTACTCTAGGACTGCATTTCTGGTGCAAGAAAAAAACAACAAAGGAAGACTCTGTAGCACCAGCACGTTGGCATCAGAAGCTAAGAAATGCTCAGGAAATATTTCTGCTAACCCTTTCAAACCATATGTGTCTCCTCCCTCTTTCTTTCCCTCATTCCTTCTACAGCTGCAACCAACGTAGTAGCCAAGCGTTAGTCTGTGGCCACCAAATATCGCCTGCTGGTGGCACAGAGCTTTTATTTTTAAGTGCCCATTTCTACTGTAGTATGTGAATGTCTAACATACAGCTACTAGACAGAGACAGCAAACTAGCTCGGCTGCATGGCCAAACACAAGTGTAATGCTGAATATATTTAATTGTGTGGACTAATGACTACAGAAAAATTTGGACCCCATGGCTGAACCAGTTGGGAACCACTGGTCTAGACGATAGAAAACAGGTTTGGTACCAACAAAAATCTTCCCCGGACCGCTGTTAGCTGTTAGCGGCCAGTAAGAAGCAGAGTTTTATGGTGTGTTTAGGGAACAAAAATAACAGCTAAATGAGCCAGAACTAACAGCAAACCACGCTAAACACAGCAGAACTGAGAGTTTCTGTTCACAGGAACATGAAGCATTAAACCATGAACTGCATTTTAACGTGACAACACAACTAATTTACGGTAAATAAATGTAACTCTACTGAAGTACTAAAGCTGAAGACAGTTTGGAGATATCGTTAAAAGTACTGTGAGTTTGGAGTTAAAGACACTGTACATCAATGTTATGTTTAACCAAATGTCTGTTGGAGATTAAAGTAAGTAAACAGGTACTTTTTCTCCATTCTGCGCAGAAGTACACCGCTGAGGTACTTGTACTATGACACAAAAGGTGTATGTAACTGTTGATAAATCACAAAGTGCCTTACATAAACTAAATATGAAACAATAAAAACAGCAGATAACTCAATTATAATTTGGATTATTCTAAAATCACTCCTCTATCTTTTAGTGCCAAAAATGCATTTTTTTTCTGTAGGTGCAGCACAATAAATATAACAATTTATTTCCTCGACACTTTAATGATTATTTTATTATGCTACCAAAAACTATGGATGATAATAAAGTAAAGAAACAATAGACAGTGAACTAAGAGACTGTAAGAGAATATACCATGTGTTTCCAAACATGTTTTATTCTATTACTGTTTAGTGAACTTACAGAAGTGTCACACTAAAGGAAGGCTGCTTTAAGCGGCATTAAATTGCCTTTTCTGTTGGCTACTCTTTGTACACTTTGTACTCTTTGTTTATATTTGGGCCATTAAAAACATACTTTGGCCACCACATTTAGGGGCTTGGTGGCCCATTTTGCAAGTGCTTAAAAATATTAGCATCTATCCCTGAAAGTGTTTGTTGTCTAACCCTGAAAAAATGCAACAAAGCTAACAGGAAAGAAGTCTAACTCTGCAAAGTCTTAATTGTCAAAATCACTCTCAATTTCTTTTTTTATCTGTTCACTAATGGGCTAAAAGTTTTATGCAACACACATTCCATATTTCATCTATTCCCCTTAGATTTCTTCTGTGTCCTTAATGTCATTTTTTAATGGGTAGATCACTTCCTCTGCTCCTTTGTCAGCAGGTTAACTGTCGGGGCCTCCTCTAGGAGCAAAATCTGTACACCAGTGGTCATGCACCATTAGTCACACACAGTTTAAGACATTAACCTCCATCAGCATCTCTCACTTCTGTAAGCCTATTCCGTGTGTGCTTATGTGTGTGCGGCCATTTAAAAAAAAAGAAAATTAGATAAATATGACTCACCAAATTATGCTTGTCATACATAATATTTTGTGACAGTCGGTTAGTGAGCAAAGACTCTGTGTGGTGAGTGTATGTGTGTTTAAGCTAAAATAGGAAAGCGGTCTTTCTCAGTAAACCTCTCCATCTCCCTCTCGCTCTATTCCTCTATTTTCCACCTCTGTTCTGGATGAATCACACTCACCCAGTAGCTACCTGTGAAGGGCACTTCAGCGACACATTCTCTCCAAGATGCTGCAGCCTCCAGGCATGAGATCATTGTGCACTCTGTGACAGAAGACAAATCTCCATAAGGAATACACGTAGTGTCACTTTCAATCATGTCTGCACCTGTGAAGGGCACTAGGTGACCGGTAAAGTGTGTGTTCTCATGTTCAGTGATTAACAAACAGTCTCATTGAGTGTTTTTGTCTTATAAAAGCTTCCAGGCAGATTTTCAATAAGATGGTGTACAGGGAAATGGGATGAAACCTAAAAATGGTGGGCTTGGAAACACATATGCAAGTTGTGTAAGACATTCATAATAAGCATTCATAATTTGCATGAGTTTGCAGGTATGAAGTCCAAAGCAAATGAGATCCCATATGGCCAGATGACCCTTTTGGACCGGCCACTTCACAGCGACTTTAAATGGGCCGTGAGTCGTGAGGCTGTCTGACTCTAAATCAGGCATTTGGCAGGGAGAAGGAGGACTAGAGAGATGGAAGAGGAACAAAGGGGGTCAGAGAAATGGGGAAGGAGGAGAAAGAGGGACAGGGGGAGTGGGAGGAGAGGAGAAAGGTGAATGAGAGGAAGAGACTGAAGAAGAACAAGAAAGGAGGAAAGTTAAAATGAGGAGAAAGACACAGAGTCTGATTTAGGAGGGAGGATAAGAAGAAGATAAAATAGACAGGACCTTGGGGAGAATGAGGTGGGAGATGCTGGCAACAGGAGCAAAAGCAAAAGGGAGGTGAAAACGGGACAGAGGGATTGCAGGAGGTGGAGAAACAAAAAGACAGAATTGGCAGGTAGGGAGAAAGGAGGGCCAGTGACGTGCTAGGATGAAAAGAGGGAGGGATAGGGAGATGCTGGGAAGGAGATGAAAAGTGATAGGGTGTTAGTGGGGGGCTAACGGGCGGGATGAAAATATGCAGGCAGAAAATAAAGGATTGGAAGAAGAGGGGGGATACAGCAAGGAAACAGATGAGACAGAGAGACAAAGAATACTTAACTGGATTCCTTGCAGCTTTCATAACAAATATGGGCAGTATGTGTAAATGAACTCAGATTTCAGAACTCAGACCAGATCTCCCTGCTTAACTCCCAGCTCAAAACCTCTGGATCACACAAAGTCGCGGATCAAGAGAGAGAGAGACCCTCACCTCTCTATTTCTCACAAACTCAGACCAAACTCAAATATATAATCAAATATAAACCAAGACTCAGTTACTGCACTGCCTATTTCTTGCCTAAAATGTCATCAGAAATATATTTTAGTGCACTGTTTGGCTGTAATACGAGAATTTGTGAAGGAAAGTGGGTACCATAATGTTTCCTGTATTGGAAAAACCTAGGGATGTCCCAGTCAACTTTTTGTGACCCCAATTCCGATCTGAGACATTTAATTTTAAGAATTTGGCGACACCAAGTCCTCATCCCAGACTTTTATTTTCCTTGATAATACAGCTGCTCAGTTCACACTGCAAGTACATCAAAGTTATTGAAATCAAGCCAATGTAGGCTACAGCCTCTTGACAGTTCAACAGCTCTGCTATGCAGTGAGAAAAGAATCCCTGTATCCAAGCTGTTCCTTAATGTTTTATTTAGTTATTTATACAACATAAAGTATAAAATAACAGACTTTCTTTTTAAACTCTATGCCTTTAAGAGAGTATTTTCCGGTGTTTGTTGCTTCAATGCAGCCTCAGTGAGTTACCTGAATGAATTGTATTTCATTAAATGTTTATTTTAGTCGTCTGTAGGCTACATCTTTTGTGCCAATTAGGCGACATTAATGAATTAATCTTATTCGCTTTTTACTCATGTGGCTTTTTTGTTTTTGTCCTTGCACTGGCATTGTGAGTGTAGTTGCCATCGGTTCTGCACCACTTTCTGTCTTTTCTCTGTCCGCAGTCAAACATCACGCACTGTAGATGACAGTAAAATGCAAGAGACTCTCGGCTGAAAAGCTGAAAAGAAACAAGTGCTCATGACTTTGGGAAAAACAAACAGTGTCATACTGCATTTTACTGTCATTTATGACATGTGGTGTTTCACCTCAGGCAGGGCTCAGCCTCTGCTTTTACACACGGGAGGTCGGAGAGACAGACAGTGAAGAGTTGGAGACAGCGGCACTCCACATTGCTGACGTGAAACAAAGCATCAGATCAAGCTTTCAATAGCTCGTTTGGGAAAGGATCAGGACATATTTTGTTATTTTGTTGCTGAAAAAAATGAGATTAAACTGTAAAACTACACAGAGCTGATCAAATATGAACCAAGATTATGTTACTGTGTCACTTATTTCTCACCTAAAATGTTTCTAGAAACATTTTAGCTTTAAATGTTTTCAGAGACATTTTCGCCTACTGTTTTACTGGAATTCAAGATTGTTTGCTACCAGCCAGTCACCATATTGCTTACTATGTCAAAACGGCCAAGCTCGCATTACGTCACCCACTAGGCAAAGTGTTTATTGGTCTGGTGCGGCACAGTGAATTCTGGTAGTTGTAGGTTCTCTACCTCTTGAGCAAAAGCAAATGCCACAGACATTTCCCTTGGTTTTCTCTGGTCATGTAGCACCAATTTCAAAAGTTTTTGGGTCATTCTGCGTCGACAGCCGTTTCATGAAAATTCGATCTTTCTAGCAGTGATAAACTTCTTTAAGGAGTCAAAAGGGGGACGATAGGAGAATGAGGGAATAAATAATTTGTAGTGGAGGAGAGGTGTGTCATATAGTGTCATCATACGAGTTCTTCTTACGTAGTATTTACTTGAATGTCACAGTTTTTAGGAATGGCTGATGTCTGTCTGCTGACTGTGTAATGGTGGCCTGTTTACTAATGATAACTTACTGCCTCCCTGATTTTATTACAGCAGGAGAAAGAGAGGGGGGGTGAGGGTGAGTTAAGATGGCAAAGATAGGTCAAAAGCATCACGAGCCTCGAGGACGGCGAATGAACAGCGTAGTGAAGAGATGGAGGATGGAAAGAGAGCTGCTGTTTGGGCAGTAATAAAAGGTCAGAGACTCAGGGGGTCGCTGCTGTCTGACAGCAGGACACACAGCAACCCATCACACAGAGGGCCTTTTCCACTGTCACTTTCGGAGAGGTGGGGTAGAGCAGGCAGACAGAGAGACAGACGGAAAAGGGGAAATTATTGGTGTGTGTGACACAGCTGATAGAAGCAGTTGATTTGCCACAGTAAAACTACAACATAGCTAATTATCCGAACAAAGGAAGCAAATGGATACTTCGCCTAATAATTACGCTTAAGTGTATGCTATTTCGAGGAAGGCCTTTGTAACGGGCCACGCTCCTCACAGCAATATGGTGTTGTGCCTTGTGGGATAGTCACAGTGGCCTACTGCAATTGTTTGCTAGAGCACAGGTCTGAAAGCTGTGTGAAAGCCTTCTCTGCAATGCCACATAATATAGATATGACTCTAGTGGTAAAATATGAGATACTAATAGACCTAATGTGTTTGTTTTTTAAACACATTTAAGAGTACTGTGGTGTAAATCAGCTTTTACACGTCTTTGGTTAACCTCAATGGTAAACAACTACAGTTTGTAATTTGTGTTTAGCTGAAGGAACATTATTATTGAACTATAACACCTGACTCTGGTTATTTTGGGACTTAATAAGATTGGTATCTTGAGTGTAATACTGTTTAAATAAAGTTGCAAGTATGAATTCATCCAGGGTACATTTTCTCTGTTGTAGAGGTAGCAAAGAGACTGTGTCAATGACTTGTGTATATATTTTGCTGTAATTTTCTTTAACTTATTGGGCCACAGGGGGGAATATGTATCTGCTTATTACTGTTATCTAATTCTAGGTACAAAATTAGCATTTAATTGTCCTGGAAAAACTGCAAAAGTGCATTTACACTTCTGACTGAGGAAGTATCTCAACACAAAGTCCACTTACTTTGTGTTTCCAGAGCTTTCCACAACATCTCGTGGCCTTCCTCTTGAGGTGGAGATGCTCCGTTGTCATATAATTGGGTTAAAGAAAAAGCAGCCATGACCTTTCTGTCTGGAAAAGTTGGTTTGGATTCAAAGCGGCCCTGTGACACCGGTGAACACGTGGTAGAAGTTAGTTTCCGGCGCAGGTGGTTTTATGAATTTTCCGCCATGACTTTCCTGCTAGAAAATAATATCTTGGTCAAGGTTAATATAAAAACCCGTGGTTTGTGGTTGAAATTGATAAATTCCTGCCAGAAAGGGGTTTTATTGAGGAAAACCGACAAGAAAAACTTCTGCCATGAGCTGTTTGCTACACTGCCGCCATCTTGTGGATTGTTTCTGAACCGCTTCGGCGCTTCCGTTCAGTTTGAACCACGTCACTTACCGTAGGTAGGAGGAAGCGTCGCCGTAGCAACGGATACGGAATGGATCATTGAGTAGCAGCAACTTTCCTCTAAACGGGATTGAGTTACTCATAAAGCAAATACGCCTTTATTCTTTCAGGTTACAAACTGAAAACCTGATGGCGGCAGTCAACCCGTCGGTGTTTCTTCTCACCGTGAACGGACAGATTGAGGGAGCAAACGTGAGTGGAGCTTCGGAGTATTAGCTTAGCCTAGCAGCTAATTTCAACCAGCATTAGCAACACTCGCTTAACGGTTAACAGTGGCGTCAGTTTGTCTCAATTCTGAGCTTTTGTGTCATTATTTCAAGGTGTAAGTGTGATATTTGTGTTGTGTTACAGTTTCCAGAGTATGACAACCTGTATTGCAAATACTGTTTTGTCTACGGCCACGACTGGGCTCCCACCGCGGTGAGTAACGTTTTTCTGGTTTATCCTACACACCGGTAACTGTCTACAAAATACAGTATAGAGCAGTTAAAAGCATGTCTGGTAAGGTAAGGTATGACCTCACTAGCAAGGCTTTGATGGTTTCTCTCTCTAGGGTTTGGAGGAAGGCATCACTCAGATAACATGTAAAGGCAGTCAGTCCTCACACAAATTAATATGGAACTTCCCACTGGAGACAACGTTTAAGAGCACAAATCCCTCTGGATGTGAGTGATACACACACAAACACATCACACAAAGTGTCTTGGTAGCTGTTGCCTTCATTGATTTATTGATATAATATAGAAACTACACTGTGAAAGCCTGAATATATAACTAGAACAAACTCAAGACTTAATTCTTATTTCCCAGGGCCTCAGCTTGTGGTGAGTGTGTACGGCCCAGATGTGTTTGGCAATGATGTGGTCAGGGGCTATGGAGCAACACACATCCCCTTCACACCTGGACAGTCAGTATTACCTTCATATACTTCCTCTTCATTTTTAGTGACATTGGGTTTGATTTTGACTGATGTGTTTTTAAATGTTATTGTCTGTTTGAGAAGCATCTGTGATTTATTTGTATTCCTCAGACATACACGAACCATCCCCATGTTTGTTCCCGAGCCCACATGGAGGCTTCAGAAATTCACGAGGTGCGATGAACAGTTGTGCGTGTTCACTTCTCTGTCTCAGCAGCTGTGGTGCTGCGGCTGATGAGTTGTGCCTGCTGGGGGAAGCAGCCGATATCCGAGCGTTAGCAAATGTTTACTGCTCCTCTGTGTGTGCATGTGAGTCTTACTGGGGACTCTGTGGTGAGAACGCTGCACATCAGTATGCACTGTTTGCCAGCTGCTGTTATCAGTGTATAGAAAGACACTCACAGTTCATTTCAACTCCCACAAACACAAGGGGCTATTAGAGATGCAGAGGTGCTCGACTGGATCCTTTGGATCTGCAGTGTAGATGGCAACATTGGAAGCATGTTTTGTTATTCCACTTGATTTGGTAAAGTTACAAGCTGATGTACGGTAGGTGGGGATTTTTTGCTCATGCCTTCTTCCGAGTTGTACTTTATATTACATCTACATATTTCGAATGATCAAGGCACTGATGTTAGAAACTGCTTATTAAGCTAACACTATATTCATGCATCACTTCCTGTTTGCCAGAGATTACCTCACATGGGAGCGATTTAGAGTAGCAAGCCCATAATATTCCATGATTGGTTTAATCCATTTTTTAACATCAAGGCAAGATTTATCTGTATGAAAAAGAAAGTCCGAAAATTGCTTTGAAAAACTCATCAGAAAAAGAATGTTAATAATGTATTGGTCTAATCATTGTGTGTATACAGTATATATGGTATATTGGTAGTTGTTTTTAACATGTTTTTCCGTCTCTTGTTTAGCTGGCTGTTGGGACGGCGGCCAGAGTACACAGACCCTAAAGTAGTGGCCCAGGGTGAAGGCAGAGAAGGTTTGTTTTGTACATGTATCTGTGCTGGTATTTCTATATTTATTTTTTTAAATATTGTTAACAGTGACGTGTTAGTTGCATAGTGGCTTTCACCTTCTCACAGAAACATTTATTGTAACAAAACAACGGAAAAACTTATTTAACCAGACATTCATCATTAGGTAGGTTGATTTTAAGCTGATTTCAACCAGTGTAACAGAACGAAGAATGGTGGTCTGAAAGCAAAGACACCCTGCTCTCTCTCTCTACTAAAAAGATGTAGAAGAGTATAATCCAAGTTTTAGACACTGATCATGGATATATTGTCGCTACAGAGGTAGAAAATGTTAGAACAATTCACTAAAATGAACTCCTGAATAATTCAATCCCCATTTAGTTCTGATTGTAACATTTTCAAGGTAATTTTTGACATCTCTTTAAATTGTTACTTTATACATTAACATGTCATGTTTTAATTGTATGTTGCAGTGACGCGGGTTCGGTCCCAAGGCTTCGTCACTGTTTCCTTTCACATTATGACTAAAGACATGAAGAAACTAGGCTACGACACAGGACCATCAGGACCTGCGAACACACCGTCTTCCACATCTGGCTGGTCGACAGAGGAACAACCATAACACACATGGAGTAACATAAGCCAAAATGAAAGCACAACACTAATGTTACATGTAAAAGGACTTGTTTACTTCCAGTGAGTGTGAAAATCCCCAAAACTGTTATACCACTATCACTTGAAGTGGCATGAATGCAGGGGATCGCTCTGATCTGATCACACTCAAACACTCGTTTATCTCGTGTTTTTGTTTTTTTTTAGTAAAAATGAAGAGATTTTATTAGATTTATTCAAATATAAGCAGTTTCTTAAATTGTATTGAATTTTTCAGTTTTACTATATTTTTTACTTTTGTAAATAAACAGACTTTACCTCTGAACTGTTCGCATTTTAATGTTCTGAGCATACGTAGATAAAAACATACATCACTGTGTAAATTGAATATACTCTACCCAAAGTCTCATGAGAAAATATCCTGTTTGGACATTGGTTGGTTAAAAGAAAAACAAGGACACACACGCTGGAGTTACAGAGCTGAAGTGATACACATTTTATTTTGAACCAATGCAGCTACAGTTGTCCTCATCCAACAGGGTGCGGCCTGCTGCGTTCGTTTAGATGCCGTTAAAATACCACGGTGACTTTTCCTACAAAAACCCATTACACAGAATAATAAGGTATACAGAGGAACAGTATGTTACAATAGTACAAATGATAAATTATATTATACAGTTATAATGCCAACAGGTTGAGCACGTATCCAAAAAAAAAAAAAAAAGCAGCCTGCTCCCAGTACTATGAGAAGGGTAAATAGACAGACATGGAAAAGATTAAAGGAGGCTGTTTATGCATATAAAGACAGACAGTCCATAAGGTCAGTTAGTCCTCTTGATAAAAGCATAGTGAATACATAGTAACACGCAGAGGAGCTCGCTACACACAGGCCACATTTTCACTGCACCATAGCCACGACTGTGAAACTGCTGCCAGGGATCAAGAAAAAGTGTTCAACTGCAGTGACATCTGACTGTTCAGGAGTGCTGAATTTGTTCAAGACCGTAAAGTTCCTTTTTTTCTGTTTTACAATGCATCCATAACAACCTTTTCAACAATCGCTGGAGTGAAGTTAAAGGTCAGGCCGCAGTGAAATGAAGGCCGGTGAGAAAGTGACATGTCTTAGCTAGAATATCATAGTAGCATTTTTATAAACAAAACTTTATTAGCAAATCTAACTTTGCAAAACACATCAAGCGTTAAGTCTTTTTTTTTTTTTTTTACTTTTCCATACTCCAATTTTTGCATATATTTAGTGGAGATTAAAAATGTTTGCTGGTCTGCAAGGAAGTGTCACATCCATTCATCCAGGACCCCAAGCATAAAAGTCATCATCCCCACCCTCAGCATCATCAAAATCATACACACAGTTGGAGCTGCCCCTCCTTTTGCCTGAGAAAAATGAAAGGTCTGCGTTTAGTGGAGATACCAAGGGGTCTGTGGTGTTGCTATGATACCACAGCAGACCAGGAGAGGGCACCAACGCACACTAAAAGAAAAAAAAACAAACACCTTTTCCACAGTAATAACATTGGCAGTGATAAACAGAACTGGAGACGGGAGTACAGTGACCTAAAGAAGAAGACGGGTCTAAACACCGGGCGCAGTTCATCAGCTGCATTTCATTAACCCACTTTTCTCAACCGATGGAAGAGACGGAGCCGCTCAGCTTGCTGTCAGTAAATGTGCCGATATTCAGCCAACAGTAACACTTTCTTACACAAACTCCTGAACAGACGGTAAAATAGCTCTGAAATATAAAAAAAATGATAACAATGGATCCATAAACAAAAAACTGTCAGTGAAGTGTGACCCTACTGTTCAAACTACTCAAAGTACGACGTCCTCAGAAATCACAGTCGCTATGACTTTGGTAACAGTTGTGCTTCTAAGAGAAGAGAATTACATAGCCTACCCATAGGGTGAAAAAAACCAAACTACAATGACAGATAATAGACAAAAAGAGAGAGTGAAGATGATACATGGCTTAGCTAGTACACAGCTCCAAAACTCTGAAAGGCTTGGCTATGGATTTACATCTAACGAGTAAATAAAAACAACGAAAAAAAAAAAAATGTAACCAACAAAATTAACAACTGTTTGTTTACATGACATGTCTCACTGTTGTTTGCTGCGGGATTCGCTGTGCTATCAATAGACTGATCCTGGAACAACCCTCTGTGAGTGTGTGTGTGTGTGTGTGTCCACCTGCTAATGTTCTTGTGGGATAGATTAGCCGCAGTAAATCCACTCGGAGGTAAACTCTCTTCACGATGCTGAGTGGCTGACGTGCTCTTTAAACCCAGAGCTTTCTTTGCAGCCCTGTCACCATAGTAACACTTCTTGATATATGGTTGCAAACAGCACATGCTTTCTCTCTCTCACACACACACACACACACTTAAGGCTGCAGTCTACATTATCCCCCTGCTCTGACTTGCACTTCAGAAACTTGAGCCATTTCTGAGCCAGTTTCCACTTTACTGTGTATTATTGTTCACTTGGAAGCTAAACGTATCGCTCATGCAAACTGCACACACACACACACACACACACACACACACCCCGCCCTCTTCCCTTTGACCCTAAAAACAAACTAAAAAATAAACAAAACTGTCCCATGATGCCTCACTGCATCCATATGTTCAGATAGCAAAATACTGATGCCATCACAGTTCATGTCTTTTTCTCAAAACACGCACGGGGGGAGGGGCTTAGTGACAAATACATCAACATGTGGCTGTTAGTATATGAGCATTAACAGTACACCTGCGTGAGCACACACATACAGACGAAAATTACGTTCCAACCCCTACAACAAGGGGTTCACCCCCTTTGATAAGTGTTCATTGTTAATCCCGCGACCCCTGGAGGTCAAAGTTCACGTGGGGGGTCGGGATTAAAAAAAAAAAAAAAAAGGTCCAAGTTGACGGGAAGTGACCAGACGAGAGTTGTTGACTGAGTGGTACCGAGAGCCGAGGCAGTGTGTGTGTGTGTTGTCGGAGCCGTTTTGAGCGGCGGGCCTCCCTCCCTTAGCTAAGGTGTAACGGTGAGCCCAACAGTCGCAGAAAGAAAAAATAAAAAGACAAAAAATTGTGCAAAATCCCTGCTTAGTAACACACGCAAGAGTATAAACACATCTGACCATCTCTCATCCGTACTCCAGTGTGTGTAAGTAAAACCCACTGGAATATACACAGTGTAAAAGTACTGAGATGTGCACTCACTCACTCACACACGCACACACACTCTCACTCGCACACCGGCTGACAGGGCTTATAAAAGATTAGCTCTAGTGAAGAGATAAGATCCTGGCGTTAGTATGGTCAGACTCTCCTGTCACTCCACCACAGAAGAAGAAAAGAGCAGTCCAAAGGGAGGAAGTAAGGGACAGGAGGCGAGTGAAACAGAGGAGGACAGAGGGGAGAGCCTGTCCTGCCTCTGTGGAAAAACTGTAAACACCACTGCTACTCTGTAAGTCTGTAGACAGATGCAAATGTGTTGTGGTCATCAACATCATCGTCAGATCAGTATGGAACACACAGGACTAGGCAGCTTGTAGCACTGAGACAAAGAGACGGAGGAGGAAGGAGTACAGGAGTGTGTTAAGGTGGGGGGGGGGGGGGGGGGGGGGGGGGGGCCAGGCTGGGACTACGACCTGGCTAGGAGTTGGTTATAAAGGGATACATGGGATCTCCTTGTTCATTTTGAAGCTTTTAAAGGAGCCAAAGTGGACGAGGGAGACAGAGGGAGAGGAGAGGGTACTCAGGGGCAAGTCGTCCCCCAGTCACCCCCTCACAAAAGGAAGGGGTTGGTGGTTCCGGTGGGCTGCGTCCCGGCCTGGGGTGGCATGCTCATCAGGGGCTGGGGCATGGACATTCCCACGCCTCCGATAGTGCCGACTCCCATTCCGGGCATCGCGCGTGCCATGGGGGTCATGCCTGCCAGGGGGACCATGGTGATGGGCTGAGCGGGCAGGGAGGAGAGGGCCATGGGCTCGGCCATGCCGAAGCCGGGGGGCATGGGGCTGACCCGCATCTGGTTGAGAGTTGGAGGGGCTGGCTGGCTCACTTGGAAGGGGTTTGCTGGAGCTGGAGCAGCAGCACCTGAACAAAGGAAGGACGCAGATGTCACTGAGCTCACAGAGCGCCAGAAATGGGAACAAAGAGAACTACACTACATTGCTATACTGTCATTCGGGGTTCCCACATATTTTTAAAACTGAATTTTCAAAACTTTTCCATAACATTTTACCCACACTTTTTTCCAAAAACATTCTATTATTTCTTAACCATTTCCTGGCCTGTAGATTAATCTGAAATCTAATATCATAACTTTCCCAGGAATTTCATGATCATTTGTCATTTTATTAACTGTATGATTCACCTTCCTCGCCTCAGAGTTTACCGCTCACACCGACAGGGCAGTGTCAGTGATTCAGCATTAAACTGTGTGGATGGGTGTGTCTTCCTGTGTGTTCAGGCCTGCACGTGTACGTCCATGTCTCTTGGCTTAGCGACAACACTTCTGGCTGCCACACTCTGTTATCTAATCAGTTTAAATTAACCTGTGTTTACCTGCTTCAAAATAGCCCGTCTGTACATTTATATAAAAACTATTCTACTAAACAAACATACCTGAGTAGAAAGCAATTAAGTGTAAGAACAATTAAAGTTTTGAAACCAACTTCCTCATATTTCCTCATCGTCACTCACCACCAGTTGAAGCTAAGAACGGGTTGATGACTGGTGCAGGCTGGGCTGGTTTGGTCACCAGAGAGTCCAGATTGACCAGGGCAGCATTAGGACCCAGGAAGGACTCCGGGGTCTTTCTAGTTGGATTTGTGGTGACAGATGTGGAGGTGGGCAGGGGGTCAAAGAGGTCCAGGCTGCCGCTGCTTGCAAGGCTGCCTTGGGAGGGGATAGAGGATGCTACGCCCCCGTCACCTGCGGAACAAAGAGCAATTGGATTTCACTGATGAAATAAACTGTTACTGGACTTCTCTTTGAGGAAACAAAATAAATAAATAAAACACTGAGACGTCATGAATACAGAATATTTCTTATCTGGCTTTGAACTGCAAGGAAAAACTCTATAAACCTGAGTTTGACATGGCCTGAGTACGTGAATGGTTTGCTCATATTTGTGATACTAAAAACGAAAGTGCACTCAAATTCTGCATTATAAAAGGTCTAACAGATATTCAGCACCCCACTACACCCACACACCACGCCCACTTGTACGTGAGCACCCACACTCACATTTACAGTGAAATCAAATTGAGTTGATGCAATAAAATGATTAGGAGATGCTTTTATGAGAGGACATCAGAGGCAGACAGCCTGGCTGTTTGTGTTTTTTTTTTTGCAGTCAGACAGCAGTGGAGACATTTGTTATTGCACTCACACATGAATATGCACAGACCTAGCATGCCAGCAGCAACATACACAAGAGAAAACGTCAAAGATGGAAACTTGTCTTGTCAGAACAGAAACTGAGACGCAGCAGAGCCACAATAAAAGGCCCATGATAAGATCAGACAGGCCTAATGTGTATTAACGCCCCATAAATCCTGTCGGTTTCAGCCAGAGCTGATTCAAACAGTAACATTTCTACAACTCATACCAGGGGTGGGCGATTATTCTATTAAGCTCCATGTATCATGGCTTGTTCCACGTGGGATGTATAAAATGACTACATCGCAATCATTGAATATAAATTCTCACGTCATTTCTTTCTTTAAGCCACTGATACAAACAGGATACGTCACACACAGTCCCCCGCTCATGCAGTAGTGTGTGAGGAGAGGTGTGTGTTTTGTATGCAGGGTTCCAGACCGCCTTGTCCAGAGCGACTTGTAAATATTATTTATTATTATGAACTGAAGAGCTGTTTTTCCCCCCACCCACAGTGGGTCAAGTTTTGCGGTGCTGCTGTGACGGTTTTACTTTCTGTTAACTGCTAACAGCTAACTGACGACAGAAGCTTCACATTTAAAACAAAACATCAACACTTCTGCCCTAAGACGAGCCGGGTGCTTCAGAATAAAAGCACCAGTGGCTCTGCTTTGATTCATTCCATTATAACAACAGTTCATTTAACTTTATTTATTATTTCAAAAGTACTTTTTTTTTTATCACAGTAGTTTAACTTTATTATAGCAGTACTTTTACCAAACTTTATTTCAACAGTATTTTATTTAACTTTATTATGACCGTACTTTAACTATTATACCAATAATGTATTCAACATTATTATTATTATTAGAGCACTTTTTAAACTAAAATATGAGTGCTTTAACTTTTTGTAACAGTTAATTTTAAATTTCATTAAAGCAGTACTTTTATTTACCTTTGTTATTACAGTGTAACAGTACTTTATTTACCTTTATTTTTAAAGTATAACAGTACTTTATTTACCTTTATTATAAAAGTACTTTATTTACCTTTATTATAAAAGTACTTTATTGAACTTTATCATTACAGTATAACAGTACTTTATTTACCTTTGTTATTACAGTGTAACAGTACTTTATTTACCTTAATTATAGAAGTACGTTTTTTACGTTTGCTCCCTCTTGCTCAGATTATGGAATATCATAACATCTCCTACCATACTTATGCAGATGACACGCAACTTTACATAACAGTGTCACCAGATGACTACAGTCCCCTGCATCTGCTAAATAAGTGCATTGACAAAATCAATATGTGGATGTGCCAGAATTTTCTACAACTAAACACAGACAAAACTGAAATAGTTGTTTTTGGCCCCAAAGAACAAAGATCAATAGTCAGTGCTCACCTTGACGCCATGACACTAAAACCTACAAATCAAGCCAGAAATCTTGGTGTAGTTCTGGACTCAGACCTAAATTTCAATAGTCACATTAAGACAATTATTAAATCAGCCTACTACCACCTTAAAAACATAGCAAGAATAAAAGAATTTCTGTCTAAACCAGATACAGAAAAACTTGTTCATGCTTTCATTTTCAGCAGGCTGGACTATTGTAACGGTGTCTTCACAGGCCTGAGTAAAAAATCAATCAGACAACTGCAGCTCGTCCAGAACGCTGCTGCCAGAGTCCCCACCAACACCAAGAGAGTGGAGCACATTACACCAGTGCTTAAGTCACTGCACTGGCTTCCTGTGTGTCAAAGGATAGACTTTAAAATGTTGTTACTTGTCTATAAAGCACTAAATGGTCTTGGGCCTAAATACATCTCTGATTTACTTGTACGTTATGAAGCATCCAGACCCCTCAGATCATCTGGAACAGGTTTACTCAGTGTTCCCAGGATCAAAGCCAAACACGGTGAGGCAGCCTTCAGTTTCTATGCTCCCCGCCTGTGGAACAAACTTCCAGAATATCTGAGGTCAGCTGAAACTGTCAGCTCATTTAAATCAGGGCTTAAAACATTACTATTTACTGCAGCTTACTAGTGAACTAGATATGTAACTTATTGTTGGGATAATCTGTAGCTATTGTTTTTATATTTGTCTGCTGTTGCTTTGGCTTTATGTTTGCTTTTTAAATGCATTTTCTGCACTGTTTTTAACTATTTATTGTCTTGCTTTTAGCTTTTGTTTTTAATGATCTATTGTTCCTTTTATGTTTTCTCTTGTAAAGCACATTGAATTGCCTTGTGTATGAATGGTGCTATATAAATAACATTGCCTTGCCCTTTATTATAAAAGTACTTTATTGAACTTTATCATTACAGTGTAACTGTACTTTATTTACCTTTGTTATTACAGTGTAACAGTACTTTATTTACCTTAATTATAAAAGTACATTTTTTACCTTTATTATTACTAACTACTAACTCATACTGCAGAGGTGTGCTTCCTGAACATCACCTACGTCCCTATCCTCTCCTCAGTGTGGTGACTTGTCCCTTCTGAGAACAGTGACTTTGTATGACTGTGTTTGTGTTATTTCTTGACCTTGTCCTTGACTATATCAGAATTGTTTGTGTTGAGCTCAAGCAAACGTCAGACACCAATGTCACCCTCCCACACACACACAGACTGCAAAACCACATGGGAAATACACTCAAAACCTGTGCCAACCTGTTCACTGGAAAGTTCTTACACACCAACCTGAATGGAGGTGTAAGTGGGTTTAATTCAGGTTTTTGGAACATTTGTTGTTGACAGATCACAAAAAAAAAAAAAGAAAAAAAGAAACTCCAAAAACTGGATGGCCCAGGTCTTGTGATAAATTTCATGATAAACACATAAAAGCTGCACCACACTACACCACAGTGACATGGGACCAGACCAGAGCAAACAGCTTATTCCCACCATTCAATATAATTACTGCTGCATTTGAGTGCAAACAACACTGCCTTTGCTCAGGTCTGGTGATATTTACATACAAAGACAAGACATGAGTGTGTCTGTGCCCCGCAGAGACATTGTATCTGCAGAGAGGCATCATTTTCAGACACCCAGGAAAAAAAACAACAAACTTTGTGTCATTAGAGAGACGAAGACAAGGGTGAGTACCAGTGGGGACAGAGGAGGAAGAGCGCAGGCTGTCAAATTCTGAGAAGTCCTCTTTAGACGTACCGTTGGATGCATTGAACAGGTCAAAGTTACCTGAAAGGGGACAACACATGTACACACATACAGACATAATCACATAAAACAAACAGCAAATACACACAAACACACACAGACAGATGGAGACAGACAACACAGGTATGAATGAGTGTGGATAATCTGGTAAACTGAGAAAAATGAACACAATAGCAAGTGAAAGCATGCAGATGTGTGTAAGCATTTGGTAGTGTGTGCTTTATGTGCCCCTTTTGACTCAGCTATTAAGTCTTTGAGACACTAGCCAGCCAAAGAGAACTCAATGAGTGCGAGCTGTTCTCCGAAATCTTTAAGACTAAAACACATAATTCCCAGACAAACTAGCTGACGAAAACAAATTCTTTGGTGGAGGTAAGGTTGTGGTGGTGAATTGTGAGTTTTATGGATGCCCTTGGACAAAACTGAAAAAGTTACTCTCTCTTGAAGGTCACCTGTGTTGGAAGTCTTAGGGCGGGCAGATGCGGAGCCCCAGGGGTCAGCGGCAGGGGTGGAGTTTGATGCCCAGGGATCACTGCTTTTCATGGGTGGGACAGAAGGAGTAGCACCCCATGGGTCCACTGGGGCTGCTGGCTTAGGTGCAGACCCTGGGGAGAGGTTCAGAGTTAGGGAGGATGATGGGTTGGATGCAAAACATGAGGTCAAATTGGATAAGAGGAAGAAGAGAGCAGGAGAAAGGTGATATAAGGTAAGATAAGAGCAAGGTGGTTTCATGCAGGTGCTGATAGCAGGCGTGTATTTGATTCGACCCATTCTTAAACTACTGCTCATCTGTCCCTCTTTGTTTCCCCTTCAACATTTACATATCTTAACTCCCCCACAGCCTCCCCTCCCTGCCTCCCTGTCCGTTAACACTCCTTTCCTTCACAATATCTTCCTCTAACACCCCCCCCCCATCTCCTCTCTGTGCAGTAATGCTGCTGAGCCAGTGGAGCAGCATTCCTATTTAACAAAGAGTCACAGTCCTGCAAGCTGCAGGTGGAAAGCAGACACGACACACACACACAGGAAAACTAGCTCTATACACAAATACTTAACAGCAATGGTCAGTGTGTAAATATCTGATGTCAAGTGAAGAGTGTGAGGGAGGTGTATACCATAAGACTGCCAGGGGTCTTCTGATGCAGCAGCTGCCCCTGCCCCGGCTCCGGCACCAGCCCCGGCCCCTGCGCCCCAGGGGTCAGCGCTGGCACCTGGCTCTGGGACATCCATCAGATCCATCAAAGACGACTGTGGCTAGAATGAGACAGAGGATGTGACCGAGTGACGGGAGACAGGAAGACAGAACAAAGAATGCAGACAAAAGAGGAAACCGTTAGGAAGTACCATCTGTTGGTCAGCCATTATCCTCTGCAGCACCAATACTATTCAAACATACTGACAGCGTTCATGTCATTATAATCCTGAAATAAAACATGCAGCCGTACATCTCCTTCACTTTAGCTCTGTGTGCCTTCAAACTTCAGCCAGCCAGCTATTCGAGCAGAATAATGATGAGTAAACTAGGTAGTCTGCTGCCCGTTAGTGGGCTCATTACTGCTCATGATGCAGTAGGCAGCGTGAGGCAGAAAATGAGGCTGGAGAGAGACAGGGCTGTTTCATGGGCATGGTCATGACAATGGAGTAACTGAGTCACTCCAGTCTTCATGACGGTGCATATTTTACCTCTCTCTTCTTCTTGGGCAGTTTTGCTGAATCTGAGCCTCCTTTCTTACTCTCCTCCAAGGCCATCTGTAGTCTCAGGTCATCCCCTCTGCGTATGCGCTCCTCCTAAGCACACACCCAGAGGACAGTTAGCAGAAGCCGAATGTGCAGTTTTCTACAATTTTTTTCTTAACAGGTTGGTCTCGCTTCTGTGGACAGCATGACATTTGCTGAATAGTCTTTATATGTTTCAATTTCAATTCCTATTTATCCATATAAAGTCTATAAACTGGTGTTGCAGATCAGTTTGTTTCACGGAAACTTGGGTAGGTAAAGAGAAACAGTTTCCACTTTGCTAGTCATATAACTACAGCTGATGAGGATAATGGAACACAGTATCACACAAAAACATGTGCAAAAATCCATATACCTTGAGTATTTCGTACATCTTGTCTGCTCTTATCGACAAACCCTAACCCCAACGATTATCTTTTGATATTCAGCTGACATCACAAATGCTTATGTACAAAAGAAACCTAATTTCTGAAGTTCAGGAGCTTAGATAACCCTAGCAGCTTTAGGAAAATATTCATCAGCAATGTGAATGCTTACCAGGGTTCAAGAAAGGTTTCTGAGTATGTGTACTTTCAGGGTGATGACCCAGTGAAGATAATTAAACTCAAAACTGCCTTAAATTTACTGTAAAGTCATTTACTGATTGATGTTAAAATAAGCTGGTTATCACGAGTGTAAACTACCTGCAAATTTCAAACACAGACCCACAATAAATAAAGATAACGACAAGCATAGATTCACACTCTGCCATGTCATCATATGTATATGTGTGTATGTACCTGCTCTGCAGCCTCCCTGCTCATGGCCAGAGCCAGCTGCAGCTGTAGCTCCTCCTCTCCGCTGGTCTGAGGTCTGGCCTGCTCCAGTTCTGAACCGGCGTTGGGAGACGTGGCTAACACACACATTCAGAACATATGTTAACATCACTGCCACATGGGGACTCCATCACACACTGTGTATATTACAATTACAATGAAAAGCAGTGACAGTGGCTGTGGAAATTCTCTGTGTTAATAGTCCAAAACCAAGATCTGGTGTGATAACAACAATCATACAAATACATATACACAGTGTTGTCTCGTGAAGCAAGCCATATTTGAAATACATCTGTTCTGTGTGTGTGTGTGTGTGTGTGTGTGTGTGTGTGTGTATGTGTGTGTGTGTGTGTGTGTGTGTGTGTGTGTGTGTGTGTGTGTGTGTGTGTGTGTGTGTGTGATTAGAGGCCGTCAGTGAGCCTGTAAGGGATGACAGGTCCATTCAGCTTATTGGATTAGACCAGGCCATGTGGCAGCACAAAAACACATAGACGCTGCACGTGGCAACACACACACAGCTATCTCGCCAAGAGAGGTTACAGCGCCAAAAGATTAGATTCATTACAGTAGCCTGAAGTGTATGCTTTAATTCAAAGTTTGACCGTGTGAGTTTGGAAACAGTAACCTTGTTGTTTTAGTGGGAACCATGGCGTGGGAGGTGATGACAATTAACCGTGACATCACCACATCTCTTAATGTAATTCTTGATTCTTATTCCTGTATAATGTCGCTACATCAGCTTGTGCAGTTTCATGCATGTGAATGTTGTGGGTGTTGGTGCACTAAACCTGTTTTCTTGGGCTTGATTTAACATTTTCTGTGCATCCGTCCTTATACAACACTGTTTTATCCATTATAAACAGCATTGGAAAAAACACTGGTGTGCAAATTTAATTTTTGGCCAGACAACTCCTCTCAGACTTTAAGGTTGCTCCTGTTCTCCTACTTAAATAATAAACATTGTCTCTCTCCTTCTGCCTGCCTAATCTTTTTCTCTCCGTCTCTGATTCAAAAAAAGACCAGTCATGACATGTCTCACTGCTGATGTGGACACTCCCAAACACACACTCAATACTCATCACACTGTGATGATCTTGCGCGTAGTGTAACATCATTTAAAGAGTTATTCAGAGAGCAAACAGTTAAAGAGAAAAACCAAAGGCATTGGTGCAGAGACAAAACAACAATACTGACACAGATATGACTCGGGGAAACACTGTAGGTTAGTTTCACTATGTGACACAATTAACTCTGAAACCTCCCACTTTGACTGAAGTCTGCAGGAAGCAGACGTCACATCAGCGGTTTTCTATAAACATTACACAGAAAATCTGCCACATCAAATGTTTCCATGATGAGGAACAAATAATTTCTTTTTAAAAAGGAATAACCTCACATTTCTTTTCACAGTTAAAAGCTTGGCCTTCCCTGAAGAATTGGTTGCTAATTTAGGAATATGCCAGTATGGTCACAACATACTGACCCTTAGAAGAAGCAGAGAGAGGATGCAGCCTCACAGCCAACTCATAAGAATGACCAATAATGACACCATGCATGTTAAATCACTGTTCGTCTTGCAACCCCAGGCTATGATCTTGTCCTTGCCTCTTTTCCTCCCTCCTTGCTCACTTCTTAGCTCTGTTCCTGCCCGACTTGATCCTCAGACCCATGTCTCCCATGCTCCGTTAGACTGTGCGTCTCCAGGGAAAGGGACCAGAAGTACCAGGGGTGAAGGTGTGTTTGGTTAGCTGGTGGCTGGACTTGAACCATAGCTTTGACATCAATTACATATCTGCCTTAAATAGACAGTGAACACACAGTGGTGCTTCAGCCTATACAGAGATAATGTGAACCTGTGAAAAATGCAGGAATGATACGGTAATATGGGAAATTGGGACGACGTCTAACCATAAAAAAACAGCAGCAGAGGGTAAATTTCTTCACTGATGCTCAGACAATGTGACATCTCACCATTATCTTCCATTAACATGTTTGATAGATGCATTACATTCCTTTATCAAAGGGATATTTGCAGTGAGCTCTCTTTAAATCTCACCAAAACCAACTGCAAACCAAAGGAGGGCTTAAATAACAGGTTTTTCAACCACTAAGCCTAAAGAGATACGAAAACTGGCAACACATAACACACACTGCAACACTTGATAGTAGCAAGTCAGCAGCACAAATAAACAAAACTCAAAGCCAACTAAAACACACCAGGTTCTTGCCCACCACTGTGGGAATGGACCATATATGGATAGTCACAATTTCTTGGCATTCCTCACAGGCACAGCTCTGCCTGCTAGGAGCGACATACATTTAAAAAAAATCTTTCTAATGCGTGCCACTACTGCTTCTGTAGGCTGTTTAGTCCAGTCATTTCGAATTGTATCATAATTTTCTGTGCTGCTATGTTTGATAATTGAGCAAATAAGCACAAAACTGAAACTGAACAAACAAATTCCTTTAAACCAAGCTTAGACCCTAAGGTCAGCCTGAAATTCAAGCGCTAAATGGAGATTTCTGGAGAAGGCGAAATGGGCTGATGACCACTGGTGTCATCTGTAGTAGATTTATGTGGTGATAACAGCGCAGAGAATTTTATCCCAGGGTGTCAACCACTAATGACCGCAACATTTGCAGACACCCAGTCTCCTGTCTCTCCAGATAAAGAATTAAGTGGCTGTTTGAAACCTGGTGAGTGAGGCAGTTCCTTAAATGCACTTTCTAGATTGCTTCTTTATACATTTTCCAGACTTTTGGCTTGAAACTGTGAAAATGTATGTTGTTCCCAGCCTTTGCAGGAGACTTGAGTGTTGCATGCTCCTGCGTTATCACTTAAGTGTTCAACAGAGAGAATGCTAGGAGCACTGGGGCCTTGACTCTGATCTGTTTAGACCCCACATGCACATACACAAAGACACACAACTAGGATTGGGTACCAAACTCTGTACTTTTAGGGTACTGACCAAATTACATCAGTGCAACAGAGTACCAATTTACCAATCAGTGCCTAATTTTGGTACCTGAGAGCATATCTGGGTGAAAACGCCGAGTTTAAACAAGAGGCAGAAGTGCTGTCAGAGCCCCAAATCCTGGAAGCTAGCCATGGAGCTCCAAGGACGGCAACAGAGCTCAGTGGAGTGACCAGGGTTCGCCTTCAGACAGGAAGCAACCCAAAGCCGGCATTCAGCCATGGAGCTCTGCGGCCACTCCAATGGCTTTCCAGCAAGCCAAAACCAGCACTGCAGCGCTGACCTGCCATGATAGTTCCTAGATTGTTTAAGCAGAAGTAGAATCACTGCTAGATACGCAGACATATATACACTCGCACAAGCAGACAGATTGCTTTTAGTCTCAAACGTCATCCCAGCAGCTTGTTCAAAAATCACATTTTTGTTACAACAGAGAAAGTTAAGTACCAAAAAAGGTACCGTTGGGTAGCGGTACCAAATTACAGGTACCCTTATCAGTTAAAATGTGAATAACCCAACCCTACACACTGCTTAGCATTGCTCAAATAGCATCACACCACTTATGTCAACTTACTTTAATCATGCTGATCTTTGGAGGCACTAAACTATTTGAACTTCTACAGAGAGATGAAAAGGCATCATTGAACCAGAAACATGGAAACTAAAGCAAAACCAGCTTTTACTATTGGCTCGTTAACCTCAGAGAAACTACAGCCTAAGGGGACATTTAGGTTCTTTCACAAACATGCACAGGTTAACATTAATACACACAGAAACACAGGTGTGTGTGCAGACTGACAAGGTAGAGACACATTACTAATAACAACCTGTAATCATAAATTTGGAGTTATGACATCCTATTGTCTTAGGTCAAACATATGTCAGACCTTTCCAGATACGTAGGAGACTGGGGGGTGGGGGGGCATGCTAGGTTAACACCAACAGTCCCACTTGCATGGCCGTTCATTCACACCCTGTCTGGACAACAATACTCGGAAAGTTCGCCTGGAATCCCAAAAATCCCCCCCTGGAAACGCCCACAGTGACAGCCCAGCCTCGCTCCTATTGGCCGGTCTCTCCTTCAGTTTTCTCAACTGATGACTCAGCTGCTGGAGCTTCCGCCTCTGAGCCACACGTTCAAACATAACATACAGGAAGGAATGTGGGCCACAAAGTAAAAGATGAACGTGAGCTCCATGCAACATGTAGGATCCACGCAGGCTGAAACCACATGTGTGTCAACAGACACACACACACACACATCCACAGGCGCATACACACCTCAATCCCGCTGTGCACAAAGGACTGGGGGTCAGGGGATAAAAGGGAAAGAGGCCAAGGTTCACTCTTTCATTTTAACTTCTCCATTCTTTCTCTCCGTCCCGCTCTGCATTACCCCATTTCCTGACTGCCTGACTATGCCTCACTCACTCTATCTTTCTATCCATACATTTAAACTCTGCTTTTATTCTCTGTTAGAATAAGCTCGTGCAACTAGAAAAATAAGAGTACTAATAGAAACTCAAGAGCATCGATGACTTATCACAGAATATGTCACCAAGTATGAGGACTCCTAGCTTTGCATGATGAAGATACCAGACTAATTAATATAAAGTTAGAGGGCAGTAGTAATGTGCAGCCGTCGAAAAATATCCCCACACATGTCGCTGCGCTCTAAATCAACAAAAAGACATTCCCTCTCTAGTCCCTCTTTTTATTCAAGGCTATCCAAGTCTGGTTTCCATTCACTTCCTTCTTTCCATCATATCTCTCTCTCAGTGCAATCTTCATCTATCCATGTCTCTCCTGTTGCACTCTGTCACTGTGCATTTCTATATCTCTCCCTGTGTCTCTGGAGGAGTGAACGAATCACTGAAAAGACGAGCAGATTCCTCTGTCTTGTGGATGATAGAAGCTAGGGGGGTGAACTCTGCTTCCTCTTCTGTCTGTGTGTGTGTGTGTGAGAGTGTGTGTGTGCTGAGGAATGCAACCCTACTGCGGGACTGCAAGCCAGAGACGGAGCAGGGGGAGGGGTAGGTTTCAGGATGTAGGCCAAAGTTACACCAACTGGGACACAATACAGTATAAGGGAATATTCTGTATTGCACGTGTTGTTTTAACATACGGAATGAGCCCTGGGTGTGTTACAGCCTGTGTGGCGGCTAATACTTACAGCCATGGTAAGACGCAGGTGAGCCCTCTGATCTGCCGTACTCTTCGCTGTAGGAAGTGGAGAGGTTGGGTTGAGATGAGCCTCGGCCAAAACCCATCTGACTGCTCCCAGTGGACACCTGGGCCATACGCTCTTTGGTCTTCAAAGCCTGAGACCTAGTAAGACCAAAAAATACTATGATCAGTCATCTTGACTAAAGTTAAGGTTCTTATCACCCTTAGCGCGACGTTCAAAGGACAAAATAAGCATGAGGTATAAAAGGTTAATTGCTCTTTGGAGACCTAGCACACCAATTATGAGATTGAGTCTATTTCCAAAACCACCCTCATTCTAAAATGCCACAACATTACCATTAATTAGAGTTAAACATGCTGCCAACAACAAATGATGAAGCAACCCCCTTGGGCCAACTAGTGCTGGAAATTATGCAATGCCCTGTTTTTTTGTAAAAATTCAAATCAGAAAACAGATGGATAAACAAAAAAAACCAAACCATATGCAGACATTTTTTGAAAATGGGTATTTTCTCATCCAAAAAAATCAGTCCATACAACTTTCGTTTTACAAAAACAACGTCAAACTCGTGCTGGAGTTAGCGTCTAACACAAGCCCTTTTTAGATAGGAATTGTGCAAATTTGCAGGAAAGCCCAATCAGTCTTCGTTCAGCATTGGCAGTATAAAAGCAAAATTGGGGAGTGCTGCAAAGTGCTGCCTACCTACTTTTGTTTATACAGAATGCGCCTTTTTTGGGGCAATGGGGGCGTGAGCAAGTAACAAAACGTGTAGTTCAGCGTGTGACGTAAACAGTGACATGGGAGGGAAGCCGTGGATAGTCAGTCCTTCGGTGATACTCTTGTAAGTCGACCCGTTCTTCACCGCCCCTGTCATCTGACGGTTAATGGCCTCTTCATTTGCGAGGGCAAGGAGGACGCGCAATTCCTTGTCTCCCCAGTTGCTCATCTTTACAGTGTCTGTCAGGTTTGCGTTTCCCTCTTGCTACTAGCTGCACGCTAATTCCTGCTATCATCTGTTTCCTGTTTATCCACCACCAGTGGGTCGCACGTGCGGCGTCATCAACAGCTCCTCCTATAAATCTTCAACAGCTCCTCCTATAAATCTTCAACAGCCCCTCCCGTTGTGAAAGGACGCCTCGGTCTGTTTAAACTAAAAGGGTTTCGCCAATATGACTACCCTCCGAGGCAGAAAACTGGGCACCTCGGATCAACTCAACTCTGGCTCTGTGTGTCTTAACGCTTGCCGGCAAAACGACCCAACATTCGTGGAAAATCTGGCAGTGTAAAAGGGGCTACAGTCTCCCCCCGTTGCAAAGGTTAACAGGTCAACATTACCCTTTTCAAAACACCTATTGGAGATCCAATAACCATTTATCCCTTTTGATATGAAGACAGAGAAGCTTACTCA
Organism: Epinephelus awoara; assembly: GCA_035609425.1. Classification (NCBI taxonomy): domain Eukaryota; kingdom Metazoa; phylum Chordata; class Actinopteri; order Perciformes; family Serranidae; genus Epinephelus; species Epinephelus awoara. The sequence goes on from CM069311.1 coordinate 9,802,257, forward strand.
AAAATACAAGTGATGCTCTGGACATGGGCAAGTTTTCCTTCCACTCATCGATAACAATCCCACTTTCAAAATTGTACAACCATCTGCTACTTAAATTGGGCCTGTTCCAAAATCGTTGTTTCTGGTGGACTTCAAACTGTAGACGCCCAGGATGGCCATGTAACATTTGGCACAGTAGAGGCCTCCATTCATCCTTTTTCAGATGTAAGGTTGTCATTAGATAAAGCAGTGCTAACAAAACATTAAAAAAAACTTGTCTCTAGCACAAGCACATTACACTAAGCAACATTGGGCAAGCGCAAACTGGGGAGATGATATCATTGTTTCCCCAAACGCTCTGTTTTACATGTCCACACTGATATATAGTAATGGAGAATAGATGCCATTTTGGTGACCTAAAAGTGTGTGGATAAGAGGCCAAAACAGAGAGGAAAATATAAGTTTTCAAAAAGATCTGTGTACGTGTAGACAGGGCCTAGATTGAATCATACAGCAAATCTTTAAGTACAGTCACAGAAAGTCACTGAAGCACACAACTCATGTCCAGAGCAGATTTTCCTTAGGACTGTTAGTCTGGAAAAGACATCAACTGTGCCACCATTTTTCAAGCGCAGTAACCTTGTTTGCACCTCGTATCAGTGGAAGAGATCCACTGTAAATGGCATAACAGTAGAGATATGGAGTAGCACAACACCCAGGGGATCAATCTTTGCTAAGCACCAACAGGTGTGGAAACACAGTGTCAGCTGTAATAAAATTGGACACACCAAAAGCACCAGTCATTGTTTAGTAGAGGAAGCGGTGCCAGGGTCTGGTGTGACGTCAGAGCCGTTTGGTCGACCTCGCTAGCTTTCGACACCACAGCTGAGAGCAGAGACAAGGGTGAATGAAGTCTAATGCTTCAACGTAAGGGACAAGGGCAAATGCAAAGTTCTATCACTGTCACACACCCAGCCTGAAGAATCAACTGACCCCTAAGGTTTTTAACTACTGTGTATCTGTTCCAAATTTGATTTAAAAAGCTCTTACCTCTCTCCTTTGAGGCGGTCCTCGTCTTTCAGTAGGACCACAAGCTGCTTGCTCTTCTCCCTGACGTTGATGCCCTGGTCTTTGCCGTCTCTGTCGATGTACTGGAAGTCCTTCAGAGTCTGGATGGCGAAGATGTTCTCCTTGCACTGCAGCGCCACTCGCTCTGAGCCTGTCTTGATCAGGTAGTCAAGCAAAGTGAGCGCCTTGTAGACGTGGCGCCAGTTCTTGCCGTGGTCGTTGAGCCGCTTCCAGATCATGCTCATGATCTCGCTGAAGGCGACCACGTTGTAGGTGAGGTCGGCGATCTCGGACATGAGCGAAGACGACGGGCCCCAGGGGTCGTTGGAAGTGGCCTCTCTGACTTTCTTCTCTGCGTCAGAGTAGTTGTTCACCATGTTCTTCATCTGGCGGCGGATGGTGGACCTCGGCATGGTCGCGGTGGGGGTGGGACAGATGGGAAGAAATAAAATGCACGCTCTCACACAGGAGAGGAGATAGGACACCAATGATGTATGGGTAGAGAGTCTAACACACACCAAGAGCTTAAATGTGTGTGCGTGCTTCAGGTGAAGCTTGTGTTATGTGTCCGTGCGCCTGTGTCCTTTCTCAAGGCACGGCCGTGGCGTGGTGTATGTGTAAATCTTCTTGTGTGCAGGTGTGTGTTGTGTACGTGTGTATTTGTTTATGAGGCTTCTCCAGGCCAGTGCAGTGTTCCTGAGTCCTCCAGAACAGCGTCTGTTAAAACCATCTCCACACACACAGTGCTGGCTGCACACATGACGACGCCATCACCTGGGACAGACAGACAAATAATCGGTTAGTGGAAGGAAGAGGAGAAAAAAAAAGACATTTAGGATATATAACAGAATAAGGACGGCGAAAACTGATGCATACTAAAAGAGAAAACACCTCAACACTTCCTTGTTATAATCAATTTCTGAGTAGCTCTCACACGTCTGAATATGCCAACAGCTTAGTATTTGTTACAGCACATTAACAACTTCACGTTTCTCTCTAAAATGTGTTAAACCAATTATCTTAACTGATCAAATGCCCCCCTCCCTAAGCAGTCATCTTTAAAGCATAGAGCAAATTTAACCTACCTTTCATCAGAAAAGCACTTCAGGAAAAAAGTCCTTAATATTTTTGACACTTTCGAATTACATGACAAGACAAACTACAAAACATCTGGTAAAGTCGTGGGTCTCATCAGACATTCTTTCTTGAAGGTGTTGGCGTAATTCCGATTTCCACACCTAAATAATGAAATTGTGAAGATAATCTGTATTTATAGGAGCAGCTGTAGTGCCTTCCTTTATGAAACTAGACTAAACAATATGTTTCATACTTTCACGCTTAGATAAGCAATTTCCATGCACTTACACAGAGCCTGCCTTCTTCTTATTGAGGAGGGCCAGAGTGTTGTGACCAAGAATTGTGTTTCCACTTTTGTAATCGCACTCGAGTTTACAGTAATCTGACTCAATCGCAAATTACAAGGTGGGGTGATGAAAATGAATAATTTCAGGGCAGTGTGTGTGATGGAAAAGTTGCTCATTGGGTGGGCTGAGAGGACAAGACATGGGAGCAGAAAATGCAAGACGAAAGCAAACACAAGATTACTTGGAACGAATTAGAAGAGCCGTGCAATGAAAATACAAAACATATAAATAGTAATCAAAAATGCTCAAACAATATTAAGATATAACTAGTGTCTCGTGGGATAATAATGTCCCAGTCACAGTGTTTCACTATCAAAAAGGTTCTACGTAGATAGTGACATGATGATTTTCTAGTTACTGAGAAAAGTTACATCATCATTTGTTCATTAATGTCACAAATTCTATGTTGTAATAGGTCTTGCTCAGTTTTCAAGGCAGATCTGACAAACACACTGCGTCTGTTTGCAGGTGTACGTAATACACTACTTTCCCAAAAGGGCAACCTTGTAGAGACATGCAAGAAGTGCTGGGCAGTATACCGGTTCTTCAAGTATACTGGTTTCCTTCTTCCCCATGATATAAATTTGTCATATTTTGTCTTACCGGTGGATAAATGATACAACTGCTATAACTCTTCAATGCACATCTGAGGGCACTAGGGGCTACACATGCTGTGTATAGTGGGAAAGGGGGACTCTGTTAACTGCGTACCCTTCTTATGAATGTTGGTAACTTAATAATACAACAATCTGATAACACACACACACTTACTCTTTTTAACAGGGAAATACAATGACGTACAACAACATTAAACTGCTGGGTAGAGAAAGCAAAGAGGTAAAGAAAGGTGTGAGAATGATGAAAGAGACCAGAGATGCACAACAGGAACTTGTGCCCAAAAAAAGAGTTGTGTCTGCCGAGTGGAAGCTTTTTGTTTTTAAAAAATATGCCATTATGTTACTTTGTCGAGCCACTGTTGTTGCAGGCCCTGGTAACACTTGCAACTTATCCCATCACCTCAGCAGAAAACACGTTGGAATACCAAGAGAGTGCAAGACTACAGTCGTCAGATTCAAGGCCATCAGCAGCGCCAGTGAAACCAGAGGGTCAGACATAGCCTTAAGCTGCATTTGCTCAAGGCTCTACATGTGACAGGAAAAGCAAGCAGTGGAGGGATATTATGAACGCAAAAACAACCCACCTATGCAAGGTCATGGTCCTGCTACAGACTGTCGAGAAAGACGGGTTCAGAGCAGAGCAATGACTGAAACAGTGGATTCGAGGTATGTCTTACTGGGGCAAAAATACTTCAGATCTATGCAATCGATTACTTGAAATTATCTCTGTAAACACTAAAATACTTAAGGTATATAGATTTTTAGTGGCTTATCTATTAGTCCAATAACAAACTGTTTATACGCTGCAACTAGTTCATGCACCCTGATTCCTATTGCATCATTGTAGGGCCAAGCAAACACAATAGTAATAAAAGACTTCAGTATAAAAATGACACTGAAATAAATGTTTCTATATTTTATATACTACTGACAGTGGAATAAGCCACTACTCCCAGTGATGAGAAAAGATAAAAAATACCGTGTTAAAACAGGAAACCACCAGAATCTTATAAAGTACTGTGATAATAATATTTGGGCACACCGCCCAGCACTATATGCAAATACCACACAGCAGCACAAAAGCAATCGCTATTTTTAGCAGAGCCGGATTTTAGGTTTTGCTTATTCAATTTCAGCATCATTCTTGAACAACTTAGATCTTAATATGCCTTTATCTATGCTCTTTCCCATCACCACAGTATTAACATTCAGTCAGTGTATCGCCACGAGAGACGCCAGCGCAATGAGTGAGTAAAAATGTGTTTCCACCCTTTGGTGGGTGGCAGGGGAGATAAACCATTTCCAGTCTGACGATGACTACAGGAGTGACTGATGACTCCTCTGTCCTGTTTCTAACAGATCAGCAGCAGCCCAGCTACTGATCACTTCCTGACACACAAAAAAGTATGGAAAGTGTGTGGACACGCACAGCTGTGTGACCTAGACATCTCATTTCCATATTCAATGAAAATGTTACTTGAGTGTGTGACATTATGATAAGAAACACACAGCTACTGTTTACGGGCCTTGTGTTTATCAAGTCGTGTCCTTATGTTTATGTGATACGGGCTGCTGAGAAAGAAAAGTCAATTCAGTGAAATGTGATAGTGTAATACGGTTTGAGCTTAGATGCAAACTCTCCACCGCAGGATCTACATAACTTGATCATTTAGTGAGATCAGTGCAGAGACTGTTTTACTTTCATTTATGACACAGTTGCACACATTCACATCAGCTGCAAACTTACCAAATCTAATTTAATTCATTGTTGTTGTTGGGTTTTTTTTGTTTTTTTTACCACTGTTCCTCTGACTGCCACCCAGGGCTGTTCATCTAGACCTAAGATGACTTCTCGCATTCAGTAATCTGATCCCTGCACCGAGCGTGCACCAACATGCCCCACGACCTGCTGCTTCCATGAACAGAGGACGAGTGTTAAGTGATTAACAGTCATTGCAGACTCTGTGTTAAATGCAACAGTTCAATGTTTCAGTTTTAAAAGGAGCAAATGGCAATGTACATTTATGCATGTGTATGCATTTGTTCCAGGAAGCTTCCTGCCTAGCAATGCTACGGAAAGACAGCTGGGAGGGACGAGGACACGAGGAGGAGTGTGAGTGTATGTGTTGGGGAAAGGGGTTAAGAAAACAACTTGGCACATCCCCTAAATTTACTAAACGCTGGTGAAATGTGATTCCTGTGGAGCATGCCCCCCTCCCAAGCGTTCCCTCGTCACCCTCCTGCACCCTGCATCCGCATGAATACAGCCCAGACCTAATGACACATCTGCTGCTATAATCACCTATTCACCCATAGCAGACAGGAAGAAGAGAGGAGAGTCTGTCTTGTCCATCCCAGCCCCCCCCAAACACCCCGGAACAACCCCCACCAGAAGACACCGCTGGCCCGCCTTCCTTCAGCCCCTCTGTGCTTAGATCATTCGAGCCCCAAGGCCCAGAGGAGAAGGCATACAAAACTTGTATGTGTGTGTCTGTGTGAAATACACAGGCTATTCATGTGTCAGTGCAGGTTCATCATGTCTGAATGACTGAGCCCGTCATTCTTGTCAAACTGCCACTTTGCCTCGTCCTTGGAAGAACAGAGGGATTACCATAAAAAACATCTAGTCCAGGGTCTACTTCTTGCAGCTTCAGATGAACTCACACACCTATTACGAGCAGCCACGCTTTCGGTCTCCTCCTCTCTCTGCCTGTCATTATCCGACTCACACACAGACATTAAAGGAAATTTGAGAAGAAATTAACTAAATTACACAAATAACAGCATCTACTCAATGCCAGTCCAGCTCCCTCATTTAAAATAATACTCTTTATAATCCAATTAGCAGTCGTTTTCCTGGATTGGATTACTTGTATACCTGTATGAATGTTTGCAATGCGGACTGCCTGTTGTCAATACTGGATTGATATTGGATTTCATTCAACATAATAGATTTTCTCTACAGCCTCTACCACTATTTCCATTTTGTGTTTCGCTTTGGCTGCCTTTGCTGCCACAGAGCTGTCACATTCATGTAGAAATCTTTGACTATCAACACATAGGATGGACAGAAGCATGGCATCAGCAGGAAACTGACAGTGCCCTGCAACAACATAAAAAATTGGGCTCAGTCCAAAGTCAGCCATAGTTTTCTGAATGGATAAGAGCAGAGAAACTACCTTGTAAATACAGCCTACGTCATAAAAAACAGTAACCACATGACCTCCAACGTGGACTAGGAAAACACAGTGGCGTGCACCACTACATGCAAAGTCAGAACATTCAAATTTCGCCATCCTGTGGTGTCCCGTTTTAACCAAATGAGATACTGGTGAATTAACTCATAACATTATCAGATATGTGCCACAGCTAAAAATAACTGCAAAATAATTTGATAGTGTGATGTTTACATTTTAAAAATTAATTTAAAAAATAGCTACAGAAAAAAAGGGCAATTACTATAAAATGCCTGTGGAAACTTTTACTGTACATGAAAAACAAGTGATCTAGCAAAGCCATTTCCTGTGCAAACCCAAGGCTATTACGCTAAGTGAAGGCTGGGACACAGTGTCATGTTGCGTCATGTCATTAGGGTACAACATATGTATAGTAAAGTCTGGTATGCTAAAAGCAATTCCACACAAGGCATAAATCTGATAATAATGTCACTGGTTCATTTATCAGTATCATATAGTAAACAGTCCTCACACAATTATTTCAAGTATATAATGTATGGAACAGACTGACATGCCCATGTAGTGCTCTGGTGGTGCTTATCAACTTGCTTAAGTGTAAATCAATTCCTCTGGCAGAGGAGACATCTAGACTCAACTGCAGGATCATTATTGGGGTTGATCAGACCGGTTTTAATGGATCACATCAACAATAAAAAGTCTGATAACTTTCCGGTAGTGTTTGATGCTGCCAGTATGACAGCCATCAAATATGCCAGATCACACTTAGTTAAAACACTGAGCATGGTGAATGAATGACCTATACGTGAACTGCAGAGCACAGCACACAAAAAGTAGATGCCACGGCAATGTCAAAAACTATACAAATAATTAGCTCAGGGTCTGTGTCACCAACCGCTCTACGTCAAAGTACTTGGACATGAGTCAGTAAAAAGTGATTGATGTCTACAACAGAACCACATCGGTGGAGAAGCATAATCTGGCTTAGCAGAGGACTCACAGCAGTTGTTGCTGTGCTGATTTCAAAGTGTTGCCAGTACAGAAAAAACAGAGTAGAGACTGAGGAAAGGAAGGCATAGTGTGTGTGGGACAATGTCATGACCTATGGATATTTGCCAGGAACATCCCAATACGACACTAAATATCAACCACGAAGACAGTGGAGAGAGAGCAGTCTGATTGCTAGGATACAACCAGCCAAACCTCTCACGGGTGTGTGTGTGTGTGTGTGTGCGCGCGCCAGTGTCTGGGTGTGTCTTGGCAAACCCCAGGTAAAGTGTGATTAGCAACAAGAGTTGAGAGCAGTACACCAAGAACAGGTCTGCCTTGCCAGGCCCAAACAACAAGTGTAAAGCTGATCTGGAGATAGAGGGCTTGCACAACCGAGTGCCTGTGTGTGACAATATCTAGCATGACACCAAGTTACCCAGCTGGTTCCTTCACCACCTTCATTTAGACACGATCTCGGTGTAACCACAAGCAGCATACACCCGTAATTAATCTTAAACCACTCAGCTACTCAAGGATTAAGTTCCTTCAAGCCAAAGTAACAATCGTATCAAGTCAAACCCAAGGAAAATCCAACCACTACAACGTGTTTCAAAAGAATTTAAAGTGACTGTGAGTGTGTATGAGTTGTGATGAGCATCAAGCCTGAAGCAGGGAGGAGAAGCCACCTTCTGATCGGCATGTCACCCCGCCTTTTGTCCTCCCTGGCCGGCTGTGAGACAAAGCCAAGTCAGGGAAGGGAGGAGGACGGTGATGATGCATCTGTCACCCACTGTGACTGACTGATCATCCTGACAATAGACAAAGCCCTGCCCCTCTCTGAGGCCACGTTTATATGTGCAGCTCTGAATACAAAGCTCACATCCGAACACCACTGTAACTTACCCCACAAAATAACCAAACCGTACCACCGACCAGTGTCTTGAGGTGTTGACGCCTGCCTACCTACCATCGGGTTAGCCGATTGGAAACGGAGCGAGTAAACAGACAGCGCCCACACTGTGAAGAATTTCCCTAAAATCGCAAATAAGCACGTCAAGTTTTGCCTTGATGACTCACAACAGCATGATCTAACTCGGCAGTCGCCTCGTTCAAAGCATGCTTAACTGGTGGAGGAAATAATAATGAAGCCGCTCCCAAAAAACGGGAAGAAAGGGAGCAAATCACAGCGTTTCATTGAACTGATGTGATTGATAGCGCTAAGCTAAAGTAGCGTACGCTGCCTCAAACACATTCCCAATGTATTACCTGTTTGAATTGCGGGATAAACCCGACTGTAACAAACACCTAACTTTATGAAACGCCACTTTAATACAGTGGATAGAATAACAAGCCCGTTTGCGACTCACATTCGCCGCTAACGTTAGCAAGTTGAGCAAACTTGCGGCAAGTAGTTGTCGCTAGCTAGCAAAATAAGCTAGCTAACATCGTTAACTTGCTTACGTTGGTTTAGTTAGTCAACTCAGGTGATTGGAAAAGGAAAAGTGTGTATCCCGACTGCATTTTTATGTCCATCTATTGCATGTTATGACCCACTCTGTTTGCCATTGAGGTTGATATTAGTGACTGTAGACACAATCACTGACCAGCGATCGTTTCCAATACGAGATCAAAACTTGCCCTGGGAAAAAAAAGTTGGATCAAAGCTAGCAAAGCTTATGTTACGTTAGCAAGCGGCAGACCTGCTCTCTCCCGCAATTCGGCTAAAAAAACAACTGTTGCTCACTCAGCATCTATATTTAACACAAAGCTTACATTTTTTGGATTCACAGTCACTTCCACGCCTAACTGATACATACACAAGCATTCCGGCCAGCTCCTAAACGTATTTATACGCTAAGACATCCAACTAGCATGCTAAGCTAGTTAGCATTCCTTCAAGCTAGCAGCCAAGACGGGTGCTCGGTGGAGACATCACCAGAGCAAACTGGATTACAGGACAGCCTGGAAAAACAAAACAACTCGACTGTCTTGAAAGCCGACGTGAACTTACCATGTTTTTTGGGCCACGTCAGGTTCAATTGTTAGTCCAGGGATATAAAACCATAAACTAGTTGCGCGAATTCCAAGGGAAAAAATCAAAATAGAGTTCTTATTGCGGCGTTCAGGGAGCTTGTTGCGCCTCCGCCTAGCTATGTGTTGCTAATGCTAAGCCAGCTAAAGCCAGGCTACACGTATCTCCTCCTCCAGAACATGGCGGGCAAAGCGGGAGGGGGGGAAGCTGGGAAGGGTGTGACCAAGGCGGCTTGACTCGCCAGGGGCACAGAAAATCCCTTCACTCCCTGGTGAAAACTGCAGTCATGTCAACCATTAAGTCATAAATGTAACGCTGCAGCAACAGGGCAGACCTGTTTCAGAGTCACCATCATGACACTTCTATATATTTCATCCCAAATTTCCACAAGACTGACATGCAGGGTGGGCCTGATCTTTGGGAGAGGACACAAAATGCCTTTTAAAATGGAAAACTACAAGGATATGCTGTTTTAAGACACACTTCCTGTCTGTTGTCCTCTAGCTGTGTCTGAGCAGGCCTTTCAGGTTCATCAGGTTCCTCTCAGGAAACTAAAATATCCTCCTTTATCGTTAAAGTTGTACCACAGGGAATAAAATAGGCAGGCTTAGAAGGAAATCAAGTGCATGTCATGATTTGCCAGTGTCAAAGATAGCCTGGTGTGTGTGTGTGTGTGTGTGTGTGTGTGTTACAGGTGTGTCCGAACAAGCCGCAAACATTGCAGGACAGCATTCCATCACTCAGAGTTTTCCACTGTCTCTGTGCAACCGTCTCATCATTTAAATAGAGGGAGGGACATGGTTTCACAGATTTCAGACACACATGCATCACACATTAAAATCAGGTTCTATGAATAGACTTGAAAGGTTCCCAGAAAAGTGTACAGAGAGCTATGAATAGACATCTACATGTGTACATGGAGGGTGCGATGCTTAAAAATAGAGGTAGGGATCAAAACGTCACATGCAGAGAAGTTGCCAACACCTGCATACCACCTGTGTGCTGCAGTATGATGGCCAATGAGGTGTCTGTAAACTTTTCTGGCTCACTATTAACATGCTGTGCTTCCTGAGGTTTTATTTTGGTCCTTTTCTCCTTTCATCATCTCACCGGAGCTTCACTCTCTGCTATGTTCAGAGCACAGGATAAGCCAAAGAAAGCCTAAGCCAATTGTGTCCGTCGGCCTGGGCGTGAGAGTGAGAAAGGGAAAGAAAGACAGACTTGGACGTCATGGTGTGAACAGGCTGTTTCAACAATACCTTTCTGTTATCAGGCACACTAGTTTTATGGCTTGAAACAGAACACAGTTGACATTTGCAAACCAGGATGCAAGAAAAACACTGATTACTGTTGTTACTGATTATTAACTAACGCAAGACCTTCACCAAAAATGTTTTACTAGCTGTGTTTTTTTTTACACACTGATAGTGACCGAAACCTGGCAATTGCTCTCGCTATCATCTTGGATAAGCTTTCTTTTTTTTTGTTGGTGTGAATTCAGTAATGTGAGCTGATGATTCACTGCCATGGACTTAAAGGCATCCACATTAACAGCACAACTCCTGAAACTCAGCAGAAGAGTCAATATTTAGCTCAGATATGATCTCATTCAGAAGAGGATTATGAACCAAAGCTGGTTTGTTCAGCAACACAAGAGGTGACCGAAGACGGAGGTCATGTTTCTGTGTGACTGAATATATATGTGTGCGTTTGTGCGTGTGAATATAGAATACAAAATAAAAACATTTGTTTCACACTGCTTTCTCATCATGTTATGCAAAGACAAAAGACCCTGACTTAATTTTAAAGGTCCAGTGTGTAGGATTTTGGCAGATATATTTTCAGATATAGAATGTAATATAAAAAATGTGTATTTCTTAGGTGTGTAATAACCTAAAAATAAGACACATTATGTTTTTGTGTCCTTAGAATGAGCCATTAATCTACATTACAATATTATATGTATTTTATTTATTATTTCTTTTATATCATAATCTTTTATAATCATGTAAGTACTAGTGATAAACACTGTAGCATAATGCACATTTTCATTTCTATTTCATTTTATTTCATTGTTTTATATTTACATACATCTATTTCATACCTTTAATCTTACTAATTATAATTCTCTGTTTTTTACATCAGAGTGACTGTCACGAATTGTAAGTTTCCCTTGTTATTTCTGATTCTGATTCTAATACATAGATAGTGGGGCCACGTGTCCGGGAAGTGCCATGTTGCACCACCATCTTTCTACAGTAGCCCTGAACGGACAAACCAAACACTGGCTCTAGATAGGTAGTAGTAGTAGTGTCTGAAAAACACAGATTTTTTTTTAAAAACATGAAACAGCTTTATTCAGTGTTTCTACCAGTTTAAATCCACCGGTCTGTCTTTTTTGGAGAAGAAGAGACCTTTGTGGATAACTCGGCTCCTGGTAAAAATCTCCTGAACAATGAACGCTGAAGGAATTCTAACAAGTATTAGTTTCACCTGGTTGCAGTCTGCAACAATCGTCACCACTAGATGCCACCAAATCCCTGTAAATCTTACACACCCTTCCACTCACTGTTGTTTTTTGTAAAATAAGAAAGTCAGGGAAATAAAATATAAATAGTGGGGGCGGCACGGTGTTGCGGTGGTTAGCACCGTCGCCTCAAAGCAAGGGGGTTCCTGGTTTGATAGGCTCCCACCCCCCATGACCCGTAACAGGATAAGCGGTTATGAAAATAGATGGATGGATATATAGTGGGTTGTGTTTGCCCTTAACAACATAAGGTTGTGTAGAAACCAAGGCAAAATCCCCTGTGTTTTGTTGCACTTAGCTTTGTACCCATGTATGAATTTACTGTTTTTGGTGTGGCAACAAACAGTTTTGAGGGTTAAGAAAATAATATTGTAAGATTTTGTTTTAATTCAATGCAAATATTAGTTTACCCAATTTATTCCTTATGATGTGAGTCAGTAATGTATCATCAAAAGGCAATCAAAGAGAAGTGGTTTTTAAAAACTCACAAATTGATTTATTTAGTTAGTTTAGGGTCAAAGGTGAAGTTGGAGCTCAAGATTTTTATGCAGATACATTGTTCCATTTTTTTAAAATACCACATGTCCAATAATATGCCTATAATTAGTTCATAGCTGCACACCAACACAACTTTAAGGTCATTTCTCTAAGGTCTGCACTGTGGGAAGTTCAGGTCTCTTGCCTTTGTAGGGAAGGCTATTTGATTGTTATCATATTTCCCTCTGCGCTTTATCAAGCTGGTGCAAACCTGAACTGTGCTGCTCCACTGACGGCAAAATATTTGCAATGTGAATGCAGTGAAGGTCAGGAATGTCTTACAATGTGCGGTTGCCTCCTGCAGATCATATCACTCCCCTGCAGGTCCAGTTTCAGCCAGTAGAGGTCAGGAGAGTTCTACTTTTATCACAAGACTTGATCATACTGTTACGTGGAGGTAACTTAGGAGGTCCTTCTAACTGAACCCCTGCAGCCATGTGTGTCCTTTAATATGTGATTAGTGCTGGTGACCCTTAATTTAAAAAGTCATTAAAGCTAATTAACATTAAACACCATAGCCTGCCTGCTTTCATATAATTACCCCCGTTCACAACACTCATACCCTATTAGAGACTCAGTGGGCCCTTAGCTTCACTATCTGCACCCTTAGGTCTAACGCACTGACCGAGGCTTTTGCTGTTCATATACAAGTATAATTAGTAGCACAGCCACCGGCACAGGATTGGTAGAGTAGCATGAGGTAGTTTCATAAGCACCTGACCAGGATCGTAAAGTCCACGCCATTATTAATCATTATTATTATCATTAGCAGTGTCACACTCCAGCATTCTAAGCACAGACTGCAGTAAATCACAGTTAGAAATGCAGCGACACATGTGAGTCATGTTCATTTGAATATCATTCGGCAGCATGTGTGAGCATAGCGGTTCACATGAGGAAACTTGCAGGCAGACAAACAGGTCGTGGTAGACGCCGCATAAATTACTGATGCATCAGTTTCAAAAGCTACAAAGTTATGTAATGTGGAAAATGGAGGAAAGACTGGCAGGATTCAGTCTGTGGCCTGCAGTGGGACACGTGGTTCCAAATCAGCAGAAAAGCAGAAGAAGACAGAAAGCATGAAACAGGATCATATGTAATACCTGCCACTCCTGCCAGCTTATTAGCTAAATCTTTTGATACGTGCAAATGGTATTATGCTCGCTGGGGGCTGCTGTTAATTCTACCTGAGGTAGGTGAGCAAGAATCAAAAGTGCTTTAACTGTTTCAGCAGTTACCAACACAGTCACCAGAAGAAAATGTTCTGCACTTCATGGACATGTTACTTATGTCTGTCACATACATGTCATATCAACATAGCTTTGATTTCATGTTTATGAGCTCTCTTTGTCATTGAGATGAGGTAATGGTGGATAATGTGACACCAAGGCAAGATGGCTGCCAAACTGCAGACCACTGTTCAAGATCAACAACATTTGGTGTTTTAGTGAGATATTGGTGGCATTTTCAAACGGGATTGTACCATTAACCTTTCGGTCCCTCTTAAAAAAAGCCGACACCCGTCCCCTTCAGGACGTTTTTCGTCCGAGAGGGACCGGAAGGTTAAACAAGATTTTTTCTTTGAGATGTCAACGGCATTTCAAGCCGTAATAGTACCATCAAGAGCAGATGTTTCTTAGCGAGACATGAGCGGCATTTCCAGCTGTGACTGTGCCGCCAAAAGTTGGTGTTTTTTAACCAGACATCAGCCGCATTTCCAGCAGCAATTGTGTCACCAAAAGCGGGTATTATTTAGCAAGACCTCCGCAGCATATGCAGTGGTGATTTTACAACAAAAAGCAGATATTTTGTTAGAGAGACATCAGCAGCATTTCCAGCGACGACTGTGCCCCCAACAGCAGGTATTTTTTAGCAAGACATTAGCAGCACTTCCAGACTTGATAGTGCCACCAAAAGCAATGAGTTTTCTAACGAGATATCAGCCACATTTACAGCGGTGATTGTGCCCCCAAAAGAGGGCATTTTTTAGGATATCTGTGGCATTTTCATCTGTGATTGTGCCATCAAAAGTGAGGCCTTCCAGTATTTCCAGTGGTAGGTTTGCTTCCAAAAGTACAAAAGTAAGTTTTTTTAGCGAGATATCTATGGAATTTCCAGCTGTGTCTGTGCCACCAAAAGCATTGTGTTTTATAATGAGATATCAGCTGCATTTCCAGCACCGATTGTGCCCCCAAAAGTGGGCGTTTTTTAGAAAGATATTAGTTGCATTTTCATTTTTGATTGATTGTGTTTTGACAAAACTTTTTAACATTTTCAGTGTTAAGTTTGCTACCAAAAGTGAATTTTTTTAGCAGGACATCTATGGCAGCAATTGTGCCCTGAAAGTGGGTATTTTAGAAAGATATCAGTGACATTCTCATCTGTGATTGTGCCATCAAAAGTGAGTTTTTTGAGAAGACATTGTGACATTTCCAGTGGTGATTTTGTAACCAAAAGTGAGTTTAATTGACGAGCCACCTATCGCATTTCCAGCCGTGACTGTGCCACCAAAATGTGGTGTTTCAAGCCCAAGCATGATCTTCCTAACCATAACCAAGTCATTTTTGTGTCTAGAGTGTTGCTCAAATGTAAGGTAACACAGAGTTTCAGCATATTCACCACATAGTGACATAGAAATGTTACATATCCATGATTTGCATTTACACATTTGGAGCACACATAGCTGATGTGAGTTTAACTCGAACCCTCTGGTTAACAACAGCCATCAACAGGCAGAACACAACTCTTATAAGTGATCATGGAAAACCAACAAAATGACATCCTGAAATCTATAATTCAAGGACTCTCGGGGAATCAGTCTGCCTTTTTGTTTGCACATCATGGTGTCGTTTCCAGCCCGTCACTGTTGTTAACAGACTCTCTGGTGGTTACCATTCACCCCCAAACTAACTGATGTGATCTGAACCAACAGTAACAGAGGAAACATTAATAATACACACTGTTAATCTTACTCTGCTGCAAGGAGCCATAATAATACAGCAGCATAACTTGATGCAAAATGTGATTTCCTTTTAGTGTTTAATTTACTATAAATCATTACAGCTTTCACCCACCGTGGTTTGAGCATCAGCGAACACACTCTTATCCTTGTGAAAGTGCTGATGCAGATAGAGGTCAATGATGTTTCTACAAAAATCTGTATAATTACAGACAGGCTGTGAGTAATTACTATTTTACTTGACATATAAGTTTTCAAGGGTGAGCACAACAGCGGGTCTCCGTTACACACTTTATCTGTGTTTCTGGGATTTTCTGTGCATCAGTTTTTCAATGTTTTAAATGAACAAACCCTCTGATTTGCTTCTTCTCATGCCGACTCAGTGATGAAATATGTCACTCAAACACGAACAGAAGAGTGAGCATCTGCTCCATCTGCTCAGTGTTTGAGGAGATCCAAAGGTTTCTAACTGAGTTCACAAGAAGCTTTCGAGCCAATTTAAGATATGAATAATCAGATCATTAAATCCGAATTCCTTGCAAAACCAGTGAGAGACGTGAAGAGAAAAGGGGGATTACGGGGAGCGGAAGAGAGAAACTGGAGATAACAAAGTATCAAGAGGACAATTTAATGTGAGGGGAACAAGAGGGGAAGAGAATCAGTGGACACAGACGAGAGATTTTCTTTTTCTGGAAACAGAGAAGAAGAAAAGAGCAAATTAATGAGGAGCTGGGCCTTCAGACTAAACAGATGGAGAAAGGCAGAGTTGTCGCTGTCTTTGAAGGGAAGTTGAGAGACTTTGTGCCCACCTGCTTTTCCGTCGTTGCCCACTTGCTTCCGTTCTCACACACACATACACACTCATGCAAATCTGTGTGTGCCCTCTGCGTCAGTGCCCCTGACAGGATGAAATGTTTTCATCACTCAGGCAGAAAGCTTGCATACTAGATGTGCCTGTGTGTTGTTGGCAACTCATGCACCACAACTGCAGGCTACTGATTTTTTCCCCACACAGACAATGAGATGTCAGTTAAACACTTTATTCAATAGATTTATGAAGTAAAAATCCCTTAGTATTAATAGACAATGTGCTACTGGGCAGTTGATGCAGTACAACGATAATAGCTACACAGTGTTAACACTCGTTGTTGAAAACATCCGGTGTTGTCTTCACTGGAAATGGACACAGGAAGTGATGTAAGTGCATCAGCTGAGTTCAGTGAACAGAAGAAAAGGGTATGAGGAGTGAACACCACCATGGCTGAGGAGACAAAGAACAGAACCACCTACAGAACACTTGACAAACAAAGAACAAAATCCAAAGGGGAAAAAAAATACAAAAGTAGCGCCCACGCTGTTTGTTTGAGAAGTGAGGCTGGGAAGTGCCAACAGGAAGACAACAGCAGCGACCAATTAGCACAAAGCTGCTCATAGAAATGGAACAAATTGGCTTCGTAAGCGTACAGGTGGATTGATTTCTAAATCATCTGACGCTTCGTCATCTTTGACTTACACATAAAAACAGAAAACTCTGATGTTGAAATCTATTTTCATTCTTCTTCAGTATTGCTGTTCAGCAATTATTATACAACTATGTGTGGCGCTTCCTTTTTAAGATTCTATATATGTCCTGGTGTGTAGGACCTCATGGGAAATCATAAAGGGGCCAAAAAGTAAAGCTTGTGCTTTGGCGCTCGAGCTGAACCGCAGTTCCACTTCCTCTCCCTCTCTTCCTCTTCTATTCTTCCACCACCACACATCCAGCCCTCCTGTCTTCCTCTTGCAGGCCCTCTTCTCATGGCTGAGTCAAGTGACCAGCTGACTGGGGATTTCCTGGACAGGTCATGCTATTGAAACCACAGTGCGTCCATGCTTTCCTGCTGTTCTGCTTTGCCCAGATCTGTTTAGTTCTCTTCATTTTCCTCAGCTTTTCTCTTCTAAATAATCATCTCACATTTTTCTGTCTGTTTTCAACATGCTAGCTAGTTTTAAATACTGTATATTAAAATGAAAGGGAAGTCGTGCTTTAGAGTCTCAAGAATGTCCATGTTTTGGGGGTTTACAGATGGATTGCACTGCAGGATAATTTCGCAAAGAACAAATAAAAACACATAACTCAGGATTCTGAGCAGCCACTGACAGCAGCAACATTTCTCATGGCACATTTTGACAAGGCAAAAGGGCGAATGCTCTCTCATTCCGTGACAGCTCGTGGCCTCGATGTGCAGTGTGGAAAATTTAGACCTCACGAGAAAGAGCTGAAGTTCACATATTGTATCGTACACCAAAAAGAGATTAACTAGCATTGTTAAGTATCATATTTGGAGCAAGTACTGATGCACCACACTTTTCAGCGCAGAAATCAGTGACTACTTTAGCTCACAACACCTGAGCCTGCTGGGTTTTATTACTGAATACTGTTATGTGTCATGGCATATTCAGGTTCTTTCATTCACTGTGACTGAAGATAACTGCAATTTAGTTTTGATTTATCAACAATGTCTACTGGTGTCAGAGACCTGAAGGGGATAACCATCCTGACCAGTCACATTGTGTGTGGTTTCTGCATGGTGTAAGTGACGTAACTGTTGGAGACTTTTTTGTAACACACAGAGGACTTCTTGGTATTAATAAGTGGTATAGTTTATCTGTAATGCAGTGCAAATGTTGGCATTTTAAGTTTCTGCGAAGCATGGCTACGCTACATTTATATGTTTCATACGTATCAAATCATCGTTTCTAAAGAGCCATATTCCTGATTATCTATCTCAGCTAACTTTGTCTTCGGTAGGAGGACAGGATGGTGGATGACATGACACATAGGCGAGATCGCTGCTAAACTGCAACCACATTTCAAAACCAACAAACAACAAAACAGCATTTTAAGATGTGATTGCACCTCCCAAACTCGGGTTTTTGGTGAGAAATCACAGCATTTCCAGCAGTAATTGTGCCCCCAAAACTGGTCTTTTTTAGTGAGACATCGTTGGCATTTCCAGCAGTAAATGTGGCACCAAAGCCAAAACATGATCTTTTTCCTAACTCTAACCAAGTGTTTTGGTGCCTAAACATAGCCACATGTTAGCTACACGTAAACTATAGTGTTAATGATACATAAAGACACACAGTTCCAACATATCCATATTTGTTCTGGTGGTTTGCTGACAATATATACTATAAATCAACGCGATTTCTTGACATTCTGATCCCCATTGGTCTTCCAAAGCAGCGGGTTAGCTGTGTACTGCCATACTAGAAGAACAATTTCAGCAGGAACAAATATTGTCCCTGATGCCCCTCCAGCCTGCAGACTTTTCAACTTCTGTTTTGGTTAAATCTTGCAGGTGAAGCGAGGAAAAATGAAGTTGCATTTAGGCTTCAGTTACACCCACAGTGTGTCAGTGTAATTTCCTCTGATCCTGAGTGTGTCCCTCCAGTATTGAGATGAAAAGCTCTTCTCTGGCAAACCTTATTTTTCACTCTCCACTACTTCCAACTTGACTCCGGGGCACTTGTGAATTCAACTCAGTGAATGAATAAAGTTGGGTCGTGTGATCTGTCCACTGTTAGCTACCTGCTGCTGCTGTCAGGCTCACAGCAGTAAGTGAGAGAAGCCAAATTGTAATGTGCAAACTCAATGCTGGCTATATCCTCCATCCTTTGCTCTTTTTTCTGAGACTTGCGAATGTTCGTCCAGCTGCCCAGTTACCCTTTTTGCCATGTGGGTGTGTACGAATAGAAGTCTCTGCTTGGTGGACATGTCTTCTCTTTCAGTGCTCCACATGTAACCCTGGATGCCTTGCAAATCTTGAATGCAACTACTGTCATGGTGGACATACAAGTTAGATAAGTATAAAAAGCGAGACACTCTGCATATGGCGGGCAGGAGGGGCAGTGGATGGGTCAAACATACATGGACTTCCAACCAGGAGACCACTGTTTGTGTCCTGTCCACACATTCTGATTTAATATTATTAAACATCAAACTATGACGCTTGAGGTGCCCTGTGTCGGTTCTGAACATGAAAGAACAGCGTGCTAATATATGTTCATTACATGCATTGTTCATTCATTCATTTTCCGTAACCACTTATCCTGTTGGGGGTCACTGGGGAGGCTGGAGCCTATCCCAGCCGACATTGTGCGAGAGGCAGGGTTCACCCTAGACAGGTCACCAGACTATCACAGGGCTGACACATAGAGACAGACAACCATTCACACTCACATTCACACCTACAGACAATTTAGAGTCACCAGTTGCACCTGCATGTCTTTGGACTGTGGGAGGAAGCTGGAGCACCCTGAGAAAACCCACGCTGACACAAACGCCACACAGAAGGGCTCCCGCACCCTGGGTTCAAACCAGGAACCCTCTTGCTGTGAGGCGACAATGCTAACCACTGCACCACTGTGGCGCGTTTTCCAAATAAACCTTTGTCTTCAAAGGTAATGTACAGGTTTATTTTCATATGTTAAAGCCACAAAAACATTCTAAAATAAGTATGTTTGGTTATAACATCACTTTCTCACTCTTTGTACTGTGGTAGTTTCCCAGAGCGTCAAAAAACTCCACCGCATGGCCCGTCTCATACCGAGACTAAAGGGTGCCTCTGTGCAAGCATCAGTATTTAAAGGAGGGGAGTGGTCCTATGTGAAACCAAAAGCCAATGTACGTTACATAACGATGCGAAGTACAAAAAAAGTAATGTCATTTTTGTCTCGTATGTAGTTATTTAAACCAAAACCACAATCTGAGCCTGAACTTAACCCAGTTTTTTGCCCTCTAAGCCTGTTTTTCTATCCCCAAACTCAACCAAACTCTGGTCATGTCACAACTAAACTGTGACTGTGCATAATAAACGTTTCGTTGGCATTGATTTTGTGTTCCCAGCACATAATTTTCACACATTTCATGCCCACCACCACCACATAGACATCGTGTCCATTTCATGTATTTCTATGAGAATGTGCTCAGCATGTATGTACAGATAGGGGGGGTGGAAAGAGGAGATTAGAGTTTAACAAAAGGGAAATAAAGCTCTTGTTATGGCTGCTGGCCCAGGAACTACACACTGAGAGTGAATAATATACCCGATGAACTTCTTTTGTATTTCAATAAAGCAAGTTAATAATTCAAATGTTTCCCTTTTTGGATGTATTATTCCTTCACTTTCCCTCACCTACACCTGACCTTAATGTAAGTTTCCATCTTTAAAGGTGTTAAAAGAGCCAGCACGAGCTGACTTTACACCTCCAAGGTGAGAATCTAAAGCTAAGTCACACGGTGACAGAAGTGCAACGACAAACCACATACTGATACAGGCAACTGATTGAAGAAACACACACACATAGAATCCACAGAAGCCACACCAACTGTGTGAGACAAATATATACACAGGAAGTGCCTCCCACTCCCTTGCCCCTACTTGCTGTGAGTGTGTGTGTGTGTGTGTGTGTGTGTGTGTGTGTGTGTGTGTGTGTGTGTGTGTGTGTGTCTCTCTCTCTCTCTGAACGTTACTCATGGTGGTGTGTTGCCGAGCAGCAGCCAGTCGTGTTTTTCCCCTCGCCGAGCTCACTCTCTCTCATCCTCTGCTCTGACTCTCTCGCGTGCTCTGTGGCTCAGCGGACGGACGAGACCTCTCCTCTCTTGCGCCTCTTCTTTTCTCTCACCTCGTCTTGTCTGTTGTTTCATTGAATCCTCTTCCTTTATCTTTTTTTTTTTTAATTATTTGTTTTTATTTCTCTCTTTCTCCCCCCTTCGCCCTGTGCCAGGGGCATTAGTGGGGGTCCCAGAGAGAAAGAGAGTGTGTGTGTGTGTGTGTGTATGTGTGTGTGAGTGAGTGTGTGTGTTGGGAGGTTTCGGCATGGAAGCAGTGGCACTTTATACGTTTCGTGCCACAGAGGGGGATGAACTCAGTTTCAACAAGGGAGACTTGCTCAAGGTAAGGGAAATAATTTTGTGACTTCATCTATCTATCTATCTACAAACATACAGCACGTTTCACATGGATCAGAGCAGCGCAGTGGTCCAACAGATGAACCACCTCTCTCTTTCTCTTTCTCCGCCTCCACTGTGATAATTACAACAATTATAACTTTAGCGTCACCCTCTGTATCCAGGTGCTACTGTTGCCAACTAAAGAAAAGAGCTGTATGACAAACCAGCCAATAGATGAACTGCTCTTGTACTGAATGTTAAAAGCAGATTTGATTTTTGAGAAAGGAACTGCAGCTAAAAAAACTGCACAGGAATATGTGATTTAAAGTTCCAGTGTTCAAAAATAGTTTGACATTTTGGGAAATGCACATACTCTCTAAGATTAATGCCACTATCATGTCTGTACGCTGAATATGCAGCCGGCTAACTTAGCTTAGCATAAAGAAGAACTGGCCATGTACCTGCATTTAAAGCTCACTAATTGAGCTATTATATTTCAATTGTTTATTTTAATTTAATTGTTTAAAATGGCTTTGTATGGTTCATTATGTGCTCATTATCTGTTTCATGGTCGGGGCCAGTAACTTCCTGGAGTTTCTGGTATGGCGTTTTTTATGCAAAGCTAAGCTAACTGGCTGCTGACTGCAGCTTTTAGCAAACAGATAAAAAAGTGCATTCTCATAAATGACAAACCATCCTTTTAAATTATATTTTTTCTATGAGATGCAAAACAAATATTGTCTTAAAGCTACAGCTGTGTTTTCCTGATGGATAATAGGCAGAATGCAGAGCTCGGATACTCTCCGCACAGCTGGAAATTACTGTAGTAGAAAATTGTCCCTCTAAGACATCAGCAGTAAACCTCAGAATTAAAGAGCGACAGCCTCTGTGAAGACTTACTCCATGGCACCAGCTGTTCCCCGGTCAAACAGCACACGGACAAAGTCATGGCAGAAGACACAGCGAGATCAATTTCTCCACAGGGTTTAGCCTCAGTTGACCAGAGTGCAGTGCTGCTGCAGGACGAGTTTCAGGGGGGGCAGCTCTAACTTTTTCATGACTGGGAAAACCCTCATGTTCCTGCTCCCATTAAGGCCACTCGCACGTATTACTGGTTTGTTAAAGGCATTCTGGAAAATGTTGGAATAGGAATAGATGAAGCAGCTGGAAGGGAAAGACGTCATCACAAAATAACCCATGACAAGGGGATAATAACGCCCAAGGGTGGAATTTACCTTTAATTAAATGCAGTACGTTGGTATATTATTCATCCCAGACACACTCTGTTCCAATATTAGCAGCTTCTCATTCCTGCTGTCTGCAAAGTCATTGTTTTGAGTGTCATACTGCAGCCAGAATGAGCTGGCACTTCGTTTTGCTGCTTACAGTAAATAAATGGGATTTCTTGCAGTATTTGTGTGCAGAGCAGATATCACTTGGTAGAGTCTGGAAGTTTGGAGAGTCTGGAAAGTGCGACATAATACTATGTTGATGGCAAGGTCAAGAGCATCAAAGTGGACTTATACTTTTGGCCACAGTGGCACAATTGCTGTGACTAAAATGAGACCAACTCTTTAAACACTGCTCAGCTACTTTATGCAGCACATTTTCTTTTTTTCCTGCTGGAATAAACTGCTGTCTTGACTCAGCCAAACAGCTCTGGTTCAGACTCAGGTCAAACAATACTTTATAAATAATTCTTCACATTTGTTCATTCCTGCTTGCGGCACCAGATGGCCGGATCTTTACAATATCACAACAACTTGTGTAGCATCGTGTTAAATGGCCATCTTTTAAAACTATCCTAAACTGACAGTCAGATATTTGCTGTTGTTTTTGTGTATCATTTTATTAGTGTTTTTTTTCATGTCGTTCATGTGGAAATGGATCAATCAGGCTGACTGGAGTGTGAAGTCACGATGAAATGAAAGAAATAACTTCAAGTCACTGCTATGACATTCTGTTTAAAGCTGGAAGACATCGCGGCCAAGTCCAACTCAAGGGACACAAAAGTAGAGCGCCAAAACACACAATTCTTTTGTTCTCCAAACCCCAACACATGAATGTGACAATTTGGGGTTTAAATTGGATTTGGACTGTGTGACGGACTCCTCTGCCACTGGCAGCAGCTAAAACTACAGGGAGTATCCTGGTGGTGGCCTCAAGAAAAGAGCTACTTTTTCACTTTGCTTTTTGTTCACTTCCTGGTGCGAGAAAAAAGACCCTAATTCAGAAATGACGGGTGCCTGATCTCAGCCTCATTAAGAGTTTAGATATTTAGTGCATACGTTCATAGGAGAAGTGTTGGATTTTTCCTTTATGCATTTTGGGCTAATAGTATGATTGTTATTTTAAGGGTTCATTATATAACTGATAAACCCATTGGCACGGTCTGGAAGGAGCTGAGACAGTCGCAGCTGAATCAGTGGGGGTGGTCATGGATAAACATCCTATATATACATTTCCTAAATACACATAAAGATGGAGGAAATAAATTGTTAATGGATTTGACTGAGCTCAGACGAACTTAGACTGTGTGCTTTTCCCAAGAAGCAAATAAACATAGCAAGGATAGTTTGGGATTTTTTGCATGATGTAGGACTTCTACGAAAGATTTAGTGGGGTAGTCATACTATAAAAAATATGTGCAATAAAGCTCTTTTAGAATGAGAAAGGTGCACAGTTTTATGCAGGATATGCAAAAACATCAATCAGGGGATGTGTAAAAGTTCATGGTATAGCAATGATGCAATGTCATGATGCAGTGTCTGCAGAAAAATAAAGAAGAAGAGAACCTGATTATATTGCAAAGTCAAGAGCTTACGAACGCACCCCTGGCAAAGTGTAATTAAGCAGCAAAATCAAAAAGGACACTGAGAGGGTGTGACATGACAGAGGTTGGGAAAGTGGATGAAGGGAAGATGGTAGCTTTCCATTCAAATTCTGGTTAGAAGTGTTAACGTCTGTGTCTCACAGACAGACAGTGATGGATTTAAGGAATGCTTCACACTCCAAATGGCTTTTGTATATCGATTACTCACCCTCTTACGTTGCATTCATGAAGAAAACCGTTTTTCTTGCATGCCTCGGGTGAACAAAGAATCCAAAATCTGAGAGAATCCTTGATGAAGTGAAGTCACAACAACAGCAAAGCTATGTCAAAACATTTGTTGACAACTCTCACACAACTCGTGCTGTATCCAAGTCTCATTTACCCAGTCGTATGCTCAGTACATCCCAAACAGACAGCCCTTGCCAAGAGGGAACTGAACTGAACTGAACTGAGTAAAAATTATTCATGCTCTTTCTGAAGCCAGAGTCCATTAACAAAAACAGTAATTTTACCTCAGTGAACCAGGAAACTGCTGGACTACCACTGCTTCGATGCAGATAGTTTGTGTTATTGCCTGACTTTCATGCACCAAAGTCACACAGTGACACAAACGTACTGACTAACTAATGGAGGCAGTGGTACCAGCAGTTCCCGTGTACAGCGAGGTAAAATGACTGTTTTTGTCAATGGAGTCTGATTTGTTAACTTGTTAAACTTGTAAACTTTGAATGTTACTTTAGTTTTTATATGACATACAGTTTTAGTAATGAGTGGATCTTCAGCATTTATGTACAGTATATTGATTTTGGACGGGTTATGAGAACGACAGATATTCTAATCCTCACTCAGAGAAAAAAAAAAAGCGTTGTGGAGTGTAGTTCCTGTGGGCTCCAGCAACACTAAACCCCTGAGCTTACCTGAGAAGGACTAAATGCACAAACCCATTATTTTTAAATATCCCATGGAGAGAGACACTGCAGCCTGTTTCATTTTGTTCTGAAAATGTCGGCGTGCAGCCTCGTTCTGTGGACGATAAACAAGGTGCAGACTTCCATCCGTGTCACCGGTAACAAGGAAATACAGCGAGTGTTGGATGGAGCAGCCACATTTAAGAGTACTGTTTGCGGTGGAAACGCTAGGGTCTAGGTACCATGTCTGAAGGGTTATTTTTAGTTCCAAAAGTACCTTACCAAAAGTGTTTGGTATAAACAAGGCTTATGATACTGCACGAGTTGTGTGAGAGTTTGTAAACAGATGTGGTCGCCTTGACTTCAGTTTATCAAGAATTTTCTGTTTGTGAATTCATTCTTCACTGGAAGCATGCAAGAACTTTTCTTCACAAATTCACTGCAACTCCGGGTGAGTAATCAACCTACAAATGATCATTTTTGCAGAGAATTTCCCTTTAACTGAGCCCTAAATTGAGTGACGTGACAATGGTAGTCTTAAGAAAGTCCAACATGTTGTATTAACCAGCCTCAAACATAGCAAGGAGTTGTTTAAGAGGTTTTTTTTTCGCATTCAAATGAAATGTTGTCTGGCTGACATTGAAACCACCCACCGAGTGAAAGGGCAATCATTCAAGTCTGTGATTGAACCATGATTGATGCTATTGTATGAGCAGTAAATCACCCCGTAGCCTGCAACACATTTTCAAATGTTCCCACAATTTCACAGTGCCACCATTAAAGTAGGTGGTGCATGAAATGAAGTTCCTAAAGGCAGAGAGGGGACAGGACAACTTTTTTTTTTTGGCAGATGGGCACCATTGCCAAAGGAGTTTTACCATCATTAAAGGCAGGATCCATTTCACTTATATATGTTTTTAACTGTATGTCACGCTCTGCTTCCTATCAGTTTGTTTTTAGTTTATTTGACTGATGAAAACAACGAACCTCAGCTCTGTAGGGGAGATAAAGGAAATAAGGGGTTTATAAATCACTGCAAACCAAGCGGAGCAAACAAAACAACAGCTTAAAATATCAAAATGACAAGGAATGTCAGCGCTGGATTAGAATACTGAATAAAAAACGACAACAGAACAGAAAAAACTGCAGCGAGAGCAATGAAACGAGACAGGATGAAAGAGGTAAACATTAAAGCAGTTAAACCGGACCGTATCAGGTGACAGTGTGTCTCTCACAATTAGAAACTGTCCTCCGCTGCACTCACTGTTTCTGTCTAAAAAACGTCCGTCAGAAAAAGTCATTTAACATCAGCAGCTGTGGTTCTGTTGAACATAAAGCGTGACACTTCTGCTCTGTTACACGCAGCGACGCGAGTTAATGCAGTTCAGATCTGCTGGCCCCTCGGTTGTGTGTAGTCATGGAGGGCTTTATGTGGCATTTTGAACCGGCCAATAATCTCGTGTGCTTTCGGAATCTGTGTGAGTCGACGGCCTCGCTTCACATGGCGATGGATAAAAGCCACTGTACCGGATAATAGAAGATAGAGGCCTGGCGAGGAGATTGATATATAGAGAGCGAGAGAGGAATGATGTTGGCCTTTCACCCGATAGTAATAGGCTGCGTCAACATCATTATGGGCAATATTTCATCTGTGTGTGTGTGTGTGTGTGTTTGCTTTTAGATCACCAACATGGAGGATGATCCTAACTGGTACACAGCTGAGCTCCACAACAGAAAAGGCTTTGTGCCCAAAAACTACATCAACCTGCGGCCACACGCGTAAGTACTCACATACACACACACGTCTGCAACTCATCTGTAAAGCACATGAATACATTTCACACATCCAGCACTGGTCCATCTAAACAGCTCATCAGTGAGTGTGTGCCGCTCGGGGCCTTTTCTGCTCTGCTTTGGACATCTGCACTCCGGCATAAGGCAGCCTACCCAAAGGGACACACTCACTCGCTGTCTTACGTAATCACACATGATACAGCCGTGTGTGTGTTTACAGTGAAGCTGCTGGTACACCCTGTATCTCCATCAGATGGTCATACACCAGCTGGGCTCCACTTTTTTTTTGCTGTGACAAACACTAAACTGGCAACGGGGCTCGTTAATGAACACTGATGCACGGTCCAGTTGGAGCTGCTGAGTGAAGTTTGTGCACAGCGTTAAGGATATGTGTTTTTCCCTCTCCCGCATTTCTTCACACAGTCAGAATCCTGACCCCACGACCCCAACCAAGAGAGTCCCGTAATGTGGCATCCATATTGGATGTGCTCTCCCCTCATTTGAGCCATCAATCTGACTCTGGAGCACGGGCTCATGAAAGCAGAACGTCATTTATGCAAACCTTGCATCCAAACAAACTGCTCTACTAAGCAAGACTAATGAGCAAAAAAAAAAAGAGAAAAGAAATGAAAAATGGTACCATTACTTGCGCTTCACAGCTGACAACTGAAATCTGGCATTTTGGGATTTGTTTGGCATGCATATTTAGCAGCGTGCTTAAAAATAACTTCAGAAATGTGCTAATTTAACTTTTCCTCCCTTCAACCTCTCTTTTATTTCCCTGTCAGCGTTGATCTCTGCTGTTGAGAGCTGCTTTGCTTTTAAAGTCTCATTATTTCCACTGGAAATACAAACATCAAAAGTTATGATATCCAAACAAATGTTTGAATGTGTGCAGAAATGTGTTGCAGCTGTACGGATCCCAGAAAAACACAGTTCACACTCACATACATAAAACAGTAAAATCAATGACTTGTTTCTTTCTTGCTTACAGCTGGTTTGCCGGTCGTATATCTCGCGGTGTGGCAGAAAGTCGACTCAGACACAGGGAGTGTGGGGCGTTTCTGGTCAGAGAGAGTGAGAGCGCACCTGGAGAGTTCTCCATGTCCGTCAGGTAGGAGACAAAGGCTCTTTCAAGAGTTTATAGTGTGCACATTTCAGCCCAGTTGTCAAAGGAAAATGATGGCGTTGTACGTTTCTACAACTATGATGTAGCACTTATGATTACCATGACCTGGATGACTGAGAATCGTCACTGTCATGTTACATTTGCATGTTTCATAGGTATCAGGTATCATATCAACATTATGACGTGTCACATAGGCACCTGATTGAGCAGGTAATTGCTTTGCTTCCACCGGTTTTTAAGGCACCGAGTATGTGTACTTTTTAGAGACCCATCGCTGTCTTTTCTGCAGCTTTTTAGCCCCTAGACTTGGATGTTCTTTAGCGCCCCATGGCTCTTTATGCTCCTGTATTTCAGCCCCCAAATGTGGGTGTTTTCTAGCGACTTGTGGCTCATATTTTTTAGCCTGTGGCTCTTTATCCCGCTGCATTTCAGCCCCCAAATGTTGGTGTTTTTTAGCGACCCATGGCTCTTTATCCTGCTGCATTTCAGCCCCCCAACTTGAGTATTTTCTAGGGAGCTGCCGATGTCTTTGCAGCTTTTTAGCTCCCAAACATGGGTGTTTTTAAGGTAGTCATTTCTGTGTTTGAAAGGAATTTTAGGCACAAAAAGCAATTGTTTATTACCAAAACATCACTGCTTTTCCTGTTGGGATACTGGCACAAAAATTGTTCCTTTTTACGGAGACATTGCTGCACTTCCTGCCAGGACTGTGCCCCCCAAACAAGGTAATTTAAGCCACAACATGATCTTTTCCTAACTATAACCAAGTGGTTTTTGTGCCTAAACCTAACCACACATTAACCACAGCATATATTTTCAACATATCCACTACATAACGTTTAAATGCAACTTATTTGGAGTTTGCAGAAACATACAATGCCAACATTTTTCTGCCAACTGGGTTGCACACTCATACACTGTATCCTTAATAAGCCTGAGAGCTAAAACTCTTAGGTTGACTTCTATACACCAGTCTGACCTATATATTCTTTTTTATGACATGCTCTTCCTATTCTCAATGCATCCTCTTATTACTGCAGCGTCCCTGTTCCTCCACCGGGACCATTAAAGTTGCATTCAATCTCTTCTAATGCAGTCTAATTCAATTAGCAGACCTATGCAAATATATATTGTATGCTCACATCCCTGCGCATGCAGCATTGTTGTCCCTTGTTGGATCGTTAATAACATTTCGAGTGTGTGCTTGTAGACTTTATGTTGGTGGCAGGGGATCAGAGGAGCAGGCAGAGGAGGAGGGCTGGAGGATAAGGTATGGGGAGGAGGGTAAGAGGATCTGCAACCCCTCTGGCCTGATGTGAGCTAATCCTGTCTGGCACACCGTGGCATCTGGAGCTGCTGATGGGGCCGATCGGTTGTCTTGTCGGGGGGCTGACGCCGGTCAGGGATGCAGCTGAGGCTTGGTGTTGTTTCCCGGGGGTTGTGTGGATATTGGAGGTGGAGGGTGTGTGTGGAGGGGGCGAAGGGGGGGTGTCTGGAGATTGAGTTTTGGCACTAAAGGCCAGACCTGGAACTGAGGGTTGGCTCCTCTATGGGGTGCTGGTGCTCTAACTGGCTTAAGTCGGGGGTTAAGAGTTGGATTTATGGGTTGTTTTGTGGTTGGTTGTAACAAAGTCTGGGCATGATATCTCTCACCCAGTGGATTTAGGACAGGAAAGGAAGCTTCCTGCATTAAGAGAATCGAAAGGGAAAATTAAAGCGAAGGCAGAGAAGGGAGGTGCTGTGTGTAAAACAGGTTTGCCAGGAGGGGACAGAGAGGATTTTAAAGCTACTTGTTTTATTTTTTGGCTGTTTGCTGATGCCTCTCTGGCTGTTGTTGCTGGATGGTGTAGCAGCTTGAAAATTGGGTCAGGTGTTTGTGTGAGTGTGAGTGTGTGAGTGTGTGCGGTCCTCGTGTGCTGACAGCTCCCCTGTCAGAGGAGACGTCCTGACAGCAGTAACTGTGGAAACTTCAGCCCCGGCTCAGCTCGGCTCAGCTCGGTCCGGCTTTGACGTCAGCCCGTGAAAATCGGATCCACTTTCACACGCCACGACAAGTGAAGCCAAAAAAGGACTTTGTTCCATAATTTACTGGAAAACTGCTGGTGAAGTTAGAAATTATGCAACACTGTGAATGTAATGTCGGGTTAAAATACAGATTTGGGATGTTTTCATTGAAATCTCAGGGTCAGTTTCACCAAAATTTTAATTGTCACCTTAAAGGTGGCACAGTGATGCAGTGGTGCGCATTGTTGCTTCACAGCAAGAGGGTGCATGTTCTCCTCGTGTACCCTGCCTCTCGCACAATGTCAGCTGGGATAGGCTCCACCCCCCTGCGACACCAACAGGATAAGCGGTTACCGGAAATGAATGAATGAATGTCACATTAAGGTCAAGGAGAGGAACCGTGGTTCATTCTCACAGACATCACTTTAGTCAGGCTGTTGTCATGCACTATTCTTATTACATATACCTGCAGAAAGTATTGCATCAGAATTCATATTTAACTCATGTAGTTATGAAGGCTGACTAACCGACAGGGGCACCAATTCATTAGATATAAGATGAACCTTTGTACGAGGATACGTTGTCTTAGTCCATCATGGAAGTATTTCATGGTGTTAATGGTCTATGTGTGAGGATGTCAGGATTGGGTGTCACTGTGACATCATGTTATGATGACAAATAATTATATTACAACAAATCGATTTCATCAGCAAAATAAATAAACAAAATAAAATCATGTAATGAACCATCAGAAAGCTGTTATTGGGTTATTGAACATTGCGGCCTTGTTTATCATTCTAATCCAATCCAATTATGAGAAATGCACGCTGGGGACTGGGCTATAGCCACGGTGTTTAGAAACACTGAGGTCAAGGTGAGGAAGCAATTTTTAGATAATCAGGTAATTAAGAGGTTTAAAAAGCTTTATTCAGCCAAAGGAGTAGGATACTTTTCTCAGGCCACAAAGGAAGGCTTGATCCTTGACTTTAATCAGCAAGTTTTAAGATACATTGCTTTCACTGGACAACAATTGAATTTAATCGATCTTTCAGTAAGTTATGTATTATTTGTAGGCTTAAATATATTGAGTTAAAAACAACATACTGAAACAGCAATGACTTGTGAAATCACATCCATTTTTGTTGTTCTCCAACAGTGGTCTGCAGCTTGGCAGCCATACCCTCCACCTCACAATGGCAAAGTCAGCCTCTATACTCCGCCACTTTAGATTCCTGATACATATGAAATGTACAAATGTAATGCATTTGTGATTTGCAAAAAAATATACAATGCCAATGTTTTCCTCTGGTGTCTGGGTTGTTTAAAAGCTTTCTGGGGTCTGCATTAGAGCTGTATTGCCCACAGACAGAATAGAGGGGGCCTTGTTTAAGTAGAGTTTCTGTTCAGATTACTTTCTGAAAGGTGGTTATGAAAGAATATGTGGCTGGGGACTAGCTTCAGACTATGCCAGCGAATCTGTCCCAATGGGTTATTTAGTAGCTTATTTTTGGAAAGTGGAGCAAAGTGATGCCAACCTAGACTCTTATAGACAGAGATGAGGAATCCATTTTGCTTAGCTGGGCTTTCACAGTTCTCTTTGACTCAGCAGCAGATTCACCCAAAGGATGGGTTTTTGTCTTTCCTGTGTCTGAGTCTTCCAAAATGCTGTAACATAGGTCTAGTCTGAAAAAGAAAAAAAGACAGGTCTAGAGTAAAAGAGCACAGGTACATCGACACAGTTAAAAGGCAGCATGATATATTCCTTTAGTTTTTGTTGGTGGGGTATTTTTCAGCCTCTCGCTGACAAGAGACATAACTTTCACTTTTTCTCAAATGGAAAATCTCACTTCCTCCTTCACACTCTGTCACAATCACTATCAATATCAGTCCTTCCACCTACACGTAACACTCACAGCTGAATGTAACAACTGTAAAAGCTGTGCACTGTCTCTGTGAGTCATCAAAGGACACTCTTGGAAATCAGTAACAGGAGCAAAAAGCAGATGGTGCGCATGGAGGGAAAGTGGACACACTCTGATAACAACTACAACATGATATTTGAAGCTGGAGCGCACCTTTGTTTATTTCAGTTGTGTGGTCATTTTGCTTTTCTCCCTGAAACAGTACTTTTTTATTTGTGTTTTCTTTCAATCAAACTGTAAAAGCAGGCGCCACTTTCTTTTTGATTGCTGGATGTCTCGTCGCCTGATAGAGCTCAAGGTCGTTTCACCGCAGCTCAGCCCTCTATGTGCTTTTGACGTATTGTTATTTGAACAGTATGGTGGTGCGCCCACGCGTGCAGACACATATACACAGACCATTTGGTTTTCCTGTGGCCTTTGTCTTATCAGGTGACGGTCATGTGTAGAACAAAGGACATTGTCTTTGCTTTCACATTTGGATATGGTTTGCCTAAACCAAATGTATATGTGTGAGTGTGTATGTGTGTGTGTGTGTGTGAGATAGCTTGAGCTCTGTGCATTTACTCTTGTCCCTCAGGGAGGTCAATCAGGGTGTCTTTCGTTGAGATAATTATTGTTAAAAAAAATGACTAACTCCTGCCCCTTGCTACCACTGGGACACAGAGTGATGACAATGTGTGATGACGATGACATCACTGCAGATATATTTAAGTGTTGCATGTATTTTTGGCCTTAAAAATCCTCCTTTGAGTGTGGAATACTGTAAATACCGCTCACTAAAACAGACTGAGCCGTTTGTCTGTTGTTGTGACGTTCCACTGTGGATGCCACTGTTTTTGACATGGCCTCTGATATCACTGACTCATGCCTCCAGTGCCTGATGGCTCATACAGCAAAGTGCTGAATCGGGCTGTTCATTCAGCCTCCTTGCCATCACTCATCATTAGACTTTTTGCAGGGTCATTACTCCAAAGAGGAACCATAAAGGGAACTGACCCTTTAGGCTGTGCTTATTTTACAGATTCATAATCTTCTTTGAGCTTTAAGTAACACGCTGCGGACTCAGTGTCCCATGAATGTCGTCCCCTTGTGAGGCTTGATAACCCTCTGATAAAAGCAAAACACTTAGTATATAGCCGGACAAATAAATGTATGTGGAGAAAAAGTGAAAAAGAACTGAGGGAAGAAATGAGTCAGCGAAGTTATGCAACGTCATTTGGGAATAAATATATGGTGCTGGCAGCAATTAGGTTCATCTTCAGGTGAAATTCTCCTTTAAGTTCTTGCTTCATGCACATCCAGCCACTACAGCAATAGTTGACACTTTGGGAAATACTCAAATACTAATTACTTATTTCCAACGGGGAGACAGACGTTCTAATACATAAGAGTGGTATCAATCTTCTAATCCAGCCCAGTCACCAGAGGAAAATGCTGGTATTGTGTGTTTCTGCAAACCACAGATACATTTGTTTGTTTCATAGGTATCACATCGATGTTTCTTAAGTGAATTAGCATATGAGCTGTCTTTGCATCTGGAGGTGAAGGGGATGGTAGATGGTGTGTCACCTTGGTGAAATAAAATAATAAAATGAAAACTTTTTTTTGGCAGGTCATTGCTATGTTTTTAGCCAATAAATGTGACCCGTTGCTGTGTTTCCACCTGATATGGTGCCACGAAACGGGTTGTTTATTGCCAAGACATCACTGTGTTTCCTGCCGGTATAGTGCCACAAAATGCAGTTGGTTATTACCGAGACATTGCAGTGTTTCCTGCCAGGATAGTGCCATGAAAAGTGATTGTTTTTATAGAGACATGGCTGCATTTCCTGCTAGAATGTTGCCACAAAAAGTGGTTGTTTTTTTGACAAGACATCACTGTGTTTCCTGCCAAGAAAGTGCCCCAAAATGCGCTTGGTTTTCACAGAGACATTGCAGTGTTTCTTGCTGGAATAGTGCCATGAAAAGCTGATGTTTTTCACCTTGGCATCACTGCATTTCCTGCCGGAATTTTGCCACAAAAAGTGGCAAATTTTTATCAAGACATTACTGTGTTTCCTGCAAGGATAGTGCCACAAAATACAGTTGTTTGTTACTGAGACATTGCAGTGTATCCTGCAGGGATGGTGCCAGGAAAAGCGGTTGTTTTTTGACAGAGACATTGCTGCATTTCCTGTGAGGATAGTGCCATGAAATGTGCTAATCTTTTGTGGAGCTATCACTGCGTTTCCTGCCGGGACTGTGACATCAAAAGCATTGGGCATCTTAAGCCAAAACATGATCTTTTTCTAACCATAACCAAGTGGTTTTCGACCCTAAAACGTTAGCCACAGCATTATTGAAATGTACAGTGACATTAAGTCTTGCATCTGCTTCATAATAACACACAAGTGTAACGTATCCATGGTTTGCAGTGACATACAATGCAGACATTTATCTTGGAGACTAAGTTGCTAACTCTCACAGAGTACTAGAGGTTTTGGAAATATCCCCAATGATTGTAGTAACCATAGAAAACCTATGATATTTCTATGTTATGTTGTTTTATTTTTCATCACTGCTTCGACATTTGTAACCAAAAGAAAAAAGTGCTTCTTCTTTTCTTTGTTTTCAATTGTCCAGCTTGCCCCACAGCTCAGTGGCACCAATTGAATACCACAGTTCAGTGGCCTACACACAATTGAGACAGACTTGAGAGAGACAGAGACATAAATACAGAGAGAAGTAGAGAGAAGAGTGTAGAATATAAAGAGAGATGTAGCGAGACAGAGGGAAAGAGCAAGCAGCGACTGCAGATAAAATAGACAGGGGAAGAAGATCTTATGGCGGGTGGAGGGGGGGTTGCATGATTTAACTTTTTTATTTCTGTTTTCTCATATTGACAGTGGAGTTGAAATAAGACCAGCCTGTCCTCTGGGAAATAATCCCCCCAGAGGGTCTCCTCCTTTCTTTTCTCCATCTGTTTTTTTTCTCACTTTATTTTGTACATATTTCTCACTGCCTTTCCTCTCTGCCCTTCTCCTCTCTGGTTCTGGTGATGGAGTGGCACATAAACCCAAGTACAAAAGAAAAACAATCGCATGTCATAATTCATGAATGCATGATTTTGATTAGCCCTAAAGGGTAAAAGGGTAAAATAACACCAGTAAATACCTCACTTGAGAATCTTGAAGCCGTTAGGTGTCTTAAAAAAAAGCAGTTGCTAAGTGGCTAAATGAGACTACAGAACATCATCATGCCAAAAACGTCTTTACAGCCTTGTTGTGGTAGCGACATTAAGTCATGCAAGTGCAACCTTAGTGTAGTTCGTTTATAGATAAACGTTAGCTTTTTACGTTTGATGACTGCACTTGCATTTCAAAAATCATAAAAGTTGTTATCTTGCTAAACAACGGGTATTTTTGCAATAATCCAAAATCCAATTGAAAAATCCCACAGGCTTTTTTGTCGAGGGAACCAGGGTTAGCTAACGTCCGTGTTGCCCCAAAAAAAAACCAACATCATCCCTGTGGCACTTTTAAATCTAATTCAGAGAAGTTTTAGTATTTCCATTAATGCACGATGATATCACCAATATGCGAATGAGCATATGGCGTCTTCTGGCGAATTTTAGCCCTTTTTGGAGCTAGCGCTAGCTACTTTAACTGGAAAAGAGCTAGCGACACTGATAGCAAAAAGCAGTCTTTTCTAAAATGAATCTTTTGTTATCGTAGAAAGTATGTTTATTTGCTATTTTTTGCTAAGAGTTAGATGAGACTGGAAACGACTGGAAACGGGGGAAAACCTAAGATAACTCTTCGCAAGAAAGCAAAAAATAATGATTCACAACATGTCAAACTATTCCTTTAAGAATTAACCACATACAACAGCCTCAAAATGTGTACAATCTGTTTTTTTCAGGGTGTAGCATTGCTAACTAGCGTACACAAATTGCTATAGGCTGGTTTGGCTAGTCAGAAAAGCTGTGGCTCTTTCACTCCGTCTGTTGAGACTGAAC
Source organism: Epinephelus awoara (assembly GCA_035609425.1). NCBI lineage: Eukaryota > Metazoa > Chordata > Actinopteri > Perciformes > Serranidae > Epinephelus > Epinephelus awoara. The sequence continues at coordinate 9,838,109 of CM069311.1, forward strand.
TAAAGTGATCAGATTATTTCTCTCCTTGAAGCATCTCTGGCTCTGAAAAACTATTATATAACTCAAATCTATATTTATTACAGGATTTTTTTATTGCCAGTTGCTGATATGAACTCCATCTTCTGAAAGTGATCTCAACCAATGACAGCAGCTCTTGTCTGAACCCATCATATCAGTTTATCCAAATTTTCAGGCTGACACGAACGACTTCATGGTTTAAATTCAAAGTATAAAGAGTCAGAATTGATGCAAGCTATAGAGATGGGAGTTTGCTATTTCTGCTTTTTCGCATGAAGTGTGTTTGTTTAGGTATATGGCTGATTGTTTTATAATAACTGACTTGAGAAGAGAGTCTTTCTCCCTCTTTCAGGCCCATATCATCTCCGTCTGAAAGGCTCCTTATTGAACCGTCAACACACTTTGGACTAAATTGCTTCCACCACAGATCTTTTATCACTCTTCACCTCATTCGCTCCATCTCGGTGCCCTGTCTGCACACCATCACACACACACACACACACTTCCTCCCTCTGCCCTCTCTCGTCATCCATCTATGGAGACGGGTGATGGCTAATATATATATTGATGCTGCAGGAGGAGCTGAACCTCTCAGTCACTGACACGCTTGGTTGACACACTTTCACAAAATCACACACACCACGCTCAGCCTGTGATACACGAGATAACGGGAAGTCAAACACGCCAACCAGACACGCGCGTAAACACTGATGTAATCAGTGATTTGTATCGAGCACATGGGCTGACGAGCACCCTGATAACTCCCTGACACCACCATCGGTTACTGATACACTCTCACAGTCACAGAGTTAAATTGACAGCTGGAGGTGTCAGCGCGGCCGTGTGAAGGATTCCAGACATCTGCAGCGGTTTAGAAACTGAACAGCAGATTAGAGAAAGGGGGGGGGTTGGCAGGATGAGAGACAGAAAGAGAGAACGGGGAAGTGAGACTGGATTGATGGGGAGAAAGTGGAGAGAAAGATGGACGGATGACCTTCACGCGTCTTGAATTGTGCTGGCGCGGAGTTAAAGTTTTATAAATAACTTCTGTCCTCATCTACCGTGTATCTCTCCCTCTGCATTCTATCTCTACATCTATATCATTTTCTCTCTTTCAGTCTTTCTCATTCTCCCTTAATCTCTCTCTCTCACCCGTTTCCTTTTAGTTGGAAAAAGAAAATAATCTCTCTATCGCTGTGGGCCTTAATTACACTGGATCAGGGAGATGAGAGGGCACTTGGAGAGTGTGTATGTGTGCGTATGTGTGTGTGTGTGAGCTCGTGATCAAGTTGAGACAGATGCTGTCTGTGTTACGCTCGTGCTTCTCTGATGTCTCTGGGTAATAATTAATAAAAACGTCTACATGGCACCACCTAACGCTGATATAGCTGCAACATTACATCTGCTTTCCCTCATCCTCCTTCCCCTTCCTCTTTTTTTGACGTCTAGTCAGTGATCATGATGATGTAAACAACCCCCAGTATGAGCAAATGAAGTATTTAAAACAGTTTTATTAATTTCCCATTGCTCATACGACCTTATAATGACACATAGGAGGTGTTACATGACCTTTGTAAATGTTTTGTGGTTTTTATTCTGACTGTTTTCTCTAATTTTCCCATGGTTCATGCCTAAATTTCAAAGTGCATTAGTTCACTCTAGTGGTACAGAGGTGGAGTAGTGTTTTTCACCGCAGGGCAAGTTGAGCATGAAGATGTGATTTTGTAGTTTAAGGGTTGCTTGATAAATATTTGAAGCACTTCTGGTTAGCTATACAGAGACGCTGCAAGGTACATTATCCCTCTGCTGACACTGTGTGTGGGATTGAAATGCAAAAATCAAGATGAAATATTTAAGATCTTTTTTTTGTCTTCCAAACTTCATTACCATTATATTACCTGTAATAATACTGAAGCAGACAAGAGACATAAATATCTGAATTTTAACAGCCACTGATGCATTTAGCCACTTAGCCACGGATGCTGCAAATTCTAAAACGTGGATGTTTCACACACATCTTCACAGATCATCTCTACAATCAGCACCCAAGATTAGTGTCACCAATTCAGTATCTGACCAAATGTCTCCCCTCCTGTTCCTGAGTTATGTTGTTGAATAATGGACAGAAAAGTGTTTTTGTAGAACATTATGACATGTTGTCATAGTGACCTTAACCTTTGACCTTTTGGGTATAAAATGTCAGCATTTAATTTGATCCTATTACACATCTGTGTGACATTTTGTCATAATTAGCGTATGAATTTCTTGAGTTATGGCCAAAAACCTTGACCTTTGATCACTATGTTATATTTAGTTCACATTTGTGCCTAATTTGAGGAAATTCCCTCAAGGTCTTTTCGAGATATTGTGCAGGAAAACAAAATGCCTTTAGCCACGCCTGTTGCTGCCATGGAGGAATAAAAACTCAAATTTCAAAATTAAACAATAAATAAATAACATCAAATAAATTGTTCAAAATGAATTGGTCAAATTCAGACCCAAAAATTTAAGTTGATACTTAAGTGACAAAATGAGCTCAGAAGTATGACATCATATGATATATATGTCATAATTAAGTATCTGTTGCATAAACATTAAGTACAGACAGGCTATTGGTAATTCTAGAGTAAATAAAACCAGACTTCCTAAAGTCACTGGAAGATATTAAGGGCTCGACAGAAACCAGAGGATCTGCAACCTCTGTGATGATAATCATCAAAAGTATTATTCAAACCGTCCATTTTGTTTGAATTAATTTTGTTACAATCAGATAAGCCAAAAGTAATTTGTGAACTAGGTGTTGGTTTTTTTTGAAGAATGGCTTTCCTTCGTTTAACTAACACTGATTGTAGTTTAGCTTCGCTTTTTTTTTTAATCTGTAACTTAAATTTTTCTTCAGAAAGCTCTGAAATTGTGAACATTGTAAAATAAATTCAAATACAGCTTTTGAAATTGCAATTCAAGAATTTTTTCTATTTTAATTTCAAAGAAGTGAACTGGGATTTTCAAAGTAAAGTATGTCAGTGCTATGAGTGGTGGGTTAAATTACAGTATCAAGTATGATAAAATGGTGATTAAAATCTAAATACTTATGTCTCTTATTTGCTTCCATATAATCAAATGCTCTCATAGATTTTAAGACACATGTAATTTCTTGAGTTTTTATGAAGTATTGACTTTATGTCTCACACAATATTGTTTTAGTGTAATTCCTTTATGTATTAACTCAAATTGGTTTGCCAGATACCTGGCCATTTTCTTGTAAAAGCGTCCCTTTGCACCATGTGAGAACCAACTTGTAAAAACTTTGTTAATAATAATAATGATAATAATAATAATAATCCTGCATTTTATTTGTAGGTGCCACAGTTACCAAAAAACAAGCAGCAGTGTAACCATAGATAATAAAATCATGCAATTTTGTACTATACAATATAAGTTAATAAAATGACAAGACAATCTAGACTAGAAAATCATAATTATATATATGTTAGGTATAAAATCATCATCATAAAGTCATCATCAGCACAGGCCACCATATGTGTGTCTCCACTGAATCACAGCAAACATGCCAGGTTGAAAAGGTGTGTTTTCAGACGGGATTTGAAAGTGGAAAGGGAGTCAATACTGCAAAAGTCATGGGGGAGAGATTTCCAGAGAGCAAAACGGCTGAAGGCTCTAAAGGCTCGTGAAGTTGCTGGACCAACTTCTAAACAAAGCAAACTTTAAAACTGCCATAGCTACTGTATATATCCATCAGAGTTTTCCACACAGCAACTTTCTTAGTCATCTTTATCGCATTGTGCATTGAGACAGATAGAGTTTATGTGTGTGGCTGCTGTATTGTGTTATCCTCTGTTTAATGTCAATCATTTGTCAAACACTGGATGACATAACCAGGAAAATGTGTTCGTCAGGACGACAGACGATTATAATCTTGGCTTAAAATGGATTTTTGTGCTTTAAAATTGACCCCAAACAAACAAAAGCTACCACTATGTTAAACTTGGCATTTTTACTGACACATAACAGCTGCAGGAAATGTGAAGTAGATGCGACGAACAGGCTTCAGCACAACTTCAAATGATGACTTGCTTCCCCTTCCCTTCCCCATAAGTGTTTGATGTGTTTCATTTTACATGTCATTGTGGTAAATACACTGAAGGGAAAGTCCTTGCCCTGTCTGCATCCTGTCTTTAATCTCCACCTGCACACATTCGAAATTTGCCTTCCTTTTACTTTGTCACCCACTTTTCTATCCGGTGAGGGCACGGGGCCCAGGTACCGGTGCTTTGTCTCGCTCAAACATCTGCACAGCTGGTGGCAGTAACAAAGCCCGACCAGTAGGGCGCAGCAGACAGTGTGGAGACAACTGGGGACAGTTATGGGGGCTGATAGAGATCATTCATGGGGAAGATCACAAATCTGTGCGTGAGTCAGTGTGGAGGGATGGGGCGGTGATGGAGACGGAGTGGAGCAGATAACAAGAGGAGCTGTGATAGGAAGGGAAAAGTTAGATAGAAGTCAGATAACAGAGAAGAGTGAGACGAATACAAGCCCCAAAGGCAGAGAGGAAGACAGACACACAACACTGCTGATCACACAGAGTTAATGTTCAAAGACGACAGAGGCTGGTACAGTGTCAATCCAAAAATAAGATTAAAAAAAACATTTGGCTTGAACTAATGAAGCGTCCTCTGTCTTTTACACTTCACTACAGTCTCATCATTTTCTGGGAGTGAGAGGGTGAGAGGAGGGAAATGAGGACACAGAGGGCGAAACGGAGAAGGCAGGGAAAGAAGGGCAGGGTGGAGGTGTAGCTGAATGCCATCCAGTCATCAGGGAGTCAGCCCTGCTTGTTCATAGAGCTCGGCGTCTGAATAGAGAAAGGAATTCTGTCTGAAACAAGCCGGTGCTCATTTACTTTCTCCCGGCTTGGAGCAGCGCCAGGCAGAGAGAGGAGGAGGAGCTCGGTGAGGTTAAACCACAAGCGCTATATTGTGTTTATTCTAGAGCAGGGGCATGTCATTTATGGGAGGAATCTGCTGTATTTTAACACACCAATGATGCAACAATAGAGAAAATGATAATGAGATTGCTGTTATCTCTTCCCCCAAATGAGATTTTAGCCATCATTAACATAAACCCTCCACACACACCCACTTGTGTGATGTGTTTAGAAATATGGGGGAGTTGCATCGACTTCCGCTACATATTGCATGCAGTTATGTAACCGTATGATCATGGTGAGGTGTCCAGATTTCTAAAGATAAGCTGGCAAGTTACTTAGCAACCACCACAGAGCAGGATAGGGGAGCAGGTATGATTGCCAATGAATACTGGCCAAACTCTTTTAATCACAACAACAAGGCATGCACTCCAGCACGGTGGCTATTTTTGTTTGTGCCATCGGCTTCATTTTATTATCTTCTTTCAACTCCGTGTTCATCAAAATGTAATATGAAATGTTGCTAGTACACTGTGACAAGTGATTCACATCTAAATGGGCGTTGTGTTTAACTCCATCTGCTTTGCACAGAATCCCCCTGACCCTCAGAGCGGCCCATGCAAATGTCATCGCCTGCTCTTTAAATTCCAAAATATTACTCACACACACTTAAAGAAAGACTCCACTACTGATTATATTGAGTTTCTCTTCATCTTCAATGTCTAAATTTTGTCTCACCACCTGCTTTGGCCGAGGTTTTCACTATGGACATGATGTACATGAGGGAAAAAAAAGCTATTTTAAATAAAATAAAGCAGGAAATAAGTGGTCTCCAGTGTGTTTTGAGGAGACAAATGAGCAGGACGGTGCTGAGTGCATGCCAGTCCCAACAGCTGACAGCTGTGGATTTAAAGGGGCGGCTTTGAGGACTAAAGGCCAAGACTGTTGGTATCAACCCAAAGCTGGTCCACATTTATTGTGTGGGAAAAAAAGAGCGCTGACCCAGGGACAAGCAGATTATGTCCGACTGTCTGTCAGTCTCCACTGTTGCTACACTGTGATGTTATTATAGTTTGATTTGTGACTGAGAAATAAGACCAGAAACTAGAGTAGCAACATAAATAAACTTGACATTTTTTCCAAGCTTCAGAAACAAAGGTAGCCAATTTATGAACATTAAGATCGAACAACCACTACATTCTGTTCCTGTCAGCGCACAAAACATATCCGGGTTTTGAACAAACATTAATTAAATATAGTTATTCTTAAATCATCATAATGTTGACAAAAGAAAATTAGTTCTCAGCGTCTCCTAATTTGCATAATTTAGCGGTTTTAAACCTTTTGTGCCCGCGGCACACCAAAGGGCGAGCCAAACCTCAAGGCACACCTGTATTTATATCTGTGCACAATAGCTTCTATAATATGTGTTATCACTCTCATCACGACATAAGACAATACAAATAAGAAAAAATGAAACAAGTTTCTCTTCTTTGGTGGTAGGTTGTGACTTTCTCCTTTAAATTGTCACACTGGCTGCCAATCAGAGCTTCTGATGTGTCACACACTTTTAATTCCCACATGCAAATATTAACAAATAGGTTCCCAGTGAAGGTTTTTTATAAATTAAATTAAAATAAATTGCATTCTTGTCTATAGTTCTATAGTAGCCTCTTTTCTCCCAGGTGAATATTGCAGTAACTATGTGCAGTTATCACAAAATCCCATGGCACACCTGGATTGGCATCACAGCGATCCACGTGATGCCACCATTAGAGAGCCGCTGGCATAACTGACACAACCTGTTGACGTCCTGGATGTTTTTAAATCTGCCAACCTCAGAGCTGCAGGAAAGATTCCTGTCCTCAACTGTGCAACTACCAACCTTTGACTCCTTGATTAGCTATAACATGATTTTCAGTGCCATTGTTGTGCTTGATTTGAATGTATGGTGTAATTTTGATTTTAACAAGATATCTTTCAACCAGTTTTGGTATTAGTTTTGTACTTTTTTTTATTAGTTATTATATTTATTTTTATTTTTATTTCAATTTTAATTTTTGTTTTCAGTTCAGTTTAGTTTCAGTTAGTTTTCAAAGCGGGTTTGCTCATTTCATTTTAATTTTTAGTTTCAGTTTTCATATTATTATTTTTTAAATTATTATTGTAATATGGTGAGCATATCAGGAGCAAGATTTAAGAAGCTCAGAATAGATCTTATGATACAAACAACATATGCATCATATGGGTTCAAAAAGGGAAAAAAACACCTACAAATGAGACAAACACAACTGGTTCATTTTTCCACACAAAAATATTCAACCTTCACTGTTGACTTTACGCTTTACACTTGTTTGCTGTGACCACGTCTGCTTCTGAGCAGGAAATGTCTGCTTTTAGGTAAACATCTGTTTGCTTGTCTGTTTATGAAAACTCAAGACTCCCACCTGGATAGTTCCTACAAACTATACGATAGTCCTGCTATTGTAACGTGAATGGAAAAAATGTAAAATGATCTTGCTTGATTAACCCAGCAGGCATGAAATATAGTATATTTTAAAAGACAAGCTGTAGGCCATTAAAAATTGGTCCCTAGGATGGACTTTGGACATGAACAACATCTGATTGACCAGACCAAAACTAGTGCTCCTTTAATATGAGAGAGTATTTTAAACTTCTCTCTGTTTGTTTTGCAGTTATGGGGACCATGTTCAGCATTTCAAGGTGCTGCAGGATCGCTGCTGTCAGTACTACGTGTGGGACGAGCTCTTCTCCTCTCTGAATGAGCTGGTGGAGTTCTACCATAGCAACAGCATCGCTAAGGAGAGGACCGTCTTTCTGAGAGACCCCGAGCACTTCGCCAGGGTGAGCATGCAACCCCTCGTTTGTTTGTGTTTTTCTTTCTTTCCTTCCTTTCTTCCTTCTGGCATTTCAACTGTTCAGAATACTTTATTACCAGGCCTTTCGCTTTTGCTGACTGCATTTGTGTAATGTGCAAAGGTGGTTGTACGGTTTGTGGTCCATCTCCAGGTGGTTGAATAAATTAATTATGAAACCACATTTTGATGCTATTTTTGTAATCGGCTTTTTTTCTTGGCCATTCAGAATCCTCACATTCTGTAATTAGGCACCTCTGTATAAAGTCCAGAAGCCAAGGGGCTAATTTTGACAAATTGGTATCACTTAAAGGGACCAAACAATTTTGGAATTTCTGACTTCCTCTTTGTCTCTAGTTTACATTTTGGTACGATAGACCTGCGTGTCTAGTATCCTAATAAAATTTTTTGGATGATCTTTGGCTCCTCCCAAAAATTGAAAATAGTCAAAATTGAGGCTTCTCCAAAAGGCACAGCGTCTGCCTTATCACATGAATCTTGGGAAATAATTATCAGAATGTCACCAAATTTGGACTGAATGTTCACAGACAGTTGCTGCACACAATGCAGCAAGGATTTCATCAGTACCTTGCTCCTTTTAAAAGATTTATACACCTAAACACACATGAATTATAGGTGGACATGGAATAAGGAATAAAAAATGTGCCAAAGAATGTAATCTTATCATAAAAGTAGGTTATTAGATTATTCACCTCACCATCTGGTGTCACCAGCCCCTGACAGGTAACTAGTGCAGCCAGAACTTCAAACAGACAAATAGAATGGGGCCCTATTAGTCCAGGGGCTAAAGGGATCGTTTTCACAACTTGGTAGGCCCCTATCACCCACGGGACCAAACAATTTTGGCATTTTTATCTCTCTACAGGTCTCTAGTTTATATTTTGGTATGATAGTCCTGCCTATGTAGTAGCTTAATTGTAGTTACCACTCTGTAAACAAACATTACAAATAGGGTGAAAAATTAACTAATAGATATCCCCATGTAACTTGCCCAGTTGATCACTCATATTAAGACAAGTATTTTTTGTATAACAAATTTTCTGAAATATTTTATTTAAATATGCACCAATTGTGTTAATGAAGACAATCACAAGGAGGAGAAATTGATTACGCAGTTACTGTGCTAACACTCAGTGTTACTGTAGCCTACAGTAGGTCCACTAGCACTCAGAGCTGCCCAGTTGCTACTTGACCCATAACTAGGAGGCAAAGGGAAATGCAATAGAAAAATTAGAAAAGATGGGAGATATAATTTACTCATATGGTGCAGAGAGGTTCGGGGTGCATGAGAGAAAGAGGGGTGAGAGGGTACAGTCAGTAAGTCCAGGCGGTAAAGAGAAATAAGGAAGTTAGTTAAGGAGAGGAGACAGTTAAGGAAGCAAGAGTTGAGAAGCAGACAAGCAGTTCTCAGAAGGGCAGAGCATCTCAGGAAAAAGAGGAGGAACAAGGAACATGTAAGGACAGGTGTTTTCAGGGACCCTTTTGAGTTTGTTAAAGGATTGTTTAGCCAGGAAAAGGGAGGGCAGCTCAAAGCAGAAAGGCTAGAGGCTGAAGAATATTTGAGGAATACATATTCAGATTTCGAGAAGAATAGGATAGTAGGTTTTCCACCGGATATCCACAGGAGGAGGACCTGCATGTTCCTGAACCGAGTGTCAGGAGGAGGGGGAACTGGTTTGTCAGGATGTTTGTATGCGGATGTGCAGAGGAGAAGTTGTGGAGGGGGAGATCTCTCTTAGAATTGCCCCTGCCGAGGTTTCTTCCTTGTTTGGCTGATGAGGAGTTTTCAGAGAGCTTGGGCTGGTGAGAAACATCGTTGATGTGGACTACTACTACTACTACTACTCTTGCTATATTACAATAATAATAATAATAATATCATCATTATTATTATTATGAAAAATAATGATGTGAAATCATTATAAAACAGTAACTTCAGTAAAACATCTTAATAAATTGGCCCACCAAAACAAAGTCTCTTTGTTTATATAAATATAAGACGCATTTCATTGTATATACTACGAAAGCAGAGAACGGCCATCCTCACAATTATTTTTTAATGTTTTTATTTCGACATCACCAGTTAATTATTTTATCATCTCAGGAAAGCAAGCTGTGAAATAATAATAAAAAAAAAAATGAAATAATTAAATGTTGAGAAAACAAAAGGTTATTTTATTTTGTTACCTTGGGATAATTACAAAAAGGTTGTTTCCTCTTAGTAGGCTACTTGTAATGTTTATCAGAGATTATTATTGATCACATCGATCAAGATCAAGAATAAATAAGTTACATCAAACCCTAAAAATACTTCTACAAATATGCAAATCATTTAGTCAAGGAGGAAATTAGCTACAGAGACCAAAGCAGTTTTTTCTACCTGGCTGTAAACAATGTTAAAGTCTGTGGTTCATTTTTTCAGCTGTCGCCACCTTGGATTTTTAGAGCTTTTAAACCAAAGCAGACAAAGCAAAAAGCACAAATATTTTATCAATAGACAATTTAATCAGTAATAAAAAAGGATTTTTTCCCTGGAAAGAATGTGTGCATTATTTATAAAAAAAAAAAAGGCACTTTATTGATAATTAATGACTTTAAAAATGTTGCTTGATATCAGAGATTTCTTTTCTTACAAACTGTAAAAATTAATTCTGCCTCCTAAAATATTCTGCTATTTTTAATTTGAGGAAACAGTTTTGAGGGTGTTGCTGTTTTGAATTTACTAAAATTAGTTTTTCTTGCCTCGTATTGTTTACACAACAGATCAGCATGTTGGCAGTCTCTTCTAAGAAATCCACCTTAACCCACAACAGTTACGTAGCACGGTTTATTTTGTAACGTCAATTTTAATCTCCCCCCTAAACCATTTAAAACACATCTGTTCTTCTTGTCATCGGTCTCCTCCTTTCCACTTGTCTCTTTAAGCCACCAGAGATTAAGTTAAGTATCCGATGAGGTTATACCACACAGTAAAGCAGCGTTTGTTGTCAAATCAGTGTTTTTATAGATGTACCAAGCAGCCCAAGTGCTCGTATTTCATTTCGCCGCGACTGCCAGGCATAACCAGTTTTGCTTTTTGACAGCTATGGGGGCATTCCATATGTTGGTGAAATTTCTGGAGCTGTGACTGTGGCAGCAGTGTTTGACGTAGAGGTGCAGCTCGTGATGAAAGATCACAGGGCTGCCGTCAGCTTGGAGTCGAACCAAATCAGTCATCTTAGGCAGCGAGCCAAAGGGAGTGAGACAGAGAACTGATTTAAAAGGCAATTATTTACTGAAGTCATGATTAAGTCTCCATATATCAAGTTTGGACAGAACATTTCTTAGTTTCTTGGGTTTAGTCCACTTTCCCTTTGTACCTCAGACACATCATGAGCCTGGTCGAGGTTTTCACTTTCATCTGCACCATTTATATAAGCTATTTAAGTCATTTAAATTTGTCTCAAGGGGCTTTTACAGTCTGTACACACCCTTTGTCTCCTTTATTGTTTTAATGTACTTTACTTTTTTTGTAAGGTGAAATCGTTTGAACGTCGGTTACCCAAAGGCGTCTCCCAAATTTCCGTCAGGTTTAGTGAGAGAGAAACGAAATGACAGGTAGTTCCCATGATGGTGTCAGCATGGGAGAAGCTGTTGTTGCTTATTGTGAAATCATTATGCAGACAGGATCACGTTGCATGTTAAGTATTCCTGGGAGTGGCACACGAGCCGTGCCCACGGGCGAACCCGCTTGCTTCCAGAGGGATGTGATCCACAGCGATCCTGACACGGCAGCATGTTCGTATCACTGTAACACAAGCCGCGTGCTAATACTCATCACATCAAGGCTGGCACCTGAGAATAGACAGGCGTTCATTAGGGAACTGAACTGCAGTGTCGATCATTGAGAGCAGACGTATGTGAAGTGATGTGAGGGTTTACAAAGGGAAGGGTTTGACGACAGCATGGCTGTTTGGATGGCAATGTTGGTTAGTCGGTCTGTTGGTCCACCACTTCGGTTCAAACTGAAATGTCTCAACAACTACTTGATGGCTTGTTATTAAATCTTGTGCAGATGTTCATGGTCCTCAGAGGACGAACCCTAAAATATCTGATGATTCTCTGATGTTCTTTTAGCAACAGCACAAGGTTGACCTTTGTGGTTTTGAGTGAAATACCTGAACAAAATTAGACGGATTGCCGGGATGAGTCGTACTAATTGTGGTGCAGGCTTCTGAATACACTTGTAATAATTAAATTAATATCGTAAACACGCAGGCGACTAGTCGACTAATGGCCCTAAATGATGACTATTGGTCGACGAGGAAAATTTTCAGTCTTGGGCCGCCCTACAAACTACTATGCATCAGCTTGTTTTTCCAGGGACAGACTGACATGACTCTGTCTGGATTTAGGTTGAGTCATCTGGCAATAAAGTAGTCTGACATAACAGATGTAGGCTTCATCTCACTGTAGGCTTAACCTCTGGGTCACCCATTATCAGATTCTGTATTTTTTACCACAAAAGTTGAATCACACAGTGACATAGGACTGTAAATGTTATTTTGTGGCGTTTTCCTTTGAGAGGCAGGTGCAAACGTTCCACCAAAACAAGTTCCCTTCGACACCATTTCCCAAAAGCACCATTGTTGTATCCTGGACTTAGTGCCGTGCAGCCCTGGCATACTGCACTATGCTTCCTAGTGTCCTCAAGTCAAAGGATTAACAAGATGTGACAGGTTACAATAAGGTCCCATTACTCATAAGAGCTGCATCCCGTAACATGTGGTGACTAACCCGTCGCGCTCGTAGTAAACAAGATTAATAAGAAATGTCAAAATCCCACATGACCTCCACAGTCAAGTGTAACACAATTACCACTTCTTCTTCTCTCCTCCAATCGTCTCTGTTTTGTATTCATCGATTTAATGTGAGCAAAAATAAAGGTCTGTCCTTTATTCTTTCCGCATAGGAACAGATAGAAAAAATAGTTGAAATCCAGTCTAAAAGCAGAGCTGCATTTACAAATGAAAAAAAAAAAAAAAATCCCAAGTTGCTCGGGGTGTTTGTCTTCTCTTAAACGTGTGTGGCCATTTTAATGGCTATAGCAGCATTTTAATACCCTCATTCAGCCCAGAGCAGCTCTAAAACAGATGAGCACAACTTCCACATTTTGCTGCCACCTGTTTTAGTGCACGATGCTGCAGATTGGGTCTGTTTGCAGCCAGTTCTTTGGATCGACTTTACTTTTTGTTAGAGAATTAAAACCTTGCACTTCACTATCTGCTCGCTGCGCTGCATGCAGATGCATCTAAAGGTGCCGGCGTGTGGGCATGTGGGTGCTGCTTTGTGGTATTTCTGAGTTGAGTCAGTGCTGGTAATAGAACAAAACTTAAGGAGGAAATTAGATAGATTAGCATGTATATATTCGTCCGTGTTTGTGACATTAACCACAGTGTATTTAAAACATTTCAAACAGGTATTGGCACTCTGGCAAGGCAGCACATTGCATGTCTTTCACTTTTCCCCTGTCTTATTAGTATTCTCAGTCGAAATATTGGAGCCAAATGACTGCAGTAAAATGTCTTTTCACAAGAAAACCTTTCAGAACGGGCTCCTAGTGGAATTGATGCATTGATTAAGAGGTTAATGATTTAAAAAAAAAAAAAAAATGTGCCAAAATATCAATATAGTTCAATATCTTTATGCCCACATCATCAGCACGAGCTTGAAGAAAATCTGATTGTTTGAAATGTGTTGAGCTGGTCTGAATCGTATCTTCTTTGGAAGCTGATCCACATTTATTGATCTCTGTGATGTGTGAGCTTTACTTCAATAAATCTGGTCCTTACGATTCAGGGAGCTCTCCTTATCCATCTCTTCATATACTTGCTGTTGTATAAGTGTAATGGAATAAAGTATAGTGTTAAAGTCGGGAGGATTGGCCGTTCCACTGAATAATTTTGGTAAAAGTCAGATTTTATAGCTCACATGAGGTTCTTGCCATAAAACAGGGGTGTTGTTTTTCTCATAATCTCCATTTGTGCAGAGACGGTTTGCTGAGCAGCCAGACTGCTGCAGTATCTCACCTGGTGGAGCAGGAGACTCTGACAGGTTTTGATCCTAAAAATAGGTTTTTGTTTCACCGAGAAGCTTCACGCAAATTTAGTTCTTGTTTAGTAACTTCCTGCCTCACACCTAAACATTTTCACGCCTGCTCTAAATCACCGGGGAAGTTGCACAGTCCTCTGAACAAACGCAGCTGGAGCAGGTGCGAGTTGAGAATTTAGCTTTAGGCCGTTATGATGGTAGTTAAACGGGAGATAACGGCAGCCATCCCATGGGAGGATGAAAAACTGTATGACCTAAATACTGTCACAATCTAAATCTCTTAACTGTGAGCAGCTAACACGTGGAAACAACACCAGCTCCTTCTGAGCATTTTGGCTTCCTGAGAATTCTACTTTCTCGTACTCGTACAGTAAATAAAGTTTCTATTGGTGCACCACACGCATTAATCTTCTGTTCTCGACTTACAGCTCAGTCACAAGAAGAAAATGTTGGCATTGTACGTTTCTGCAAACCCCTATATGTCATGTTTAAAGTCGAACAATGAAGATGAGTTTACATATCACCTTGAAAGACTAACGTTTGCTCAAAATGCCTCCAAATCATCTTCCATCTTCACAACCACTGGATCTATGTGTCTGCCATGACTTCTGACAAACTAAACCAAAGTTAGACTTGTGACACTTCTAAGAAGTATGAGTACTGGATAATTCAGACAGATGCTGCAATCCTCTCCGTTTTATAGCCATTTATTGCCGTTATAAAATTATTTTTATTTAGGACCATAACAGAATGTTTATGCTTGTTAATTTCATTGCTATTTCATACCCCATTTATTCTCTCCATTACATTTTAATGTGATGGTGTGCCAAGTTAGTCAATTTGCCCTGCATTCTCAATGAATTAACAGGTATAAACAGTCACTGGTGTCTCTTCATCATATTTTGAAATTCCTGGTTAACAAATGGTCCTCACTTAACAACCCCCGCTCACATCCTCACAGCTGCTGTAGAGATTTATCTGGAGTGATAGTGTACTCACAGGCCTGTATCTCATCTTTAGGCTAATGCTGCGTTACAACAATAACACTCAACATAAAAGGGGACCGATTATACTTTGCCTTTTTTTGTTGTTGCTTTATTTATAATAATAATATTCAATATTCATATTGGTTTTAAATATTATGGTAAACATATGTAAAATTACTCCCTGTGAGCAAAAACCTCAGGCTTCAGACTGTTTCCATTTTTTTTTTCCAACTTTTTGAGACAAACTATACTGCAAGTATTCAAAGTACATACTCTGCTACATGTAGCTACATGCTAACATCAGGATAGCATGTAATCTTGGTTGCTGATGTTGATTTCTCTCTGATTTCGGATCATATTCCTCCTGAAACATGTCCAATTGGGAAGATTTGAGTCGGTAGAGGACCATACAAGATGTATTTTTGGAAGGACTTGGCCTGTTGTGTTGTTTTTCGTTGCTTTACGTACTTCTTCCTGGTTACACACACATATGTACAGTAGACTTCCATTCCAACATTAGCACGCTGGCTGTGACTTTTCTTGTGCTGTAGGTCACCGTGTTGCTCTGCCGTTGCCGTGAGCTAACATGTATCTGCATCAAAACATGTCCCATAGTTGAGGGTGGCGTGCTAAAGGTGCCGTGTTTACCTACATGGTTGTGTAGCCTCAGAAAAAATCTGTCATTCCACATCAGATCACGGCAGCTTAGTCATACCTTTATATCTGTAGCCTTGTTTACTCTGCAGCCGTTTTAATGAGAGTTTTAAGGGGTAAACTGTACGTTCTCTGTCCTCTGTTTTAGCAGCACGATTAGACATGGAGTATTTATGTCACAACCTACTGGTTTGTGGCTTTTAATCTACATCCTGTGCTACTTATTTAGACTTTATTTTGGACTTTAATGAAATAATTTGTGCTTTAAATTCCTCCTGAATGTGTTGCTACAGCCTTTTTTCTTCAGTCTGGCAGCAGAACAAAGAGGACAGAGACAAGATTACACAAACTCCATCCTACCTTTCTCTTCATTAGCTTCCAAGATTTTTAGCACATCACCGTCATCTGACATTCAAGTCTCCGTTCCCCTGTAGGTGGGTCTGCAGATTAAAAACACATTCGAAACATCACATTTAGCTCGGATCCAAACTGTGTCATTTTACATAAAAATCATGGTCAGCTGGTCTTCGTATCTGCGGGGCTTCGTCTTGGCCTTCGGCATCAACAAAGCTCTAACGCCCACTGAATGTCTCTCACTCTGCGTGTCTCTACAAACCCCTACAACACAGTCGTCTTCACTCCACACAAATTACGATGCCAGAGAGATAACAGGAGAACTTCATTTACAAAGATGCAGACCTTTTCTCGCCTGATACCTAAATTCCCGCCAAGTTCTTCCGTAACTCCCCTCTCTGTCTTTGCAACCTTGTTGTGTTATGCTCTCTAAAATATTAATAGTATACCCACTTCTTCAGTTACCAGCGCACCATTTCATCTTCGCTTCACACAAATGTTAGGCAGTGACACTAACAGCACAAAAACACTCGGAAAAACTAGTTCTTGCATCGCTCCCTTTAGACCTTTAGATTATTAAATGGATGTGTGAAAACAGGATTACAGAGAAAGCATGTTCAATCTGTGCGCTTTCATGACAACATTGTCTTTTTAATTCTTTTCTTCACTTTCTTTCACACGACCACATGATCACACTTTCTCTTAGTTTTCGACTATATGGGTCAGTTTCTTAGAGACGTCCGGCTTAATCCGAATCCGTGCATCTCGATGCAGTGCGCCCGTCTTATTGTGTAGTTGGTCTTTCCACAGTGATTCCACATCAGCTCATTACGTGGCACTAGATCGCTTCTTATCTCACCATGGCAGGGTGGGAAATAATTCTGCCTTCTTTTTCTCCCCTTCAATATATCCCTAACGCCCTCGTGTCCCAAAGCCTTCTCTTCAAACACAAAGCCAGTTCATGCAAAGCGTCGACCTCTTTTTGACACCTTGTCATTTTCAAGTGGAAACAGAGGCAGTGTCTTCTGTGTGTTTGTGTGTGTGTGTGTATGTGTGTGGACAAATCTAGTATAAAGCTGTAGTCCATTGATGTTACAGAGTAATTTGTTCCACTGTCAGCGCTCGCTCTGGGTCGGAGCAGGCGCTGAAGAGGACGTTGATCACAAGGCAGCCGAGCGCAGCTGATACGGACGGACCATATTTCTCTTTCCAAACCGTCTGCTCCTCAAGAGCCGGCATGGAAAAATGAATGGGTTTTCCCTGCGCCGTCACACACACATGCACATACACACCCGAGCAAATAGAGGCCTGCACACACATGCTCGCTCACACCCAAATACACAATGTGTGCACACACTAACAAGACGTCTAGACTAGATCGCAGAAACAATAATGGATAAGTCCATGAGGATTTTGGGGATTGATAGATTGTGTCTGTGTGTCTTGATCCGAATCCTACTGTCTGGTTAGTGTGTGTGTGTGTATGTGTTTGCATGGATGCCATTACATCAGGCTTCTCTCTAAGACAAAGCAGTTCACAGCAATAGAGCCCAAATTGCAACACAGTTATCTACACACACACAAGAAAATACAATATTGGTATTCCTTCCAGTCTCTCAGCTCCCTCCCAGTTCATATCACATCCACTTTTCTCTGCGGGAGTGCAACTGACAGCTAAGAGGTTAGTTAAGTTCAAGGCACGCTCCCGAAAATAGCCACTTTTATTCTGCCACTCTTAAACTGCTTTTACTTCACGAGTCAACAGAGATCAGAGGAGGCCGGCTATCGAGGGAGAAAGAAAGACTCGACTTTTGTGGAGTCGTAGAATACACACAGCGAGACAGAGAAAGCACAGCGTCTGCCGGCTGATTTGAATTGTCGTAAAGCATCACGCTTCTCACAGAGTGCTGTTTGTAGGTGTGTGTGTGTAGGGGTGTGCACTCGAATCTCATTCTCACATCAGTCTGGACTTATTACTCTTCGTCGACCTGTCTCGCTCAGTCTCTTACTCAATTTCTCTATTTCTGTCTCATGACTAAGCAGCAAAACATTTTTATAACTGGGATCAATCAGCACAAAGTTTATATTAGCCATCACCAAATATTTAGTTTCATGCTCACATGTCAGCATGCTGCTGTCCTGGTGAGACATTTCTCACTGTATTAATATTTAATATGAAAGGACTGACTGACCATGGCCTGGCTGAATAAATGTTAAATGAAAAAGATAAATAAAATATACTTGTACTATAAAAGAACAATGATTACAGGCCCCTTTACCTTAACACAAGAGCGCCATTTGCAAAAACACTAAACCTGATTTGAACTCTTTGGAGCAAACACCTGGGAATATGTATCCCGTGTGGTGTTGCAAACATTTTTTGTTTTGTTTTGTTTTAGCCGTAGATATAACAAGTGTCATGCTTCAAAGAAACATCACCAATAGAGGAATTCACCCTCTCTTTCATGGCTCTTGAATTAAATACTATCTCTCAAACTTTTTGAGAGTTGTCTTGAGTTGAGAAAAACAACCAAACTGACCACCATGAATTTTTCAAGTCGTCCAGCAGGGAATTTATTTCAGACCAACAGATGTTTGTGCAGTCCTGCAACAGAGAGAGGGCCTTGAAAGACTGCTTTGAATTCTTATTTTAAAATCCATGTTGGAAATGTATCTGTGGGAAAAAAAGCGATATGTGATAAGAATTATAGAAGAAGTAGAATTTTAAAATATCAGTTTTGTTTTTGGTGACTTCCAAGAGTAGATTGTGGATTTCAAAATTTCCCAGGACTTAAAATACACACTAAGGAAACAACAACAAAAAAAAGGATACGTAAAGTTAGGCTTTAAAATAATCAATTAAGCTGAGTTCAAACATAAGGCTTTTTTCCATACCTCCTCTGAAGAACCTTAGTAGCTACAACATAGGAACACAAGACCCTGGACAGGTCACCAGACTATCACAGGGCTGACACATAGAGACAGACAATCATTCACACTCACATTCACACCTACGGACAATTTAGAGTCACCAGTTAACCTGCATGTCTTTGGACTGTGGGAGGAAACTGGAGCACCTGGAGAAAACACGCAAACTCCACACAGAGGGGCTCCTCCCACCACAGGTTCGAACCAGGAACACTCTTGCTGTGAGTGTGTGAGGCGACAATGCTAACCACTGCACCAGCATGCTGCCCATTTGTTGGATCATTAGATTGATATTACTCTCATGTATGTTACAGCTGGAGCTACAGCCAGCAGCTGGTTAGCTCTGCTTAGCATGAAGGTTTGAAAGAGGAGGAAACGGCTAGCTTGACTGTGTACAAAGAAAATGATAAAGAAAAGTAGAAGTTTCCACCTCTTTCCTGTCTTAGCTACCCAGATGAAAGAAAGACGTTGGACTTGAATTTTGGTTGGAATGAAAATGTGGCTGTGGCTCCTGAGCCTCCCTGTGGCTTTGACAAAAAAATTATATTGAAATGACTTTTTTTTTCCACTGTCAGCTCTGCAAAGTCAAAGTACCAAACAATGGTAAATAGTGCCCTTCACAGTAGCCACCTTGTGGTAAAACATCTTAATGAAGGCTCATTTAGTCTGTAAGTATCGGCTAATTTAGACTTAATAGGCTGTGTTACCTTCATGATAAGGCACAAATATGTTTTGCAGCTCCAGACAGATTTTTTTTGTTTTTTAATTTTTTCGTCAAAAACTGCTCTTTTGATAGTAAAGGTTGCTGATCCCTGGTTTAACAACATCAGAATTTCACGTTGTGTGGACGTTAACATTATGACGTTTTACAGACGTTGGATTCTGGCCTCCACACCTCACTACTAAATGCTGTTGTTCTTTGTTAAACTTACATTGGCATTAGATGTGTGTCATTGAATTTTAGTCACCTGATGTCACAACAGAAGGTCAACAAAATGTCTAACAACGTTGGTGACTAACTGGGATACTTAGTGGGGCTGATAACCACTGCTCTGACGTGTTACTTCCTTGATTTTATGTTGGGTAAAGAGTTCGGCTCAGTTGTGTTGACTGCCTCAAAAGTTGTGAAGCAAATTTTTCATTAACCGTCTCTCTCCTTTTTTTCTTCCATCCCTCTTTCCCTCTTCTTCTCCTTTTCCCCCTACAGCGTCCTCATCACGCCCACGCTCTCTTCGACTTCACCCCCCACCACCCATCCCAGCTACGCTTCCTGCGTGGCGACGTCATCGAACTCATTGACTGCTCCGATTCGCTGCGCTGGAGGGGCCGTTGCCATGGACATGTGGGCTACTTCCCTCCGGAGTACGTCCAGCCCATTTACCACTGCCAATGACCTGGCACGTCAAACACAGAGCCATTCCTACAGGTTCATCGATGAGCTGTCTTGACCCCGCCCTTCACACTGCTCCCCTGCGCTACACCTGCCCATTCACTTTTGGAGAACTGACAAGCTGCGACTGAATGCTTCATTATGTAACTGCCTCCTCCCATTTCCCCTGTGATAACCCCACCTGTCAATCACAAGCCTCGCCCAATCCGCTGCTACAGGCTCATCAATCGCTTACACCTGATCTCATAACTCCACTTATTCTTTCATTATGTAATAAAAAAATGAAGATATGGACCTATACACTGTGGAGAACTCATACACACACACACACACACACACACACACAGACTGACAAACCCACTCACACAGCCCCAGGCATAATCATTTATTAGAGCTTATCAGCACTGGTGCAGGCTAAATAAAAGCAACACACACACCTGATGAAAAAAGGAAGGAGTGTGTGAGACCCATGGGAGGCTGTGGAGGAAGGGCGAGGTTTTCTCCGCTGAAGATGAGTCAGGATTTGCTCCAGTACTTTGCTGCCATTCCCACGAAGAGATCCGGTGAGCTTAGCAGAGAGACACAGAGAGTCATTGTGAATATTTGGGGCAGACACTCCGAGGATACTGACACAGCAGATTCCTCTCTCGCTGGGCGTGTGTGTGTGTGTGTGTGTGTGTGTGTGTGTGTGTGTGTGTGTGTGTGTCTGCGGAGGAGTTTGTGGGTCTGAACAAATGTAACTGCAAACTTTATGTATGCGTCTGTTTATTGTGCGCTAAGGGAAAGTGAATGAATGTGTGTATGTGTGTGTGTGTGTGTGTGTGTGTATGTGTATATATGTGTGTGTGCTCTGTGGACCAGTACAGGAGGTTACTGTGTGTGAGTGACCAGTGAGATGAACACTGCCCAGACGACACTTTGTTTCAAAGCACACCGCTTGAAATGTAATTCGCTCAACTCAATTTAGAAACCATTTGTTTGTTTGTTTGTTTCCATGTATTTATTCTTATTCATGTGTAATCTTAGAATACATACAGTATATTACGAGTAATAAAAAACACTGTATAAAGGTTTTTGTTTCTGTTGCAACGAATAGTTTAAGAAGCCACATTTTATGTGATGAACAGTGAGAAGTTGGACCGGTCTTCCTTAACATGTAATGACAAATCATTTAAATAAAGTGATACATTTACCTCTTTGAACTTGAAGCCTGGACATTGTGGTTTAATGACATTTAAATTTCTGTTAAGATTTTGTCTTTTGCAATGTGATATGAATATGTGAGTGTATACAAAATACCATAAAGAAATTTGCAGATTAAAAACAAAAAAATAAAAAAAAATAGATGCCAGTCCCTGCAGGTGATGGGCCCACAGTGGCGACTTCATGTTATTCACTGAGCTGTGCCCGACCACCAGACATAAACTGGCAAGCTGAAAATAGGTGTACTTCAGTATACTTTAATTTGATTGAATCAAAACACTGATGCAAAAATAGTTTATATGAGGTTCCACTTGATACTCCCTCTATGCTGTAGGCAACCATCAGTATACAGTCTGCAGTGTGTTGTCTACAGTTTCAAATTATGGTCACTGCTCCTCTTTGCTGATACAGTACGTCTGCCAAAAGCTGCTGAGTTGCACTTTGTCACACACTGTGCACTGCAGTCTATTTTGTGCTTTTCTTGCTTTTAATGTCACAGGATGAAATTTCATGCACAAACAGCCTCTTCATTTCACGTGTAAATTGCAATTTGGTGACATTTGCCAGCGTGGTATTTCACACTTGTGCCATAAAATGCAGGTTAATAGTGTGGGTTGAATTCTGTGTATTTTGTGCATTAAGGTACGGTCACATGACAGTTCCAGCCGACAAAATTGCCCTTGCACTCAATCAGAGTGATCACAGAGTTCGAGAATGACACCAGTTTGTAGTCTAGCGGGGTGACAATGTACTAAATATGGCAATGAAACAATGACCTATAGATTTAAACACAGTGCAGGCAACCCTGTCTCCTAAAATGTTTGTATGCAACTTAACTGCTTTCTTAATTACGATGTTGTGGCAAAGTAATTGCTGCCTGGATCATGTTCAAAGACAACATTACTGTCAGGTACTGCAACTCTACATTTGTGTCCTGCCTAGGCTTCAACAGGAGGCGGTTGAGCAGGATGGCGGTTGTACAAAGTGCAGGACTTTAACGACAGCAAAGGCTTGCGTCACGACTCCTGTCTTAGGGTTAGCTAACAAAAGCACTTCGGTTAAGGTTTGGGGAGTGTTGTGATTTTGGCCAAATGTTGAAAAAGATAATATAATGCTGTAATGGATACTGTATTGCAAGAACAATTAGTTCAGGATCAACATTTTTTTGACTTGGCAGGTATGCTAATTCGAAATATTTTCTCAGTATGTTAATATTTCCAACAAAATATAGTTTTATATTAGTTGTACATAAATATATTTTCTAATAGACAGGGCTGTTTCTATGGGCTGACCAGCACACAGAAGTTTAATGTGACCATACCAGTGGTTCTCAAATGGTGTGCTATGATGCAAATCTAGCTGTGCTTTCGGATGTTGTTACAACCACAGATTATTACTGCAATATTCAACTGAGCCTTTACATAAAGTTATGAATGAATTTTTAACTGACTGTATCAGTATGTTGTGCACACCCATTTCCCAATAAAGAGGCAAACTCTAGCTAAAAAAAATAATTTAATTTAATTTAAAAAGAAAAGGGGGTTAGGGTTGTTACGAGGAACCTATTTGTCATCATTCACATGTTGGAATTATAAGTCTGTGACTCATCACATTATCTTACATTATTTCCCATGTAAATGGGTGTGTTAGTGGTGCTTTGATGTAATTTTTAAAAGTTTAAAATTAATATCTGAACAATTTTGTTGATGAATAATTCATGAGTGATTGTTGGTTATTTGATTTTAGTAAATAAAAACAAACATTTATGTCATGATAAGAGTGATAACACACCTTATAGAGGCTATTGTGCACAGATAAAAATACAGGTGTGCCTTGAGATTTTGGCTCAACCTTTGGTGTTCCTTGGGCACAAAAAGTTGCACAAGCTACCTACTAAGTGTCATGACTGTGCACTTGCACTGAATTAGTGCTGAAAGCATTAGAAATAATTGTCAATTCATCTGCTAGGCAACAGATAGAAAAGTTAATTCATAGCTATTTAAATAATTAATTAGAAGTCATTTGTCAAGCAAAAATGACAAGTCTTTCTAGTTCCAGCTTCTCTGCTTCTCTCTATAGTTCGTCCTTGTGAATTGAATGTCTTTGCTTTTTGTACGCTCCATCCATTCATCTATTTTCATCCGGTTATTCGGGGCCAGGCTGCAGGGGGCAGCAGGCCGAGCAAAGCACCCCAGCAACACTTTATAGCTCCTTGTGGAGGACCCCAAGGAGTTCCCAGGCGAGATGTGATATGTAATCACTCCAGTGTGTTCTGGGTCTGTCCCGGGGCCTCCTACCAGTGGGACGTGGCTGGAACACCTCTAACAGCAGGCACCCAGGAGGATCCTGATCTGATTCCTGAACCACCTCAACTGACCCCTTCTGACGCGAAGGAGCAGCAGCTCTACTCCGAGCTCCCTCTGGATGTCCGAGCTCCTTACCCTATCTCTGAGGCTGAGTCACCCCACGGAGGAAACTCATTTCGGCTGCTTGTATCCATGACCTCATTCTTTCGGTCACTACCCAGAGCTCATGACCATAGGTGAGGGTTGGGACGTAGATGGACCAGTAAATCAAAGCTTCACCTTCCGGCTCAGCTCCCTCTTCACCACGACGATATAAAGTCTATAAAAGTAATATAAACAGTTTAATTCATGATGAAAATAATCACTGTTTGCAGCAATATAAACGCATCTGAGCAAATGTCACTGAAGCGCATTTAATAGTGTTACAACATTAATACAGCAATAATATTTAAGTGTGTGTGTGTGTGTGCGCGCGTGTGTGCAACCTGCTCTTAAATATGTCATTGGACCTCGAGTACATGCCAGATGAGATCTCACAGCAATTCTTGCTGTCAACAAGACACATCACATCTGAGTGTGTTTTTGTGTGTGCAACTGAACCGCACGATGACAGACAGACAGACAGACACACACACACACACACACACACACACTATATATGTCATTAAAGATATAAGCACAGTGTACTCTGGCAGTCGACTGGTGCTATGCGAGGAATGCAGCGCTGCTTCTCTCACCAGGATGTGAGGTGTGATGCTTGAAATGAGGCAGGAAACAGGGTTACATCCCTTAATTCCCCTGGACTGAATCACTTCTGTTCTCTTTTCTTTCACTCTTTTGTCTGCTCTTATGTTTTTTAACAAACCACTTCTTTCATTCCTACTGACAGAGTCACCTCTGGCTCGCCGGTGACAGCTAGTCAATAAACCACCGGCATCCAGCGGGGGAGAAGAAGAGAGGAGTTAAAGGTGTACCAGAAATAGTACTGCTGTTTTCCTCCTCTGTTCTTTTTTAAAAACTGCTGAGTCACTTTGAAGTGTGTGTGCGCGCCGTTGATAAAGGGCCGTGTGTGTGATACAGACACGCATTCATCATGACATATTTGTGTCATACACTAGAAGTGAGACGACGTAAGAATACTAAACGTCACAGACAAGCTGTCAGAAAGAAAACAGTGTAAAGTAGCACATGAGAGAAAAACAGAGGTAAACAGGAGGGAAAGTGAAGTCGTTAGGAGGCGGCAGCGACACGAGACGGGATGGAGATAAGAGGATGTTAAAGGTTGAAAACAGGCAACAGTGGGAGACAAAATCAGAGAGGAAGAGGCAGATGATACTAATAAAAAATGCAAGGGCAGGGTGAGGAAGCAGTGTGTCACTATTGGAGTGAGAGTGACAATAAAAGAGCAAACGGCGGGGGAAGGTGTGCGAGCTGTGACATCAGTGATAGTCACAAGTGTCAGAAACAAATACAACGAAAACAGTTGAACCAGTTTGACTGACTGACTGACTGACAGCCTCTGGCTGTTGAGGTCCTGACAATAAAAGGAGAAATAACTACCATCACCCTGCAAACCAGTCCAACTCCCAGTAAACCAGCACAACAGTTAGTCAGATAATTCATTACACTCTGACAGTCAAGGTCGGTAAATCAAGAGATGGGCAGTTGGTGAGTCAGTGAGATATCAGCCAGTGATTCACCCTGTAATTTGCTGAACATGTGATCAGCAGTGACAGCCAGACAGAGAGGAAGTTTGAAATATTTAAAGGTGCCTCAAGTACAGCTGCCCAGGAAGACCAACCAAGCTCTGTCAATGTCACATCATCTGCTGTTTAGGCCTCAAAAGGTGGAACACATACTGGAAATGTCAAATCTCTGTGTAATCCACTGGACATGACCTGTCTGACATGTTCAAAAGAAAAATTGCTACCATCAGTTCCACCAAAAATAAGCAGTAATTTAAGTGTGTATAGAGACAACATATTTTCACAGCTAACTTGGTCAATTAAGGGATTACAAACTTCAAGGCTGTTCCTGTTAAAGCATAAAGGATCTTACTCTACGACAAAAAGGCCTATCTCTGTAGGGATCCTTTCCATCATGTTGTTACACACTTGTATAAACAATCGGAGCCTGTCAGTGGAGAAAACAAGCACTTTCAGTGGATGTAAATTGACAGTGCACAAATGTCCCGAGTGATCAGATTGCAGCCCTCTCGCTCAATACTGGACTAGTTCAAAATATTGTGGTCATTCGTAACTTAGGCCCAGTTCAGACCAATGATTCGTGTCGAGATGAAACTGTTTCAGGACGTTTCAGAGAAAAGCCGTCTGAGCTCGACTCATGCCAGCTGTTGCATAGAGATGATACACCGTCTCATCTGGTTGCATTGATGTGAACCGGCACGTTTTTAGAGCGTTGCAGAACGGTGCATTGCCTGTTTCATTTTATCGACAATCTTTGGTCTGAACTGGGCTTTAGACACAAAATGCCACACTGTAACAACACTCTGCTACAAGTTAAAGTCCTACATTTAAGATCTTACTTAAGCAAAAGTATTAGAATAAAAACATGTGCTAAATAAATTGCTACATTAGTACGTTAATACAGGCACTAGAAAGCAGAAAAGATACTATGTAGAGCAGCACGCTATAACGCCATCCTACTGCACAATAACAGCCACGCCACCCTTAAGCCTTTATTGCAATCTCCTTTTCTCCCACCATTTTACGTGGTATCTAATGACATGTTGATCAAGTGAGATCTTTGCCATATAAGTTCAATAAGGTTATTAAATATGTCTTAACCTTGAGGCTGTGTGTTTGATTTGGCTGCGATCCTTGTTGCGCTGTCTTTTTTTGTGAAGTGTTGCGTAAATCTTACTGTAATTAATGTCATGGTATTATTTAAGTTTTGGAAAGTGCTTACCTAGAAGGAAACACACTCAGGACTGGTTTAAAGGTCAGTGATAATGCTCTGCTTAAGTGAACATGCAGTTTTTGGTTTAAGATGTTCTTACTTAAGGTTATTT
The DNA here is from genome assembly GCA_035609425.1 of Epinephelus awoara. Taxonomy (NCBI): domain Eukaryota; kingdom Metazoa; phylum Chordata; class Actinopteri; order Perciformes; family Serranidae; genus Epinephelus; species Epinephelus awoara. The sequence continues at coordinate 9,864,914 of CM069311.1, forward strand.
TAAGGAACATTAAAGGGATATGGTCTGTTCCCTGCAGTCAATGTTTTCATATCCCATTAATTCCACCCTAATCTCTTCATCTTGTTTTTGCCTTTCTATAAAGTAATTATGTACTTCGTTTTGATCTTTGGAAAATGCATTTTGCGGCTCTCCCATCCTGGCAGCAACAGCGCAGAGAGACATGACAGAACAGGTAAAACAGGCACGGCACTGTGATGTATGTTGTGCTGATGGTTTTCAGGGATGTGTCATCTGTGAGGGGAGCTGGCACTCTAATGATTTAATGAGGCTTTGGCAGGGGGGAGGGGGGGGGGGTGCCTCGTTAATCACTGGAGTTATTCAGTCAAACATACCGGTGTCTTATTTCTCAGTCCATAGCGCACCAACAGTCCTACAAGGTCACGTGACAAAGGTGCGCACGTTTCAGTGTGTGTGTGGGTGGGTGTTACTGTTTAGCCTGTCAGGGTCACACCTGTCGGGCGGTGCCGCCAGCAGCGGAGTGTCACTCACTCTGTCGGTCTGTTGCTTTCAGTGTGGCCGGTTAGATACTTCATTTGGAAACTGGGACTGACGATGGCGGAGTGTTAATGCACCATGGCCGCTCACAGGACTCACACAGCCGATCGCAGCAGGAGACCACATGAAGTTACGTGTGTGACGTTTGGAGCTGAACTCCTGCACAGAGGACCAATTACAGCACTTTTAAGGAGCTTTCTTTGACCAAAGTTAGGAGCGTGACGTGAAACTTGGAGTTAAAGTTTTAGCCTACTGTTAAGTTTTGTGCGCGAGCCATGGCTCTGTCCCAAATACTGTGCCTGGACGATAACCATGTGAACCCGCGGACGCACGAGTCCAAACCGGAGTTCCTGTACAGCGAGGACCAGCGGCTCGCGCTGGAGGCTTTCCTGCGGGAAGGTCGCGAGGCGTTTGTTAAGTACCTGGGGACCCACGGCCTGCGCGGCTTCCTCTCAGACCCGGAGCTGGACACTCTCGCCGGGGCGGTGGAGCCCTATGACCCGGGCTTGGAGCTCTTTCCGGAGGATGCCGAGGAGGACGAGCCCCCGCCGCTGTCAGAGCACTACTGGCCCGACCTGTCTGACACGTCCGTCCCGCAGATGGACCTGGGCTGGCCGGAGAGTATTTCTTACCGGGGGGTCACGCGCACTACCGTGTACACGCAGCCACCAATGGAGGACCAGGCGCACATCAAAGAAGTTGTCAGGAAGATGATTGCGCAGGCGCAAAAGGTATGTTAGGCCACTAATTGCCAGAATAATGTTAATTTGGCCACGGGCGGATTGAGCCTCTGGGCACAGACATGTAAAAGGCCCCTCCACCTTTTACATAGGAACCAGACATATAGGCTCTCTGGTTGTTCAGCCTCTTTGTGTTGTTGTTTTGTGTGTCTTTGTAGTTTTGGAGCCCTATGTTTCTTTTTCCCCTTTTGGCCTTGCATTGTTTTGAGTGTCTGCATCATTTTGCATCTCTTTGTGGTCATTTTGAGTCTGCGTGTGATGATTGCAATTTTTTTAGTATTGTCTCTTTGTGTGTCTTTGCAGCTGTTTTCCATGTTTGTGTAGTCATGTTGTTCATCTTTGTGGACTTTTTCTGTCTCTTTGTGGTTGTTTTGCCTCTTTTTGTTGTTGCTGTGAGTCTCTGTGTCCCTTTGCAGCTGTTTTGCATCTCTTTGTGGTCATCACCTGTGTAGTTATTGTCTCTTTGAGTGTCTTTGCAGCAGTTTTACATCTTTGTGTAGTCATTTTGTGTGTCTTTGCGGACTTTATGTGTCTCTTTGTAGTTGTTCTATGTTTCTTTGCAGTCATTGTGAGTCTCTTTGCATGTGCCTTGCATTTCTGTATAATTATTTTGTGTGTCTTTGTGGTTGCTTTGCCTCTTTTCCTTGTTGCTGTGAGTCTGTGTCCCTTTGCAGCTGTTTTACATCTCGTTGTAGTCATTTTGTGTGTCTTTGTGGACTTTCTGTGTCTCTTTGTAGTTGTGCGACATTCCTTTGCAGTCATTTTGAGTCTTGTTGTCAGTGCTTTACAATGTGCTGAAGTGAATTCAGTCCACTTTAACCAACATTATATATATATATAATATATATTAATCTCTCTTCAGCTCTGTCTGCTCAGTAGAAGACCTACAGTCTATACATAGCTTATAGTTGATATTTATTATCTGTACTTTTTAATCTGTGCTCTCCTGTGTTACTAATGCATCATTGAATGTATTTTAATACTGTCCCTGCTGTGCCCATTCAGATGATTAACTTTGATGTTGACATAATGTAACAATGAGCAGCCATGGCTGTGTCAGTATGAGATCAGAGTACAGCCTGATGTTGACCAAGTGAGACAATGAAGAGTAAAGTGCAACTTGATTAAACTGCTTTATCAGGGTCTAGTGCAAGACAGGAGCATGTCTGTTATGTTGGACATTTGCATGTCTACCGCAATTGCACGTGTACCTATGAGTGTGTGCCTCTGTCTGTTCTGCAGCCGACATATCCAAAGGCACTGTGACATGTTTTATTTCTCAGCAGCTGTTCTCAGTGGCACGTGTTACTTGTCTAAAACATCCTATGGCAATTTCCTGAAGAGCTTCTGACAGTAAAAATAAGATATATGGGTCATATACAGTATGAGCTTGGAGAATATATATAGCTTTAATTATCGCCCTGAGAGTTTTGCACAGAAAAACTTGTGCGATCATATTTTTACTCAAACCCGTGGAACAACTTGAATCGTATTTGCTTTGGCAGAGAAGGTTAAACACTGTTATGTTTGTGTGTGCTCACATGAACCTTAAGTCACTTGCATGCATAGACAATGTATGCATGGAATTATGCGAGAGTGTTTGACACGTGGGTGTGATGTAAGTTGTGTGTGTTTGCCTCCAGGTAATTGCAGTGGTGATGGATGTGTTCACCGATGTAGACATCTTCAGAGATTTGCTAGATGCTGGTTTCAAGAGGAAGGTGTCAGTCTACATCCTGTTGGAGCACGCAACACTACCTCATTTCCGATCCATGTGTCAGAGGGCCGACATGCACGCCGGACACCTTAAGGTGAGTCAGTGGTCTGACGTTTAGCATCAGAGGGCAAGGTCTAGTTGTAGCTAAGTTAAAACAAGTCCATCTGGAGAGTCAATATGTGCTCAGTAAAATCTAGGGCTGACCCCAACTAATAATTTTCCCAGGCGTCATTTAGGGCCATTAGTCGACTAGTCACCCCGTGTTTACAATATTAATGTAATTAATGGGCATGGGCATGTAGCTACTTCCATGTTTCAGATGATACGTCATGTTTGTAGTCGATCAATGAAAATGAGTTTCCATATCACCTTGGGTTCGTCCTTCACCTTCTCAAAATGATCCGATACTTTGGATTTCCTGCCCGACATGTTATTAACTAGCCTGTGGAATAACCGCAGGTACCAGCCCTGGAAATTAAGGTTGTGTTTCCACAAGCTTTTTGGGTTTTGTGACCCAATTGCTATAAACCATGACATATTTTCTGTGGAGAGGAAATATCATGGCAAACTGGCTGTATTTTACTAAAACAACCAATATTGCCGTGTATTATATGTCATGCAAACAGAATACTAAGCTGAAAAATAATAAAGTTCATCAACAATTGTGTGAGGATGAAATTTCAGTTTCTTCATAGGTAGTAAATGTTTCACTAATAAAGTGAATCTGGCCTTTGGATTGCGAGCGGTGGAATTTCCAGATGTTCGGAAAGCAAGAAAATGATCAGCTTAGTTTGAGACCATAACATATCTGTAAGACGTTGCTGTAAATGACAATGAATACAAATTGTTGTTTGAAAGAAAGACGAGCAGTTGAAGTCAAGAGGTTTTCGTTACGCGTGGATAAGTGAAAGCACATGCCATCCCTCCCTTTCTCTTTCTCTCTTTTGCTTTCTGTCTCTCTCTCACACACACACAAACTCACCAGTACTCAAATAACCAGCAAACCCTCCCAGCTGGCACTGTATCATAGACGAATCTTCTACCTTGTTGCTCTACCTGGACTGTTTTATTCCATAATTGGCTGGCTACCATGAAAAGCACAAGTTAGAAAACACATTTTGCTCATGCCAGGACACGTAAAAGGGAGTTACGTGGAAAATACACCTGTATCTCCAGCAAGACATAAATCTTTTGATCAAACTGCCAAGTCAGCCTATAAGAATGTCTTCATAGAGGATAGGCCTTTAATGGTTAGCTTAGCAGTGTGGTATCTGGCAGGCGGGAGTCTGACTTTTTTGCTTGCTTGCTTCAGTGCTGCTGCTTTATTCCTCTTTTCTATAGAGGGGATCATTTAGATGATCCGACATACAGGAGAAGCAGGGATGGAAAATTTCCACAAAGGCTCCCAGTGTGCTAATTAAGTTCAAAGTCATAATAGGTATACAGCGAGTTAGAGCAGTATTTGGCAGGCAGAGGTAAGACATAGAAGATGCAGAAAGCTGTGTTTAGGAGACCTCAAGAGGCATGAAAGCAATGCATTTGCACATGGGGTGTGTACAAAAATGCATATGTGCTGACAGACATATTTACACACACACACACACACGGACATATCCTGCAGATATACAAGAACAGCCCCCCCCCCCTACTCTCTGTCAGTGTATGCAAAGCAGCAGCTATTTTCACAGTCTCATGTGTCAGTTTGTTTTTTAGAAACCTAAATATTTGACAATTACACATAACAAATGATTGAGGAGGTTGTTTCAGCTGTTTTCTACTTGTTTTATGAGCTCCCGCAGGTAAGCCTGGAGGGGATCATGCTTTGGTTGTGAGTGTGTGTTACTGTGTCTGCAGCTAATCTTGCAAACTACTGGACCAATCAGTCTAATATTGTATGTGCACGTTTATAACTCTATGCGCAAGGACTTCTTGTGTTGTGGTGAGTTACAATTGTTGAAAAACCTGCTTTATTGACTGGTTTTTACCGTGATTAGCTGCTGTCTCGGCTGATATCGGCTCAGCTGAAACCAAAAGGCCTTACCTGGTCAGTTGCAGGCCCAATTTTGGCGTTTATTGCGGCTCAAAAACTAACATGCATTAAAAAGTTTGGTCTCATCTCCAAAGCATCTGCAGTTAAATTTCAAAGTTAAAGTTAGGCACAATACAAGATGATTAAGTCCATTGTTTTTTGTATCTTCGCCGCCATTTTGACTGTATTTAGCATTTTGATTTTACTTTCATTCTTAGGGATGTCTCGATCACGTTTAAGTACAGTGTGTAAACCTGCCCACAGTAATACAGCCACACAATGCACTCTCCGCCTCAAGCTGCCCTACATTTAAATGACTCAAATGTTTGATCACAGAATGGCTGTGCATGAAGAAAACAGCTTGTGTCACAGCTTTACTTTTGTGTTTTCCTTTCACTGTCAGTGTCGATGTGTTATCACAATAAGCTTTGAGCAGGACCCAAGTTCACATGCAGTTATCAACAACAGTAGCTCAGGTGTAACACTCGGGCGTGGTGCACCTGAGAAACGTTGCAGAAATACACACAAAGCAATTGTTATTTGAACTCAAACCGAACCTGCTGCCATTACATATTGACACTTGTTGTCAGAGTGAGTGTCGTCATTTCAAACAGCTGGCTGATATTATTTTAATGCCACTGTATGGTTCACTTGCTCTTAACAAATAGATCCGGTGTTTTAATGGAGCTCAATGAGGTGTGTTTGACAGCTGGTATACTTGGAGCACAATTGGCAGCAGCACTTTACATGAGCTCGGTTAGACACTGTTGTCTGTGCTGGGATCTGCCCTTTAAATTTATCCTTCAACAAAGTCTCTGACAGACTCCCATCACTGTGGGTCCTATGTGTCATCCTAGAAAATATAATAGCCGAGGGCACAGCTGTAAAGTGGCATTTATGACCAGGAGCAGTGATGAGCGGCTAATGCAGAATCTCCCACACAGTCGGAGAGCCGATTCCGGGCTGCTGAATTGAGATAATGATTGGCAGAAAGAGCAGCAGACAGGTGTGACAGCTTGTGGACAGCTTGAGGTTTTACTGTAAGTGACACGAGTGAACAGGTGGAGGAGGGGATGGACAGGATGGCGAGATGTAGTCAAAAAGGTGCCAGGTTTCTTTATACTCTTCGGTCATTTGAGGGGTTTCTGCACATGTTACACCTCTGCCAGATGTGGACTGAGAACATTTTTTAAATGTAGCAGATGCACAGTTAGTTGGTGTGCTGTTTTGTGTAAAAGCAATTAAGCTTCTTTGGTGGTTGTCTTCTCACATAATTCTTTCTAGGACAGATAAGCACTCATCTACAGTTCAGAGCTGGAGACGCACACACATTGGAATTTGCTGATTTGATCAAATCAGTAGCCAAAGGAATGCACTGAGGCAAACTGAGAGCCAAGGGTGGGACCAAAGGAAGGAGAAAAACAAGTGTTCCTAGTGTGAGACACACCAGGAATAATCTGATGCATCAAGATAACTGGTTATCTAATGTTTTGGCTACATGCATTCAAGTTCAAGATCCGGCCCCTCAGACAGACATGGCTCCCGACGTTTTGCCCTTCAGAGGACTTAAGGCCCTCCACAAATGAGATGGTCTAAATCTAAACTCACAGCAACTAATGTCATTGTAACAGCTTACAAACAGCTGGGCATCTGTTACCAAACAGATTCAGATAGACAACACTGTCACGCTAAAACTGCAAATCACATTTATTGCATTTCACACAGTAGCTCTTTGCCAGATTTTGAATGGTAGTCATTCTGGGCTGCAGTGCTTGTTGAACAGTTTATAATCCCACATTTCTTGGCATTGAATGGACAGTATTAACCCTATATAACCCCATTTAACATTAATATTGCAGCAAACCACTATTTGCTATGTAAAGACATAATACAGTAATGGCACCCTGAGACAAAATGAAGTCATGCTCTGTGTGCGTGTTATAATCCAAGCTTCTCTGTTTGTTGTTGTGGTAGACAGTCAAGTTGCACACGCATGTTAGTGCATGTGAGTCCCTGTGAGTGTGTCCTACTGGCTGGCTCCTTATTGCCATTCTGTTCTGCACTCATACAGCAGTTGCCACTGATATCGAGACGCTGGTAGTGTGGAAGCATTGCACCCACCCTCCAGTTCCTCCCCAGGTTAACAATGTTAGCTTTGTCATCAGTGTTGCTGTTGTTAGCTGTTTATGGAGTTAGCACCAATAGCTGCTAGCCAACTCTATGTTGAGAACCATCTGCAGACAATCCCGGCCCAAACTCAATCATTAGCTCCTTAATTATTAGTCTGTTTAAAGACAGAATATCATGCCTTTATTCTGCCTTGCCGTTCTGTATAAAAAATACCATTATGGAATGGGGGGAAAGAGTTGACTTTAAGCTGGAGCCAGAGATAGTAACAGTGCCGAATTGACGTCGGTGTAAAAGGGAGCGACATTTTGAAGATGTGTTACCACCAGGAGGTTTGAAAAAGCAGCTAGCAGCAGTTAGTGGCTAACTCAAAGAATAATTACAGCGGCTGAAAATGTCCTCAAACTGGGGAGACAATGAGGTTCAGGAGCTCCTTACCCTCTGACCAAAGGACAAGATCAGCCGCCATATATCAAAGATGGTAAATTATTGTTATGGCTACGTTACACAATGGCTGTTAGACATTAGAGACCAATGCTGTTGTGTTAGACCTCAGGCATGCTGTGTAAAATCACACACTGGGATGACATGATGCTGTTTGTTTCGTAGCAGCCCTATAGCATGATCTGTAAAAAGGGCCATAGATATGCTTTGAATTGTCACATACAGCTCCTTTAAGGCCTGTTATTTCCACCTTGCAGGGCTGCTGTATGCGCCATACTACTGATCACCATCATAACCAAACAACTGCATCACATGATACTTCCTGAGTGTTTCCAACACCTGAGCACTCCAATTGACAACAAAGGACAAAAAATGGATTATTTGATATCACAAGCTGCAGTAAATGTCTTCCAAATTCCATCAAAGAAGGGCTGCATATGTCTGTGTCAGAATTAGGATGCAGTTTTGTCTTTTTGAGATGGATTAAGCACAGATATTTGTAAGCATATCTGCCCTAAAGAAAGAAACAAAAAGTGAGTCAGAGTGAGAGAACTGAGGAAGACTTGATAAAGAAAGTGTTAAGCTCGAGGTCCCTTTCATGTGTAATCTCTTATCTGAAATGTTGTTACAGTCTTTTATGGCTACAGCACCATATACTGCACCACCCATTTGTTATCATGGATGCTAGTTAAATGTTAGCAGCACTCATTGACTATATTGCTTTACAGCTGTGCAGTCACACCTGTATGCCTGTCAGTGTGGCTGTGTTCACGTGTGCAGGATGCAACAACAACAAAAACAAAACATATACACTAAATTCTTACCTGTATGACTATGGGCTTATAATAATAACAACTAAATAGCACCTTTAAAAACAGAGTTTACAAAGTGTTTTGACAGACAAAGCAACAACAGAAACAGGATACTCAGAGGGCAATACAGCAACAGGAAGCTTAGCAAACATAAGCGAGACAACATGAAGATGACAAAAAATGCAACACAGTATAAATAGATACAAACAAAAAAGCAATTAAAAGACCAAATGTCTTTAAGATGGGTTTTAAGAACTGAGTCACTGATTCTGCAAGCCTTATTTCCTCAGGCAGGCCTTCTGAAGCAGAGGGGACCTGATGGCAAAGGGACAAGCACCTTGAGATTTAAGCCTTTACTTTAGAGCGGCCAGATGGGCCCCACCTGAGGATCTAAGGCTGTGAACTGGCTCATATGGGGTCAACGTTTCTGTTATGTAGCTCAGACCCAGACCAGCTTTATAAATGATCAGTAGAACCTCAAAATCAATCCTAAATCGAACAGGGAGCCAGTGGAGAGAAGCTAGGATTGAAGTGATGTGCTTTCCTCCCGTAAGAAGAAGAAGTAAGAAGCCCAGCTGCTGCATTCTGAAGTAGTGGATTGATTGTGGTCTGGCTGGACCAATAACGAAATAACAAGTGGACAGAGAAGTGAGCCCTGTGGGACACTAGATTTTAATCTGACCGAAGCCTGACACAGAAGTAATTTTTACTGTATACATGCTGTGTTTTCAGTCAGAAATAAGCAAACAGGCAAGTTCCAACAGCGACCAATTAAGTCCGTCAAGGTAATCAGAGAGAACGGGGCGGTCCGTGGCATCAAATGCTGCACTTAAAGCTTCATGTAAAGACAAGACGAAGATTAAATCAGGATCCATGGCAATTAACATGATGTTGGGTTGTGTAAGATTTAATCACAGTACTTAGTTTGGATGTGGTATGTGTAATTGCACAGCAGTTTGAAAAAGTGGAGCAATTTGCTTAAATGACGGGCGGAGAGTGATAGATTAGTGCACCTACTGTCTGTGTATGACTGTAGGGTTTTTATTAAGAAGTACTGTATGTCAAATAAGCAGAGTGACAACTTGCATTTTATATGTTTGTTAATGTGTTTTATGGGAAAACTTAAATCATAGTTAATGAAATTGGTCGGTGGGTACAAGAACTTGAATTCGGCCAGAGCAAACCCCTCAACAGCGGGTGTCACAGAAGGCTGGTGGCCATTGCCAATGCCGGGTCTAACCTGTGTAACAGCAGCAACAGAAAGTTTGCTGATCCAACGGAGAGCCGGGGCTGCCCGGACCCCTGGATCTGGGGTTTGTGCTGGCTGGATTTAGTTGCTGACTGGGGGTCCATTATTAGAGCTGCGCAGAGGTGGTCTGTAATGGTGGAGAAAGAGGCGGGAAACACATTCTGATTCGACCTGTGATTGGCCAAAGTCTCCATGGTCTAGATTTCCTAAAGCCTGAAAGCAGACCATTTCAATTACAATATGCTCAATGGTTAGTGCAGGACTTTTGTCATTGTAATTTTGTTAAATTAATATAGAATATTAATTAGGATATTAGTTAGGTCAAAGTTCAGATGAAGTTATCACTGTCATGGTTTTACAACATTACATCACACAGGTCACAGGTTGCAGGGTTAGCTCTGATTCTGGAGAAGGTATAACGTCTGTACTCTTTTTGTGTCTGTGTGTTACAGCACCTGCGTGTACGCTGCACACACGGATCAGAGTTCTACACTCGGTCCTGCACCAGAGTCAGAGGGCGAATGGGACACAGATTCATGTTCATCGATGGAGACAAAGCTGTGTCTGGGTCGTACAGGTCAGCGCTTTTAATGAGTGTGTTTGTCACTGACAGTGTGAGAAAGAGAAAGACGGTGAAAGAAAACAGATTATCTCTGTGTGCTCCACCTGTCATTGTTTCTGTGAGTGTGGCATGGAGAGATACAAATGAAGAACGCACTGTGTCAGTAGCATTCTCTGCATAGTAGACAAACTGGTTGTAAATGTATATAGTGCACAAGACAAATAAATGCGTGTACAGTGCAGTCACTAAGTAACTAGACGCTGCTGCTATCATCCACATACATGTATATATGCCCCAGCTGTCTGTCTGCTTCTGAGATTTTGGTGTTTACTTTCCAATTAATAGGTGTTAGTTTTGTAATGTCTTAAAAGAAGTCTAACATATTTGCTTTGTGTTCTGTAGTTTCACTTGGATGTCATCACGGCTGGATAGAAATCTCATCACCGTGACTACAGGCCAAGCAGTGGAAACATTCGACAGGCTGTTTCGCATCCTCTATGGATCCTCCAGCTCGGTTGACCTCCGGCAAGTAGCCACGAAGCCTGAACCTGAGCTGGAGCCCCTCCCACAGCCGGCCGCAGTGCCCCTTCCTTCTGCTGCTATTGCAAGGAAAATGTACAACCCCAAATACGCCCTGGTTGCTTTAAGCAGCCCCAGCCCAGCCCCTTCTGATGGCCCCAAGGAGACCCAAAATCCAGAGGAATCCAAGAACCCTGAAACAAAGAAACGGAGGCGGAAGAGGGGGAGTAAAGAGGCCATACAGGAGGCCCCTCCCACTCACCCTGGACTCATTCTAGAGAAAGTGAACTTGATACCATACCTGCCCACCTGGCCAGAGCCTGACCCCTCCAGTGATGTTATTGGGTTCATTAACATTCGTGATTCCAAAAAGCCGACTCAGGTCCATCTGCAGAGATCTGAGATGTTTGAGACCAGCCAAGCGATCAAGTTTAGCAGTCCATTCAGCATGCCTAAAGAAACCCTGCCAGAGGTCGCCAAGCCCAGACGGTTCACCGTCAGACATGTGGACGTGAATAAACTCAAACCAGCACAAGATAAAACCAAAGCTGAAGAGTCGGCAGTAGGCAGAGCTCAGCCAACGCAACTCAACGCACAGCCTGGTGACATCAAAAGCAAAGCAGAGGCACCTGCACAGAAACCACCTACACCTGAACCAAAGTTTGAATCCAGAAATGACACAATAAAGACTCTCAATGCTGAGAATAAACTGCATTCAAACACGCACAACAACCTAGATGTAGAGCACAACGGTACACCTCACTTTAATGCGCACACACCTCACCAATCCAGTAACAAAGCACCCACTCCTCACACTGAGAGGCCTTCACACACCACGCAAAATGCCACCGTCCTCCCCGGATCAAACACTAAAAATGAAACTGATTTAAACACACACCGTGCTGTTGTGTACAGGACGAACACCCTGGAGACGAGCAGTACAAAAACCTCACACCTGTGTCATCCCGCTGACAGCACAGAGCCACACACACAAACAAAGACAGATTCACACACACAGGGTGTTCAGACGCGGCCACCAAACTCCTCTGAAATGACTCCCGACAGCCACAAGCCCTCCTCTCCTACTTCTGCCACGTGCTCTCAGTCTGTTAGTTCCACCTCTGAAAACAATCACGTCTCCGTTGCTACAAGCACGACTACCAGTGGCTGTTCTCCTTTGTCCTCCCTCAGCTCCTCTTCTTCCGTTCCTCCTCTTACCTCATCTTCTACAACTCCAAATCCTCACCGCCCTTCATCCTCAACATCCCCACCTTCAACCTCAACCCCTCCCATCCCTAAACCTCGCACTGTCCAGCTGGTCATCAAAGGCGACGTAACTGGCGATAACCAGAAGCTGCCAGAGTTCAACGTTGTCAGGAAGCCTGAGCCCAGCACGGGGCCGCCAGTGGTTCAAAATGTCGCAACAAAAAAAGTCCCCGAGACTGTTCCAGACCTGCAGGACGTCAGTGGAAGCGTGACAGGAGCACAAAAAGATGTCAAGAATGCAGAGAAATCTCCACAGCACAGTTGGACCTCTCAGCAGTTGAAGAATGAGGAAGCAGTTGGACGACACGATGACAGAGAAGGAATGCAGTTGGTGGCTGGAAACAACCGCGAAGCCAAGTCAGATGTTTCGATTACTGGCATGCCAACAGCAGAGAGTGAAAGTGTTCGGGAAATAATTCCAAAAGATGTCGAGCCCAAGACCTTGACATCAAAAGAAAGCACATTAACCCCACAGACAGACTGTGAAGCCACAGCGCAGACAGAGATAAAGGCCCCAGAAAGAGCACTAACAGGCTGTGACCTCACTGAGCCGCCAAATGAAAAAAGTGAGAACATCACAGAGCACAAAACGTTCCTTGCAAGAGCACATGTACCTCAGAGAATATCATATAATAATATAGATGCATTAGAGACTGCGGACTCTTTAAAATCTCCAACACACACTCCTGTGTCTGCTACACACATATTCAAAGACAGTGCAGCTGCAGACACACAAGGCCAGCAGGTTGATCCAGCACACCACACAGACAGCATGCCAAATACTGCAAAACATAACACGCACAGCACCTTCCAAGAACAAATTCCTAAAGCACGTGGAAGCACACACACACCTGAAAGACCCCTGCACTTGCATCTTTCAGATGTACACACGCCAGACTTTCGTTCACCTGAGAGAGAATCGCGGGCGCTCACGGCTCTCATACGCACTCCGACTCCAGATGGATTTCTCCCGCGGACGCCCACCCCAGACTCAAGAACGCACACGCCGGATCCACGGTCGCACACTCCAGACTTTCGAACTCCTACGCCCGACGGGTACGTCTCCGCTCTCTCCACCGCCTCGGAGGATTATTACGAATGTAGCGACTCTCCTTCTCCTTCTCTCCTCAACCACAAAGCGATGGAGGATCACATTGACTTCACTCTTACAAATACTTCTTACGCTACAACCAGTCCTCTATACATGAATTTTAACAGCTGTGCTGCTTCATTGGGCATTCCAGACAGGAAGACCTCTAGCAGTGAAACACTGAGTTCGTCTGGGCCTGCTGGAGTCTCCTCTTCTTCTCCTTTGCTTGAGAAGAAAGCAGAAATGTGGGATGGAAAGGAAACCACAAATGAAGAAAATGGGAGTGAAGAGGTGCCAGAGAGGACAGAGGGAGTTTACAAGGGGACGGAGAGGAGGGGCAGCGAAGAAGCTAAGAGGACAGCAGACCATTTAAAACAAGGCAAAAATTCAGAGACAGAAGAAAGCAAACACGAGGCCCAACCCCAGGCCCCGAAGAGGAAGAGGGTGATAAACCAATCAGCAGCTGTCGATGGAGGAGTGACTCCAGGAGAATTAACCAATGACAGAACAGAGCCAAAGCGACTGTCCACAGGTGACCCTCAAGCTAAGAAGACTTCTGAGGGAAAGAGACCAGACAAAGAGAAGGCAGTGGACAAGGCGTCACTAGGACCCGTCAGTGTGGAGAAGAAAGACAGGCCCCAGTCAACCAAAGAGACGGAGGGACAGAAGGTAAGGCAGCAGATGTTTTCATCTATATATGCAACATAATTCTCCTCATTACACCGAAACCAACTTTGGAAGTCAAAATCATTTGTGATTTGAATTTTCTAACCACTTTGCAGTACTTTGTTCAGCGTACGCCATAAGTTTTCCGTAGTATATAATCACCTGAACATGAGAATCGTTGTCTTTTTGTTGCCTTAGAATGAGCCGTTTCTATCCACATAGAAGGTGGGTCATCTACAGAGATAGACATGTTGCATCATCATGTTTCTACAGTAGCCCAGAACATACAAACCAAATACTGGCTCTAGATAGATCCATTCGGGTTTTTTTCATTGGCTGCCTTAGTTAGGAGCCCCTACAGAGAAGTTTGTAATGTGAAACTGATGTATTCAGTGTTTTTACCAGGTTAAATCACCAGGATTTGGAGTTAGCAAGGCAACTTTAGGGTTAACTCTGGGTTTTCAGTACCATGAAGCTGGTTCTCTTTTTACCGGGATAAATCAACATGGTAAACTATGCTGCTCCGGAGCAGGTTAACTTCAGCGTATCAGATCACAGCCTGTCAGCGTCCTGACGTCTAACCAATCAGATCACTAAATCAAAGCCTTGAACAAACAGAGAGATCGTTAGCGACACTACACACATGATTTTAGCTGCATTTTAACGTATGCAGAGTTAATCTTTGTCCGCAGTGACAGTGCTGCTGTTTTACACTCTGATTCCATCACTGCAGCTCAAAATATCATGAGAACTAGGAAAGACAATATTTTATTAGAAAAATAAATGATCATTTCGGTCAGATAGATCTCATCAGTCATTAATAGGCTACTTTTCCTCCCATTACTGCAGTAGCAGAAAGAATGATGTAACTTTAAAGTGTTTAATGTGACATATTCAGAGTAATTTTGTCATCTTCCAACTAAACAGCAAAAAATACTCGTATAGCATAGAATGAGCTGTTTACATCTACATGTGGAGCGGCTCTTTGTCCGTTCCAGGCTACTGTAGCAACAACATGGCACAGCAATTATTTTTCATTGGCCAGTGCAGTTCGTCACACACGCTTGGCTCACAGAAGAGGTTTTATTTGGTTGCAGTCTGCATCCTCACTGCTAGATGCCACTATGTCCTGCACACAAGACCTTTGAATAAAGATACAACATACTAATAAATAATCTTTTTCAGATGCTGCTAGACCTTACTGTTACTAAACAGACAAAGCCAATACTATCTCAGCAGCTGGTTGGACAAAAATTTAACACCCTGTTGCAAAATTTCAGCTGCTGAAGTCTGCTGATGTTTCACAGAGGTGTTACAGTCATTGGCTCTGATGTGTTGGTGCTCACTCAGCTCCAAACAATCAGTGTGGCTGTACGTGTTTGTAAATGCAACTTCATGCTATCTATTAATTTATCTGTCTATCAATCAGCTGTGTATGCAGCAGACTATGCAAGGTTACCATCTCTGCCCGTTTGCCGAGGTCTGTTGAGTATGCACCAGCAGAGCGCAGCTAAGTCGAAGTGCACGACACTTGTTCATTATTGAACAAGGAGACTGTGTGTGAATTAAAGTGACATACTTTTAATAAAGCGTGGCCCGTGTTCCCGCTGATGCAATATTGATGAATCGGTAAAAGATTGATAGTTTCACATTTATTGATGGCGTTTAGCTCACTCACCGACGACCTGAGTCTTCGCTTTTCGTAGTTCTCTTGAGTCAGTGAGGTGTTGCTGGCATGTTTAAGCTCGCCGCTGTCATGTAATATTAACAAGAGTGACAATAAAACGGATCTCACATCTGCACCCAAGTACCTCTCTTTTCCATTTACAATGAAGCTTTTATGTCAGTCATCTACAATGCAGTGTAAAAATAGAATGCAGTATGAGAAACTGGTGTTTGAATAAACCCTAGTCAAATGTATTGATACCTTATTCATACATTAAACATTCCTCCTCATCTCTAAAAGAATCTCCATTCTCTTATCTTTCCCTAGATTTTGCACACTCCTCCCAAAATTCCACGAGGACAGCAGCGGAACAGTGGATCGTCCTCTCCTTCCCGACCACCCAGACCCCCGCGACCAATCTCAGGCAACCAGTCTTCGGGTCCTCGTCCCTGGGACACCTGTCAGCCGAACCAGACAGAAAGCAAGGTGCTCCACGGTAATTTCCAGGTCTTGGATAACACCTCATCACCTCGCAGGCCGCCATCCAGACCACCTCCTCCAGTGGCAGCGGGACGGAAGCAAGCCGAAGTCTCCCACGGCCAGCAGAGCCTCCTCTCACGACAGCCTCTAGCAGCGCAGGGCAGGACGAGACCCGGACAGTCACTAAATCCACATCCCTACCCAAAGCCCCAGGCCTCTTTCCTCCACACACACTCAAACAGAGGGGAGCAGCTCCAACCTCATTCCCAGAACCAGACGGTAGCACAGCGGGAAACACATTGGCAGGAAGACGCAAGGTCTCCATTTAGCTTCACTTTTAGCAGGCTGTACAACTTGAAGGGCCTGAAGGACAAGGTGAGCAAGCTGCCAGCACAGAGCAAGAGAGGCAGCGCCAGCTCTCCGGGACAGGGACGCAAGAGCACGAGCTAGTCTGGTACCATCGGTCATCCTGGCATCAATACTGTATCACACCAAGCAAAAAAAGCCAACTCAAAAAACAACAAAGAAAAAACAACAACAGAATTAAAGGGACAGTTCACCCTAAAATCAAAATTACATATTGTTCCTTTTACCTCTAGTGCTGTTTATCAATCGAGATTGTTTTGGTGTGAGTTGCCGAGCGTTGGAGATATCGGCCATAGAGATGTCCCCTTCCCTTTAATATAATGGATCTAGATGGCACTTGGAACTAAAAGGCTTGTGGTGCTCAAAGAGAAGAAACATTTGAAAAAGCTCTTTCCAGAAATCATGATGTGGTTACTCAAATATTCAGTAAAAAACAAACAAAAGTGATCTCTCATTTCTTTAGGTTGTGAACAACAGGTGATTTCCTTCTTTTAGCAACATTGTAAATGATTGAGTTGGGTTTTTTCCCACCTGGACCTTTATGCTCTGTACTAGATGGTACTAGATGAGCAGTAGATGCATGCTTCCTTCTGCACCCTGATACGGTTGGCAGGAGTAGAGAAAATAGTTGCCCGCATGAAACTGCTCACAACAAGGATTGTGGATTATCTTGAGTAACCAGGTCACGATTTCTTGAGACATTGTTGTTGAGTTTTTCAAATGTATTTTTTTGGCACTTTGAGCATCAGCAACCTCAGCAACTCACACCAGGATAATCTAGATTGATAAATAGCACTACAGCTAAGCGGGAAAATATGCATTTTTTATTTTGGGGTGATCTATGTCTTTAAGGCAGAAAGCTATCTCCCTTGACCCAGTATGTTTACTGTGAAAGAAATGCCAAAAATAACAGTTTCCACAGCGTCTGTCCTATGAGCACATCAAAGACTTGGCTCCTCACCACCTTTTTTACCCTTGGGTTACTTCTTAACTTCGTAATAAGCAAATGTCTGAACTTTGTCCTGTGAGTCATTACTTGTGGAATTAGCCAGCTCCTGTCTCATCTGATGGAGGACGCACTTTAAGTTGTTTCCACATGGCAGTATGAAAAGGCTCCTGTGAATGATGTTGCTCATTACTGGACCAAGCAAAGAGTGATAAGACTGGCTGTTTTTTCTCTTGGCTCATCATTCTAAAGAACTTTTTATGTTTAAAAAACCCCCCACCTGCCTTTTCTGGCTAAACATGGAGCTTTGTGCCTTAGGGGGTCGTGGCCTCTGATGTTATCAGTGGCTTGGACATCTGGAGCTGAACCATAGCTGCCTCTCCTAAATTATTACATAGTTTGGAACAGTTTTCTTGTTGCTTGTTCACCCACCTGGCCTCAGTTATTTAACAACTGGATAATGGAGTTCGTGTTAACCGTTTTCACATGAAATTTGGATATTAAAGTTGAAAGTGTTTGTATGGCTATAGAAAATGAACACTGGGACTGTATGTAAGTATGCCTGTGACATTGGGTATTACACTGCACATTAGATAGGCTGCTGTGACTTAGATCAACTGTACATAATATACTGTAGATAGAGCAAAAACATAAGCAGTTGCTTCCTGGATTCACTGTGATATACTTTAAAGGAACCGTGTGTGAGATTTAAGGGGATGTAGTGGTATCTGGCGGTTAGGATTGCAGATTGCAACCAGCGGAAACTTCTCCCGGTTGGAATTCCTGCATTGTTCATTATTCAGGAGTTTTTTACCAGCAGCCGAATTATCCGCAGAGGTCTCTTCCTCTCCAAAACAAACAGACCAGGTGATTAAAAACAGTAAAAACACAGAACACACAAGTTTAATGTGACAAATCGGTGTTTCTCCTACGCTGTTACATCCAGCACCTGCTAACATTTGCTCACCTTGTTTTATTCAGACGTTGGGGGGGGTTTATACCATGAGCCGATTTGTCCACAAAGATCTCATCCTCTCTAAAACAAACAGACCACGTCGAACCAATTAATCAATCAAACATTAATTTGTCACTTGGAACTATACGAGGTGCAACTTCGGTGATTCAAACTGGTAAAAAAAAATCAGAATAAAGCACTTTCACAATGGTTTTTCAACACATTCGCACTCCGACCTCGTCACATATCGACGTTTTGGTCATGGACTTTTCATGTCCGCATATGACATATAAGGTACCCTGGTCGCATTGGTTGTTGACGTTCTGGGACACCGTGTCAAGTTCTGCAAACACACGTGGTTGGTTTTAGGAAAACAGAACAGGGTTTGGCTTTAGAATCTTGCGGGATGCGAACACCGCTCTCTCGGGTGAAAGTCAGTGTTTGTTGGACCCATCCACCCCACTCGGATTCTTGCCACCTTAACTTTTGTCCTTGTCCGGCCATGTTTCCCCCTGACGCCACCGGGCGCTGTTAAATTACAACAGCACCCGGCTGCGTATCACGCGGATGTTAAAGGGGTTGGTTTCCAAGCGCCGGATGGTTTTGGCTCTGAGTGTTTGGTTTTGTCCATTCTGAGCTACTGTAGAAACATGGCGGTACAATATGGTGATCTCCATAAATGAGGACCTGCTCCTTATGTAGATATAAACACCTCAATCTAAGGTAACAAAAACACAGTGATTCTTATTTTCAGGTGATTATACACTAAAGAAAACATACTTATTGAATTATTATTTTTATTCCATTTCTGCCAGTATATCCCCCTAAATCCTCCACACTGGACCTTTAGTGTCTTAAATCAACCACTTCCTCTTTTTTCTCTTTTATGTCATTTCACTCAGAAAGATTTCAGATGTGGGAGATCCTCTTTGCTTGCAGTGATATGTTATCTTTGGTTGGTGCTGTGTGAATGTGAACAGTATGAGTGACTGCGAGTCATCACACTGCCCATTAATAGAGTTTATAATAGGTACTATTATCACATGTTTGATTAAAGCATGAGAATGTACACGCACACTGTATTTACAGATGTACTGTATCTTGTGCGATAGTGAACAATGCTGAACACTACTGAATGTCACAGACTGTGTTGGAGAGATTTACTGTTCTCCAGCACCACTTTACATTCTGTGAGCAGACAAATAAGTAAATGTTCAAATGGCTGACCTCATGACAGCGGCTGTTTATATTGTGTTTATACGAGCTGAGCGGGAGCGTTTGTCCCACATTTGTATTATAACAAGCCAAGTTTTTCCTCTGCTGTGCATTTAAGTGTTTACGATACAAATATGAATGCTGGAACTGTTGATGCAGAATCTTATCGTGTTGTTGTTTTTTTTATGTCTCGGACCTTTATTTTCGTTGTTTTTGTATTCCTCCATTGTGTGCTATACATGGAAAAGACTAAAGGGGTCAGGTAATTGATTTATTCTTTGTTTACACCAAAACCCATTTACATTCAAAATGCTTTTTGCCTGGAAGACAAAGTCACAGCGACTGCGCCCAAACAAAACATAAGTTATCTGCAGAGACGAGCACAATAAACACCGCGTAGGACAGACTCGTTACTCTGAAGACGGATGCAGATGTCCTGCAGATTACGACGATGGTGTGCAAGATGGTGCCCTTGAGTTTTTCTGAAGGAAAGTGGTGCAGAGGTGCTGTTTGCATTGAAAATAAACTCGTAGATGACATTAATGAAATGGCTGATGTGCACATAATTCACGTGTCGTTTGACAGAAGATAACAACTGTCTTGTTTTGGGCGACAGACAATAAGTTTGTGCACGTACTCAATGTTTGTTTGGGACTTTACTTCTAAACCAGCTTTATTTGCCTGCAGTGAATCCCACATCACTGTTCGGCTCTGTGAGTGCGTGTGTTCATTTTGTTTTGGGTTGGATTTCCCAATCTGCTCTTAAGGGAGGCATCAGATAAAAAAACAAGTTTTCTCCCAGTGCAAACTAGAATTGAATTTTTTTTATGAAATATACAGCAGTTTATGAATCATGGATGGCTGCCCTTTGGAGTTGTGAAAGGCTGCTCTGCATGCCGACTGAGATGCACTAAACATCTGATTTATCGCAGTGTATCTCTTCTAGCTTCACTCCTGCCAAAAAGGAGTCAGAGAGAAGTGAGCAGAGCTGGTGTGCAGTCTCACGATGCCTCTGTGGTTTCGGAGGCTTCAGTCATCTTTCACAGCACGTTGCAATTCGGCAAATATCAGCTGTTATCCGTGTCAGACAAGGTTGTGAGCTGTTATCAAATTTCCAATAGTAAATAGCACATTCAAGGTGGTATTAAAGGATGTTTTTATTAGATGTTACCTAATACTCAAGACATGGAGCACAGAAGCTCCGGCTAAAAAAAAAAAAGGGCAAGCTGGTGTGAGTTGCATAAAAATCCGCAGCTGGTGTGTGATGATTTATAAATCTAGTTTCACAGTTAAAGAATTTGTGGCTTCAGTGTGTGAAAAGACTGACAGGGTTTGTTTAAAGTTGTCTTTATGTGCTGTAAAAGCTGATAACGTGCCAGGGGAGAAAAGTGATACATCTGAACGCCGACTGACTCATCCGACTTTACATGTTTAGGTAACAAGAGGAGGAGAAAGCGAAGACCTGTGTATTGGGTAGGATGGTGTGCATACTTTCAGAAACTACTTATTATACATTTTGTAACCTCTGTGAGAACACCTGGATGTGACTCCATGGCTCACCTCCAAATATCTGAGGACTGTTTTTAACTTTAAAGGAATACTTCACCCACAAAATGATAATTTGTGTATCAGTTACTTGTTCATTTTAGTCAAACCATACAGTTTGAAAATGAGGCGCGGCTCCAACTAGAAAACAATGTTTTGATGCATGGGATGTGCTGAATGTGCATATTAAGGCAGTACAGGAGGAGGTGCACATTAATAATCCTCCAGGACTGTAACATGCTCATGTTTAACCCAAACAATGTGTCATGTGACTGCAGTTGGTTCACATCCAGGTCGGAACACGTTCTCACCACAAACGAACCGCACCAGAGTTCGTTTGTAACCAGACTGAGACCACCTCTTCAAGAAGGTCTCGGTCCAGTTAGCAGCAGTGGTGAGCTACAAAAGAATTCTGACAATATAATTTTGATATTAAAAGATTTTAACAGACACTTAACAGTGCTCCAAAGGCACCAAAAACTGCAGCAGGTTTTATGTAGATTATATATTTGCATATGCCAAAAATTACAACATACTATATGAAAATTGCATCATCAGAGAAGTGCTAATGTGATTTCATCCGGCTCCACTGTAAGACACAAGGGTGACAGGTGCTGGAACAAAACTAAATTCACATCGTCATATAGACACAAGATGAAATATGGTTTATGAATAGTTTTCTGGGTCACACATCCAGATTTAGAATGAGTCAGACACACACACACTCATACCACACGAGGAGGATACGGGGAGGAAGAGAAGAGCAGTGATTGAGGTGCAGAAAGCGGAGAGATAGAACAGAAAATCCCTCCTTCTTATCTGAAGTGACTGAGAGGCAAAAGGCGGGGAACAGAAGGAAACTGCGACTAAAGCATGAGGCGGGGAAAGATGGAGAGACAGAGATATACAGTAAGAGACATGAGAAACGTGAAATCTGTTAAATAGGATGTTGACTTCAGCATCCACAGGACAGGCTTCTTGCAGCCTGTATCTCATGATACACCTTCACTGCCTGTGGCTGTCAGACCCAAGTCCACTGGTTCCTACTGACGACGTAAACCTTTAAAAGTTGTCACAAAAACATGGTTTCATTTTTTAAACAAGGGTAAAATAGGCTGCACTTGGTTAGCACATATTCATACACTGGTGGCCATGGCTACCATACAAGGTGCCACCTGCTACTCAGTTTTTACCACACTCACACACCTGTTTGTTTTGTTGACATATAAGTGTCAAAAGTTTTCACAGATGGAATTTTAAAATAATGTCAACCAGCTGCAATGTTTCCACCATGTTTTTAAGAAATAAAATGTTGTATAAATCAGGCTATAATTTATACATGAACAACCCCCTCTGTTAAAACCTTCAGAGTACAGATAGAAATAAAACTGGATATTTGGTGCATGTTAAGTCCTACTGAAGTTGAGATTTATGTCATGGAGTAAGAGGGAAAACACACTGAAAAAATGGCCTTTAAAGACATATCTTGTAAAATTTCCATTGAAATATGTCCAGGTGGGTGCTGTCCTGTAAGCTGATGGCCAGGTCATGACAAAATTCACACAAGAAGTGAACAGCGAGCTGCCGGGTGACGGTTTGTAGGACCCACCCCCCCCATGTGGGATTATGTAATTAATTATGTGTGTTGTGTACAAACTTCCAGAACAAAAATCTGACCTAAAATAAAGACCTAAATACATATTTTAGTAGCTTTAAAAAGATTTGTTATAGAAGCAAAGTAGCTCAAAATCACCAAACTGACCAGTGCATTGAGAAAAAAAAACCTTTTGTAGTGTTCCCCTAAAACAGATGGCACTGTAGTTGTCAGTGAAAGCTTCTCAAATAGGAGGCGCATAACATCTGATGGACTATCTGCAGCAGCAGGTCTGTGTATGTGCGACTGGAATAAAACAGCCTGTGTTTGCAGCCATGAAAGAACATGTCACTGTGCATTTCTGGTTTTGGAGAAATATGGAACGTCACCAACCTTATAAAGCTCTGTAAACAGGCTGACATGCTTGTGAACACAAAACACTGGCTGCATTGAAATTGACTTGAAACATGACTGACTTAAATAAACAGTTGCTGCAATGCAGAGGAACTCACAAACGGAAAACCTGTTCTGATTCTCAAGAATGACACGTCAGATCTGCCCATCACCGTGCTGTAAATGTTTTCTGTCATGGAGTTAACGACTTGTTGTTATCTTATCTTATCATTATCTAGGGTGGAGCCTGGATGGTATTTAGGTGGGACGGACAAGCAGCAACCCGAAAGGGAAAAAAAAGAAAAGAGAAAGGCCATCTGTAACGTGAACGTGTGCCAGACTCAGGTAACCTGTTCTGTCAAACGTGTACAGTCAGCAAGCCGAGCAACGTTAACTGGAACTCAGCGGCAACACACTGCGAGGCTTCATTACCTCATTATCTCAAACATAATGCAAATCTTGTTACCAGTGAAACACACACACACACACACACACACACACACAAACCCACACACACAGGCGGTCATGGAAGTCTTGTGATGGTGGTTTTGTTTTTGTGGCTGATTGGACGATATGATAGCGATGGCTCAATCCCAGAATAGCACACCATACACATACAAACACTCACATTTAAATAGAAACTATCCCCTCTCCCTCGGGCCATTTATATGGAGATGAGAGACTTGGTTACACCACACACACACACACACACACACACACACACACAGTGGCTTGCAGGGCTCATCGTAGCATCATCCATTCAGCTGAGCCCTCCAAGCTCATCATAAATGATAATGCCAGACTTCCACTCAGCCTCAGGGGTCGCAATACAGACAGGGATGACACAATGGGCTCACACACACACACACACACACACACACACACACATGCACAGACACACATACACAAAGTGGTGACTCAGCCCTCTTTTGGGTCTCTGTTCTGTGGACAGCCCTTTGGGTCCTTCAGCTGCCAAGCCGCTCACGCACACACATACGCGGACACGTGCACATAAACACAAAAACTGGTTTTCTTGCAGATGCACAGTTATGAGAGGTGTGTGTGTGTCTGTGTGTGTTTGTGGGACGGTGGAGGTGGACCAAGGCTTCAGTCAAGACATCCTCTGATGTCAACAATTCCCGACTCAAGATGTGAGTCATTCTTTAATTAGCACGTTTCACGCTCAGATGGTCCTCTGGGTAATGAAGTGTCCCATTAGCCTGTTTAGACTTGATTAAAGACACACATGTGTCTGTTCAGATTTCTTTGTGTGACACTGGGCGGTGGTGGAAGATGAAGATGTTAACGGTCGTGTTCGCTACTTCCTCATTCATGTGACTGAAGAGAAATAGAAAGCTGTGGTTCCTTTGAACAGCTGGAGACCTGCAGTTGCTCGTGTAGTTTCTGAAGTGTGAGAATAAAGGCGAATGGAACTTTTCTGAGCAGGAACTGTGTACAGTAAAAGAGGGCTAAGATGCTTTGTGAAAAATAATCTTTACCAGTGGGATGCCACCATCACCCACTGCACCAAAAACCCACTAACACCTGCTAACCATTTACATCTATAGGGACACTTATTTGAGGACAGCAAAGTACACATGTTGGCAAGAGAAGACTTTTTGAAAGAGGTAGCCACCTACGTCAAACTGGAACAACCATCGTTAAACAGAGGAAGTAGCCTATGACACCACTTATCACCCACTTAAAGGCAGCTTAACACCAACTCACACCTGGACCCGTCTAACCTTAACGACACAACATGGCCAGGTGGGTAAACGACTCACAAGTGACCCTAAAGGGAAATTTCGGTTTATTTCCACCTGTCTCCTATGAGACTGTATGAGATCGCTGCTTGTTCTCGCAATATTTCAGCTGCACTTTAGAAAGCAGAGTTAAATGGTAAACAAACATTGCAGCACACCGGTAAGACAACACGTTTACATGTTGTTTTCTATATGTTCTCTGACATTTATCCTAACGATATGAGGCGGACTTTGTGGAAAAAAGCTTGTTTAGTGGACTAACTTTGCACTGGAAGTATGCCCGTTCACTTGCGCTTTAACAGGTCTGACGCTACTATGCGCCCCGGCTGTATCTAGGCTAACGGCTAACATGCTAACTATTATTTTTATGTCACTAGTCACTTGAAACAAATTTAGGACGATAGGAGACAGGTTGAAATAAAGCGACATTTCCCTTCAACAACTCTGTAAGGGTTCACACCCACACAGGGTTTAAAGTGAACGCTGCACCACTCAGAACTGAGGAAGCCTCTTGGATGAGAGGTGATACACCTTCAAGGATCTCAAGCAAGTCCAGTTGCCTACGATACAGTGATGCAGAGAGTGGATGAGTGGAAATGTGCCGTAGGGGTGTTGTGCTGTGAAAATAAAGTAAAAGGAAGCAAAAGACACAAAGCACAAGGCTGATTGAGGAGGTCTGCCAGCCTGGACTGACTTCTGATTTCTTAAGTGGGCATGGAGAGCACCAGGCACAGGTGTGTCCTATGACACTAATTGCACTCAATCAATCCAGCTGCCCTGGGATGAGAAGACACAGGATGAGCAGGGGAACCAAGCAGAGGGTCTGACTGAGGATTGAGGATTAGGAAAGGAACAGTTTTCCCCCCTCTGAGCTCTCTTAAGAGTTTTATGCTTCGTGAAAAACTTTTATTTTTACCATGATGATAACCCCCTCAAAATATATATATCACAATGACTGCCTTGTGACAACTACTCTACATTCAACGTGGGCAGGAAGTATGACTCAGGCATGATCTCTCACCCCCATTATCAACTGGTAGAGGTGAGAAACCAAATGTTCCGCAATGAGTGCAAAAGTTCAAAATCTAGAAATATTACAAGGCATATGTAGCATGTGAAAGATGCGACGATAATTTCAACAACTATATTAGATACCAAGCTGACTGTCACATTATCATCTAATCCTCTGCTGTAGAGTCCACATAAAATGTAGCTGGTTAGGAGAGATTTAATGACACATGATGGACAGTGATGTTGGAGAAGCAACAGTCTTTTTAACAAAGATACTTCACCTGATGCAGAAATACGACTATATATATCAGTATGCCCAAATATATTTGTGAGTCAGCCTGAACAGTATTTGTTCGAAAATGCTGCACTTATAGACAATAACAGAACAGCTTTGAGTATTAAATAATTAACTGACTGGTCATCGGTTGTTGCAATCTGGTGGGAAGAAAAGGCGGGACAGCAGAGAAATCACTGAAGCAGCAAATCTCAGCAATTTGGTGAAAAACCAAAGTGCTAAAATTGTCGGTGTCAGCTTGCAGAAGCAGCCGGGCTCACCCTGTTACACGATCACATTGCTGTACAATAGCTGGATCACCTGGGTGTAGGTGCAGTTTGTCTGCTTTCCTCTGGGAGCAACCAGCACAAAGCAGAGTGGATTCAGATGCTGACTGCAAAGATTTCGTGAGAAACAACTCTCACGGTCTCGTGTACTCTGGAGGCTCCACAGTTAATAATACCGGCTGACAGGGTGTCCGATAGACTTAGGGAAAGAATAAGAATGCAGAGGAGTGGTGACAAATTAATGGGAAAACCTGAATTAATGAGAGGAGAAACATAAGAAATGCAAATGCTTCCACACAGGTGCACTGCATGGTGTAATTAGGCAGTTAGCATCCAGTCATGATCTGTGGCATAAAAATTGAGCAGCCCCAGTTAATTCTGATTTAGATTTTGGTTTTTATTTGTTTGTTGTGCTAGACCGTGCTCTCCATCATCGAAACACCAAAACAGGGAATATCTTTTGAATAATATTGTTTCATCCCTCCAGTAAAGTTCCACAGACGTGCAGAATCAATACTATGGTGCATGTTTGAGTAAGAAATAAAAACAGAGCACAGTCCCTGCTGCAATAGCTTGCTGAAATGGATTTTTAAGCAGTGTGACCGAGCACCTCCTCAGCCAGGTGAATTATATGTCTGCAGGATCTGCAGGGAGGGCGAGCGTGAGAGGCGGTTTACATATTTCACAGGGCGGTCAGGTGCATGGGCATGTCTGGAGCCTTCTAAAGATCAAAGCGCAGTGCCAACTTTGGTTGTTTGGCTTTTAAATGTCATATCTAATGCATGATCATTTGCTTTACTGTAAGCATTCCATTCAACTCTTAAAATCACTCGGTACAGTCATCAAAGTCAGAGGGAATAAACCTCAACTGACAGAAAACTGGAACCACAGGACTGTAGACACATCCTGAGCACAATGGTGATATTCAGTTCCATGTAATTCGAATGACTCACAGTTTATTAAATACAGGAAAATTAACTAACAGTGACTGTGTGTTGTTACCTTAGTGAAACCAAAGATTATGAGGACCTTAAGCTAATTTATCTTAACATAGATCACAGGGTCTGCTCATTGGCCCAAAGCAAAAATAAATAAATAAATAGCTTGACTTTTTAAAGAATCATATTATTTATAAAAAGCTATGGAAGGCAGTAAAGATGTGCTTTGAGCTGAATGCTAAAACCAGCATGCTTTGCAATGGCAATGCTAACTGCTAATGTGTAGTAGGTGTAAAGTTTACCATCTTAAAAGAGACAGTACAAAGTGATTGTTGTTGGGAGTGGGGCTGAATCATAGCACAAAACAACAAGACAAAAAACATCAAAAACACAACCAAATTACCAGAAAACAATGTTTGCATTGTGCTTTTCTGCAAACCACGGATATGTTACATTTGTACGTTATTATGTAGCAGAGATGCTGAAACTTTATGTTTCTCAACGCACTGTCTTGTTCTTAACTCTACTGACGTTTGGTTTCATGTGGGAAATGATCCATCCACCGCCCCTTCCATCTGCCCTATAGGGCCTTTCTTACTCTTTACACTATAGTTATTGGCAGTGTTAGAAACTGTTGCCAGCCGGTGCGTTTCATGACTGTAAAATATGCTTTTGCGCGTTGATATCTCACACTGACGTCCAAAGCACACAGAGCAGCAGTATTTTACAAGTTTGGTTGTTTCCCGCTGTGTCAACAACTGCTGCCGCCTGTTGCGTAATATACCACCGCAAAAGGTGCCTCTGTGTGTCTGTATCTTACGCTGAGATCACTGATAAAGTGGTGGTATTTGATGAGTTGTGATTGAGAACGGGCTGTGGTTTTGAACACTGTTCCCCAGCTTCATAGCCATCTCACTTAGGTGTCACACCGTCCACCATTCCCTATGACAAAATCAGCTCGTATACTAGATGACTTATGAATAATTTATATGATACGTATGAAATGTAGAAACGTAAAGTATCTGTGGTTTGCAGAAACGTACAATGCCAACATTTTCTCCTGGCAACCAGACCAAATATTTAGACCCTATCGAGCCTTATTGTACTTTGTAATGAACCTTCAAAAATGCCATATCTTAAAATGCAAGATCTCAAAACAAAACATTGAAGCTCAGCTGACTGTGAAAGAACAACTGATAAAACTGAGTTCAGATCAGTTCATGGACCGAAGGGAACGTGCATGTAGAACAGATCTTATTACGTAGCTATGTTCCAAACTGTAAACTGTCAACATGTTCATTAGTTTTGCTGCAAGCGAGGCTAAAAGACAGCCCCAAAGCTCATGAATTTTTCCCCTTAATACTTAAAGTAATCCACTACATCAATCAGCATTTGCTCCATTATGTTGGCTGCTACCTCATCTGGAAAAAGAACATCACCTGTTGCTAAGAAGAGTTTATGCTTGAAAAAGCAATTGAGAACTTTGTTGAAAGAACAAAGAAACAAAAAAATTAAACTTATTGAACCTTGTCCCCATTTTTCTAACAGGCCGCTCCCTTTCTTTCACTCATGTGGCAAACGCATGCGTTGTGAAAGTTAAAGCCACTGTTCATTAGATGCCAGCCTCTGAATGCACTTGATTTCGGAAATCCAGGTTTTGGAATACAATGAGGTTCAAAAGAAAACTTTAAGTTGTGTAAAAGTAAGAAACTGTAAGAAATGTATTATTGAAAGATGATTTATCGGATCTTGAAAGCCGGGTGACTAACACACCTGCCCTCGGCTGAATAGTGTCACACTGGCACTTAAAACCACACCTGGTGTTAGAGGATGTAGAGTAAGCCTGCTTTGTCATCTCGAGACTAGCTCACGGCTAACTGGCACATTTTGAAAGGCACTTGAGATTATCTTTATTGTTGTTTCATTGGAAGTGTGATGTTGTGAGGTGATAATTCAGCCCCAGTCTCACAGCAGATGGGACATCCAAGCTCTACAGGCTGCCCTGCAAACAATCAGGACAGACAGACTGACAGTGATTTTGGATCTGTTGAGGCAGAGCAGCAGGGAGGGTCCTGGAAAAAGGGAACAGAGTGTAAGGTCACACACACACACACACACACACATTCACACCATCCTCTGGCCCACTCCCTCCTCTGGCATGCAGCTGATTGTTGGAGTGGCATTTAATTAATCCTGTCAGAAAAGGTTAAGGAAAAGAAGTTAAGAAGGGAGGGAACAAAATTAAAGACATTGATGGAGGGAGAGACTTTGTAAGGCGCTCCATTTCCTGACTGAAAAACACAATTTCACTAAAGCAATTTAGTTTCGCTTCACTCTGCCGACAACTGAATTTGGTATACCTGAACACGTCTTTGGTTTCATCTAAACTGTGTCTGCATGCCAAAGACGAAGGTCAGTGTAAGTGATGCAGGTTTTATAAACTCTCAGATATGCTGTAAATCTGCACGATGTCATTAAAAGTCTACAGCGCTCTCGTTCTGGATCTCTCGCCACAGGTCGCTGCTTCAAATCCAGGTGGTGAATGTACATGTGGATCCCCTCCCTTTGCAGCTATTATCAAGCCCTTGAGCAAGGTATTCAACCCCCGCAGAGAGGCGCAGGAGGAGACTTGTTGTGAATGAGGCTCCAAGAAACATCCAGACTGAGATGCATGGAGGTTATACGAGTTATTTTATTAGATGGATCTTTTTTTCCAAAGAGGTTTTTATTGCTCAACGCCAGAGATGACTGTAACACTGTATCTGCAGGGGATGATAAGGTCATTGATTTACTCATCAGGACCTGAGCTTCCTCTCTTGTAAAAGTCATTTTCCAGACCTGGTGGAGTTTAGTGATTCAAGAACTGCATCTGAAGACCTCTGAGTCGAGGCGTCAAGATGAAACATGAATGAAATAGCAGTGTTGCCATGACAGACAGTAGTTTCTTCTTCTGATGGATTTGTGCTCTAATTATCCAGGTCCTCCGTACTGTGAGAATCTAACTTCATCGTTTAAGTACGGGAATCAGGCATCGACAAGGTAACAGAGTTCAACGCAACACTGGCAAAGAAACCTGTAACCACCACCGCAGAGCAGACTTGTCAGAACAGAGAGTAGAATTAGCATTAGCATGGTGAAAGTTTTGCCAACAAACCTTGTCGTGTGCACTTTTTAGATGTAAAATGGACCCTGGAGCTTCCAGGGCACATACAAATGTTGGCTGGGCACTAGTCTCCCATAACCAGTCCATGGATGTGTAAAGAATACTAGACACAACATTGGAAAAGTTTCCCAGGTGTAACATTACCCGGATTTTCCGCATTTTGTGCCCAAAAAGTATTTTCCCCACAGCCCGCCATTGTAAAAGAGCATCTGAAAACTGTTGACAGGACCCCTTGAACTGAAAACAAGATCAAATATGAATCTTTATATTCAGATTTTTTGACCCATGGTGGTTTTATATTTGTAAGACATTCCTCAAGCTAAGAAAAGCAAGTTAAAAATCCACGACATCATCATAATTTAAGGTTTATGAGCTGAGTGGGAACTCACATGCAGGGCCAGCGGGAGAAACACTACTGCACATATTCAGTGGGCTGCGTAGCACAGAAGTAAAACCCAGAACCTAGATAACGTTTTTTGGCATATGGCCCAGGCAAGCAACTCCATTGGAATGAATTGGTGCCATCTTGGTGTCCAGTATCTAGTTATTATTAAAGTCCATGGTAAGCTCACTGGAGACTATTTTAGAACCTCTGCTAACTTAAGTGGAGATAAAAATGAGTTAATTGTGCTGCTCTTGTAGACTTTTGAAATGTTGTCAAACCAAATGGATCAAATTCTGATTCTGGACCCCATGGCATCATGTAACAGACCCAGAAGCTGTAATTCCACAGTGAGGCCACTTTATGAAATTGGCTTCCAAACCTGGCTCTCCTCCTGGGGACTTGAGCCAGACCTATTTCCACATTTCATTTTTTTTGCGTTTGAAAAAGCGGAAAGCAAAACCTGAGCAGCTGTTGGGGCGGAGCACAAGGCCAGATCCAGGTTTTCTCAATAAGGGAGGAGTAGATGTGCCTTCAACCCCAATTTCGATTGGTAAAAAAATACTAATTATAATGTGGTAAAACCACGTTAAACAAAACATTAATCACAGCAGAGTACTTTTACATATTTTAAAATGGGCTTGGAGGGGGACTTTAATGAAAGTCATAGATCAGTGGTTCTCAACCAGGGGCCCAGGGACCCCCAGGGGTCTCCAGAAAAATGGGAAATGGGTTATTGACTACACTACTATTTACTATTTAATTTACTATATAAGTATGCCCAATGTGAGTAAGAATCATAATTGTGACTATTCTAATCATAGGTTTTACATCCTCCACAGTTATCTCCTCAACTGTAGTTAGCAACTATATAATCTGGTCTTAATCGTGTCTCAAAAACAAAATCTTTCCAGATGTAGATCCCTTGAAGGGAAATCTTATCAAATGGGGTGCGTGATTGAATGTGTATCAACTTCGGGGTCCTTGACACAGAAAGGTTGAGAACTACTGTCATTAGTGCCATTTAAACTTGTGCATAATGTGATTAGAAGTTGGCCTGTACTCCATCCTGTTTAAGTATTTATATGCTTGAGACACAAGCAGCGTAGAGGTGACCTTCAGTGTGACTCATGTTTGTGGCTGTCAGGAGTCAGTGACAGTGGGCGCAGAGCAGCACACACCAGAGACAAAGACAGGACATGGCACAATGTTCTGTGGCTTCCTGTGGAACAATTCTTCTGCAACCTTTCTAACAACTGCTCTGGGCCGCTGAATTAAAGACACACACACACACACACACGCGCAAGTCCCTGTTCTCCCCAGCTCAAACTGAAGACTATTACAACCTAGACTATATTGCCACCTGCAGGCTGTTAAGTTTAATGGAGTCTTGGGCTCGAAACATATGCGAGCTCTTAGGTCGAGAGTTGGCTGAAATATTTTAGTCTAACCTTAATAATTGTTAGAAGGCACTTTTTTTGTTGGTGTTACTTTGGTGTTGATTTGACTTTATGGTCACTTTGACGTTGCAGTTTCAACAGACCACAAAACTAGGTATAAATTACACAGGTATAAATTAAGGACTTTTTGTGCACACAGAAAATTATCTAAATAATCTCTAAAATTTTGGTCACATTTTTTGGTCACAGATACCCCAAAGAATCAGTCAGTATCTGGTGTGACACAATTTGCCTCATGCAATGCAACACATCTCCTTCACAGTGGCTGTGTGAAGTTACTGGACACACTGTTGTACACGCTCAGTGGGTGTTATGTCTGGTGAGTATCCAGGCCATGCAAGACCTGGAATGTTTTCAACTTCTGGGACTCATGCACAGATCCTTGCAACACGGGGCCGTGCATTACCCTGCTGCACCATGGGGTTATGGCAGTGGACGCATGGCATGGCAACGGGTCTCAGGTTCTGGTCGCAGTATCTCTGTACATTCAAACTGCCAGCACGTAAAAATGCACCTGTGTCTGTAGCTTATGCCAGCCCATACCATAACCCCTCTGCCATCATGGGGCACTCTGTTCACAGCGCTGGCATCAACAAGCCACTCACCCACACGACACCATGCACCATCTGCCCGGTACAGTGTAAACCAGGATTCATCTGTGAAGAGAACATGTTGGTGAGAGAAGATTCTCAGTCATCCACATCATGGTAAGTGTTGTATTGTAGGCAAATGGACTTGCTTGAGTTTCTTGAAGACGTTTCACCTCTCATCCAAGAGGCTCCTTCATTTCTGCAGCTCTTCAGTTCAAAACTGAAGGATCCTCTTGGGTGAGAGGTGAAACGTCTCACTTAAGACTGTGAAGATAACACCTGCCAGACACCAGTGAAGGCGAGCAGTTGCCCAATCAAGTCAGTTAAAACAACAAACTGCTGTCAGGTGAGGACAACCAGCATTCAGCTGACCTTCCTTGAGACAGTCTGTGCAGAAATTATTTAATGGAGCAAATCAATTATTACATCGGCTGTTCAGATGGCTGGTCTCAGACAATCTTGGAGGTGAAGACGCTGGACGTGGAGGTCCTGAGCTGGTGTGGTTGCATGTAGTCTGCAGTTATGAGGCGGGTTAGATGGACTGCTAAATTCATGGAAATGACATTGGAGACGGCTTATGGTAGTGAAATAAACATGAAGTTCACAGGCAACATCTCTGGTGGACATTCCTGCAGTCAGCCTGCCAATGGTACACTCTCAAAACTTGCAACATCAGTGGCGTTGTGTTGTTTGATAGCGCTTTACATTCTGGAGTGACAATCCCAAAGCACACCTGTGTAGTAATGTGGCTGTGTAATCAGCATCTTGATATGCCACACCTGGAGAGGCACCCACTTGAACAGCTTTAAACAAAGTTGCAACAAGAATTGATAGAAATATATCGATTGAACGCATTTAAAAAGTCTTGGATCTGTAATGTAAACCTGTGACAAATAAAAGCACATACTAAAGTGCATATACATTTTTGTACAGCAACAAATGAGGAGTTCAGACACAGTCTCTGTCTCCCTCTGGTGGACAAAGAGGTATCAATCCTATCTATATCCAAGATACACTCTCTGCTTTACCGAGACGGGAGGCTGCAGCCATACAGTCTTGGCTTCACCACAGGTGCATGCTCACACCTGTTTAGGTTTTGAGCTAGCAGTTCTCAGCCATAGTTGTCATCCATCCATCCATTTTTATAGATGGCCAAGTCGCAGGGGCAGCAGGTCAAGCAAAGCACCCTAGACATCCCTCTCCCTAGCAACACTCTCCACATCTCTGCTTATCTGTACTGTACATCCTTGTGAACTGAATGTCTGTGCTTTTTGTGTGATCCATCCATCCATCCATCCATCCATCCATCCATTTTCATCCACTTATCCAGGGCTGGGTCGCGGGGGCAGCAGGCCAAGCAAAACACCCTAGATGTCCCTCTCCTCAGCAACGCCTCCCAGCTCCCCCTGAAAGGACCTGCCCTGTTCTGGATCTGCCCTGGGGCCTCCTACCAGTGGGATGTGCCCTGAACACCTCTAACAGGAGGTGCACAGGAGGCAGGATCAGATGCCCAAACCACCTCAACTGACCCCTTTCAACATGAAGGAGCAGCGGCTCTACTCCGAGCTCCCTCTGAATGTCTGAACGCCTTACCTTATCTCTAAGGCTGAGCCACGCCACCCCATGGAGGAAACTCATTTCAGCCTGTAGTTATTAACTAATGTATTTAAGTGTGTGTTATGTTATTAGATCACTGTAAGAATATAAAGCTAAGCAAGCTCTAAGTAGTCATTAAGCACTTTCCCTCAAAAGAATGACAGTAGCACTGCTATACAGATGTTGGCCTCTCCACTGTTTCATTGTCCAGATATTTTATGCCAAAGCTCAAATATAACTCCCCATATATTTGGATCATATCATTAATAATCAACACAAAAAAGAGGCATTTTTTCTATATGAATATGTTTATTGGTCTTTTAAAAAAGAGGTCTATAAACAAATAATTACGAGAAAATAAAAGATGATGAATACCTGGTTGTCACCAGCCAGTTCAATAGATGCAATAACAACCTTATATGGATGTTACAACTCAGAACCCCGTCAACCTCTCCTCAAGAAAGCTTCACAGGTCACACAGAATACTGCCTGTAATAGAGAATCAGTGTGTGTTTGTATTGTAACACTGATGCATACTAAGTAATAAGTATTTAATGTGATAGAGTACTCAAAGAAAGATTTGTTCCCGTCTGTATTTTATTTCTGTGCACCACCTACCTGCTGTCTGGGGTAATGGCTAAGGCACTCTCTGGAGAAACGTTTTCCCCTATTTGCACTTACTTCAAAGTGAAAAGCTGCGAACACGTGGCACACGATTAACTTTTTGTTTTTAACTAACATGGACAGAATAATACATTCAGCCATACCACATGGATCCCCTGATCTACTGCACTAAAATCCAGCTCAAAATCACCACATCAAATAACAAAGCAATGAATAAACATTCATTGCCTAGCTGTAAATCATGCGTGTGGATACAACGGCAACTCAAGAGATTCTGACTATAACAAGTATAACATATTCAGATTCTTTGAGGATCATAAAAACATCATTGGGTCTTATTTCGGTTCATTCTCTGTGACACAATTTCCTTAAATCATTTCTAAAATGCCACAACATGGACAAAGACAAGTATTAACATCTGTGTTTAAAAAAAGAAACTGCTGTTACATTAAAGCAGCCAGTGGAATAAACAATTTAACAGTATAGTACCATAATTTAACAGTAGTGTAACACTTTCCTGCACCAACATGTCAACACATTTTTATTTGCAGCCGTGTTTCTAAGCATCAAGTACATTTCTCTGATGGTAAATTACAATAACATGGATGTTTGCTTCCATTAATGGAGGTTTGTTTGACGTTACGTCTCCTGCATCGAAGCTTAATGTTGATTCATTCATGATGGTAAATATAAGAAGCAGGAAAGAGGTGGCAGTCTGAAGAGATTTGCACAGTATGACATGATATTTCAGGATTGTTCAATGAGTGTATATGAGCGGTCCAGCAGAGGGCCCCTTCACTCCAGATATCTGCAGCCATGACAAGGCATTTGCATAGCTTATCTCTGCTCTTATGAGGATGTACTTTATACATTTAATAATGAACATTGCACGTGGGCAACTGCGAGTTCATGAGTGCAGCCTGCAGAACATGATAATGCATTCAAAGCACCTGGATAACTGATGAGGATACAGTAATGGTAGAAGGTACAGTATGTTGTAGCTATGACTATCACACACAGTATATGAAAATGTTTCAGAAGGTAAAATCAAGTTAAAGGCAAAGAATCGGCACTGCAGTGAAGATGGAGAATGGAGGAGGTCGACTTCAAGTATGTCATGGTTCACTGAGGGAGTGTACAAAAATTATTGGAGGGGGTTAAATAGTTGCATCAATGAAATGGCTGCTGTGCACGCCACAAGTCATGGTGGTGCATTTTGCCGTATGTGAAGGTAAAGAGTCTCATATTTGTGTCTGGGCTTTATTTTCCTCAACACAATCGACTTGTAGCTAACAGGGATGGTATGGGTTTATTTTATACGTAGTTAACAGTGTTGGGAAGGTTACTTTTGAAATATTATAGTTTACAGATTAGTAATCAATGAGAAATGTATAAATTGCATAAATTCACTTCAGTTGTTTTTTTAAAAGTACACAAAAAAAAATATGTTTAAATGAGCTGTATGCAACATTCAGAACATATGTGTATGACGCAGAGTCTGAGCTAGGATTGTCTGAACTCGGCTCTCAACATGGAGGTGGCTGAGCCAGCGGCTAGCAGCTAACGATGCTAACAGTGCCAACAGTGCTAACAATAGCAACAGTGCTGTTAGAGTTAATGGTGGGGAATTGGAGGGTGGTTGTGCTGCCGCAGTGACATTATTTTGGCACCGTGCATCCACCCATCCATTTTCATCCGCTTATCCGGGGCCGGGTCGTGG
Organism: Epinephelus awoara; assembly: GCA_035609425.1. Taxonomy (NCBI): domain Eukaryota; kingdom Metazoa; phylum Chordata; class Actinopteri; order Perciformes; family Serranidae; genus Epinephelus; species Epinephelus awoara. The sequence continues at coordinate 9,901,619 of CM069311.1, forward strand.
GGGCAGCAGGCCAAGCAAATCACCCCAGGCGTCCCTCTCCCTAGCAACGCTTTCCAGCTCCCAAGGTGTTCCCGGGCCAGATGAGATATGTTATCCCTCCAGTGTGTTTTAGGGTCTGCCCCGGGGCCTCCTACCAGTGGGATGTGCCCAAACCACCTCAACTGACCCCTTTTGACACGAAGAAGCAGCGGCTCTACTCCGAGCTCCCTCTGGATGTCCGAGCTCCTCACCCTATCTCTAAGGCTGAGCCCAGACACCCCACTGAGGAAACGCATTTTGGCCACTTGTATCCGCAATCTCATTCTTTCAGTCACTACCCAGAGCTCATGACCATAGGTGAGGGTTGGGATGTAGATGGACCAGTAAATCGAAAGCTTCGCCTTCCAGCTCAGCTCACCATGTGTCAGTGTGTCAGTAACTGCTGAGTGAGCGCGGCACAGAGCGGTGGTGATTAGCTAGCCGGTGGGATACACGAACAGGGACTCACATGCACTCACATGCAGGTGCAGCTGGACCTTCTTCCACAGTTGGATCACAACACAAACAGAGGTGGCGTGACTTCATTCTCTGCTCAGGGCACCATTACTTCACTGTATCATTACATAACAAATAGATGTTTGCTGCTATATTAATGCTGAATGTTGTATACAGCACCTTTGAAGGAGCTGAACAATAAGTGTGCGGATTCTGCTTTATTTGGTCTGTCTTTACCTGCTGGGCAGCCGACGCTAGCTTGCATTTGTCTTCAAATATCAATCTAAAGTCTTGTCGAGAGACTGCAGACTTTTCTGCTTTATCTCTACAGGATAATTAAAGTGGACGCTTGCTTAGTCCATAGCTATGTGGGATAACCTGTATGTTTTTCAATGTGCACAATGCAGGTAGTGCAGGGTTTTTTAAATTATTAACGCTCAATGACTGTATCTTGTACACAGAGTCCTAAAAAACATGATATTTCAGTCATGTTTTGGTCTTGTTGCATTTTGTAAATTAAAATCGTGAGTTGGCCCAAAGCTTGAAAAAAATCGAGATTTTACTTTTTGGCCATATCATCCAACCCTAATGTGCTGCATAAATTGGGGCTGTAAAGAAAGTCAGGGAGCGTTCAAAATAACTAATGTGCTGGTCAGAGAGTGAGACATAATCCTCAGCCTCCCTTCACACCCAAATAATTTTCATACAGTCCTTAAAGAGAGCTTCCTTATGTTTGCATAATGTGAGAAATTTTATTTACTCTTCGTCCAATGAAAGCCAAACACCGTCCTCCTTTCACAAGCTCCAGAAACCTCAGCAGTAAAACAATGTGCGCTATCAGCTCACTGCATTGACTATATTGCACTCAGGATGACAGTGATGTGTTCATCAAAACATTAAAAAGCTTCTAATCAGCATTTCTTTGAACCCCATTAGCCTGTCAACATTCTACCTTTCACTTTCAGCATGAGAGGTGATTTTGTTGTTTGCAGATGCATCAGCGTTCACACAGGAATGTCTCACATTCCGATTTTGTTTCATAATTGAAGAATATGATTTGTTTTTAAGGTCAGAGAAGACAACTCACTCCCTAAGTGATGATAGTCCGCTGCTGCATACCTGTAGGTGTAACAGTTCGGTGCGGTCGTCCTGACCTAAAATAAACTGGTGTGTGTGTGTGTGTGTGTGTGTGTGTGTGTGTGTGTGTGTGTGTGTGTGTGTGTGTGTGTGTGTGTGTGTGTGAGTGTGTGTGTGGGGGGGACTGATGATAATGCTAACATTTGCACTCTGCTCTGCTCTGGTGCACTAATGCTCATCACCGCAGCACTGACAACCAGGGAAAAGGCCACACGGCGGAGCAGAGCACTTGACTCCCTCCAGCTCACATTGATCGCACGCCTCTCGATATGCAGCGCTGACTGACCCGGTGTGAAACCTCTCCACTTTAGTGAGCTTCAGCCTGTCTAATCAGCATTAAGTGCTGAAACTCACTTAAAAGCTTCTTTACGATTAAAAATTTTTGCACGCCTTCGCAGATGTAAAGCTTCATATTAAGGACACATTAGGTGCTGATGGCTCATTAACCGAAGGAGGGAGGGAGAGTACAATCTTAAGATGGCAAGAGGAGAGGGGATCATATGCACAGTAGCAGACCATGCCCCTCCCCCTCGCTAAGTGCTGCAGAGATGCAAGGGAATGTGTGTGTACAAGTGTGTATGTGAGGAGCTGTGCATAGGAGGAGGGGGGATGGGGAAAAGAAAGTGTGTTTATGTGTGAGTGGAGGCGGTTTCTACAGTTTGATGATGGTTGCAGATGAAGCAGGGTGAGAGAGCGGACAGGACAGGAAGTGGATGGAGGTGTAACCCCAGCTGGTCAGGTTTCTCTCCACTTCACCAGCTCTTTGTGTATCATCAGCTGGAGGAAGTTTTCACACACAGAGAGGAGAAAGGGGGGGCTGAATTCACTGCTTAGTGTGACTGGATCTAGTATTGTTCGAGTTTATATAAGCTATGCAAAGATTAAAGATTTTTCAACATCAAATCCCCGGGGGATTTATATCTCCTCAGGAAGAAAGCTCCTCTTTACCAGGCTGAGGGGGAGGTGATGCTGTCAGAGCAGTTGCCCAGGAGGGAGATTGTCGGCCTGGGGGCAGTACAGTGGGACAAGGGGCGTGGTTTCTCCACAAGCCTCCCAGGACGGGACGGGAAAATGTGCTTCTCTTCACGTGTGTCATGCTTATGAGGTCCGACAGCAGAGTGCACAATGCACTCCTCAGCCAGTGCACCGCTATGTGCCAGAGCTCCTCGAGCACAGTCTCACACATACACACACGAGTGCACACAAACATACATAAAGATCTCGCTAGCTTATGCACACAAACACACACACATACAGACACACACACACAATCTCTATCCATTTCTCTAAGCTGGGACCAGCCAGCAGCAAGAACAACCATCCATGGCTTTGACCCTGAATCAAACATTGAGAGAAAGAGGGGACGCGGGGAGGGGGGTCGATAAAAATAGGACAAGTTGTTTCTGTAGAAAAATAGAGGAATTTCCAGAGGCTGATAAAACGTCTTTGGCACTTCTGAAAACACAGCATACAGAAAGAAATCGACACTGAGTATAAAAGGCCAAACTAGAAAGCTCTACAGCCAGAAAAGATTAAGATAATCCAAGTTCATCCACAAATGAGTCTGGCCAGTCCCGGGTGGATTTGAGCCTGAACAGGCCCGTACTCCACCATCTCCCCGTCCACAGTGATCATGCCTTGGGGAGAGACAGGCTCCAGCCGCAGGGCCTTCACCTTCTCATACACTAGGTAGGGGCATCCGCACGCCAAGTGGCCGCCCTTCTCCATGGCGAGGAAAAGGCGCAGGAGGGCGGGACGGGAGATTCCTGCTGTCACATAAAACAGGTGAATCACCCCGTCGTCTGCATTTGCCCCAGGGACTGTCCACAGGTCCTCAGCCAGGTGGGACTGGTAAATAGCCAGCACCAAGACAAAGTCCTCCTCCTTGACCACTGTCCAGCTCTCTGGGACTGGTTGGTCCAAACCAGGAAGCAGAGAGTCCTCCGGTGCTCTGGTCTTGACATCACTCTGGGTCTCAGGTCTCTTGGTAGTGATAGCGTTGTTGGAGGAGTTTGTGATGGTGTTGTGGTTTGAGTTTGTGCTGTTGTGATTGTGGCGAGAGTTCTGGTTTGGAGAGGAATTGGGGAGAAGGCGGCAGGGAAGGGAGGAGCAGAGCGAAGGGCGCTGAGGTGTGGAGGGAGGGTGGTTGGCCTTGATGCTCCCTTTTGGATGTTTTGGTGTCTCCTTTACAGGCAGATACGCTAACCGGCCCTGGTAGACTCTGAGGGTGGCCAAACGCACCAGGGTGCCCATCAGGAAGCGGATTGCTCCGACATGGCGGTACTTCTCGCTTTCGATGTCGACGTCGGCCACAAAGCCCCAGGCCAGAGAGAGGAAGGAGAAGAGGCGCTGGCGAGAGGACAGGTGGATCGACACCAGGTCCATGGAGACAACCAGACCTTTGCACAGCATGAAGCCACAGCTCAATAGTAGCTCCTCGTTCCACGCTGGAGGCGACCTGAAAGAAGGTAAAGAGTTAGAGGCAATCATAGCATGACACAACATCACCTGAGAGTCTTATCAGTTACTCTTGCCAACCCCTCCAGGATTTCAGATGTTGCATCACAACAATTAACGCAAATTCAAGCAGTCCTAGTGAATTCTTTGCGACGCCAATCACTGCAGTTTCCTGTGAGTTTCACCCATCATAGCAGTCCCTGGCACAACGTCAACATAAACACTTGTTTGTTTTGTGAAGACTCAGATGTGCGACATGAACATCTCACATTTACCAACTAAAATTACTGCCAAGCATACGCAGGCTGACGCTGTAGAGAGCATTTATACTTGTGCGGTGGTGTGTCTGTGTCACTCTGCAGTTACACCTCCAAAACACTAGTCAGCGGTTGGGTTTCTGTGAAGTGCTGTAAAGTTTAGTTGATTCAAAACACACATTAAACACAAATTAAAAATGTCTTAATAGAGACAATTTCAAACACAAGTACACAAATCAGCTTCACTATAACTCGCAGCATTCACAGACAAACACTTGTCTTTATCTGGACACATTTTCCCCACAAATAAAACATGCCAATGTTTTTAGCACAAGCCTATGGTATTTTACATTATATAAATTAGCCTAGCGGCTAGCGGATTTTTCCTCTACTCGTGTGAAGTCAGGGACAACAACAACATTTAACAAAGGTAACGTTACAAACTTTGGCTCCATTACAGCTCACAAGGTTTACTGACAAAACAACTGTCTTATACTAAACATGTTTTCCAAACAAATGTAACACGCTATGAACCTACGCCATAGGTATGGCTGTCATAGCTGTCATAAAATCCGGCATTTTAGGCCACAACAATCCTGGAGGGACTGACTTAATGTCACAATTACTTGGCGAAAGAAAACAACAACAGAGGAGGGCACTTGGGCTCATGATCACAGTATTCTAAAAACCCTGGCTCTGGCAGCTCATAGGAGAGCACAAGCACTAACCCCCGGGGGACAAATATATTCCTGTTTTCTTCTCTGACGTTGTGCCCACAGCCAACCAGCAGATGGAGATGACACCCTGGACATGCTCTGGGTCTACTATTTCCACATCTGCACCCTGGACTGTAAGCACTCATAATGTGCAAGTTTCTAAGCCCATCACATCATTTCTCTGTGAGTTATCAGCAGCCTGAAATGACCTCTGCCGCACAGCCAAGCAGTTCCAGTCCGCTTGGCTGTCTCTGCCCCCTCCTGAGAAATGATGTGCACAGTCAGCCCTTGGCATAATTACACCGAAAGGAGATAAATCGTTCTTTTTTAGGCTGAGGAAGGTTGTTCTTATTCTGTACTGTTGGTCCATGCATTTAAATGACTCATTAATGGACTGACTCACTGTGAGTAGTGGTGGACAGAGGCGGCCAGGGCGTTGCCTGAGCCACCTGGTAGAATACCCAGAGGGGTCTGAATGGCCTCTTGCCAGTCCTCCCGCTCCATCAGACCATTTATCACCTGAATAAACAAGAACAATACAATAGCAGAATTAGAGCATGGTCCTAAATAGAAGGCAGTGTTTGTGTGTGACTTACAGTTATGAGAAAATGTGTTTCTTTGATTGCTGTTCAAGTGGTACCACCAGGGAACGTGGAGCCACTCTGGCTTTAGATTTATACATCCATAATATAGTACAGCACAGAGCAGAAAAGCACCCACACAATGACCTGTGTATTTTTTTTTTTTTTTATATTGTTTCTCATCGTTTTTAACAACTGAAATCAGTGAAGCATCTACAGAGCAAAAATTAAGACTATTAATCAATGACTGCAGAGATCATAGGTGCCAGAATCACTGGGCTTTTTAGTACAAATTAATTTGAAAAGTGCTAAAAATAGAAAGAGGGGTGAGAGAGGTTGTCTTACTTCCATCTTTGATTGACTGATTTAATGGAAGATTTGAAATGCTCAAAAACAAGTCAAACAAAGACATACATTGAAATGCAATACATATTGTATGTGTTATATATCTATATCTAAATATTTATATCTATATAATCAATTAATCACATGATAAAAACATATGATAAAGGTCCAGTGTGTAGGATTCTAGCAGAAATTGAATGCTATATTCATAACTACGTTATCATGAGTGTATACTCACCTGAAAATAAGATCATACAAACCAGTGCAGATATCTTCAGATTCGTATCTTGCCAATTACAGTGTAGGAATGATGGGGCTTTGATAAATGTGGCAGCTGAAGACAATCATCAATGAAATATCTCTGTTTGGAAATGTAACCCCTGAATTTACAATATGGAGAGACATAAAACAGCCAAGAAGAGAAACTTCTCTGAGCTATAAATGGAAACACTGATGCCCCAGGTCCAATTTAACCAACTGGTTCTATTTGGAAGCCTGAAAAGTGGCATCAAAGTTATTCGGAAATATGCAGCATAGCGTTGTAGTGGACAGTCAAACTTGAGGCTGGATTTTTTAATGTATACATCCATCCAGGGGGCAGTGGTTAGCACTGTCACCTCACTGCAAGAGGGTTTCTGGTTTGAACCAAAGGTGGGGGAGCCTTTCTGTGTGGAGTTTGTATGTTTTCCCCGTGTCAGTGTGGGTTTCCTCCCACAGTCCAAACACATGCAGGTTAATTAGTGACTTTAAATTGTGAGTGTGAATGGTTGTCTGTCTCTATGTGTCAGCCCTGTGATAGTCTGGTGACCTGTCCAGGGTGTATCTTTCCTCTTGCCCAGTGTCAGCTGGGATAGGCTCCAGCCCCCCCGCGACCCTAAAGAGGATAAGCTGTTACGAAAATGGATGGATGGATATATTAACAACATTAGCCCATATGTTACATAATATTGATATTGTACTTATAATACTCATATAAAAGCTTATCACTGACCCAGACCAAGGAGTGTGTTGCCGCGTGTATTGGATCTGCTTTATTTTCGGGCATAATGGGTGGTGGAGGAGACACAGACACACCACCTGTGTCCAAGCTGACAATTGTAAAAATGTAATCACATAGGACACTAGTATTTCAATGATTTCACTGTTGTAGGGTTTATCTGTTTCTTTTTAGTAATGTTTTAATGATAAGTGACGTAAACATGCTTTGGCTTGTCAGTGTTTAAAATAGGAGCTGCGATAGAGTAGAGCATGCAGCGATGTGGGCCCTTACAAAATGTGATATGTTGTCATGGGCTTTACATTTTTAAGTGATGAATCGATGGCTGCAAATATTTAGATGCCGATCAGAAAATGGTGTAATAACAAAGACTCAGCCATATGTTCACTGACTCAGACTTGCGTCCACGAGTTAAGTCCTGACGCCAGATCTGATCGTAGCCTCCGCTCACGTCCACATTGATAAATACCAAGCTGTGCATGGAAATGACCGTACACCCAGTTTTTTGTCATACATTTGTTTCCCCTTGTATTGTTGTTACCTCAGAATGAGCTGTTTATACCTACAACCCTATACCTACGGCTCCATGGTGTTCACCATGTTGTTTCTGCAGTAGCCCGAAACAGACAAACCAAACACTGACTCTAGATAGGGCCATTTATGTTTTAATGTTTCCGCATTTTCACGTTGACCACTGTAGCTCTCCTACACTCCTACACACGGGAGAAGTTTCAGTTGGTTGCAATGTTGCAACCCTTACTACTAAATGCCCCTAAATTTTACACACCGGACCTTTAAATGACAATTACAAAGGAAATACATTTAAAAATGTGTACTGTATGTCACAATTTGATTTGTTTTTAATCTAGGCACTTTTAATCTTCTGTTTTGATTATATCACAATAGGCTGGGTCAAACTCTAAGCACCTCATACAGCAGTCCGTCTCCAGACATGATAACCAGGGCATCCCACTGCGACAGGTCCGCCTTCTTCACCAGCTCCCGTGCGTGGTTCTGGTGCTCTGAAGGAAAGACATGCAGACAAGAGAGAAAGAAAAAAGACAAAACAGAGGATGTGTAGGACAAACTGAGAAAAATAAAAACAAGGGCAAGGGCAGAGAAAAGAGACATGCTGCCTTCATCACCAGCCTCTGGGGTGGGATCAGGGAGATTAGGCAGAAAAGAGATTCAATTTCCCCTTATCAGGCCAAACATATCACATTAGCCCATCCAGCGGCTACTCAGCTCCGAGGCAGCTTAGCCGGCCTGCAAACATCTGTGACTGACAAATATCTGCGTGTGTGTGTGTGCGAGTGCATTCACTGGACGCATGTGCTCAGCATGTGTATGTGTGTGTGCATGTGTGTGTTGGTTAATACGCCGGCGGAGGACTGAGCTATTTGTTCAGCCTAGTTTTATTGGAAGCGTACTTGAGTGGGTCCCTCTGCAGGGGCTCTCTATGGGCTCATCCCGCCAACATTAAAGTCTACAGTCCTACCAGCCGAGACTCCCCAGTGGAGCGGTGTGTGTTTGTGTGTGTGTGTGTGTGTGTGTGTGTGTGTGTGTAAGAGGGAGAGAGACAGAGAGCGGAAGGCAGACGGCAAAGAAGTTAGCAAGTATTGATGCACTGCCATCATGAAGGAAATATTTTTCCACTCCAGCTCCAGTATCGATCGAGGACAGAACTGGAATAAAAACAACTGCCCTCTACCTCCCTTTCACTTTGCTCAACCTCTACCTGTCCCCCCCACACAACACACTCCCGGGCCTCCCTCTCCCAGCGGTGCGCCCCGTGTTGCTGCTGTTTGTTTGCCGTGTGCTGTGGAGTCTGAAGGCAGTGATGCAGTGCTGTGCTGACAGACAGAGGCAGTTAGAGAGTAACTGCGCTGCACAGCTGACTCAGCACTTTAAAGCTGCCGGGGCTCGGAGCTGATGCTTTACTTCCCAGCCACTTCCTTATTCACGGGGTCAGAGCCAAACACACACACACACACCAACCTAAATCTGAACCCAGCTGTCGTGTTTATCGGTAATTTGTTGATCCTTCTTTGAGCTGCACAGATTTTGGCTGACAATCACACTCTACCAAGACAACAAATAAATGCACACTTGGAATTTCAGGTGTATTCCATTTCGGGGTGTTGCAATAAACTAGTTTAGACGATGAATGTGATATTTAAAAATGAATAATACACAAATGATGGCATCATGAAAATAATCCAGCACCTCTTAAATCATTCCATTTCTTTCTGCTCTCACTTTGTCTCCCTCCCCCGATGCCATCTGGTTCCTTTTGACTTTACATTAAACCCGGGGTAGGCAGAAATCTGGAAAAGCCCCACCTACCAGACGACGCGGCATATGCAGTCGCTTCATGCATTAGTCCAGCGTTTCACAGACATTGATTTATTTGATCTCTTTTCTTTATTGTAGAGTTGCACACAGCTCATTTGCTCAGCCACTCCTTGCCCAGTCACTCTCTTTTTGCCATCACGACTAAGACAAGACTTGGTAAGCTAACGCTGGCCACCCCACCATCCCTCCGCCTCGCTCCCCGCCACTGTGGACTGCTTTCCCCGGGAGGAGAGCTGACAGCAGCCAAGGAGATGGACATTTGGTCGGTGGCTGAAATGGCTTGAAATCAGCCTGCACAAATGGCAGCAACTGGGCCTAACCTGTTGGCTAGTCTTGCAGGCAGTTGCGATTGTCCAGTCCAAGTCATTCATTTTCAATGAGAGCCCGGCGACTTGGGCAACCTGGGCGACCTGGTCGTCAGCCGCGCGTCTTGGGCGACCCAAGCGACTGGAGGGGCTCCGTAGGGGAGTTAAAACTTGTTTAACTTTATGGTAATGAGCTCTGACGCGGTTCGTCGACAACCAATCGCAATGCCGACTTGCTTCTATGAAGCGGGTCCCAGAGAACGAGCCATGTAACTTTGGTTCCTACGGCACACTCGTTCCGACAATGGATATCAAGAAGTTTATTACTTGTGTTCGTGCCCACTCAGTCCTTTATAATGTGTTGCTGTCCGGTTACAGAGACCAAAATAAACAGCCAATAGGAATGTCTCGGAAGTCTCCTGTCACCGGCTAGATTTTGCAATGCCTGAAAACAGAGCCAAGAGGAGGGCAGAAGTCTAATTTTCTCTCAGATCACTTGAATTACAATATGCTCAAAGTTTTGCCCAGTAATGCCAAAATTAAGCTGCTCTTTTTATATGATTATGTAAGTTCTCTTTCTCCACCTCCCTAGACTCGTATTTTAAGATGAATCCATCATCTCAAAGAGACAAAACACACCATAAACAAAGTTAAAGATGAATTTAACTGAAAATGTTTTTTTTCAAATGTTCTATAGATATTGTGACGTTGTCATTATCATGAACTCTTCTGGCCACGATAATCGTGTCGTGATCCAATATTGTGCCTGTCCTAATTCTTTAAATGCAGCATTTTTCCTCCCTGTGTCACACTCCATCGCGTTCTTCTGAGGTTAACCAGGGTAAAGATAAAGCTCGGTACACTAGATGCTTCATACAGTATGTAAAAGGTACACGCTGACACAAGAGGCGCCTCCATTGGTTCGTGTCCTTCCTCGGGCAAAGGCTGTGTGATACATTCATCAAGGAGCTGCGTGCTGGGAAAATGGGTTGTGCCTGTTAATCCACTCACGGTCGCTTCTGACTGGCTACCGTATCCGACCACTGAAGGCCCTCCGCGACCCACATCCTCCCCCCTCCCGCCACTCCACCCTGTTCTGCTCGGCCCGGGTCGACGTCGGTAATTACTCTGTCTTTTTTCATCACCATCCAGCTGCTGACCTTCCTTTAAGTCCCAGGGGTCGGCACAAAGAGCCTGCATGCGCATCAGCGCTCTTTCTCAAATAAACAAACACACACAAACACAGTTTCACCCTCCTTTTCCGCTGTCTTCACTGTCATATTCAATCTCACTTTGAGCTGTATCAGATATTCAGCCGATGCACTGCCAAGCCGATGCTGGAAGAGACTGCTAATTCTTACCTGTCAAATCCTGCCAAACAGGGCTGGGGCTGGGGCTGGAGCGGAGGGGCGGATGTGAGTGAAAGGCTAAATGATGCACTGAGCATGATTTTTTTTCCCCTTTTGGCATTAAAGCCTTTCCCTGTTTCCCAGCAGCTCCTTGGTATTCAGAGGGAGGTCACTTGAAGTTCAGAGCCTCTGATGACAGTAACCAACACATGGCACTGTTTAAGGTCACAAAAAGCCACCAGCAACTCATACAGAATGTGGAGCAGCTGGGGAGGCTGAGACGAGAATTGAATGTGTATCAGTGCTCGAGCGCCCGCAGATGTGGCCTGTGAGTTTGGGACTACACAAATAATGCATCATAACTGCAGAGAGTGGAAACTGCTGCTGTAAATAAAGTTTGTTGATACTGTGATTACGCTAAGTTCAGTGTGTGCGAGCGTGTGTGAGCTCTTAGCGTAATTGTCCCATGCTGGGGTGTATTGAAGGTTTAATCCCCTCAACCCTATTTCATGTCAGGGTGACCTTGACAAGAATCCCACTGTCTCTGAATGTGCACAACTGACCTGTGATGACGAGTGTGTAGGGAACAGCGGCCTCAGTGAGCATGCCCTGTACATGGCCGGTGAAGAGCTGGAGAGCCTGGCCGCGCCCGCTGTGAGGGTTCACCAGAATCATGACTCTGCAGGGCCGACGCACCTCCGCGTACGCCACACCTGCAACAGGAGACACAGAGAGAGGTGGATGTGAGTGAAGGCAAGGATAGAGATGATGCAAGAAGACAAGAGAGGAGGTCTCCTTATGCATGATCAAATATTTAAAAGAATATATAAGGACAGGCTCGTCCCTGAGGGGAAAGAAAAGAGCATGAAACGCTGAAGTCAGAGGCTGTGACAGCATTCAGATCGACGATGCTTAATGTTAATGTGACGTGCTGCGTTCTTCAAGGAGAGAGGGCTCACAGGTGCTTCTCATAGCGATTATTTATAGCAATTCTGTGACATTTTATTAATCCCCGCAAGGAAATCCTCCTGTTGCTTACGTGTCTCAAGGGAAGACTGAATATGCTTCATTACCCAGGGGTTGGCAGGGAATCAGCACCTTGCACAACTGATGTTCCAGCTCCCTTTCTGAAGATAATATTTTAAATAATAAGATAGAAAACTGAAGGAGAGCAAGTTACGTGTAGGTTAACTAAAGTGTAAATAAGTAGCAAATGAAAGCTATTAAGAGAGAAAAAGGGGAGTGGGATAGCTTGACATTTTGCCAGTTACCTTAGCCTAGCATAGCATAAAGACTGGAAAAGCTAACAAAATCCATGGACCAGCACCTCTAAAGCTCACTAATTAACATGTTTTATCTCATTTGTTTGATCCAGAAGCAGCTGCCAGGCAAACAGTGGCAACTCCAGGAAGTTACTGGTCCTGGCCAGGAAATATTTTAGCACATAACCACCATAACATGTCACTTCTTAACACTATTTTTGTATGGATATAACACAACAACAATTTCTTAGCCTTTTATTAAAGTTTTTGAATGAAGCTTCTGATGTCTGTCGTTAATATTAGGGATGTCAGTTTTGGTTAACTGAGATTTCAATAGCCTGACAACCATTACTTGGTAACTAACCGGTTAATTTTTGAGAAAAACAAAAAACAAAAACAAAATGACAAACAGCTGTCTAGCTGCATTAACATGCGAAAACACAGAGCGCCCTAGGAATGAGTCTTAAAACCCCGAAATGACACTCTCGGTTTCCTTGTCTCAAAGTCAATGGGTTTTTGGTTCGATGCCTGAAATAAGGTCTGTGTTTTAGGGTGTTGCCCCGCCCAATGTATATCATTTAATAATGATAAACATGCGGGCGACTAGTCGACTAATGGCAGCATTTAGAATTTGAATTTTACGTTAATGAATAAAGCTTCAAACTATTTGGTACAGCCCTAAAATTGCATTAATCACTATTGGGCCTGCATGATTTTTGCCTTAATAAATAAGGATCTGTTTGTTTCACCTCATAAAGTTCCTATTCTAATATTAAAGCCATCTAATTGTAGTCCTGGCCGCCACTGAAAGGTTTTGCTGCTTTTTAAAGTGAATTTGGAGAGAAGCATCCTGTGAAGGTGGATTTTTCAGCTGATGCCCTTGACCTTTAAATCAGACACAGACTCTCTGGGGACCATATCAGATGATTCAGAGAGGACATAAAGTACAATCCATTTTGGGGTGTGGAGGACAGAAACTTCTGTATCAGTTTCGACCATATTACTTGGCTGCTGGTGATGCTGATTTGGTATCAGGCAGACAAAATTACCAGCAGCACAAAATGTGATGGGTGGTTAAATTCCACCACCTATTTCTTATCAGGTAAATGAATCATCACTGCTCCAGATACAGTAAGATGCTAAATGCCATGTTGTGACTCAGGAACATCTGTCTGCCTTGCCTGAGCTGTCTGAGCCTCAATTTCCAGTACCGTGACCTGTGCTGCACCGCTGCGGTCGCTGCCGCCCTCATTTGGCCCGTGATGATAGGACTCGGCGGAGGTACAAAAATATCTCAGTGAAAGAGGTGTAAACCCGCCAGGAAGAGAGGAGAGGAGAGAGAGTGCGAAAACACACAGGCACATGCCAAACTCTGCCTCCATTCACCCACACAGGGCTACCATTGTTTTTTTTAACCTGTATCAGAGCACAATGCCGCTCTCAGACACAAAGGTCCTCTCTACACTTCCAGAATAGAGTAGAAACTGCCTTTTGACGATGAAAGAGCTTTAGAATTGGGCTTTGCACTCAAGTGTGCCAAGCTGAATAGCGTGCCCTTAATAAACCCACACAAACCCTCGAAAAGGTCAGATCTAAACAAATACAGATCAGCATCCTCCTCTGGAAACTCTGACACTGGGATTCATCATGCCTGAAGCACTGATGGAGGTGGAGGAAAGTTTTTATGTCTTGTCCAGCTCCTTCAGTAGCCTGCATGAATCACTGCACACAGTTCTGATGATTTCAGTGATTCAAACAGAATAATGAATGAATGAAGTGAAGAAAAATTGAAATTCAGTGTGATTATCATGCTGCACCTTAGGACCCATGCTGCTTTATTCTGAAGGGCTGCTATAAAAACACTTATCATGCAAGTGAATCTATGTATTAACGCTGCAGGTGGTAACTTTTATTTGAAAAGTTACCTCTTTTTTTTTGAGACAGATAATTTGTGAAAAAAAGCACATTCCTCCGCCTACTCTATAGCCTTGTTGCACTTCTAATGGCATTATTGCATGTGAATGACAACAACCAAATCAGAGGCGAGGATTCTCCAGCGTGGCTGCCAATCGTGTCAATCACTGCTCGGGCACTGTGGTCAAACTGTCAAACTAGGCAGCACTGATCAAATATGAATCAAGATTCTGTTAATGCATTGCCTGTTTCTCACCTCAAATGTTGTCAGAAACATATTTTAGTGCACTGTTTAGCCTAAAAATGAGAATATTTGTGGCCTGGCTGCCACGCTGGATGGAGTCGACCAAAGTACCAAGCCCAGCCAAAGCAAACTTTCTCATTTCACAGCTAAACAGTACACTTGAGTGTGTTTCTGAAAACATTTGAGGTAAGAAATGCACATATGGAGGTAGAGCTTAAACCGCTAGTCAAGTTGTAAATTGACAGAAAAACTATAAACTAGAAAAACTCCCAAATATTTTGATGATTAATTCATTGTTTAATTGTCAGTTTTCAAGATTTTTTTGTCTTATGGGGTAATAAACTGCATATTTTCAGATTCTGGACAGCTATTTCCTCACATTTTAGAGACCACCATTAATTTGAGAAGATAATCAGCATATTAATTGATCATTCATTCGTTTTCCGTAACCACTTATCCTGGGTCGCAGGACGGCTGGAGCCTATCCGAGCTGACATTGGGCGAGAGGCAGGGTACACCCTGGACAGGTCACCAGACTATCACAGGGCTGACACATAGAGACAGACAACCATTCACACTCACATTCACACCTACGGACAATTTAGAGTCACCAGTTAACCTGCATGTCTTTGGACTGTGGGAGGAAGCTGGAGTACCCGGAGAAAACCCACACTGACACGGGAGGAGCATGCAAACTCCACACAGAAGGGCTCCACCACCTCTGGTTTGAACCAGGAACCCTCTTGCGACAATGCTAACCACTAAATAATTAGGATGAGTGTATTTGGAATGCATTCATCCAAACAACAGTTATCTATATAACTGATAACTGAGGAGTAACACTGCACAGAGGTTGAATGGAAATGTTCTGACTCATTTATCTTTCAGGGGATGGATGATTATGAAATGCTGATTATGTGCAATCACTTGGCAGTTTATTAGACACAATAAAACAGCTTGACTATAAATCCAGCCTTCATGAAGTGATTGAGACATGACTGTAATATTTAGCCAGAGTGTAAATGTTACGTACTTGAAACACTTGTATTCGTACTTGTATTTATTGTGCACAGGATTTTTATCAGGAGACGACCTGGATTCAAACACAGTGACATGTTTTTACTCTATTTTACATGCAGGTTATAAACTGAATACGAAGTCATATGTTTCCTTTTGAATATACAAACTGCCAAACAGTATGTAAAGGCCACATTTTAAATCAGTCTCAGGGCCTTTAAAATGAAAACAAAGAAACAAAATCACTCTTTGGTCATTATCAGTAGACAAATGCCACTAACGAGTACGAGTGCATGGTTTTAAGGGATCTAAATAATTAAGGGATTTAAATAATTTGAAGTGTTTTTGACTTTACAACCAAAAAGACTGCAGATATCAAGGCAGCTCAATACATTGTGGATAAATTCATGATTCATTGTCCATTATTTTTCAATGTGCCGCCCCAAATTTCTGCCTCTGAAAATGTCTTCTCCCAGACTCTCCTGCGGGGCCGTGCCTGTACGTCTGTGTGTGTGTGTGACAGGAAAACAGATGCAGGGTGTGAGGGTGTATGTGAAATCTATCTGTGATGTGAAGTGAGATACCTGCAGGCAGATCCTGCCCGTCACACCGGCGAGCAAACTTTCGACTGCAGTGTGTGTATTTCACAGGGACAGGTTGGTAAACACACACAGAGGCAGCCAGGCGACAGGATGACAGCGCTGACAAGTGAGCTGATAGAAGAGTTATCATCTCATTGCCACTAGTGTTTCACAATGCTGATTATTAAATAAAAAATGCAATGTACCTTCAGTATCTCAAACTGCAGCACAGGTGGGATTTGTTTAACCATGACACCACTCAAGAAAACTCTTGGAGCAGAAACAAATATGTGGGCTATTCAGTGAAAGACGTCTTGTTTGGGAGTAGCTCTATATCCAGACTGGACTGATGTGTCTGCAAACAAGCTGCATTCCAAGGTTGGGTGAGTGTTTGCCAGAGAGGAGGGGAGGGAGTCCAAAGGGCATAAACACAACTGCCCACTGAGGCATCACCAGGCGGGGGGCGGGCTGGGGAAAGGAGGTGGCGTTGACAGGCCATCACAGCCGGGTGTCACGGAGCAGGAGACGAAGGGCCCTGAGGGACTGAGATGTTGGTCAGGGTGAGAGGTCGTCTGGTGACGCATTTTAGCCCTTGTCTCCTTCACTGAGGAGGCCACGATGACTTCAGCAGAGCCCCTCGGGAGGAGAGATCACACACTGACAGACACACACCTGACCCTGCGGCTGCTGAAAAACAGTCACTTTTGTGGGAGCTGAACAGACCGCAGCTCTCTCCTCCATATCCAAACATTCAGTGCAAGGTTCATGCTCACACTGGCACTGGAATAGCTTGCAAGAATTTAAACTTTAAAGGTCCAGTGTGCAGGATTCAAGGGGATATATTGGCAGCAAGTGTGTAGTTTAGTGTATAAAATATGAATTTTCATATATTTGTTACCTTGGCATAAGATGTTTATACCCACATAGGGAGCGGGTCCTTGTCAATAGAGTCTGCCATGTTGCACTACCATGTTTCTACAGTAGCCCACAACAGACAAACCAAACGTCAGCCACTGTTGCTGGCAGCTCTTTTGCATGAGCCGAATGGCATCGGAAAAACACAGATTTTTAACAAGAAACTGCTTTATTCAGTGTTTTTACTGGTTGAAATCTGGTGTGTGTTCTGGAAAGGAAGAGACCTCTGCGGATAATTCGGCTCTCAGTAAAAACAATCAAGACTACCATCATAACTCTGTAGCACAAATGTAATCAGAAGAATGTAAAACCCACAATGTCTAAATGTTAAAGCTGTAACCGAGCTCCTACCATCTGTTTGAACAGCATATAAAGGATACAGCCAGTGGCAACGAAGGCAGCAGCTAGTAGTTTTGGAAAAAGTCAAAGCAAGTAACCATCATCTCACTCCTTTGCATGCAATCTCACTGTGAATCCACTCAGGAGGGGTAATACTGTAGCAGACCATTAGCGTGTGCAGGACTGTATCATAGTGTGTGCACTTCATTATTTACGGCTCATTCATTCCAATGAACCTGCAGCGGGAGTAAGAATCCTCTGAGACTATTGGTGCTGTCACCCAAACTAAACTAGAGTCAATGAGCAGAGTTACAACCTTAGTGGAAACTGCACCTTCACATGTTCAATGAAGTGTTTATCTGCTTCAGTGAAAGTGCGTCACTCTGACTAAATACCAATCTTGTGCCGCAATTGCACTTTTAATCCAACCTTTCCATCTGCAATACCAGATGAGATGACACGCAATTAACTTAAATACACTATAAGGGATTAGCGACTCACGCTGACCTTCACACACCCTCTCCGACGAGGCAGCAAAGCAGCAATTCCGCTGCATCTATTACCACAACATTACTCATTTAAATCTCATATCATATTCTGTTAAATACTGTATTATTGGCTGGCCTGGATCCGGAATGCTAAAACAAGCTCATAAATTAATGATATGATCACATCATTGCTGAGACGCTGCGTTCAAAAGAGGCAAAAAAAGAAAAAAATCTGGGATGAGAGACCATGTTAGAGAGCTGTTAGATGTCTGAGCTGCTTCATTAGTATGTGTGATTTGAAAACCTCCCAAGCTGGAGCTCTTTGATGAGTCCAGTGAGAGGATGGTGACAGGAGGGGCAGTTACCTCTCAGGTTACCATCTGCCTGCCTGCCTGGCATCCAGGGCTGAAACCCAAACTCCATGCTGGCTGCAGACCAGAGGGAGGTGATGTTCTTCATCACACAGAAGCACAGTCTCTCTCTTTATTCATCGACCTCTCTGTGTTTGCTGTGTACACCTGGAGGCTGTGACCAGGAGGGCACACCTCATTCCTTATCCCACTATACCAACACTTGCCTCCATCTTCGGCAACCAACATTCCAAATTAGTCACTGTCAAATCAAATATCCGCTTCCTCTTTGAATTGCCCGGGAGCACATGCCTGCTTTATATTTTAAACTGTTCAATATTTCTATATGAGGAAGAGGATATTAGCTGACCTGACATGCCGGATTCTGCACTCGTTCCCAGATGATGGACCATTTTGGGACTGAAACAGCTTTGTCTCATCATCAGCAAGTATCACCACTTCCTCCCAAATGAGTGATGGGGGTAATTAGCTGCATAAACACTTCTCATATAGTATTCATGTTAATGACTGTCTCATTGTGTACGAGGATGGAGCAAAGGGAAGCTAATGAGATTGGAAGACAAAGGAACCTGAGGACAGGCTGCATTTTAAACAGAGCGAGACATGACGAGACCTAATTAGACGTAGCTGCCTGCAAAAGCTGGGGATGAAAAACAGGCTTTGTTTTGATGTGATTCTTCCACCCGTCAACAATAAACTCTCAGTGGGAATTTACTGAGCGGGAATAATGAAGCCTGAGCAGCGGCTACACTCTCTGCAGACAGAGGATCAGTAGAAAATCTAACTACTTAAGTGATCAGTTTTGTGAGTGTGAGTGTGGGACTGTGTATATGTGTGCGTGTGTGTGTGTAAGTTCACAACAATCCAGACCCATCATGCCTCTGATGGGCTGTATGAATGAATGAGGCAGCTGTAATTGCTGCTGGCAGGTGGATCACCTTTCAGGGCAGGTAGAGCAGGTTATGAGAGCAGAGGGAATGTGTGCATCCTCTCTGACAAACCTGTTTCTGGAAATAGAAACGTGTGCTGTGCTTGAGGTTTCATGTGGGTCAGGGAGTCTGATTTCATTTACTCCCTTAAAATGCTCTTTTGTCACATTAAAGAAAAGTGAAATCACTGTGATGGCCATCAGACAATCCTGGCATGCACCATGTGACTGAGCTTACACTTGATGTTTTTCTCATCTTCATATAAAAATAGTATTTGCTAGCCTTCTCCTGGCCTGTATTTTTATAATATGAAGTTAAATTTTCAAGCTCCAAACCTGCTGTGACCCATGTTCCCCTCAGTGCTCACCGTCTCTCCGGGGCGCCTGCAGCACCGAGGCATCTCTGATGGCACGAGCCCACCTCTCAGCCTCCTGGAGGTTGGCGAGCGGGTCCTGGACCAGCGCGACCCGAAAGCACTGCTCCACTCTCTGCCGGGCCACTCCGGCGCTCATCCAGCGCCTCTTGAACGGGTAGAAATAGGCTGTAAAGTAGGCGCCGACGTCCGCGCCGTCCGGCCCTCTGTGCGCCCGGCAGCCGACACAGTCTGTCAAGTTAAAAACCACCTTAGTCCGGCCGGGTGATGAGGAGATCCTCTGGATGGTCAGGGCGCTCTCCGTCAAGCTCACCGAGTACCGGACCCTGTCGTTGAGCGTGTCGGTGAACTCCCCGTACAGCACGCCCACGACCCCGTTCCGCTGGCGGGATGGGTCCGGTTCAGAGGCGTCTTTCTCCATCCCGGGCGGAGAGAGCGACGCGTCCCGGAGGCCGGTGTGCGGATGGCGGTGCGGTGCAGACTGTGCTCCCTATCAGCCTGCTGTGGGACCCTTTGAGTGTGTGATAACAGCAGCTTTCCTAGTTCGGAGTCTCTCCCTAGTGACTGAAAGGGGAATGGCAGTGATGGAGCCGGAGGAGCGCGCAGCTCAGCTGTCCTGTCTGTCTCCGAGCGCACCTGAGGAAACACAGGAAACCAGATCATGCACAACACTTTAACTTGGCCTGACAAACTAGTTTCTCAATTTCAAGCATCTGCTCGGGCTTATTTATGATTATGTAGAGAACTAAATGTGTCTTGACTCCCACAAACCCTCCTCCTTCTTGTCTGGATTGAAGTTACTTAAAAATAACCATTATGAGAATCTAATTTCTGACAACATCCAACAACACTCCCCAGCCAACATCTGTAACTAAGGGCCCATGTAGGTAGGAAATGGGCTGAAAAATTGACCCTATATGGGACTGAGTCTATAATGGCCCCATGCCAACTGCCCATATGGGTGGTTTTATCCAAATGGGCCCAGGATAAGATGCCCATTTTGGGCCCATACCCACTTGGTACCCAGGTAGCTGTAGCATAACCCATGTGGGGCCCACATGGGGCCATTATGGAGCCAATATAGGGCCCAATTTTCAGCTCATTTACTAACCACATGGACCCACACAGTTGGCCGGCTTTTTCAGGTCCCGTCTATAAAGATGACAGATGTTTCTGAAAGCTCCAGACACAGCCTGTAAGTGGACCTTGAGTTTAGACTGTTTTGCAACACTACATCATCTTTTATCTACAACTACTTAAATGTTTAAACTTATTTCAAACAGTAAAACTGAAAAGGCATGTCGACTTTGTGAAAGAAATGACTTCCCCTCTATTTATTTTTGCCCAAACTACGAATCCCTATCAATTCCCTCATCACATAGCCTAATTCCTCTATTAAATATTTAGATACACTGGCAGTCTCTGCCCCCTAGATGTCCTCTGAAAGAGATATTCCAATCATTTGTTGAATGTGATCCCAATTATCAGCCTCAGGCATATCCTTGTGAATCTGTTTGGAGGCTGGTGGACTTTGCACGTCTCTCTTTCATGTTAACTTTGGCTAATTGACATAAACCTGCAGTCAAATTAACCCCATTAATTTATGTATTAGCCATGGGAGCTATTTTGCTTTTTGATACACACATCTGACATCATATTTATGATGCTTCACATTAGTTGAGACTAAAAAAAAGTTGTGATCAGACTGCACATATTGTTTTATTGTGTGATTTATTCCACACAGGCCTTTTTCATACTGATGATATATCGGTCAGTCCTTCTAGAGCAGGGATGTCAACCATACAGCCCAGGGGCCAGAACCAGCTCGCCAAAGGGTCCAGTCTGGCCGACTGGATGACTTTGCACATGTATTAGTGATGCACTTGTGAAGGCTAAGAGGTGCCAGGTTTCAGGAGCAAGTTAAACAGCGAGCAGATCCTTTATGTAAAGTACTGCTTCAGAGGCTTTTCCACCCTGAGCAGACTACACTTTACTTTCACTTTAGTCAGGACTACTACACAGGAGTGGAAATGCAAAGAAAAATGCACATCTAATGACAGTGGACTCACTGAATGTGGAAAAACTGAGCAATATTGCTGAAATGGCATTAATTCCTCTGATGACACAACAGACTGTTTGTTATCTGATTTGTAGGCCTATAATGGATGAACATTTTCAAAATGTAGGCTACTTCTTTAAACAAAAGAAAAAAGGGAAAACATTTGGAGGTGTTTGTTATTATAGGATATTATGCACTGGCTGCTGGTTTTACTAAAATGAGTTTGACACCCCTGCTGTAGAGGTTTGATTGTATGGCATTTTTCTGACTTAAAGTGTGTTGAGTACTGAGACTCACGCTTAACAAATAATTAACACACTGCACATAGTTTTACCGTCAATGTAACGAGACAAAAAGTGTCCATGGTTGAAACTTATCAGTCCAGTTCATTTTGGGGTGTTTGTGTCGTATTTGTATGATACTCACCGTTTTTACATTGTTTTATTTCGTATATATTTGTCGCTATTTTTTTAATAAATCTAATTAAAATCGAAATTAAATAATGAATGTTATTTTTGAGTCTATTAATAGTACTTTCTTGTTCTTTTTCGCAAAAATACAAGTTAAACTTTAACCACACCCGGTCAGTAATCACGTGGGATATGACGTTTACAACATTTAAAAGCATCATCACGCGAGACTTCCGTTCTTGAGCTCTTTCACTGGCGGGGTGGTAGCAAGTTAACTCCTCTGCTCTTCAACATGCCGCTGTCACATGTCTTCTTAAATTTATGTCTAAATACGGACTTAACTGCAGATGAACCACCGTGATCAGGTAATACTTTAAGAGTAGTTACTGAACTATGCTGAAGTCTGGAGGCGGTTTTATATTGAATGTGCTAGCGTGCTGCTAGCTGTTAGCTATCCTTTACTTAAGCTAACACGTGCAAGGAGATCATGTAGGGCTTACGTTACAAAAGGGTTTTATGTAGGTAATTGTGAACACCTGAGAGCATGCAATTGAATTCACTCGTGCGTAGAGTAATCTGGATTTAAACTAATATTTTAAATTAACTTTGCATAGTGTTTAATAAAGGGGCAGTGAGGAGCATGGCCTTCTTTGGTCAGCAGCTTGCAACATGGCTAATTAAGGATCTGCTGTCTGACTTGTTCAATATATGTTGTGTGTAGGTGCAGCCTGGGCTGATGAGGCTCATCTTCCTGCCAAGAAAAGCAGTCTTTCATCGAAATGAAAGGTAAGATTGACACAGTTTGTAATTTTTAATTCTGAATTCATGCAGTGAACATGATTTTGCCCCCTGTCTGAAAATATAAGTGAGGAAATCAGTGGCATCTGACTTGAAGCAGATGTATGTGTGTGAGTCACATGTCGCTGTTGGACTATCACTAATGAACCGTCTCATTACAGGTTCACGTGTCCCACTTCACACTGCCTGCTAACGCGAGGAGGCCTGGTGGAAAGGTTTGTACCACTTTACTGCTTATGATCCACTTCACCACAGATTCAGTGATGAAAACTGCTGCATAGGAAGTGCCGTCTGATGCGATAACTGACGATGGTATTAGCTGTTCTGAGAAATGCTGTTGCACCTTTTGTTTGTGGTGCACCCACACTTGAGTCTGAACACTTGATGATGTAGATGTAATTTTTTTTTCTACAGGTTTTGATCTTCAAAGCAAGACTACGACGACACATGGGAGCTGATGACAGCTGAGCAGGTAAATACTGTAAGACTTAGCTCTTGATGATAAAATCAAGCCAGTGATGATACAAGTTATCCCTGTCTGAACTAATTGTGGAGTCATGGTAACCTGAGGCTTGACTGCAGATACAGAAACAGTATACGTTTGGCTGACAGTTTGAATTATACTGGTATACATGATCTAACTACAAAACTTCTCCCTACAGGTCGAACAATCTGCAAAGAGAAGACTAAGGCAACACATGGGTGCTGAGAAATGTTGAACAGGTAAATGCCTTAAGACTTAATGATAAAGTCTAGCCAGTGATGAAACATGTTATCCCTGTCTGAACTAAAGTGTGGAGTCATGGTAACCTGAGGCTTGACTACAGATACAGAAACCGTACATCTTTGGCTAACTAATGTAGTATTACATGAGTGAAGTGTTAACCTCCCTTTTTCCTTAACTTGCAGATGAAATCGCCGGAAGTGGATGCAACACCAGCTTGGGATAGATCCAGAAGTGTATATTAAATGCAGTAGATTTGTTGGTATAAAAATGAAGCCATGTTTAATCTAAAACATGTTTAATAAAAAAAATTATGAACTGTATAAAAATTCAAGCACAATGGCACATTTTAAATATATTCTACACATGAAAAGTAACCTAAATCTTACTGGGAGCACCCAGCATGTGTTGGTCAATCTGTTTTGAAGGGGGATCTGTAAGATTTCTTCTTCAAATTCTCCAAGAAGATCTGCTCCTCTGCGAGGAATTCCCGGTCCTGTGGGGAGGAAGAGAAAGTAATTAGGAACAGAAACGCAAACTTTGAAACGAAGACAATTGTCTCCAGATTTTTTGCCATCGACTGCTGGAAGCTGTCACTGTAGCTAAGTAAATGTGTTGATTGTGGATAAGTCACATGTTGTAATGAGCTTGTTTCAATTCCATATTGACATTAAAAACCTACAGTGACAACCTACTTGTATTCTTTTGAATTGTACATCCTTAATGTTTAATCATCTTTGGTGCAGTTAATGCTGACCAAATTGCAGTTTCATTTTATGTTTTGAAGTGTTAAGGACTCAGCAAAATGTTTAGTACCACTAGGACATCAATGAGTTGACCTCAGATTTCTTGTAAGAATTGTTGAAAGAGCTTTTGGACAACTGTAATGATGGTCCTGTGCTTAAATTGTGTTATGACATGAAGTTTGTAGATGATCATCATACAGTGCATGCTGGTTAAATTTGTGTGCAAGACCCAGGGTATGATGGAAAACACCGTCTGTCACCTGAAAGCACTGATAGGCTCTTAGTTTAAACCTCAGATGCCATGTTCTAGAAAATCCTAATTTTGTGTAAATCTAATACTCAACGCTGGATTGCAGGCTAAAAATCTCATGCAATGAAGGTTTGATCTATTAAACACTGTTATAACATGGTTTGCAAATCACAGCCTACAGATGGACGCAACAGGATAGAAATATCTCTGACTTTCTGTTTATTCTTTGAAGGCTGCTGGAAACTGTCTGACTTGACTGTATTTTTTTTTCCCCCACCACCATCTGCTGCAGCTGCTTGACTTGTCTTTTTCAGGCCTTGTGTCTCACACACAGCTTGTATGCCAAGATAGTTATGTAAATTTCTATCTCCAATACTTGGAATCTTTCATCAAACAGCTTTTTGAAGGTTTGCCACCTTTAGTGCTAGCTTATGCACCAATCATTATGATAATGTGACTACTTTTTGGAACACTCTGAGAAACCAGAGTAAAAATCTTATAATGTATGTTATAGTGTAATTTAAAAGGTAGACTTTGCATGATTTTTCGATGTATAATGAAGTAACCGTTCTTAATCATCCCCTATGACCCTGTCTGCTGAGATGCTTCCCTATACCTTTAGTTTAACTTGTATTTCCACTGGTTACCTTTTCTGAAGTGTATCTCCACAGAGCCAGACTAGCTTGAAGAGCCATGGACTTTGAGTTGGCACATGAAGTTGTTGTTGGAGGAGGAACATTCAGGGTTGATTGCAGCTCCGGGCTTGGCAACACTGAACCTGCGTCTAAAGTTAAATATAACAAAACCATGTTATACACTTTACATTAGACAAGTACTTTTTGCTGAACGATGGCCAACACCCAGCGTTGATCTCACCTGGTAAAACAGGTGGAATCATTTGTGTTAAAGACGTAACTGGAGCAACTTGTCTCAGCCTCTCTGTGTCCTCCTGCAGATGATTTAACCGCATTCGCTCCTGTGATGAGAAGTGTTTACCACGCAGTAGCCATTTATGTGCTGTTCATATATTGTTTTTGTAAAATAGAAGCCTGATCTGTTAAATATCGTACAGAGAGGTGTCACCTGAAGGATTCGCTGCTCTTGCTGCCTCAGCCGCTCTGCCTGGGTATGGATATTTCTGAGCCTTGCCTCGTGCTCAGCCTCCACACGTTTCGCCTCCTGCAGCGCTCGTTCTCCTTCCTCGAACTTCTCTGCAGCGAGCTGCAAACAGCACAGCGTGGTCAAAACTCAGACATGACTTAATACAGCACTACATGTAGGGGTCTGCGTGGCGTGATCCTACCTTGCTAAAGGCCTCCACCTCCTGGGCTCGTGTCTTGAGTCTCAAAGCTGTGCTGCTTATTTTCTCTTTCTCTCTGTTCACCTCTTCTTTCAGTCTGTCCAGAGTTTCCTTCTCTTGTGCCAAAGCCATCTCCTTTTGTTTCAGCTCTGCAGTGTGAAGCTTTAGGTCCCCTTGTTCCTGCAACAGACACAGAGAGCAAGGTATATTTATTTGTCCTTTGGAGTCCCTGCCTTGGCCTGTGCTGTTGTCATCCTCCAGCGCTCCTGAGGCATACAAAAAAGGTATCTCCAGTCTTTGAAGGGAAAAGCATTAGTCTTCACTGCAGGTGTTTTTGCCTCCTGCTATGTCAAAGAAAATGTAGGTATCCTAAAAATAGTCTATTTTTAAAGTCAGATTTTACCCTGACCTTCTCAAGCTGTCTCTGCTGCTCACTGAGCTGAGTGTCCATCCTGGAAATGACTTCCTTGAGGTACGCTCTCTCCTCTGCCATCGCCTTCTGCTGCTGGGCCAGACAGTCCTGCACCACTGAAATGGGAATTAGGAGAATGACCTTAACCCACTTGCAATGTGATACCAACAAAAGTAGGCTATTAGGCAATTTGTATCTTGACCTATTTGTGCAAAGTGTGTGCATGCATGTAAATGTGTGTTTGTGTGTATAAGTACTTCGAAGCTGCTCGTCCCTGTGCCGTGCCCCCTCCTCCAGGCCATGAGCCGTGTGTTCGTGTGTGCTCTCCACCCGAGAAGACAGATCACCCAGCCGAGAGGAGAACTGCTCCATCTGCTCAATCACCACTTTAAGAGATCTGGACAAAAAAACACAGAACTGCTAGTAGATAATACAAAAATCTCTGCAATGTAGGAAATCTGTTTTGATATAAAATATAGTAAAAAACAATAATACCAGACACTCTCCAGTTGCAGTTTGCTCTTTCTACATACTGTATATAACAGAAATATGAGCACTGAAACTAGTATTACACACAAAAACACAGGTCGAACATACTACTAGTCATCACAGGATTATAATTACAAGTATAATTGCAAATGAAACTGGTGTACTAGGATAAAATCTAACCTGGTCTGAGATGTTGCGCTCGTAACTGCATCAATCTCCTCCTCCTTTAATTTCTTTAGTCTCTGGACATGATCCTCGTGGTCTTTCTTCATCTCCAAGATAGATTTCCTTGACAGCAAAGTGGTACAAATACAACAAATATGTGGTAAACTTTAAAGTTTATCATTAAAAGAATCAATATGCTCACTCTGGGACTTAAGAAGTTATCTGGGATATAATTTTTTCCAGTTTTACGACAACTATATGCACTATTCCTCAAGATATTTTACATAATAGAATGGCTAAAAATCTGCACATCATTCAGGAAAAACAACAGAGTTGCCAAGAAAAAAAAATCATCCTGTTTGAGCCTTCATCTGATTTTGATTTTATTTTATTGTGGCCAACCTAAGGCACACCTGTGCAATATTCATGCTGTCTAATCAGCATCTTGATATGCCACACCTGTGAGGTGGGATGGATTATCTTGGCAAAGGAGGAGTGCTCACTAACACAGATTTAGACAGATTTGTGAACAATATTTGTGAGAAATGGTCTTCTATGTGTATAGAAAATGTTTTAGATCTTTGAGTTCAGCTCATGAAAAATGGGAGCAAAAACAAAAGTGTTGCGTTTATATTTTTGTTCAGTGTACATTATTTGTCAGAGGTGGGACCAAGTTATTGTTTTGCAAGTCACAAATAAGTCTCAGGTCTTTCCATTCAAGTCCCCAAGTCAGGACAGGCATTTCCAAAGCTTTGAGTTTCAATACCTCTGCAAGTCCTTGAGTCTTTCCACCTCGCAGTCTCTCTCTTGCTGGGCCTGGGCCAGTTTGCGCTGGTATTGTGCCTGCAGCTCCGAGCGTTCCTGCTCAGCCGATCGTGTTACTGCAGCCAGGCGATCCATTAGGTCTTCACACTCCTGCCGTGTTTGTGTCTCCCTCTGGGCTGCTGATTCCTCGAGAAGCTTCACTCGAGTCCTGGACGTGCACAGAAATCCTTACAGTATGAGTACAGCACACGGACACACATAAGCTGCTTGAAGTGCAGGGAATTATGCATAATGTATGTTAAACATGTACACAGGCACTGCACATTTGTGTTACATATATATATGTGTGTGTGTATGTGTGGGCAATGAATAAACTACTTGTGTGCGTTTTCCATTAGTTCCATATCCTGTTTATGCCTCTGCTGGACACACTCTAGCAACATTTGGCTTTGGTCTCGCTCCAGCTGCAGGGTCTTCACCTGGACAGAAACACACAGACAGCTCAGGCTGTGCAGGTACATGGATGTCACACAGGAAGAGGATTTGGGACAGCAGGGAAGGTTATTACTCCTTTCCCTCTCATCATGACAGCAGCGTTAATGTACCTGTCCCTCCAGCTGGATGATGCGAGCCTGTAACGCTTGATAATCTCCAGGTGGCTGCTCTCTCTCTTTGAGTCTCTGCAGGAGCCCTGCATCCACAACACCCCCAAGACCCAGCAACTGAGACTGCATCATCTTTAGGAGAAGAGTAAACAAGTCAAGAACAAACCAGGTGGTAAATGGGTTCTTACATTTTTAATAAATCTACAAGCAGAGACTTTTATGATCTTACCTGCTGTTGTAGAAGCAGCTGCTGCAGACTGTCTGCTGAAAGTGTCACCTTCACAGAAGATATGGAAAGGATTTCAAACAATTAGTTTACAATCGCCCAAATTATGTAAAATATATTACAGAAAAGCATGAATACCTGTTGTTGGATGGCAGCTGATGCATTTTGCTGTGGAAGAGCTGCAAAGAAAACAACCATGATCATATTTACCTGCTCGCCTTAGATATCAAAGTGAATACTGCATCTGAAACTACATCAGATTTTCCCAAAGTTACATACACCACATTGAGCCAGAAGGTATAGCAGAGATGGGGTTGGGCAGCGGCTGCTGTTGCAGGGTTTCATCCGGCGCCTGACTGGGCCCACTTGGTACCCTGGATCCCTTGTTGGAGGATAGGTGTTGGGGTTGGGACTGAGGATGGGGTTGGGTGAGGCTAACGCCAGCAGCAGAGGCCGGTAAAGGAGCAGTAACTTGAGGAGGGCAATCTGAGGGATGAGACGAATTTAGAGTTTGTCCGTGGTCTACTTTAGCATGTGCGGTCCCTGAGGGGGATGTTAAGTCGGAGGGAAGGTAAGGTTGGGTGGTCGGTGTATGCTCTTTGATTAAAGAAGGGGACTGTGGTGGAGTGGAGGGACAAGCGGGAGTGGTATCTGTTTGAGAGGGGGAGCAGAATGTTATGAGTTGGATGTGACATGAGGTAAAATGAGGGCCGGGACACATGCTGTGTCTTTAACTGTCTGGGAAACGCAAGGTCGGACGCTGGGTGCTACTCTTGCATGTACCCTGTGTGAGGTTTCAAGGGCAGAGAGGCAGGTTGCGTCCAAATTTGCAAGGCAACCTTAACCAGCACTGTATATGATATCATAGATATTCCAATTTAGGAGCCGATTTCTTCCAAGTGTTGTTTCTTAATATGTAATTGGCCTAAAATGTTGTAGATGTACAGTTCTTGTGATCATCTTCTTCTCCATAGGTTTAACAGACTGATATTATTATGCGTTCCAAAAGTTGTACTTCGTCTCAGGGTGTTGCTGTCACGCCCTGAAAAGAGTTAATGGTGCCATTCTCACCTTTGAGCACATGTTCTGTGCGTCTACATTGAAAACAATGGATCTGAGGGTGAAAAAAACGCAGCATGTGTACAGGCCCTGTGGTACCAGATGTGGGGCTCATAACTGCTGTATGATGTGTTTAATTTCTCAGAATTAATGAGAATGAATGATTAATTAACGAGATAAAAGAAGGCTTCTACTGCTAATGTGCAAAGCTGCCAAGGAGCGATGTGGCTTTGAAAAGTCACTATTTTATAATAACTGAAGGGTAGTTTACTTGGACAAATACCTTGCTCGGTCCTCGCCTCTCTGACAGGAGTGGAGTGAGCACTGGGGCTGGGCTGTCCAAGAAAAGTACTACTGCACAAAACAAAAGCAGAATGACAAAAATAGCGAACACATTTTCACTCACAGTTCTCGGGTTTAATGGATTTAGATAAAGAATATCTTACCTAGCTTCTCTGACAGATGTAAGAGTGTCCTCTCTGCCCCTGGGAGCTTGTGAAGTGACTTGTTTACTAAAAAACAAGAGCAGGTTATCATTCAGTGCTGAAGAACACGCTTCGTCTGTCATTGTGTCACTGTATTTCCTTTGTTGTGTACCCAACAGTCGACTCCAGATCCACTTCCTCTCCCAGGCCCAAAGCGTCTTCCTGCTTGGATGTTTTTGCCTCAGACTTTGACACTGATGGCACCTTCTTCCTGCTCAGTACTCCTGCTAACCAATCATCTTCCTCCTCTTCTTGCTTCTGGCTCTTAGAGACCTCTGGTTTGGTTTGTTTGGTGATATTATCATTTGTCGCTGGGGTGTCAGCTGCCATTTTTGCAGCAGATGTGGCATGACTGCCAGTCAGGGAGGGTCTTCTCTCTAATGAAGGAGAGGCAGGAGCCTTTGGAGACTCTGTTAAAGTCTTGGTCTCTTTGGCATCGCCCTCTAGAAAGCTGAGGTCGTCGTTTGTCTTGAGGCCGAGCCAGTCGGCTGAGTTGCGGTGTCGTAAGGTGGTGGGGGTGGTGGGTTTTGGTTTCTTCTCTGGCGTAGAGACGTCCTCTGTAGAAAATCTGACGACGAGAAAACATGGAGAGTTCAGTTTCTGGCAAAAACAGCTGCTGTAAAACACCAAAATCAGACTTCACACACACACCTGACTGACTGTCTACGAGACAGGCGCCCTTCAAACATGGATCCCAGAGTGGGCTGATAGGAGCCAAACGTGAGGTCATCTTCGAAAAGTGTCTCTGATGAATGGGAACAACATACAAGTTTAAATATTTTACTCTTCTCCTACTCATGAGAGCAGAGGATCAAGGTTGCTATACTACCTTTCAAAGTAGGGGTCTTTTCTTTTTGCTGCTTCTCTTGAGGCTGAGGCTGCTCCTTCTTCTCGCCTGTCGCAGGTCGCTCCAGAAGACGAGGTGAAGTCAAACTCTCCAGGATCCCGTCTACTGCAGTGAGAGGTCTCTGAGGGGTCCCACTCCTGGGGACAGGGGGACACAACAGAAGGGAAAGGGGAAAGAGATACAAGTTAAGACACAAAAGAAGACAATAAAAGTTGCCTGATGCTGAAAGATGTTGCTTCATAAAACATCACCAAGGTTTGGCTTTGTTTTGTGGCACCCCTAAGCCCAAAGCTCAAAGCACTAACGCAGTAATTATTCATCGTTGGAGCACTATAAATAAAAACAACAATAACAGTGAGACAGTGTGAGTGAGAGCAGAGCTGTTACTTTTCCTTGTTGGACCAAAGCATGCTGTCTTTTTTCCTGGCGTTGCTTTTATCACTGTCAAATCCCAGGGCATCCATTAGGTCATCCTTATCATCATCATCAAATGTGAGATCCCTTCGTTTTTTGGCTGCCTTAGCTGTTAAACAAAGAAAATACACACTCAAACACATACAGTACTTCAGTGTTTGTTTGAAGTTTTATGGAATTATGGATCATTTAAGTCTCACATGTTTCAGTCTTGAGGATAGGAGATGCTGAAGGAGATGGTGCAGATTTTTCAGGTTTGGGCTGCTGTGTGTTAGATTTAGGTTCAGGCTTGGTTTCATCCGGAAGCAAGTCATCGAGATCGGCCAGCGGGTCGTCCGGATCTGCAGAGGAAATAAGAGTCTTTACCTTTATATGGACACCAGACGATAAAACTTTAAATGATATTCCTTATGATACATTTTTTAAAACATGTGCTCAAACAAATTATGTATATTTTTATACTAAGTTACCAGTTTGTTAGGTACACCTGTTTGCACCTGTTCAATACAATAGTTGTTGATGGTGTTGTATTAGATTGCATTTACTGACAGACTTTTTTATACTGTTCTCCTTATACATATATATGTAAAACGTGGTGGAGAAAAATAAGAGAAACACTTTCTAACACTGCAGAAGTAGTTTGTGATCTTAATTCTGTGCAAATCTGCCATGTCTGTAATTTGTAAAGTAAATATTCCGCCTCAAATGACATCCCTTATTTCAACAAACACAGAGGTCATGTGATAAAAGTAGTCCATGCGAATTGGCATCTCTGTGATTTTTCTGCCTCTTTCCCAAGTCGAGAATTATGGAGGCTGACTTGGAAATTATGGCGGCGGCTGGAGCCGGCGGCTGGAGCCTATCCCAGCTGACATTGGGTGAGAGGCAGGGTACACCCTGGACAGGTCACCAGACTATCACAGGGCTGACACATGGAGCCAGACAATCATTCACAGTCACAATTTAGAGTCACCAGTTAACCTGCATGTCTTCGGGCTGTGGGAGGAAGCTGGAGCACCCAGAGAAAACCCACGCTGACATGGGGAGAACATGCACAGAAGGGCTCCCCCACCCCAGGGTTCGAACCCTCTACCCCCGGTTTGAACCAGGAACCCTCTTGCTGTGAGGTACAATGCTAAACACTGCACTACCATGATGCCCTTAACCCACATTTAAAAGGAAAAAAGAGGTTAACGCTGTTGACCACTTCTAGTAGTGCTGTGTTTTTTTGTGTATAGAGTGGACTGTGTGCATCATATCCAGGGGATAATGTCATGTTATCCCATGTAAATGCACTGCATGAAACACACACATTTGGGAAGCGGGAGTCCCCAGATAATATTTGTCCCATGTTTTGTTATTGTAGTGGTAGTTGATGAGGTGGGTGTACTGCTAGGTAGACAGGTAGGTCACTGACGAGGAGGTGGGTATACTTTCCTATATATTTTAATGGCTTTTTGGCTGATAGGTGAGTTTAACAGCTAGAAAAAGAGAAGGCTATACCCCCGTGTAATTGCGTATACCCTCCACACCACCACTGACTGGTGTCCATGTGAGTAATTTACACATTCCAGATTGGTACATCTGTGTGGGATATCAAACTATCGCCTCTTTTTGTTGTGTGTACCTCCCTTGTTCACTAACTACCCACTGACACGGCCCACAGATATTGTTCAACCTACAAGTTACAAGGCCAAACACATATCTGTGCTAATGTACCTTTAGTGTTGGGTGTCTGACCAACACCTTCATCATCACCACCACTGTCTAAATGAATGTAGCAGTTCAAGAAAAACAAAGCAAAGCTATTAGTAAACAGCTGCTGAGTTATATAAAGCTCAGTGTCAGAGATGGATTGGGACGGGGAGGCTCGCTTACCGGAGAAGATTAACTTCCTGTAGTTCTGCGTTGTAGACGAAGGTGCAGAGTTGGGCTTCCTCCCTCCTGTGGTGGGTTCATCTGGGTAAACAAGGGGAGACACACGCTCTCTCTGATTGCTACTCTTAATGCAAACTTCAAAGCCAGTAATAACGTGAAGCTAATAATGAGAAAAATAATTTATACAAGAACACTCTGCACTGAATTACCTGCTCCCTCTGGTTTTACTTTACTTTCTAATGTGGAAGAGTCTTTCTTTGGCTCTGTTTGTGCAGGAGCTGAACTGGGCTTTTTCTTTGATGCAAAGAGGTCAGCGTCCATATCATCCATGTCCTGTACAGGGATACAGAAAAACAACAGGCACTGTGAGAGGACAACTACAAAGCTGAATATTGTCTGTGCATTCTCTAAATTGATAATGAGCTACCTTCAAGTTCTTGAGTATGTCGTTGGGATCTGCCGCTGAGACATCAGAGTCCTTGGACAGAAAAAAGTGACTTAAATAGCAGCTGAAAATACTCTGAACAAATACATGTATCTCTTCACATCTCTGTCTACATACCTCAGTGTCCCCACCATCCCTCTTTACCTCCTGTGCTAGCATACTGAAGATGTTATCAGTGGCAGAAGTGCTGCAGAAGAAACAAAAGTTACATAAAGTGAGTTATGATTTATAAGTGGTGGTACTCTCCAAATCCTCCGACTTACCGATTCAGTGGTCCACTGCGAGTTGCTTTCCCCCTTACTGGGAATTCTGGTGAGCAAATTGATGAGAGGAAGTATTTTAACACAAATCTCTCACGGTGACATTACAATAATAACATATAATAATACTATTTGGTTAGAAACTGCTCACTTACTTTCATCATCAAATAAGCTGTCGAGCAAATCATCATCTCCAAATAAACCTTGGGAAAACAGAGAGAGGACATACATTCACACAAGCTTGAGACTCTTCAGCTTATTATAGGATTTAGGGGGATACTGGCAGAAATAGAATATATTATAGTAAGCATGCTTGCTGTACTAAAGATTCACATTTTCTTTATCTTGACACTACTTTTCCTCACTTACCTCACTTCCTTTCCTCAGCACTGATTGGTTCCTTTCAATCCTTGTTCACTCATTAGCCTGACTGCGTTCACCTGCTCACCCCGATTTAAACCCTGAACATCATTTCACTCATTCTTTCTTCAGTGTCACATGAGACAGAAGTGGTGGTAAGCATTTTCTTTCTCTTTAGTTTATTCTGGACATTATCAGTTTAACTGAATATTGTTTTCCCTTATTAACATGGACTTTGTTTTTGAAACTCAAGTTCTAATTTTGTATTTGTCTTAAATAAACCTTTGTGTTCAATTATATTGCCACCAGCTCTGATATGTTTGAGTTGTGTGCTGTTTTTCTGGTATTCTATATGACTAGTATTTTGTGGCATTACTTCTTTAAATTTCTTCGTTGTAAAATTAGTCACCAGCCACTTTAATAGGTACACCTGTTCAACTGCTTGTTAATTCAAACAGCTCATCAGCCAATCACATGGCAGCAACTCAATGCATTTAGGCATGTAGACATGGTCAAGACGACCTGCTGAAGTTCAAACCGAGCATCAGAATGGGGAGAAGAAAGTTGACTTTGAACGTGGCATGGTTGTTGGTGCCAGATGGGCTGGTCTGAGTATTTCAGAAACTGCTGATCTACTGGGATTTTCACACACAGCCATCTCTAGGGTTTACAGAGGATGGTCTCAAAAAGAGAAAATATCCAGTGAGCCAAAATGTCTTGTTGATGCCAGAGGTCAGAGGAGAATGGCCAGACTGGTTCAAGATGACAGAAAGGCAACAGCAACTCAAATAACCACTGGTTACAACCAAGGTCTGCAGAAGACCATCTCTGAACCAACATGTCCCACCTTGAAGCAGATGGGCTACAGCAGCAGAAGACCACACCAGGTGCCACTCCTGTCAGCTAACAACAGGAAACTGAGGCTACAGTTCACACAGGCTCACCAAAACTGGACAATAGAAGATTGGAAAAACGTTGCCTGGTCTGATGAGTCTGGATTTCTGCTGCCACATTCAGATGGTAGGGTCAGAATTTGGCGTTATGGATCCATCCTGCCTTGTATCAACAGTTCAGGCTGCTGCTGGTGGTGTAATGGTGTGGGGGAGATTTTCTTAGTACCAACTGAGCATGGTTTAAACACCACAGTCTACCTGAGTATTGTTGCTGACCGTGTCCATCCCTTTATGACCACAGTGTACCCATCTTCTGATGGCTACTTCCAGCAGGATAACACACCATGTCACAAAGCTCACATCATCTCAAACTGGTTTCTTGAACATGACAATGAGTTCACTGTACTCCAATGGCCTCCACAGTCACCACATCCCAATCCATTAGAGCACCTTTGGGATGTGGTTGAACGGGAGATTCTCATGGATGTGCAGCTGACAAATCTGCAGCAACTGTGTGATGCTATCATGTCAATATGGTCCAAAATCTCTGAGGCATGTTTCCAACACCTTGTTGAATCTATACCTCCAAAGAATTAAGGCAGTTCTGAAGGCAAAGGGAGTCCAACCTGGTACTAGCAAGGTGTACCTAATAAAGTGGCCAGTGAGTGTGTATCAGTCACATTAAGTATGGGGTACAGCATTCAAATTACACTTGAACTTACTTTGGGATGGTTTGCCCTTCAGCTTTGCAGCCTGTAAATGACATATGTTGTGTTACAGATAGGATAATGTCATTCAAGCAAATCAGTTGCGTTTACACACAAAGTGACAGAAAACATGCGTGTAACTTTT
Organism: Epinephelus awoara; assembly: GCA_035609425.1. Taxonomy (NCBI): domain Eukaryota; kingdom Metazoa; phylum Chordata; class Actinopteri; order Perciformes; family Serranidae; genus Epinephelus; species Epinephelus awoara. The sequence continues at coordinate 9,937,467 of CM069311.1, forward strand.
CCAAGAATCCAGTAAACACTAATAAATAATGGAAATGTAGATACTGGCAGCAGCCTGACTCACCATGTCCAATGTCTCCTGACAGGGTTAAATGTGAGAGTAGTTAGCTAGCTAGCTAACCTAGCTAAATCTGATTAGGCGTCTCCTGTCTCCATTGGTAACCACACCGTTACACCGATGAGCATTCACGTTAAGGACACTACACATAATACTGCAGGTCGTAGTTGGTTAAATACCGTGTTGTTTCATGATTAAATACAGTCGTGTTTAGTCGTCTAGCATTTTTAAAATTGCCCGGTTTATGTGAAGTAACGTTAAGTTCACGAATGAAAGGAATAACACCGCCGCTACCGTAAACACAACATCAGAAGGTAACGTTACTACAAAATGGACAACGCTGTTCGTTAGCCATATTAGACATTTAACCATACGGGAATTCAGTCTTATAATACAAACTTTATGCGTATCATTATAAAGTCTTAGCTTTGAGCTGTGCACACAGCAAACGGCAATTCAGAAGCATCTAGATGCAGCAACGTCTCCACAACCGGCGCGAGCCACACACTTCCTGTTTATAGCTCGCGGTGCATTGTGGGTAGAGTAGTTTTTATAGCGTACAATTTAAGAAAACACGTTTCAGGAAATGTGTTTGCTTTTGGCTGTGTTTGAATTATGAAGTTTGGTTATTCTGAACTATGTTTGACATCTTAACCTGCTTGTTTACTTGGGGAAATGTACGGAGCGGTTTCACCACCAGGTGGCGTCAGAGCTCAGGAAAATTAGCCAAAGCAATCAGTTCCAGCAAAACTGAAGAGCTGAATAATTTATCCTGAGAGCCATGTTTAATTCAGTGAGGTCTAGGCCTGATGTTGCTCTTGATCAGCACCATGATAACCAGTAAGCACATGGCTCAGATTTAGCTTTATAACGCTATTCCTCGTGAGACCTGAGTCTTTTTCAGGTGTGTCAGAGTTGGGGTTAGACATGATGTGATTTATTATTATTATTATTATTATTATTATTATTATTATTATTGACATAATTATTATGTTGAAGAGAGATTTGTACTATAAACATGGTAAATAACCACACAACCTCTGTTTAAAACGTGTGGTCCATGCATGCAGGAGTATTTACGATGGGTTTGCTGTTTCATGCTCGATATCACTCACAGGTAGATGATGAGACAATGGGCCCCTGGGCACAAACATACAAAAGGCACCACCACTTTTCCTCTGAAAAGACTCTGCCAGTGAAGTCTGTTTCTGTGTCCGGGGTTTGGATGCTGAGGCATTTCCCTCCTCCTTCCTTCTTTTTGTTGCAGCACCACATTCTCTTTGCCATGTTTTTTTTTTCCTCCTTCGGTCGGCCATCATTGCAATCATGCATTGGATTAAATAGTCAGGTTGTGTGCTGCATGCGCACAATACACAAGTTGTTTATGCATGTTGATTCAAGTGCACACAACATGACAACAGCAGAGGAGAAGCAAAGAGTACATCGTTGTTGACACTGACAGTTTTGCTCTTGAAATACAAACGGGTACAAGCTAGACGAGAGAAACGGATCCCTGGTTTGGTATCAATCCTACTGATGCAGGGATTGATTTTCATAACACAAACATATCTGTAGTCTCAATATTTTGGTATCCATCTGCCCACCCCTTGTTTTGTGTCTCTTTGCTGTCAGTTTGTGTATCTCTCTTTGTAGTTGTTTGCCCCTTTTCGTAGTCTTTGTGATTCTTTGTGTCTCTTTACAGCTGTTTTGCGTCTCTTTGTGCTCATTTTGAGTCTCCTCGTAGTGTCACTTTGAGGTGAAGGCCAGGGGGACCACTACAACTTAGGGCACTGGGGCCTTTTTCAGTTATCGATCCATAATATCAATATTTATGGCTTTTTCATGACCTCAAGGCAGGAAGTTCATACTTTTGCTTGATCCAAGGAACTATAAACGCTATTTATAGTTTCCTTGACATGATCAAGGAAGAAATAGCTGACAAACACAACTTTAATGTTTTTAGAGATCATAATTGATTGAAGCAAAAGTGCAGGCAAAATTCATATGTACTTTGAAGGATAATACCATTTACTGCTATGTCAGCCTTGTGCAAATGATAATATGCAAATTGTAAGATTTATTTTACTCTTTCGGGGGCAAAAGACATTACTCACAGCACAGGATGGAGACAATAAATCAAATATGTATTGTCAAGAGGCAAAACTGACTGTTCAAACTATGGAAGCCTGCAAGGAAAAGGAAAATAAATGCTTTTTCTTGTTTAATAATAGAAATGTACCCTTTTTTAAAAAAGTCATCAGCTAATCAAATACAGATATTTTTAGTGCATGTGAAAGACAACCATCATTTGCATTCTGAAGCACACAATGTCACAAATCAAGTGCATTTCATTGCTTTATTTCTGGGCTCCTGTCTGAACAACATAAACCTTTAAGGGATTCACAGAACTGATATACCTGCCGTACACAATACAATGCATGACTTCAGCCCCTTTTTCTCAAGAATTTAGGTCACTTATGCGATATTAAGAGACACTACTCTTTAAGAAACATCCATCACAGCTCATCCTGTCCTCACACATACATGTAACACAAATCATTATTTTTAAAAGCGAGCAAAAGCAGAAAATCAAAGAAATTATTACTGCTTGTTTTTATGCGGAGGCACATAACATGTTTATCACTTCCTGATCATATACCCGACTTAGAAGTGACAGTGTTGTAAATTTTCATGATCAGTGCATGGCATTTGTCAGGCTTCAACTTCTGAGCTGGAATTCACCCCGGAGTCACTGTTTCCTGTTCCAGTGGTTAGAGCGTCTGCAGGACAGATAGGGGAAGCCATGATGAAAACAGGCCTCGTTGTTTTTCAAGCCCCACTTTTCTTTTTCTTAAAAAAAAAAAAAATCCTGGTGGGAGTCTTGGCGTGAGCTGTCAAGTGCAGATAAATCAGAGTCTGATCAATGACAGAAAGCAAGAAAAAAGATTACAGGAAATCTCTCTGCGTAGCATCCAGGGAAATAAGTCTTGATAGCAGAGGCCGCTGAGAACAAAAGAGAAAACTAATCAGGGTTTGTAGCTTATAAAGTTGTGACGTAAATACTTTTTTTTTTTTTTTTTTTCGTTGGACAATTTGTTTTCTGGTGCATTCTAAATATAACATATGACAGAGCTCACCTGACGCTCACCAGACTTGAGATGATGGCCTACTCTGGACATGTCTGCAGGGAAATAATCAGAAAACAATAAATCACCCTGACTCAGCTAAATGCACTTGCCTCCATAAAAATGATTGATCAAGGAAATGAAAGCAAACACATCAAAGTCCTGGGATTTGCATGCATACTTTGTGCAGCATTAGGTACAATGTTTAGTAGTTTATTACTTCATAGTGGGGTCTTTTAGCTGCATTAAGCGGTGTGGTTGTAGGGAGGTAATGTATTTATAATAACCCTCCGAAGAGATGATGGATTGTTGTTCTGCCTCTGAATCATTTAGCATTAGCAGCGTAGCAGTGAATACTTAACAGCTAAATGTGGGGCAGGCATCTTAGCTCTTTATGCATCTGTGCCTCTGTGACATGCTCCACTGCTCCACTTTCTCCCCTTGTCTGGAGCCCCGTCTGTAAACCTCCCCGAACACACTGACACACACACACACTGACACACACAGCACTTCAACATTACTGTCAACGTCTCTTTGTCTTGCTTAGATGTTTTCCTGTCTCTGTCGCCCACTGTGATTCTCAGTTTTGGCAGTATTTTGAATTCACAACCTAAATCAATTTTAAACGCGCCTGCTCTCTAAAACTGTTTTGCATTAGCCGAATTTTTTTTGCTAAAATACTGCCAAAAACACAAACACGGCTCGCCTCAAATAACTTTTTTCCAAGGTGAAGTGCAAAAGTTATTCTTAAAGGGGTACGCCACTGATTTTACATCTGAATAACACTGATCAGTCACTTGTTATTTGTCGTATTATCACGGACGGATTATGAGACAATGGGCCCCTGGGCACAGACACACAGAAAGCCCCACCGCCTCTCCTGTGTAGGAGCAAGACACACACACATCGTGGTTGTTAAGCCTCTCTTTGTTGTTGTTTTGCATCTCTTTGTAGTCGTTACACATATTGCTGTGGTTTTGTGTCACTTTGTGGTAATTTCGGTTCTCTTTCTATTTTGTGTGTGTGTCTGTGAATGTTTTGCCCCATTTGTAGTCATTTTGCATCTGTTTTTGATAATTGTATGTCTCTTTGTGGATGTTTTGCCCACTTTCGTGGTCGTAGTGAGTCACTTTGTGCCTCTTTGCAGCTGATTTGCATGTCTTTGTTGTTGCTTATGTCTCTTTGTGGTCTTTTTGTGTTTCTTTGTAGCTGCTTTCCATATATTCATGGTCAGTTTGCATCTCTTCATGGTTGTTTTGCCCCTTTTCGTAACTGTTGTGGGTCTCTGCATGTCTTTGTGGGTGTTTTGCACCTCGTTGTTGTCGTTTTGAGTCTCTTCCTTGTCAGCACGTGTTAATTTGAGTGACATTTTGCAGGTGAAGGTCAGGGGGGCTGACATTCGGGCCCCTGGGCATGTGCTCTGTAAGCCTGTTCAGTAATCCATCCATATGTCTGATGTCTTGTGTGGATCTGGAGGAGCTTTGTTAAATCCAAGAAAATACTTAAATCCTTATTTTTCACCTGTACCTAGGTTTGAATGTACAAGAGTTTTGATGTGCATACTTTATATTGCTGTATTTTACTGCACAGTTTATATATTTTTTCGGTAAGGTTAGGTATTTTATCTATTTTATTTCACTTTTACACTATTTTATATTTCGCTAATGTTGTTTATTAGTGGATTATTTAATGTTCAGCCCCTTCAGACATACTTTGTGATATCTGGGTATAATAAACTCTGACTCAATGATTATGCACACCATTTACGTCTAATGCCAGTATTCAGTGCTAATGCAGGAAGTAGCAGAGAGATTGAATGTAATCCGAGGTTTTACGAAATCAGCCATTCTTGGCATTCTTCACAGGTGATAGTTGTCTCAGCCTGGACTATGAGACTACAGCTTTATAACAAAAAGCAGTAATGCTTAGTCTGACAGGTCCACTATTTCCTGATAATATTTCCCAAGGAAGTTTTCTGGGAAGAAGTATAAAAATTGGTTGTAAATAGTCACAAAGCTCTGACACAGGTGTCTGAGTTGGATTATTTGTTTCAAGTTTAAAAAAATAGCTGATTTTCAGAGGAAATTTTTCCAAAAGAACAAGTCCATTGAAAGCTATGTCCACTGATATTTAATTCAAACTTTGTTTTTAATATAACTTTATGTGCATGATGACCATCTTTGCACTGGTTGAAATATTCCATAGTTTATTCAAAATAATTAGAGTTAAATGACTGAAAGCTGAACATTGTGTTGCATTCTTGTGTTATTGAGTCTTTCATAACCTTTGACTTCATCTGCTGGTTCGGACTTTTAACATATGAACAGGAACAAACTGTTGGGAATTATCAGGGTGTGCAGTCCTTTTTATATGACTTGTTTTGACTCGATGTGTGTGCTGTCTTGACATGTATTGGTTTCTATGTTGTTTTGATAACTGCTAGCTGTGGAACTAATTGCCCCAAGAGGATAATAAAGATTCTTGAACTTGAACTTGTGTGTTCCTTTTTAGAAAATTATAGGAAGCTATGTGACTCATGGGGGAAAAAAAGTGTTCCTAAAAATCCTATTTTCCAACTGGACCTTGGCGAACATGGGTGTTTCCCAGGCAGGGAATGCTATCAACCTGGATGTTGCAAGTTTCTGGACCAAAACTAACCACTTAAAGTCAGGCTAATTTGTCCTCTGCTGCCTGCAAGTGCAGTACTCAAATCATGGGAGTCCCCCTTTAAGGCCCCTGTGGCTTCTCCTTCCATTTACTCAGTCTGTTTTCACTGACTTGATTGTTTGTGTGTTCTTACCCTGTGATGTTCACTGTTGTCATTTTTGTGTTTCTGCTGCTCCATTGCTCTTTGTGTATGGCACATCTGTCTCCTCTGTCTGCCTGTGATACGAGACATTAGCAGAATTCAGTATTAAATGCTCCATGTGTATCATCAGTGTCTTCTTGAACACACTTATCTGGAAACAGTTTGGTTAAGGAACTCATTTAAAAAGGAGGTTTCAGTGTTTATTAGCTCATAATTGTGTAAGCTAGCTGTTGCCATGCTCCGTGGTGCCGTAGCCTCCTGGTATTGTTTGCCATTGCTGTGTGAGTGGCTGAGCGAGGCCGGGGGGGCTGAGAAGATTGCACTTTGAGTCAATTAGCAGCCACGAGCTCAAGAGCTCTGATGCTTTCCCCTCCATTCATCTCTCCATTAAAAAAGAAAACCTGGAATACACTGTTGTTATGTATCGAGCCACTTAATCCGACACTGTTGCTCAAGGCGTACCCTAAAATAATCACCGGAGTGATTTCAAATCAATGATGCAGATAAGTCTAACCCTATCTCCCTCACTCCCCTACACATGAAACAGCCTTGCACTTTCTGTGTATGTGTATGTTCATATCTGCTGTATGGGTGGACATTTTAACATGTGTTTATTTTATGTCTCAAACTTGTGTTAAAAATTGCCTGCTTTTGTTACTATAAACACTGTTAGAATTATCCCAGACTCAGGATGTTTGTATTGAGGGTTAGGGTTATGGCTGAAAATGTCCCAAAGTCTCATTAAAAAAACAGCCGTTTATATTGCTACAAACATGGCTGGAAATGTCCTGAACTGCCGTAAAAAATACCCTCATTTGTTGATACAAACACTGCTGGAAATGTCTCAAACTCTTGTTGAAAAACACCCACTTTTGTCACTACAAACTGCTGGAAATGTTCCAACCTCTTACGGGAAAAACACCCGCTTTTGTCCCTACAAACACTGCTGGAAATGTTCCAGCTTCTTATGAAATAACACCCACTTTTGTCACTTGAACACGTCTGGAAAAGTCACAAACTCTTATTAAAAAATACCTGGTTTTTGTCACTACAAACATGGCTGGAAATGTCCCAACCTCATTTAAAAAATAATCACTTTTGTTGGTATAAACACTGCTGGAAATGTCCTAAACATCCATTTACAAATACCCTTTGGTAGCTACAAACACAGCTTGATATGTCCTGCAATCTGTTTACAAAATACCTGCTTGTGTCTCTTCAAAGACAACTGGGAATGTCCCAACCTGTTTTGTGTCACTCCGTCTACCTACCATCCTCTGCTCCTCCTGATGAGAGACTCAGCTCATATACATTTAACCTGATCAGAACTATATGATACATATGAAACATACAAATGTAATATTAAATGTAAAATGCCAACATTTTATTCGAGTAATTGTTTTGGATCAGTACTCACGGTTTGATTTTGTTGGAGAATCTCTGCCGCAGGATCAGAGCGATGGTGGTGAGGACCGCCAAAGTGGTACACATGGTCCTAACCCCAAGGATCTCCTGCCTCAAGGCCGATGATGGGTCAAAGCACCGAGACTTCTCCTTCCATTGAAAGGCTCGAATGGCAAAAAGTGGTGTAACAATATGACTATTCCTGTCTTTCCTCTTGGCTCTCACTCATGATTGGGGAGATTAGCTCAGAGGATTAGCTAGGATCAAGGCAGGACTAGGAGGTAAACAGAGCATGCTGTGTGTTTCTATTCTAAAAACAACCCACCTCGCCCCCATGTCGTCAACACAGCGAGCAAAATCAACCTCGATATTGTGGGTAGCCTGATTTTACAGAAAGAATGAACAGATACCAATCAAATTATCATATATCTTGATAAAACCAGTTAATTGCTGCAGTCTTCCTACAATATCTTATGAAAAGAGGGAACACAGTGGGATAAATGGGGGTAAAAATAGTGACTTCCAGCAGCTTGTACTTAGCACTGCTGACTCAAGCAGAGAAGAAGGGAGCAGTAGGCCAAGCGAGACAGAGGAAAGGTCTAATTATTACAACACAGACATGCAGGGGAATCAGATTAGAGCAGATATAAGTTTAAAAGGATTTAACATCGTGAAAATAAGGCTTTTCTTTGTATTTTTATTTCAAAATTGTGTTAGATACAGATACAAAGGTGAGTTATAATGAAAAAAAAAGTACAATCATCACAATTAACTGTTAAAAATGTAAAAATGTCCCGTTAAGTAAACACAAGTAGTACAGACTGATAAAAGAAAGGGGAGGAAAGGAAACATCACATGATATTTGGAAAATATTTACATGGCAGTTTCCAAATCCACACATTCAGTAGAAGGCACATCCAAGACAAATGTGACCTCTTGTCCACTGTCGGGTTTACGTTTGCATTTTCTTCCTCTTTGCTCACTCCTTTAAATAGTTTGGTCCTTTACAAGAGTATTGTAAGAGCTTTATGTTTTCACTCTCTGTCCCTCTCTGTCTCTCACACACACACGCGCACACACACATAGTTAGCAATGAAAAGGGTACAGTACCCGTCTCTGTTCTGAGTGTATGTCCCATAGCCCACGATTATCTTAGATTATGTTAAACTGTATTTGCCCCTAGATACATTACTTCCCTTCAAAGGTCAGTACAGTTAATTCATTCCTCTCTTAGGAGGCCGTGGCCCAAAACTTAAAAGTCTCTTGGAGATTGATGTCCACTAAACCCAGACTAAAAGCCTCACCCAGTTGAAGTTGAATGCTTAGTCCAGCCCACTTCCTCATAGATGGCTGAGATGCTGCAGCAGACAGTTGCCAGGAGTTTGGTCCACGCTGCGGCCACCTCTGGTGTCACCACCTCCGGATACACTTCTCCTAGGACCTCCAGTATCACACCACTCAGGAACTAGACAAGACACAACAGTACTTAAGACAACTGATCTTTCGCTGCTAAGCATGGAGCCCACACTGTAACTAACTGCACTCCCTGAAGAAATATTATCATATTTTCGGGAAAAATGAAGCAGTGATTCCAGAGAGCAGCAGACAGAGGGGTCTACAGTCTGTGTTTGAAGGATATATCCAGGATGTCAAACTGACTCAGCAGCAACAACAGGTTAAAAAGACAAAGATAGTTAGAAGCTAAAGCCGAACTATAGGCTACAGATCACAGTGTAAAAGTGAACCACCACATCACTGCTGATCGCCACACAAGACAATGAATATAAAGGGAAACTTTGCTGATATTGAACCAGCTGTGTGGCATCACAGTGTGTGCAGATGAACGGTGTTTGGCTTCACCCCTGTGCTGCTGCCAGCACCCGGACCTCCACTGCTGGACAGGCAGGGATCTCCAGGGGAAGTTAAACAATGTTCATCTGCGCACAATGTGATGACACGGAGCTGGTTGAATATCAGCAAAGTTTCCCTGCTTCCCTTCACTGGTTCCTGTACAGCAGGGTCGGCCTTTGTTTCACTGTTATAATCATTAAAAAGCAAAAGCAGCATGTGTATACATTCAGTAGGCTATATCTTCAGTAGCTAGCTAGCTAACCCTGCACTTTTCAGGGTTTGATTTTGGTTTTGGAACAGGGAAGAAACGTATATCTTTTCCAACCTCTCCAGGTAACGAGTATCATTAATACACGACGTGCCCCAGGCACAACATTTAGCTCCAAATCAACAAAACCAGCCTGAAAATGAAGGAAATCTGAAATGACTGCATTAGAGTCAATGGAGCACAGCTGTGTTGGACCCTGGTCTGAGCCGACCTGATGCTTCGTTATGATTGGCCAGTCTGTGTGCGGGTATAGGTGTAGCCATAGCTGTTGCTATATAGAGTATACAGTTTTTCTAGTAAGAACATTTTCCTTTAATGATTTTAAGCCTGTTTTTTTGCCAGCAAAAAATAGCAGCTAGTTAGCTCATCCACATATGATCATTTCTGGCTCCAAAAATCCAAGATGGTGACAAAATGGCACACTTGAGGCTAAAAAATGGGAGTCCACCAACGAATGGGTGACGTGACCGTCTATGATTTTATCTCATTGGTTAGCAGTTTTAAGAATCATTATTCTATTAGTGACTCAAAAACTATATATTGTATGACATCATTTGTTATTTGACACATGTCTCTCAACCTGTCACAGTGAGCTCTGGTGTTTCCCACTGTCACCCAAGAGTCCTTACTGTTGTACTGGATTGTGCCCTCTAATGGTCAAAAACCCCTTAGGCAGCCTTAACTGCTAAACTAACCTTTAAAGTTAATTTCTGATTGTGTGGGTTACCTTGAAGTACACAGGGTCCACCTTGTGTCGAAGTGCGTGAGCCTTGCCCACCACCTTCAGCACCGAGGCCACCTTGTCGGCGTTGTCAAGGCTCTCCACCATTGTATTGAGGGCATTCATGACTCTGCGAGCATGCTTCCTAAGCTGGGCGCTCCTCTCCAGCTCCTCCGACTCCTCGATGTGCTTAAACTGGCTGAAGTACTGCTTGGATGAGGGGAAGTTCACAAACAGCCTGCAAAGGAGGAAGGCGAAACAGAGTAAATGAGCGATATGAGTATGAGCAGCTGCTGCGAAGCTCCGCTAATCTCATCGCCCTTCAGCCTGCACCAGCTCGATCCTGCAAACCCACGTCCATTTTTTTTCCCTGAGCTGGCAAGATACCATGAGTAAATATCAGCACTGACATGAGAGTGCTGCATATTTTCCCTTTAAATGTTTGCTCTACACTATTATCTGGGTACGGCGTGTATCCCATACATTTGAAAAGAATTTCAAAAGTGAAGGAAAAAACACTCAGCTGCGGGGGAAGTATGACATGAAATGGCACATTAAAGTTATTAACCACAACAGATGAACTGACTTTTTCTTCTGCATTCTTTGGCTCATGAAGTGATTCAGTAGCAGGCATGATAAGCTCTCTGCTGATAAGTTGACCTCTTATTATTAATAAGTCCTCATACTTTTTTCTGCAGGTGATTGTATAATTACGAGCATGGGGCAAATGTGAGGTCACATTTTTTCCCCTTAGTTAGGCTTATAAATCATATTAAATGTCACAGTGTAGAAATAAATCTTGCAGCATCAGATAAAATGAATGTATATTTCTCCTGAAGGTTTATCTAACTCTGATAGTGTCAGGGAGGAATTCTTGTTTTACAACTGTTTCAGCTTTGGTGTTGATAAATGCAGGTATTAGTTTCTTCAGTGTAATCTCAGAGTTTGTACATTGGTAGAAATTGGTCCAATCCTTTAACAAACGAGGGATGGGACCATATATGCAAGGGTACAGGGGTAACCAGAAACCAAAAATACATATATTTCTCCTTACCTGTATTGCTATTCATCAACCTTGCTTGTTTAGGTGTGAGCTGCTAAATGTCCAAGATATCAGCTGTAGCAATGTTTGCCTTCTCTCCAACATAATGGAACTAGATGGCACTCAGCTTGTGGTGCTCAAAGTGCCAAAAAATACATTTGAAAAACGAAACAGCAATGTCTCTTTCCAGAAATCATGACCCGGTTACTCAGATAATCCAAAGACTTTGTTTTCTGTGTACCAAACTACATCCATCCCTGTATCTCTGTGCATAAGTTAGCGTGTATCTACTGCTAGCTCACCTAGCACCACTGAGCTAGCTAATGTTACAGCTCAGCCGAGGAGGACGCCATTCATGTTTACATCTTGAGCTGTCACGAGCAGGGGTCTCTCGTTCATGAGTAGATGCACACTTCCTTTTTGTTTGCTAATATACTTGGAGGGTGTAGTTTGACAGAAAGAAAATAGCCCCGACATGAAATTGCTCACAACAAGGTCTGTGGATTATCTTGAGTAACCGGGTCATGATTTCTGGAAAGAGACATTGCTGCGGAGCTTTTCAAATGTACTTGTTTTGGCGCTTTGGGCACCACAAGCCGAGTGCCGTCTGGTTCCATTATATTCCAGAAATTTTCAACGCTCCACACCAAAACTATCTAGACTGAGAAATAGTACTTCAGACAAGAGGAAAAATCTGTATTTTTGATTCTAGGGTAACCTGTCCCTTTAAGCTGACTTTGCCAATAATAATAATAATAATAATGGGCATGGGTTTACACTGGATCTCATACAGACACTAAAGGGTGCATTGTGCACCTGATGGCGAGGGCCATTGCCCAAGCAACATTTTTTCGATGCCCTGGAAGTGACACCAGTCTGAACCGACCAAACCACTGAGCGTTAGAGCTGCTGACTGCAGCGAATAAAGCAGAAAAATAACATCCTTTGCCACAGGATTAATATAACTGAGTTTATAACTGAAAGCATATCTTGCAGCAGAAATCTGGTCTCTGGATTCTCACAGTCTTGTGGTCTCCCCTTGTGAACCTGTTGGCTCAGGTGTCTGACTGGATCTGTACTATGGTTCCTGTCATGCCTCAAAAGTAGGGCCCAGGATCCTGCATGATTTCACAATTCCTAACAAAAGGTGAAACGCGCTAATTAGAGAGGGCGACATGAAGAAAATGACTACTCAGGGTACCATGAGCACTACTGAAGCTGCCTTTCTTTTACTGTATGGCTGAGAATTATTTTTACAGCAACGATAGCTCGCATTTCATGTTTCATTTGGCATAAGTATTATTTTTACACAAGTTCCAGGCCCATTTCTTTGCACATCCTTCTCTTTCTAAGAACAAATACTCAGTTCAAAGACATTTCCTTTGAATTATATCCTGGTTTGACCCCCAGAGGTATCACAGAGAATTAGCAAAGAAGAGCCTAAAAACTCCCCCCTCCCACAGTCTGGGAAGAGGGCCAATGCATCTGGTTGCTGGATATCTCAACCTGATGTCCCATCTCCCACTGTCTCTGCAACAACTAGCACAAAAAGGAAGCAAATATTTCTCTGTTAGCCCTGAAGCATATGGCTGGATATTAGTTTCAAGTGTCAATTAAAATGGCTGAAAAGGGAGGCGATGAAAGGTGGCGTCTCAATCTGTCACCTGTGGGTGAAAGGCCTTGGCAAGTTGTGGAGCAAAGTATGAGGAACCAGGGTGTTTAATCTTTCTTTCTTGTAATTATAGGTCCTGTGGTTGCATATAAATAGCCTCATTAGTACTTTGTATGTATTTTAATCCTTTCTTATCTATTCTTCAAGACTAATCGAAAAGCTGATTCCAGAGAAAGTTTCTAATTTCAGACAGCGTCAGAATTTGCTACTGTAGATCTTTTAACCTTGAGACATTTAGCTTAAAGGATTTAAGTTGGCACTGAGGTTCAGGTGGAGTGACAATGATCTACTCTTTACTGTCGCGAGGAGAATTTACCATGGTCATGCTTATCGATCAATCCTCATTCCTCAAATTCCTGAAGGTCGTAGGGTCTTTGTGAAGGAATGTGGAGGTAAAAAATACCGGGAAATTGAGATAAATTAATTGAGTTTTATCACAGAAAGAAGAGGAATGAGATTCTGATTTGTGCTGCAGCTAAATCCTAATAGTCATTCGTCTTGCTGACGGTTACTGTACAAGTACTGCGCCCTGCGTTTTTGCTCACCTCCCTCTCAACTTTCACCCCCTGCAATCAGAAAGGATTATGAAGGCACGCTGTGTCATGCGGCGAATCTCGTTACACGTGGAAGGACGTCAAAGCCCTCACACCAACATTTCCAAATTGCCTGCAGATGGTTGTTTTTAGAGCTGTTTCTTCTCGCTGCTCTCAGAGTAAACATTAACGCGAGATAACAACAGGGGTTAAAACAACTCCAGGAACGCTCCAAAGGATTTGCACGCTTGCCTTGAAATGTATAAATGACAGATGAATGATATTCAGCAATAGTTATAGTGATGAATGTTGTGATTGCAGAGCCGTGAGGGACATTTTAAAGGTCTGACTGCAGGTTGCCCCGGCCCTCCATACAAGCATTCAAAACACTGACCTGCTCCAGGGGAGGAAACCCTTTTTGGTGCCAAAGATGTCTGACTGATGGATTATAATGTTTATCCTTTGCCTCTCCTATTTCATAAATAGGATTAAGAAAAAGGAGGAGAGGTGAGAATATCACGTGTGAAAATACAACCGACTGAGTTCCTTTGGACAGAGTGGAAACTTGTAAAGTCAGTCAGATCATTTGATTTCAGCAACTGAGGGAGGATAATCCCACGGTTTGGGTTTAACTTGATTTAGTTAGATGTCTGCGAGAGAAAAGCATCAGTGGTTCGAGCAGGTGCAGTGATATTACTGAGGGGGGGAGAGACAAAATGCAAATTTGACCTTATCAGTGGTGAACTAATTAAAGTTGAAGAAATGAGGAGAAAATTGATGAAAAGTCCCAAAATAGAATGAGATGCAGTTTCGTGTGGCATGCAACTGCTAATCAGTCTCCCTTCTAATTATACTCAGCATTTATAACCCTCTCCACCACGATTTTTCTCTGTCACACTATGAAATATCTTCCGAACTCTGCATCAAACAGGAGTAAATCTAACAAACAGAAATACCTGACAAGTATGGCCACCCCGACATCATCACAGTTCTGGTAGACTTTTGCCCAGGAGTCCTGGATCATCACCCTCTCCTTGTCAGTCAGTGGGCTCGGCCGCTCCAGGTGGTCCACCTCTCCCTCTCCTTGCATCCTCTCCATCTGGGAACACAGTTGTGCAGAGCTGAGCACGTGCAGAAGGAAGGCAGGGCTGATGATGACAGTACCCCCCCCCCTCTCTCCCTCAAAAATAAACACTACCTTTATTTCTTGGTTGTGTCTCTTTTTTTGATGTGAGAGGAAGAAAATCTGTTTTCCCTTCCCCCCCTTTTTTTCCCAGTGAGAATCTTTGCTCTCCACCTCTGAATCTCTGCTGAGCGAGAGTGTGAGTGAAGAACAGGCAGAAAAAACACAAGAAACACACGCAGCGAACGAGGAGGAGCCTCTGTACTCTCTTTTTACACTCTCCCTTCCCTCCCTCTCTCTGTCTCTCCCTCCGTCTTTCTCCCTCTACCCACCTCACCTTTGTAGTTGGTGTTTGATGAAATCATGATGAGATAGAAAACAAATCCCTAATAAGAGCGTCAGATATGTAACACATGCAATGGGTGAGCATGGATGCGATGTAAGATTATGACATTGGAATAAGATAAAGGAGCACGTACCCTGGCCTTTTACCTCTGTGGTTGTCGTCATCATTCCAGACTATCCAGGAGATTAACCTGTAATATTGAATTCCTCACAAAGCCCTGCTGACGTAAATGTAGAAACACAAAATTAAACAGTGTGACGTCCATTAGAATTAGGGCAGGCGTATTTTATTTCGTTTGTTCTGTGCTTCTGACAAGATTCAGATTATAGGAGTGTCCATTTTTTCATTACTTCACACTTTTCATTATGTGCACACACCCTCAAGAGAGCCACACAGCTCTCAGTGCACTTTTTAAAGTGCATACATTTTCCACCTTTGCTGTGGCAGAGGTTATCTTGTGTTGTGGCAGCTGAAGACTAGACAGTGTTTTGAAGTTTCAGGGTTGGGTCGGGCAAATGGGGTCAATTACTCAGGAAGCTGTGGGTTAGCTGTCAAAGGAGCGCAAACAGAGGGGCAGTGAGAAGACATCAAATATTGCAAGAAAAGCAAGATTAAGGTGATTGACTGCCTGAATGGGGAGGATCAATGTACAGTAGGTACCCATGTTAAATATTGACAGAGTTCTGCAGAGTATGCCATTAACAATCAAGTTGGGGAACAACATGTGCTTAAGGTTGTCACATCTCATATTTCCAGGATTGCTGTGTCTCAATTGTCTCGGAAGAATAACCTGTGCCACCTTGCCCGACAACAGAGTTTAATCTACTTATTATACCAGCCGATCACACTGTAAATATTTTAACTTCGGTGAATATTATTCAAGTCCACCCCAGGCACTCCCAGTTAAAAGCAATAAAATCAGAGTCCATATATTGTCCCTCCTTCTCACTGTACAGGTTTATGATTATAAATGTGGCTGGTCCTGGTCAGATGAGGTTGTTATTGATTAGACAGACATGGGGACTTGGTCAATGATTGATCAACACACTCTGCTCCTTTATGTCCCCACAGAGGAACTCAGACACATTCTGTAATGCTTTGTAACTGTTTCTACAGTCTGTGCACCCACACTTGCAAATGCAGACTAGGTCATATAAATAATGTTATACCTTTAACCCACTGTGCTCAGAAAAACAAAGATTCCATGATCTCATTATGCCACATCCAGAGACATAACTCCACTCAGCAGGTCAGGAGCAAATGAGTAATGACATCTAGTGGACAGTTGCAGTAATGTAAATTTCAGGTGGTTCCCCATCTGTCAAAAACTGAAGGCAAAAATTATGCAAACAGGTCTTTAGTTGAATGACATAAAGGCAACCTGCTATTATCTTGTCTAATCACTGACACTTAAAGGGTAAGTGAATGAGGTGTGTTTTGCACTGATAAAATAACTGTATATTTAAATGTATGTGTGGGCATGGTAAAAGCAATTTTGGGTATGTTTCTTGTTTAAAAAATGATCTTTCTCTTTAACAAAAAGCTTTTTCTCTGCAGAAATGTGTTGTCAGACACTTAAAATAGCAGTAGGGGAAAAAACGCTTTCAGTGGACATACATAGACAATGTGAACATATCCCGAGTGGTCCAGCTGCAGCCCTCTCACTCATTACTGGACCAATTTTAAAAAAAAATGTTGCTACCCTTAGCCACTTCGACACAAAAACATGGGATAAATTTGGATGATAAAATTACTGTGGGTTTTGCAATGGCAGTTTTTTGGCTTTTACTCGTTAAACAAAAAGGATCTCGCTCTTAAAATAAAAGGTCGATCTCTGTAGGGATCCTTTCTAAATGTTGTCAGGCACTTAGAACAACAATTTTACAGAGAAAACCTTTCTGTGAAAGAGTAAGATCCTTTTTAAACAAGAAGCAGACCCAAAACTGTTTTTACCAAGCCCACCAGACTCCATTTAAATATACAGTTATTTTTATCAGTGCAAAACACACTTTATTCAAAGTTGACAGAAGCAAAATAAAACCAACAATCACCAACTCTGGTTTGGTTGAAATAAACCCTTAAATCAGTTCGTTAAATATGAAAATATGCTGGCTCTGTGTGTGCTTAAATTATTGATTATTTAAATGGATTCTGGTGGGTGTGGTGATAGCAACTTGGGGGCTGTTTCTAGTTAACCAACAAGGACTTTATTCTTGAATAGAAAGGTCTTTCTCTGTAGGGATCCTTTCCATAATGTTGTCAGACACTTAGAATTTTAGTCTGAGCCAGTTGGTGGCAAAAGGTTTACACTTTTAGTGTACTTTAAGTAACTGTACACAATTGGCTGGCTCAGTAGTAAGTGATAACACTGCACTCTGTTTCGCTGCTGTTGGCTGCAGTCTTCTCACTCACTACTGGGCCAGTTTCAAGAATTGTTGTCTTCATTAGATACTGAGAAATAAAAACATGGGAAAAAATACTGAAGTCACCCTTTAAAATGTGATAAATCCACAGATCATCAGATATCAGCCTGTTAATTAGGATAACACCAGCCTAATTATATGGTTATAAACAGATGAATATATTATTTCAAATGCACGCAATTTCACGAGCCAATGCATGACATATAACCATTAAAGTTTATTTTAAGACTAATTACATTTTCGATTACATGGACAAAACTGTATCAATCCAGATTAGAAAATCAATTTAGATTATTTAAAAAAAAAATGAAATGCACGCGATGCATAAACAAATAATGTTGCTTATTAACTTAAAATGCATTTTTAAAAAATCAAAGAAACCTTTACTGTACAAGAAGAACAAATCATACCGTTAACCTGAAATGACTCACCATTACTCATACCCGCAAAGCGCAGCTGGTAAGATTGACCTCAGGTGGCTACCGTAGTTTTAAGCGAGGACAGTTGTTAGCAACAGTGCAACACAAGTGAGGTGACAGGTACCAGCTGTGAGTCCGCCAACAGTCAGACAAATACGTATAAAATAGACAGTAATGGATGTTTGCTGTGTTGCTATGCTGTAGCTAAGTTTACGTCGCACACTGAAGGTCATTTCGCGTAATTAGCTTAACTAGCAGGCGAGTGTGCGGCAGGTGGCTAGCTAGGTAGCCTGTAACGTTAAGCTAACGACAACGTCATAAGAAAATCGGAAACTAACGCGGTGGTGAGTTGATTAAAGGTGCCGCTGCTGTCAGTGTCCGAGAAATAAACAGCACCAGCAGTGCCACAATGAATGTCCCGAAAAGTGGCTATCGCGTATTTTCCGCTAACTCCTCCGTAGCATGCACAGAATTGGCCAAGAAGATAACAGAGTAAGTACAACGGGACATTTCTGGCATTATAGCCTCATGTTAGTGAGTAATTTATGTTGTACAACAGCTGTCGGAGCTGTTTTCGCCAACGAGAGTCTGTGTAGTCTTGAGTGAATTAATGGTGTGCTAAATAAATATATCATGTGGTCGTGGTTGCCTCTCAGATATGGTTGAACTCTAAATGTGTGCCCTTGCTTCACAGGCGGCTGGGAGTCGAGCTGGGGAAGTCTGTGGTCTTTCAGGAGTCTAACAGAGGTGAGGAGAATATGCGGCTTTATAGGGTAAATGATAAATGAACATGTCAGGTATTTATCTGGCTACCCTACAAAACAAAGCACTTTAATTTGAGTTAGGCTATCTGAGTGCCTTGCATCTGTATTACAAGAGCAGAGGCTGGTTTGGGTAGCATCATCGTTTACATCAAAATGTGTAAAACATGAATGTGTGACATAGTTTTCATCTTTCTTATTTACATACACACATTAAAAAATACAATACATAACATGCAAAGGAATGTGAAGGCAAATTGCTTAAAAACACTCCAGGGTTTTAAAAAGTGAGCTTCTCCAGGCGACATATTACAGAAAGTAATTACAGCTATGTCATTTATAATATTTGTTTGTATCTGTCAATAACTTTAGGCTTAATAGAAAACAAAATTAAGACACAGTGTATCATAGTACTTGACAACAATGCATTAGTCACCCTCACACACGAGAATACTTAATCATAAATGCAGGTTTTCACAAACACTGTCACTGTCATCAAAAAGATACCTTACCTCAAAATCTGAGGGAAAGGACTTAACGTGCATGTTTTGCATTGATGTTTTTAAGGTGTATTTGTCCTGAAATTATTATTGACTGTTGTCCATTTATCAAACAAGGTAGTAGGCCATATCATTTAGATGTGCATAGTATGTACTGCACGATACACAACATGATAGGGCTTGGCGATATGGATAAAATCAAATGTCACAGTATTTCTGACCACATTCCATGATATTGATATTGTGACAATATTCTAGGGTTGACTAATTTTTAATAAATAATCATCAGTAATGTGTATAGTATGACTAAGTGTGTAAAGGCAAACAAATACAGCAGCTTGCCTCAAACAGTGTGGTAAGTTCAGATAATTACACCACCTTACAGTAATGCAGCTTTTAAAACTAGGAAAACACAACACTTATGATATTAGGATATCCAAAATCTAGGTAGATATCTACTCTGGTATCACAGTATTGATATATTATTGATCTACTGCTGAGCCCTACAACAGGATGTGACTAATTCAAAATGTGGTTATTTTACGTCAGCTGCACTATCAGATAAATCGTTATATTTTGGGGATATGAAATTTAAAGCTCTGATAAAGCGCTGAACTGAACAGCTGAACCACCCCCCCGACACAAACACGCGCTCGATACTCGTCACTTTGTGCCTCACCTCACTTTACTGGTTACCTTAGCCTGTCTGACTACCTGCACTTCATTTTTGTACCTTGTTTTGCATACTGTTTTGTTTACACCTTATGCATAGTCTGAATGTTGCTTCACTGCTACTTAATGTTGCATCAGGAGACACGTGATTCTGTTTCACTATGACTTTATCTTATGTATTGTACTGGACTGTATACAGTTGGATGACAATTGAGTCTATCTTATCTCTTATTTGTTTATACATGCTCTGTCAATGTCAGTATTTGATGATGAGTGGTGTGTTCACTGTGAAGGGATACAGTTACTGAAAACATGAAGCAACTTTGCTAAATTAATTGACTGTGTCATTTCTTCCTTGTCAATAGAAACTAGAGTGGATGTGAAAGAATCAGTTCGTGGACAAACTATCTTCATCATCCAGACTATACCACGGTTAGTGTAATGTTTGAGTTCTATACAAATCACCACCTGTAAGTGAGATCTTGTTACACATTTTTTAAGATTAACACTGGCTAAATTTTACATTTTTTTATGCACACAGAGATGTCAACACAGCCATCATGGAGCTGCTGGTCATGGCCTATGCCCTCAAGACCTCTTGTGCAAAGAACATCATTGGAGTCATCCCTTACTTTCCCTACAGCAAACAGTGCAAGATGAGGAAGAGGGGCTCAATAGTGAGCAAGTTGTTAGCTTCAATGTTGGCGAAAGCAGGTAAAGAGAACAAAATACATCTCACCCTGTGATTTGTGTATGTCTCACCATCAGTGTTGTTTTTTTAATATTAATCAAACTGTTATATATGATCGACTGAACTGAATATATATTAATTAATTGGGAGGATGACCATGCCAGTAATCTGTCATTAACCCCAAAGGATTAACACACATCATCACCATGGACTTGCATCAGAAGGAGATCCAGGGCTTCTTCAGTTTTCCAGTGGACAACTTGCGTGCCTCTCCTTTCTTGATTCAGTACATCCAAGAGGAGGTGATAATCCCATTCCAATGTCTTTGTGTGTTTGTTAAAGTTTAAGCGTTGGTCACCCTGCTCAAGTCAGTCCCTTATTCAGACATAATCATTGACTCCTGTTTTCCTCCGTCCTGTCAGATTCCTGATTACAGAAATGCCATCATCGTGGCGAAGTCCCCAGCAGCAGCTAAAAGGTAACTGGTAGATAAAAATTAACATATTTTGCCTATCTATGAAATTACATTTTAAAGGTCCATTGTGTAGAATTTAGAGGGATATATTGGCAGAAATTAAATATAAAAATGTTTTCTTATGCGTGTAATCACCTGAAAATAGGAATCGTGTTTACATAAGGAGGAGGCCCAAATAGATGGGGCCATTTGCGTTTTTGTGTCTGCCACCCTAGTTAAAAGCCCCTTTCTAACGAGCAGCATCGGAAAAACTCAGTTCCTCTACGCGAAGCGCCTGTATTCAGTATTATTAAGAGTTTGAATCAACTGGTTAGTTTGTTTTGGAGAGGAAGAGACCACTGTGGATAATTTGGCTCCCTATAATAACCTCCTGAACAATGAACGCTGAAGGAATCCTAACAGGGAGTTCACGCTTGGCACATGGAGAAGTTTCAGCTAGTTGCAGGGTTTTGCCTGGGTTTTTTCGAGACCAAGGTGGCAAAGGCCTGTGGCGGGGGGCATCTTGACAGCTGTACTTTTAGATACGGTCACCCCCTCTATTAAATATGAAAGGAGACCCCCACATGCTTGAGCTTTACACTGCTGACTTGTATAATCAGAACAGACATGTCCTGTGATTTTCAGCCTTCTATGATTTATATTTACCCTTTACAGCAGGCACATCCTGACAGCTGAGAATATGACTGTCAGGTATTGTCCCCCCTCTATTAAATATGAAAGGAGGCTGATAATCACAGGACACGTCTGTTCTGATGATACAAGTCAGCGGTCCTGAAATGTGTGTTTCTCTTCTATAATACACATTCTACATCTCGGAGGCGACGTCTTTCCATGTACGGGTTTCTTTGCCTTTCAAACGGGGCAGCACTCCGTGGGAAACGGTAGGAGAGACACAGCCCGAGGGGGAACCGGGATCTGACACAACACCGGAGGGAGAAGCAGGTCCGTGGAGCTGTGCGCTGGATGAAAAACAAGCGCGTCACACCGAAGGTGCGCCGCTATGGTGTCGCTTTGGGTTGTGAGCACGCATGACGTGCATCTACATTGAAAGTAATGGGTTTGTGCGCGCAAAAGACGCTACATCTGAACGCCCCCCCTTGCACACACACACACACACACACACACACAGGCTTTAACCAAGGTGGCAGCCAAAATCACCCAGGCGGCCCGCCTTTGTCTTAGATAGGTAGGGAAAACCCTGGGTTGCTGTCTGCAATCCTGACCACTAGATGCCACAAAGCCCCACACACTGTTCCTTTAATGGTCTCAAAATAAAAACATGACATTATGCCAGAAATAATCAACAGTACAGATGTTTGTTTTTAATAGATGTCTGATGTTGTTTGCAATTTTTGTGACTTAATATGTGTACATAAACTTATGTTATCTATTTACTCTTCATTTTCCCAGGGCTCAGTCTTATGCAGAACGCCTGCGTTTAGGTTTGGCTGTGATTCACGGTGAGGCTCAGTGTTCAGAGTCTGACATGGCTGACGGAAGACACTCCCCACCATGTGTACGCAACACCACAGGACACACAGGACTGGAGCTTCCTTGTAAGAACACCCATTTTTGTAGAGAGCTGTTTATTTTTTTATTTATCTTTTTGCAGGTTTTCAGATAAGTAGGTCCAGCGCCTGATAGATTTTACCTCTACAGAAAGCACGTCCCTGTTTATTGTTTCTACCAGTTAGATTCCTTTTTATTTGTCACACCATGGTTAAATTTAACAAGAAGTGTCTTATAATTTCTACTAGTTGAACTCCACAGAGCTTCAAGTTGTTAATAATGACAACCCAATGCAGCTCTTACTTGTGCTAACCTGTTTTTGAGCTGATGATTCTGCTGTTTCTCACTCATGCCATCAACCATACTCCAAGAAATTGATTTTCTGTGTCACTGCATGTTTTGATTCCACAGATACACTACCTCTACTCATGCTGCATCCTCCGCAAGCTGCTTACAAAGACTTACAAACTTACAAAGAGTGACGTGCTTAATAATCATAGAAAACATCGTCCTTGCCTTTTTCTTGGCAAATACCTTAATTTTGAAATATTAATATTTGGTGAGAAATACTAATGTGACTCGTAGATCTTAACATATTTGCAGTTTTAATTTCTGGTGAGGCCATTTTAATGGCTCGGTGAGAGAAAATATCAAATGATTGTGTCATTGGCAAATGACTCCGACGTATTTGCGTCCAGTATTCACTTTATTATTTAGTAAAAAATATTTCTATTCTTACTTGTGTTTCTATTCTCACCCTTGACTTAAAAAATCCTCCTTTTGGAACAACTCAGAAATTGCTTCAACCATAAGATGACTTAAATTCTTAACACAGTGAGGCTGATTTGTTGCTGTGAAATATTTTCCATTTGTGTCAACCTAGCGAGAGGATTTTCCAAGTCTTGGTATCATGTGTTTGTCATGTCAAATATTTGTGCATTTGTGTTAACGTGGTGTTTATTTGTTGGTAATAGCAGGCAAACAACAAGCTCCGTTCCCTGGCATAGAGCTCCCAAGTACGACCGTAAACATAACTTACATCTGACTATGAAATGATTCCTCTTCAAATGGTTCCTCAATTGGTGCATGTTTAGAAAAAGGGTTTGTGTTGCATCTTGTGAAAATACAGTCTGGATTCAGGAGGTGCGAAAAATGCACAAAATGAATGTTAGTGCCCAGATTTGCTTTGATAAAACTTCCAATCAGCTACAGTGTGCTCCATACTCTGTGCTATTTGCATGGCATGTTTGACTTGAAATCAGCAGCTGACATGTTTACCGCACCTTTCTAAGATTCCAGACCGTTGTTCTACAAGATGGCCGAACTCTTCTTTGTTTTGTTGTGTTCTGATTTTATTTTGAAACCCATAAATCAAACCAGAACCATGCCAAACATCTTTTTGTTTTATTTTTTTTTACTTAAATATCTGGACTCATCTTGCCAATCAACACATGGTGCACCCATATTAAACCTGCTCTCTAAAACCTGATTAACTTTTGGTCATAACTGCATGTGATGATAACTACAAAGCATGCTTTTGAAACCTAACATCTAATGATGGGAAGAAGAAACATTACGAATGGAATTGTTGCTACGTTTAAGCATTAAAATTACATTAAATCAAAGTTTTAGTTTGCTGCTTCAACGATTCAGAACTTAACAATAATATTTAGTTAACACTTTTATCTCTATGGCAGAATTTTCTGTAATGCAATGTTTAACCTAATCAAATCTGTCAGGACAATATTGATGACTGGATTTTATTATTTTATCATAATTTCAAGATATCTGACCAAACATTTCTCAGGTAGCTTGTTGTCAGTATCTCAGCAAGCTGTAAAAACATCTTTTTTTGAGAAGTGTGTGTACTGCTAACAACATGGCTTTTGCTGTTATTTTGGTTAATAGTGATAAAAGTTTGAATGTGACACTGCCAGGTTTTCTGATGCTGTGGGAACTCACGGTATTCAGCAAGTGTTCTGCAAGGCATGCTCCTCCTGTCTCTGCTTCTTTATACTTTTTTCCTTCACAATCGGCTTGGCTGGCTGATTGTTTACCAGTTGATTGTTTCCTTATACCCTCTGAATGACTACATTTACATGCACAACAATACTTCAGATGCAGCTGTTTTTAAATTAGGCTATGTATCCAAAAAATGTATTTAATGGGTAGCTGTTTAAATGTGCTGTATTGAATCTAATCCCAGTCTAATTTCAATTCACAAACAATTTATTTTAGTTGTAGGTTAGGCACATATATCATAGGTACTTATCCACTGTCAGTGTATAACCTACAGTAGATGTTAGTCGGCACGCCCTCACTCCGGAAAACACGGCTGGAGTACGGCCGCTGAAGGGGCAGCAACAAAATGTATTTTAGCCACTTAAGAGAAAAGCCCACCTACAAAAAATCCATATCAGTTTAAGTGTATGCCATATTTAGAATCTCTCTCCATCAGACAGCGATTTCCGACGGGGGAACTGAAGTCGATATATCTGTCTCTTCAAAGCCAGACTCCATTAAGAAAAACAGTGATCTAACATTGCTCACTACAAGAGCAACTGGTCTACCACTGCATCAGTCAGTTACTCTGTTCATGTTATTGTGTGACTTTGGGGTTAGCCTGGATCGACCAGCAGCTCCTGTGAACAGTGAGCTTAAATTACTGTTTGTCTGGTGGCTTTCATGAGAGCATAGATGGGGAACTGACGCGGTTAATGGTTTCTTCATCAGGACAGGCTGTCTGACAGCAAGGCAAAGTGGTAAATATGCTCTTAATATAGTGTACACTTAAACTGATACAGCTTTTAGCAGGTGGTACTTTGTTTTAGGTGGCTAAAGTATGTTTTGCTGCTGCCCCCATCCACAGCAGTGCTTTACTTTCGTGTCAGTACTCCTGCCTGCTTCTCTAAATGGGGGGTGTGCCGACAGATGTCTACTCGTACAACCCTACTCAAAAATATCTTAACCAGGGATGACCTCAAGCTCACAAGCAAAAGCGTGTGCCCCATATAGACTGAGCCCTGGGTTCGATCCCAACCTTCAGCCCTTTGCTGCGTGTCATTCCCCCTCACACTCTCCCCACTTTCCTGTCACTATAAAAAAGTAAAAAGCCCTAAAAATAATCTTTAAAAATTATTTTGTTTAACCTTTGTCATAACAGTTTTCTGTATGTCTAGCAGATTGCATAGATATGACAAACTAAACTACATATTGATTGTTGTGTGACATTGGCCCAAAAGACGCAGCTGCTGCATCTCCTGTGATTGCCCTGTGAGATGCGGTGGGATTATTGTGTGCATGTAAAAGTAGTCGCTGGCAGCAGTGATGTTCGACTGAGGACTGACCCCAGAACATTGGCAAGTGTGTATGAAGAAACTCTCATCAGTGCTTGTCAACCACTCTTGTCCTGTGTGAAATAAGACTGTCTGGTGCATATTGGTTCATATGCAGACTGCTGCCATATGCCTGCCACAGCCTGGGCCTGAGGTTGTGTGTGTCCAGGCAGTTGCCTTCTGATTGGGTATCCTGGGCAGAAAACCCTGTCATTTGATTTTGCATGGCATGTGCTGTACTAAGTTTGGCATTTCAGTTTAATCTCATAGGGGTAGGTGGGGTACAATGGGGGGAATTTTCTTTTACTTTTGATCGCCATTTTTAAATTTATTACGGCATTGTATAACTAACAGAATTTCTACAAATCATTTACATCATGCAATAACGACCCCATAATTCGGGGTGCAGATTTGCCCAAATCACAAAACATTTTCTCAACCCATTTTACCCAATCTACTGAGATTTGTTTTTGATTAGGTGAGATACAGTTCACACAGCCTCCTCAGAGTGCTCTCATCAGTAACAATTTCTGCTTTCCTTTGCAGTGATGATGGCCAAAGAGAAACCTCCCATAACTGTAGTCGGAGACGTGGGAGGGAGAATTGCCATCATTGTGGTAAGATGCTGCGAATGCACTTTTTACAGCCTACATGGTTGAGCTGTTGATGTCAGCTGTTCTGCCATCTTTGATTATAACTCATCTCAAAGCTTTTAAAGTGGTTTGCACTTGTAAATGAATTCGTTTACTACCACTATCAATGCCTCATCACTAACAGTGTGGTTTTAGAAACATAACTGGCCGGGTTGCTGCGGAGCCTTAAAGTCTTTATTGGTATTGAATTAATGCAATTAAAGGCAATACCAATTAAGGTTTTAATTGGTATTAAAATGTCTTAAATCAACTTTTCAAATCTCTTAAAAATGCAAAGACGTTGACATTGCACTGTGAAATCTCAAAATAGTTGCTAACATGTATTTTTCTTAAATTAATTCCCAAATGCTTCTGGCTTTAACATCACTCTGTTCAGGTTGGTTGTTCAACCAACAACGCTCACATTTTGTTTTCATCCGGGAAGCAGGGGATTCACCGATCTCTAGATTGCTGTCACTGTAACCTGGTCGACATGGGGAAGTGCATTTTGATTTTGCTGTGTGGCTGAATCCAGTACAAAGCAGTGTGTATAAAACTCAATGTATTCTATCCAAAAAGATTTGCAAATTCAGCATGATGGAAATGAAGGCGGTGGAATCCCACTTGCCGAGTGAGAAACAAAAAATTGCCGGGAAAACATGCCAACAAACACCAGGCATATTGCAGCTCTGTTCTACTCTTGTCTCTGAAACAAGAAACATTTGAGCAGAACTGTACCATAAGTGACTGATATTAAATTTTGGTGACATTAAACTGTCTTAAATCTATACCCACATATTTTGGACATGCACTAAGTTGAGGACATTTTTGGAAGAGATTTTTGAGGTGCTAAAGAAAGTATTTTACCAAAACCTCAAAAGATTCAAGGATAGCAATAGGAGCAAAGGAGAGCAAAAAAATACCTTTGACAAATATTGACAACAGCAGCACTTAAATGCATCACAATTAAGTGGTTAAAACCTGGTATGGGAAATTTACCAGATGAAACAGATGCGTACTCCTTGAGACTCCAAAAAGAAATATTTATCAAAGGATGGGCCCCTGCTATCGCCACACTAACATAGTAAAGTGACTGAAATCCGCCTACATACTTTACAGCATATATGTATTTTTACCTCGCCCACCTGACTCACCCCTGATGCATACACATACACTCATGCCACTGTATATACACATGCGCAACTCCCCTTTCTTCTTTCTTTATTTTTTTTTGTCAAACATTTCCTTTTCCCAACTTACACCTTTTTGTTCTATTTCAAAGTAAATACTTTAAGATGGGATGTGCTTGGTTTATTTTAACTTATTGTTGTTTGCCTGTAAGATACATAGACACAGATGTAAAAAAACACAAAAAAAATATTGTATAAGTTGCTGGATTTTAAATTGAAACGAAGTTTAAAAAAAAAAAAAAGTCTTAACTCTAACTTGCCTTGTGCTGTGACCACAGTTTTTTAAAGAATTATTAACACTTTCTCTCTTTTACATATAAAAGGTTTCAGCAACAACAATAAAACTCACAGATGCTCAATTCAGTGAACACAGAGGTTTTGCTGCGACAACCTAATGTGGTCTGCTGTGACCAGTAGCTTATGGTGGCTAATGTAAGCCAATGCTGGCAAGGCAAGTTTATTTATGAAGCACCTAATAATACAGAGAAGTCATTCACAGGCAAAAGACAACCAAAAAAAAGTTGAAGTGTAAAATCAGGTAACTGAAAGTTTATTAAAAAATACAGACAAGTTTAAAACCATATTAATAAAATAAGAGTACCATTAAAAACTGATTAATGAAAGGCTGTGGAAAAGAGAATAGTCTTAGCTTAGGCTAACAATAAATATTCCTTTTATAAGGACATTGTTGAGTCAATTTACTGACTTGATGTTCTGGTATTTGTTGTCATCCCATA
The DNA here is from genome assembly GCA_035609425.1 of Epinephelus awoara. Classification (NCBI taxonomy): domain Eukaryota; kingdom Metazoa; phylum Chordata; class Actinopteri; order Perciformes; family Serranidae; genus Epinephelus; species Epinephelus awoara. Next base: position 9,965,762 of record CM069311.1, read on the forward strand.
GTTCTCATTTGTGGCCACATAGTGGTGCTCACATGATCCTGCAGTTATCCTCCACAGATCAATGATACTCTCAAACTGATTAGAGACACCATGACAAAGATAAAGACAGGATGTAATCATTAAATCTTTGCTGCAGGTTGTATTTTTCTTCTCTCTTTCCTCCTTCAGGACGACATTATAGATGATGTTGGAGACTTTGTTGCAGCTGCTGAGATCCTGAAAGAGAGAGGAGCCTATAAGATTTATATCATGGCCACACATGGCTTACTGTCTGCTGATGCTCCGCGCCTCATAGAGGAATCTGCCATTGATGAGGTGAGGACCCTTTACTTTTTGCTGTCTGTAATATGTTTAAGTTTACTCACAAAACAGGCTTTAATCTCAGTGTGACTCACTAGTTAAAGATTATATGTATCTGTAATCAGTAAAAGTTGTTGTTATTGAGTTTAAATGGAAACCTTGTGTGTCGTACCGGCATAATATAAATAAGGAAGCTAAAGTAACAAGGGAAGAAGAAAATACCAAACTGATTTGTGCTCCTTTATTAGCTCTCATGTATTCTTTATAACCAACATGTAAAAGACGATACTTCCTCCTAATGGAAGGTTTTTCAGCGGAACTGTTGTGGCATGAAATTATCTGTAACTAGATCACTGAAATGATCATTCTAACGTCCAGATGCATTTCTGTGAACTATTAGTTTCAGTTTTCACTTCCTCCCTGACTACCCAGGGTTCAGAAAACAGTAGTTACAGTTTAGTATGTTCAAAAATGTATTCATGTGATGTTATATATCTGATTTAGGTTGATAATATTTTTATTATTATTTAGAACATAACACATAACTATTGAGTTCTGGGCCAAATCTGGTATATTTGGAATTCTAATTCCCATTAAGTTTTAAAGCCATCTCATATTTCTATTTTGAAAGCTTTTGAGAGTCCACTCATGAACCAGGTGAAGGAGTCAAGACACACACAAACAACACATTCCCCATGTTTTCACAACCATATTTCCATCTCTGTTTTCTTTTCCCCGCACAAATGAGTACAGAAGTGTAGTTTGAATTCTCTGATAATCAAATCCTGGTGACTTTTAAAGTGTGACTGTCATCAGTGTCACTGAAACATTTCAGTAAATCAGCCTGACAAAAAACTGCACTGGTCGACTGCTTTTTAAGTTAAATGGAAACAGTCTCACAAACAGCCTCTTTGATGGTCCCACAAAATCAAATGTGTTTAATATTATAAGATGTTTTTAGTCTTTGCTCATGCAAATACTGAAGTTCAATGACGAGAACATTGTCAGCAACCAACAGCTGTGCCCTCTCAAGCACCAAACAAGAAGCAGCAAATCTTTTAGATGTAGATGAGGAGGGGATTCCAGAAAGGCACAAGAACATTAACAAGTCCTGGTTCTCTTGTACTTCGGAAAAGGAGGAGAAACTGATGGAGATGTAGAGTGAACAAGAGTCCATGTTTGATTCAGTGGTATCCAATCCACTAACCAGCACTTATTTTAGTGAGAAATCTTAATTTTTGAAAGGGTTCGCCTTTCATTTCCACGGTCTCCTCCCACTAAAACAACTCTGCTAACTTTTGGAGGCAAGACACGAGTTGAGGCGACAAAATCCAAAGTTTGTACACAAATACAATTTCTTTATGGATTATATCGATGCAGAATTAACAAGAATACTGTCAACATATATCGCCTTTTAACTTGTGTTTTTGTGGACACGTGAGGAACTGTTAATATGTCAAATTTCTTAAAGGTAGTTTGGTGTAATATTTTTATCCAGGAGCAGGACGGGAAGTAACCTCAAAGAATCTAGTAGTATTTTAAAAAATAGTGACTCTGCAAGATCCTTAGTCTAAAAAATGACTAAAAACGAACATTGTCTTAAGATGTGAAAGGGTGTCAGACTTTAGTCTTTTAAAAGTAATGTCTAAGACTTCTCATGCATGGTGAGCATAAGTCTTATGTCTGTGTTTATTCGGCCCTCAGGTGGTGGTGACCAACACAGTCCCCCATGAAGTACAGAAGCTACAGTGTCCCAAAATCAAGACTGTGGACGTCAGCATGATATTGGCTGAGGCCATACGCCGCATCCACAACGGAGAGTCCATGGCCTACTTGTTCCGCAACATCACCGTGGACGACTAAATGGGTGTCAGAAAGGTCAGAGGGTGAGGTGGGTGTGATAGAGACGAAAGGCACTCCTTCTCCGTGCTGTAAAAACATGCTAACGCCATGTTCCATGTGTTGTATATGTTGGGATTACATGTATTCTAATTCTGTGAAAGAAATTTAAATAGTAAGAATTATTCAAGGTTATTTAACTTAATATCGAAAGGCGTAAAGAAGTGTTTCTTTAAGTTGAAAGATCTTGTTCTTGATGAGATAGAAATAGCAAAAAAGTGACTTTGACCCCGCCTCTCCTTGCCTTGCCGCTCTTTTGCTTTTAAGACTTGAACAAAAGATGCTTTGTATTAAAAAAAAAAAGAAGTTATTTTGTCATAAACTGCGGTACCTCATATCTAACGACTGAGCTTCGGCTGCAAAAGACAATAGAAAAACGTCTGCAGTAACAGGCCTTTGTTGCTTTACCACCCGTTTTCCAGACGCTCTTGCTCTTGCTGGCCCGATATGATCAGGTCTGCTCAGCACTGTGATGTCTTTGCATTTAATTGGGTGTGTTGTGTCCGACCACACAGACAGGACTGGACAAACTCCTGCTTATTGGTGCCCAAACTATATTTTTATGCAGCTTTTTTTGCACCATATGAGGGAATGTTGGGTGAAATGTGACAAAAGAAACTTCTCAACATCTGTAGAAATGGATCATTATTTCATATTCTCTCTATTAGGGGGTCAGTTGAACTAAATCATAACAAAATATATTTTTCAGCTTATTTATGTCAGTATCAAGCCAAGAGGATAGTTTTTGTTTTATGGTGCCCTTTTGGGGACTCTGTTTCTGTGGTTCCTGCTGTTATCCCAGAGCAGTAGAGGTTAATGTAATTTCATTTGTGGTCTTTTAAGTATTGGTATACTACGTTTGAAAAGGTTGCGGTGTTTAAACAACTGAAAAAATACTTGGAACACTCAGGATAAATTGCAGATTATCCTTGAGAGGCAATTATTTAAAAGATTTGCACACCACAAATGAAATTTCATTCACCTTATATTGGACCTGCAGCAGTAGTCTCAAAGCCAAAACACTCTGCAGCCGAACGACGCGCATCAAAACATCTGCCCCTATTATTTTC